>BROG01000017.1:520000-1747500 GCA_030159075.1 Atrina japonica | reverse complement strand
GTTCTTTGAGGGTGTCGCATTTTACTAAAAATGTCTCCAGGCCACATTTTCCCAACGCCTTCACTACGTAAGATGTTCATCAGGTGGTTGATGTACCTGTTGTCCATATCTAGCTCAATGAGATGTTGTGCTGACAATATATATCTTCCTATGTTAGCGGTTCACTCTGGAAGATGCATTATACACTTTTTGATACTGGTACTGGTTAATCTATGTATGTCTTGTTTACATAACGTTAATGATTCTAGTCCACAGAGAGGTTTTGGTTTAGCAAAGACCTCCCAATGTCGTAGGTCTAGGGTTGGGTTTATCCCATTGATTCCATGAAAGCCATTCCCCATAAGAGAATTTACAATTTTTTTCAGTTTGAATGACCTCATCCACCGCAAGGGTCAAATTTGTCGAAAGTGTGTTGTGTCCAATTACTCCTATATGTAAATAGGTATCAATCATTTCGATTGGTTTTTCGTTCAGCATACACAAGTTTTTGCAATTTTCTATATCTCCACGCTTCTGGTTATATATGATGATTTTACTCTTTCTTTTGCTAACTAAGCACATATCTCTCTTTGTTTGCGTAGCTTTCTTGAACTTTAGTGGGGTGAATAACTCATATGTATTGTCAGAGAGCAGGAGTTCGTCGTCTGCACAGGTTGTTGTAGCTACATGGATAGACCCTATTCGGTACCCTATAGCCTTGTCCTCAAAGATCTTTAGTATTGGATTGAAGAATGCTTTGTATGCCGTTTGTGACCATATTCCTCCTTGTGGCACTCCTTGCTTTTCTCCAAAGTGTGTATATAACTTTCCTTCCCATTTGACGTGAGACATCATATCAGAATACCGTTGCTGCATAAGGATCCAGTCCAAACCATGCATCAATGCTACATAAAGTTTTCTGAGCATAGAGTTATGCCACAAAACATCGAAGGCTTTGGATGTGCCCAGAAATGCTGCATATAGTGGTGATTTTGCGTCCCTTGCTTCTGCTATGGATTCCGTTAGTATTAGTGCAGCATAGATGGGTGAAAGTACCTTGGTGAAGCCTCGTTGTAGCTTACTTTGGTTGATGTCAAACTGCCCTAAATAGAATTCAAATGTAATTTTCCAAACATTTTTCCTATAACCCTGGCAACCATTGTCCTGTGGTATGAGTTTGAATCACATATTGTTTTTTTTTTTCTTGTAAACTGGTGTTATAATCCCATTTTTGAACTGAGCTGGAATTTCACGATCTTCAATTATTTTGTAGAACAGTTTATGTTAATGTTGTAATAGTATTGTTCCTTCATACTTTAGGTTTTCTGCCATGACGCCAACACCGTCTGAGCTTTTTCAGTTTTAACTCTTTGATAATTTTATAAATGGTTTCTATTTGAAGATTTATATCAGATTTGGTATTTTGTTTAATATTTTCGATATCTATATCAATTTGGCACATATCTTTTACAAATGTTGGGTCATTTTCCTGGTACTTAGATCACTGAAGTATGCAACCCACTCTGTCTGATTTTATCTTCCTCCAGAAGACGGACATCGTTTACTACAAATTTGCTTACTTTTCTAAGTTTTCCTTCTCTCTGCATTTTCACTAATCCATAAGATAGCCCATTAACCTCACTGTTGGCACTCGTAATTTCTCTTTGAAATTCTTACTTTGCCAGTGTAAATCCTTGCTTTTTGTGCAGACCGTCATGGCAGTTAATGAGATACGTTTTCGACCAAATTTCCTTATAGCCGTCATTTTAGGCTAACACTCTATGACCGCTTGTAAAAGGGGGTCTAATATTTTCAGTGAATGTGTTTCCCATCAGGTTGTTCACTCTCCTGTCAACAATTTTGTACTGCTCAAACTTTTATCTACGTATGCCTTCTACTGTACATTATAATGGTACAGCCAAGCAAAGATTGATAGTGGCCGGCTATTGTCACAATTGTTCATGACACTGGACGCTACCATGTCGGAGTGGCTGTGACGTAACCGAATGAAATTTAAACAATGCGTTGCATTAATTTCAAATATATTCTTCCAATGTATCTTTTTACGGTGAATTAAATATTCATTCCCGCCCATATAATGCTGATATCTCTAAGCTGGCCAAACTGTGTGCTAGGGATCACATGGTAATGATGATAATGGATAAGCAGAGATGTATGTAACATAAGTTATATTTGTTGACGGCGATCACAATTATTTCTCAAAGGTAAACTGTACGTTAAGTACAAAATTTTGTGAAATGGTACCTCTAAAATCTTTTTTGTCGTAAACCAAACATTTTACAATCAAATATTTTATTAGATGACTGGTCATGTTTTTTAACATCAATACATACAAACAAAAATATTTTAAGCTTGATTATTTAGAAATTAAAAGTTATGTTTATTTCAATCGTGATTTGTTAGTTAGTTGCCATATACTCGACGTCTCGCTCGTAAACAGAAGGTAGAGGGAATAGAATTATTTTAATCAACCTACCTGGAGACCTTGTTGGTGTTTGTGGTATTGGTGTTGTAGATGGTTGAAGAGTCATTCGCCCTGTTATATATATATAAAGTAAAAAGTTAGTACTCCGTTATGCACAGTAAATTATATTTCTAAATGAATTAACATCAAAATAAACATAAACATAGAGTCTAGCGCTTTCATCCTTCTCGGGTTACTTAGTAACGTCTTGACAAGTCCTGAGAAGGATGAAAGCGCTAGACTCTATGTTTATGGTTTTTTTTTATGTTAATTCATTTTAGTAAAAATATATATATATATATATATATATATATATATATATATATATATATATATATATATATATATATATATATATATATATATATATATCTATAAATAATATTTAAATTATATTATAGTATAAATATATAGTATTAATGATATTAATATTATAATATTTTAAATAATATTTTAATTATTTTATAAAATAATTAAATTATATTTATAATTATGTATTTGAAATAAAATTAAAATATGAGATTTATTATATTTAAATTATTAATTATTAATATAATAGTTTTATATATATTTAGAGAATATAGTGATATAGAATATGAAATTTATAGTATTTATTTTATTTTGTTATTATTGTTATAATTAATAATAAAAATATTTTTAATTATTAAAGATTATTTTATATGAGATATATTTAATATTATAAGTTTTATTATTATTATATATTATAGTATATATTATATAATATATTTAAATATATATATATATATATATATATTCTTAAGACGTTTATCCAAATGTTAATTGTTTGGATTTTTTGCTAGTAAGGACAGGTATTATGTCCCCCCGTAAGGAGTAACAAAACATTAGTTAAGATTAAGGTAGTTCTATATACAGTATAGAAGACATGGGATCGAAAACTTTAAGGATTAAAACAGCAGGTGTCAACTGACAGCATGAGTAATTCATAGAAATGTGTAAATATCTTACGCATTTTTAAATTTTTACGTGATAAGACATTTTCCAAAACCCATTTCCTAGACCAGCAATTTTAAGTAAAACAAAAGCAATTGAAAATTCAGCAAACTCATATAAACAGCAGGTAAATGTGATCACATTTTGCCTCAGGAAAAGCAGGTGTTATCAGGTGTTACAGAGAAACTGACATAAAGTAGTCTCAATAATAAATACTAGAAACCAGACTAAAATGTCTATCAATTTTCATACAACGGTTATTGTGTAACTATTGTTATAACCTTTTGTTAGTCTGACAGCAATACGTGAAACATAATAACGTTCCATTACCTGACTCGTAGCTTCATGATCTCGATTATATTTTAAAATATTCAGCAAAGTGATTTTGATATTGCAGTTTATTTAAAATATAGAAATTGTACTAACACAGCTGATACAACACTAGTCATCGCACAAGCCACAAGACTAAAGTTTAAATCAACACAAAAATGAGTGTCTCGTCTAAGACATTAAAAAAAATAAAGGTGAGTTATTAACATTAAAACAGTCTCTTTTCTCATTCATAATAGTTATTTTTCCTCATAGCTCTAGATAATCTAGATTTTATTAATTTGAAGAAAAAACAGGGACCGGCGAGTTCATTTAGTTTCGTTGTACTAGACTACTAAGATTAGTGATGATGTCGCATATGCATATAGAATTCTACAATTAAAGCCAGTTGTTTTTTAAATGAGGAGAACCAGTAGCGCGCTCGACTCGATTGTGATGTGGTGAGTTCGAGTCCAACCGGCGGAAGGCTGGTTTCCTGTCCTTCGGATGAGACAGTAAAACTCGAGGTCCGTGTCGCAGTTGGTGTCCAATCCAATAGATTAACCCGGCGATTTCGGGCGCTCGTAGCATTGGATGTTGTCGGCTAATATTTGATTAAAACAATCTAAATGAACACAAATATCACAAAAAACTGCTCAAAGTTGGTGATCTGTGTCGTTAGTCCACATGTGAGGTGAAGAATATTTCATTTAGATCTGGATCTTTTATTACTATTGGAGAGCATCCAGTAACACGAACGCCTGTGCCGGCGATACATTAGTCATCAATTTTAATTTGTATCTTATTTCGTATAAATTTAAATGCATATCCAAAGTATGTATATATATATATATTTATATATATATATATATATATATATATATATATATATATATATATATATATATATATATATATATATATATATATATATATATATATATCGGTGTAGATAAAATATTTTAAGATACGGAAACATGACCTGGAACATAACAGCAGATCTAAATGGAAAAAACAGGGTTAGGAATAGGGTTCCTGATCAAAGTCTATGACTGCTGATCATGCATTTTTACTTGCGGGTCCATCGCCAATAATCACATTGATTTGATTTGATTTGATTTGATTTTTTGTTTTACGCCGTACTCATCAATCTTTCGGTCATATGATGGTGTCCAGTTTTTATAGGTTAAGGAAAAACCCCGATTACCCGGGTAAAGACCACCGACCTTCCGCAAGAAAACTGGCAAACTTTCCCACTTAATTTGAAATGGCCCTAGCGGGACTCGAACCAGAGGTGAGAGACCTTGTGATATAAAGTGCAATGCTCTAACCACTCGGGCACGGAGGCCCCCCAATAATCATATTGTGTAAACAAGCAAACACTGTTTACACCAACACGTGTGTACATTATCTAATTTTACAAAAGATAACATTGAATTTCGTATCCACTGATACTAAATCATTGGCATTTTTCAGGATCTAGATCTAGATCTAAGAATCTGTACAATGTTTTTGACCGAATTTCAGAGTGTTATGTAATAGCTCAATCGGGTAAGGCGCTGGCTATAGTTGATTGCCCGTCGATATTTATTTATTTTTCGAATCCGCGCGGTGACGCTTTTTATTTTTTATTTTTACGATAATGATTTCTGAACTGTGTATTGCAAATGATTTATCAAGAATGCAGATTTAACAAGATATTTTTGTTAAGACTTTAAAATCTTTATCCGTAACCTTTGATAATTTGGATGGAAATATGTATATCAAAATATGCTATAAATAACGCCCTTAAATAAAGGATCATTATTTTAGAGGTCTGTTAACTCATGTTCTAATGTTTTAATAGAATTCACATTTAAAACACATTTCAACTTTTACATCACATGTGTCACATTGAAAATATGTCGAATTATTGAAATGGTTTACATTTGTTTTGCTGGATTTGGAATGTTTGAATTCCAAACACTTTGAACGAACACCTGCAAACATACCCAATGCATCTCAAAACTGCTATATTCTTAACACTATGTAAAATTCAAATACTTGTACTTGTATGTGACTTCCGTGTCGACGGTGAAACCAAGTACGGGACCCCTTATGGTTAATACATACGATGTAGCAAATAAATTGTCTGATAATCGAGCCAATTGGACAAGAAGGAGCTAAACACATGGATCGATTAACATGATGATTTACAACACTCATTAAAATCATGGTTATGGCGAATTGTCGTGTACTATTCCTGTAGATAAGGGGATGACCATTTGATTCTGACGCAGGGCAGAGTATTTATTTTCAAGCAGACCAGAGACGGATTATATAACTACTTCACTTTTCCGCCATTGTCATGTGTTCAGAAAAGTAATATAAAGCAGTGGTGGATGTAGAAATTTTTCATTGGGGGAGATGCGGGGGTAACAAAAGTACAAAATATTCAAAAGTGTTATAAAATACTAACCTCACTGCTCATTGAATTATTGTGAGGCACCTCTATGATAAGGTATCATTAGGAAACTATCCCATTTCAATAATTTGGAAGCTGTAACTGGTATTTGAGGGACTTCTGTGAACAAGTGGTTGGAGATTGCACTTTGAAGCATGAAGTCTCTGACTTCTCGTCAGCGCAGGTTCGAGCCCTGCTGGTAAATCAGCTGATTTTTTTGAGAAAGTTTGCCAATTTAGTTGCCGAAGGCCAGTGGTCTCTTCCCGAGAACAATGTACACGGGTTCTCTCCTCCACCAATAAAATACTGGCGGTCACCGTACAAATGAAAAATTGTTGAGTGTGACGTAAAACACTAAGTATTCAAAATTCAAATTCTGGTATTCGATCAGTGCCCCGACTCACACAAATGGATGGAGCATTAAGTAATTTTCACCACAACTTTGGCATCAGATTATTTTTTTTGTTGCTATTAGAGGAAATATTATTTATTTTCCTGGCCCGAATATTTATTCCCAAACTCTGTCAGCACCGCTCAGAATCAAATGGTTGTGCCCTAATTGTAGTAGACACAACAGTTTGTTTTGGATATTTTATATGACGCATCACGATATCAGCATATTACGTGTATACACATATGATATCAGGACATGCCCGATGCTTGATTGATGGATCGTCGTACAGATTGTGATACCAAATACCACCTACAGGGAGTGGTCAATACATCATCACACACCAACATAGCTGTGAGATACCCTAGTCTGCATGGCAATGGAGAAGATTGAAAGGCTTTTTGAGTTAAAGCATCATGATGCATTACAAGCCATTGAAAGAGATAGAAAATATCACAATTTCTCTTTAAAGCAAGACGAGCCGGGGGTTGTTATAGTCAAAACGGCTTTTTCAAGAGAAAATCAATGTACTGCGTATGGAAGAGCTGTAGTTCGAAACATCTACTAAATAGGGTATTTAACATGCTGGTGGTATGACTACTGAAGATATGCAGTAACACTATCTGTTTTGATCAGTACGTTCATACGATAAACCGGCTTATCAGGATTTAACGTGTCCGAATTCAGATACAATCATGTAATGATACCAAAAGTCGTTTTCGATATTGTCTTTTATTTATTTATTTATTTATTTATTTATTTATTTATTTATTTTGTCAATGATAAAATTTTAATTCAGATTTATTTCATTTATAGGACTAGTTATAATGGACTTACAACCGAGGTATTTTCTGCATTGTACTGTGTTAAAAATATACATGTAGTTATTTTGTGGAAATATCCGGCTCTTGGCTCAGCCATTTATGAAGAAAACGTCGTTTGTGATATTGTTATCTCAATGAAAAATAATTTTGACATCATTCATTTAGTTATAATTATGTATATGTATATTGAAATATATAATTATAGCACTAAAGACATTAATAACATTTACCCGTTGTTGTTCTTTGTCCTATTTTGTCAACATTAAAAATGGAATAAAGAGGTTACAATTCGTGCTTTGGAAAGTTTACTATAAATATGACGTCAAGATAATGTTTACGTCGTTGATAAATTTTAAAAGAACGACTCTATGCATATTAAAATGCCTACAACTTAAAACGTAGAACTTTATACTTATAATCCTAGAATCCAACTCTATACTTATCTCTCAAATAATAAAAAAGTCAAAAGTATTCAATATGTCCAGTTTTGTCAGAGAACGTCTCATATATATATATATATATATATATATATATATATATATATATATATATATATATATATATATATATATATATATATATATATATATATATATATATATATATACTTATATATCAAAAGAGTTCAAAACTAAGATACTCTTTTAAAATCAATTTTGGATAGAATTTTGAAAAAAAAAATCATTCTCTTTTACATAATAGGTATTTTCAACAACAATTGCAAAGGGGCATCAGATTGAAGGAAGTTTATTCCGACCTATTTTGGGCTGAATTGTTAAATAAATAGTAAAATACATTAAAATAACATAGATTATTTTGTTTGAATATGTATAAGTTTGATGTAATATTTATTTACTTAATATATCATATTTATGGATAAAAATTGAATGATTAGTTATTGACCACGTGACTGATTCGGTCCAATCAATTTTTCTGTAACAGTAATAACGTAAAATCATGAGTTCTGTTGAGATTCCATGAATGAGTAATCCTACTTGAGTCCCCAGTCAAGGACACAATCATCACCATGCAATGATTACTCCCTGAGACACCTGATTCAACCTCACGATTTCCCAGAGGCACATGTTTGTACAATATTTACCATATTTGTTTATTTTCTATGGACTTCTTCACTGTTAATACTAGGTTATTCGTGATATCTATATTTCATATTCTACGAAGTATTAGGTAGCTAGTAAAAGATTAGAGTGGCATAAAGGAAAATGGAGAGTTCTCAAAAACAAAAACTACATACTGTGTCTGGTCTGAACTGTATTTCGATCATTAGACAACCACAGCAGTTCATACTGTCCACCAGTAATGCTCGTTGTTGGGCTTATAGAAACAATAGCCATTCTGTAACCAAACAAAAATAAATGAATTTTACGTCAAATCAACGAGGTTTTAATTTTCGCATGCCATCAGCTTTACAAAGAATGAAAAAAATAAAATTAAAATAATCAAAGGCGTTTATCTTTAGATTTTTACTTCCCGGACCAAACGATGTGTGAAACAATAGATTTTTTAGATGTGTATTACGCCACACTCAATAATAAGTCGTATGAATGGGGACAGTGTTTAAAAGTGGATGTAGGAACCCGGTTACATTGTATCCGATAAGACATCGCCATCCTTCGGTTAGTAAAGTGGCAATTTTTCTCACAAAATTAGCATTGGTTCCAGCAGGACTAAACCCGGATGTGGTTTAACCATTCAATTGTTGTGTATTATTGAACAATTATAAAGCCTGTGTGAACCTATTGTAGGCTTGTAAATGTCCTACAGGAATGGAAATGCCTTACAAAAAACAAGTAATATGCTCTATTGAAATATAACAAGACGCTGGTTTGAATTACTCGCCTATCATACACATGACGAAGAATTCTGACCACATTTATTTTACGTTAATTGTTGCAGTTTTGTTGTTAGATCTTAAAATGTTAATTTTTGATGGTGGCAAAACATAAAAAGATTTTTAAAAGGGATTATCTCCAGTAAAGGGACACCTGAATGACTTTGAAATAGATCTTAGTATGCTGAACACTTAAGCATATTTTCGTTTCTTTCTGTTTTTTTAGTTACCTTGATAATAGTTGGTACTAGCCCCAAAACATGAAAATAATTTTAAGTGAAAAAAATTCCTCATGAGACTAAATGATAATTTAATTTTTGTGTGATAATATTTTTAGCATTTTCTCTATCATTTATAGTTTTCACTATAATTTCAAAAACGCAAAAGAAAACAACACTTCCAGTAACCAAAGGGAAATAAACCTTGAAAGGGCAATTTAAAACTTTGGGCCAATATTGACATTTGTAGATCTCTTCATGTTGATTAGGGGACTTTTTTCCGTATGTGAAATAAGTTGCAAAAGAAAAGGTAGAAGCATGTGCTATATTCTATTTTACCCACATAAGGTTATATTTCAATTGACAGACATAGTGGACGAAATTTATAAAATAGATTTATTATTGCAGGGTATAGTCCATATAGATGACATTATAATTAGATAATCATATTAATTATTATAAAATGACCTTAACGAGTAGGAGGACGCCAACTGATGGTAAAAGTTCATACGGCATCAATCAGGAACGACAAAGTCCGTGTAATAAGACAACTGGGGGCTTACACACATCAATAAGAAGGCATTTGTAAATTAATAAAGATAGATGAATATCACATTAGAAATAATATTTGCATTAACTCATTCGCCCCTAAGGACACATTTGGACCTGCCTAAGCCATTGCTACATAGAGGAATTTATTGTTTCTCTATGTTTGATGACTGAAATATAACAAGGGTAAAAGTGTGTATGGGGCACCGTTTTTCTTTTTAATACTATTTAAGGATACCACTCTTTCGAATAGATAATATCACTGATTCAAATAGGTGATAGAACTCATTCGAGTAGGTGATATCACTTATTCGAATGGGTGATATCACTTTTAAAAACTCGAACACTGGCTGAAAACGACGGGAGTCGGTGGTATGGTTTCAGCGGCTCTCCACCCTGGGTTTTTATATATTTTGGATTTAATGTCTTATGACTATGCTTTGTTTTGTTTTAACTTCTCTCTAAAGTGTTTTATTTACATATAGGTAAAGAAATTTAGTTTTATCAACATGTATGAATATGAATCGTCCTTTGCACTTTGTTTTTCCACAGATATGGGCCTAGCGATATTCACTGCGGATCTACATTTATGGAAGAAATGAGGATCATTAGGTTTTTACTGTTTGCAAATTTTAATGAGTGATATCACCCATTCGAATAAGAGATATCACTTATAAAAACATACAAGTGATATCATCTGTTCGAATAAGTGATATCACCCATTCGAATAGGTGATATCACTTATAAAAACATAAAAAGTTATATCACCTATTCGAAAAAGTGAATGGGTGATAGCTTTTTCGATTTATGATTGATATCACTTATTCGAATAAGGGATATCACCAATTCGAATAGGTGATAGCACTTTTTCAGCATTCCATTTGTTGATATCACCCATTCGAATAAGTTACTTATTGAATGAATGATATCACCTATTTGAATAAGTTATATCACTAAATAGTATTAAAAAGTAAAATGGCTCCTCGTAATATCGATGATTCCATCTATTATATATGTTATTACAAATTACTTACGGATTAAGACTGTCGTCGTTGAAAAAAGAAAATACTTCCTTGATGTTATGACCTTTCACTAAACTGTAACTCTGTCGTCTGCTCTCACGATCGAAGTTTACACTCAGAGAAACTGGCAATACAGGTTGATTCCCCGTGTTACTTAATTCGCACCAAACTGAAACTGGCTGTGAATCAGATAATGTCCCTGAAATGAAGAGGAATTTCTAACGTCTTTCCGTCATTTAGTTATGCTTAACTGTGTATGAAAAATTACCCATATTACAGTTTGGAGAGTTAGAGTGAATACTGATATAGATTATAGCCAATTGTTCACGGTACAACATGTATATGTCCTGTGTGAGTTTTTACCTAGACGTAAGATGTCACTCTAAAACAACAGACACCAAAATACATAAACATTCTGGAATTCGCTGGATAAAATTTTGCAAATAAATGAAGATACTGATTCAGAGATGAAATTAAATTACAAAGTCCAATCGAAATTCGTGTTCGTGAATTGAACAAAAGAAAGTTGACAAACAACATGGATCTTAAACCCTCGCTTATTGGAAAGAAGTGAAATAAAGTCCTTGCGGAGAATGGCGCCAGACTGCCTTTTTTTTCATTTGAAAACAGATCCAAATAAAAACAGAAAAACTAATTGTCAAACAAATTGCCTATTACTTTACCAGTTTTATAATCATTATTCTTTTTGTTTGTGCTTTATTTCGTTGAAATATCTTAACACTTTGCGCTGGCAGTAGCTTTCTGTTACAAATGTAGACATAATATTGTCGCAACTATTCACAAAACGAATTACCCATCGCGTTACGTCGGAGGTGTGCCTGTTTTCCCTTGCCACTGTTTATTAACTTTTAACAGAAACCTAGACAAAGGTCATATACTATATATAAGTTAATCACTCCCATTTTAATTATTTCAGTAATTAAATATTTCTCTCTACTTTATGATGTTAATCTTCAATCATTTCCCGCGAAATAGTGTGCCAATCTTACCTGTAACTTTGAAAACGTTCAGTTTTATTTCGGAAGGGACAATCAACTGAGGATGCTGATACTGTATTATGTTGCCGTGTTTATCGGTACCAAATATTTTGATGTAGAATGGCTGTAAATAAAAGATTGGAAACTACTTATCTAAACACACATTTTTGTGTTATACAGAAAAAAGGAACTACGGAAGTGTATTGCTGCTATGTTTAAAAAAATATTGTCTCAAAATTTCGAGTTATTATCTTGTAATATATAATATTTCTTGATATTGGTCTTTACATATCGGAATAAATATTCAGATAGTAATATCTGTATTTCTGTACAAAAGGAACTAACCGTCATACGAACGTGTGCGAGTTTCTTTCTGTGTAATATTTTCATAATCTTGATAATAAAAAGAAACACATAAAATGTAAATATTTTAATGATGCCCAAATGTATCCAGTTCATTTGTCTACGTTCGTTGATACAAAAGCTTTGTCATTTGAACATGTGTGTGTGGTTTTCTTTGTGTGTAATATTTCATAATTTTGGCAGTAAAAACAAACACATGAATTTGATTGTTTTGATGATGACCAAAATTGTCTCGCTCATTGCTCAACGATGGTTAACATAATTCCAATTTCTCGCTATCATTGATTATTTGATTAATTCCTTTAAACCCAAGTAAACATAAGTTTCTTTAGACATGTATTAAATGTCTTGATGTTTTATGCTACCGGCCTGAAAGGTCTGTCTGTCTGTTTGTTTGTATGTTTGTGTCTGTCTGTCTGTCCGTAATTCCGTCACGCTTACAATATAAAGTGCAATATTTCAAGTTTTAAATGTGAAACAGTAACCAAACTTAGAGTGTTAGTTCATCTAAGGGTTGCTTACACTTCACTGACACCACATGCCCCTGGAGTGGGGTGGGGTAATTTTATTTGCCAGCACAGAAATTTGTTGGGATCAGGGTCATTTGTGTTTCACAAACACATCTTGTCTTAAGATATTGTAATATTTGTTCAGATACTGAGATAAAACCAGTATAACCCATCACTAATGTTTATGAATCAGTTAAAGACTAAAGTTAATTGCAATGGTTTCGCGTAGGTCTCCGACCAACATTGTTGTGCTGATCAGAACTAAATGGATCTATATATAACATTCTAAAATTCAAAGTAAATCACTCGAAATTTCGCGATAATAATTCGAAACTTTGAGATAATTATCTCGAAATTTAAAGATAACTATATAACTCGAAATTTAGAGATAATAACTCGAAATTTCGAGGTGATGTTTTTTAAACATTGCAGCAAATACGCTTTCGTACGAAAGGGAGAGGAATAATAATAATAATAATAATAATAATAATAATAATAATAACAATAAGTAGTAGTAGTAGTAGTAGTAGTAGTAGTAGTAGTAGTAGTAGTAGTAGTAGTAGTAGTAGTAATAATAGTAAAAGTAGTAGTAGTGGTAGCAGCAGCAGTAACTTAATCTTCTAAATTCAAAATTCTATAAACCATTATGACTTTGCAGTTGTGCCTTACTCCCCACTTCGGATCCGGGGTATCCACATTCAGACACCAGAGCCACAAGACACAGAGGAGCCAGCCGGTGAGCTTCCAGAAGGCCCCTCCCATCCGCGAGCCGAGGGATGACGAATCCAGGGAAATGAGGACCCAAAACCGGCTAACGCCCCTCGCCAGATCCACCGCTCAAGTCTACTCCGTAGGGGCGAGCACGTGTAACAAACTCCATCATGTCTGCACGTTAAACACAAGGAGCCTCTCCGGAGATACAAGGGTAGCTCCGGCGTGTGGCAAGGGCTTTGAGTAGTCACGCCCACTTTAAATCACCTATGACTGACTGAACACCAGTAGCAGTAGAATAATTGATAACTAGAAATTCTAAAATGATAAATGAAATCTGATGATGACTGTGGTGATGATTATGATGATGATGATTGTGATGACAATGATGATGACGTAACAACAACGATGGTGATGGTAACGACAATGGTGATGATGTTGATGATGATGATGGTGATAAGGATAATTTGATATCATTTTAGCCCTTGATTTGATATCATGATTTCACACTTTACACCAGCAACAAGTTAATACTCTACACCAATAATTATTGATAGCTGTGATTATTTTTTAAGTCTACGTGTTATCAATTTTCCACAAAATATGTGATCTTTTATAAGTTCAAGAGCCGGTCTGGCTCAGTTGGTAGCACGCTCGACTCTTGATCGGGAGGTCGTGAGTTAAGTCGAGCCGGTGTAAAGACGAATAATGACCCCCGTCGAATAATGACCGGGGGGGGTCATTATTCTACGTAGAAAAATGACTCCCTAGCCGTAGAATAATGAGTCAAAACCGTAGAATAAATACCCGGGGGGTCATTTTTCTGCATGTTAGATCTATAGGAAAATGACCCCCCATAGAAAAATGACCCCATATTGTACATTACATACTACACTCCTGGTAATAAATAATATTTGATATTTTCCACAACAAGATGTGTCTGTGAAACACTATGCCCCGATGGCAACAAAATCCGAAAAGCTAGTTAGCATGAAGTGCATAGGGTCATTGACCCTGGTGTCATTTGAAACGGTTTCATTAGTTGAGTATGCATTCTAAATATGAACTCTATCTCTGACGATAAAAAAATATGGCGAAAGTTAAAGTTTATAACAGGAAGGCAGACTCCCGCCTCGCCACTCCGATTGGGTATCTCCCACTTCCGAGTCGATTATCGAGGGATAATCGTTAAAGCTATACAACCACTATCTTTGTTAAAGATATACTGCACCGATTTCAGTTCGACGCCATATTTGATACATCTTACTTTATGTCCACTGCACCCTATGCTTCGGGTGAATGTCATGCTTGATTTCATATGTATGGGTTTTGTCGCGCCGCGAGGAACTCGGAGCAAGCGAAAATTACAAAATGAAAATCACACGCATACAGTGGGATTCGAACTCACAACCTTCCAATCCGCAGACCGGCGCGCTAACTCATTGATCTACACAGGTTCATGTTGAAGATCATTTAAATGTAAACGTTATTCATGTATATCACATACAAGTCCAACACTTGTCCACATCAAATAGAGTGCGTTTTGTCGTGTAGGCTATCGCAACTATAAACAGTCAGATAATAGCGGCAAAATGAAATGCAGATTTTATCTGAATGTTTACAGTTGGAATACACGGTAAAACGCCACTATGTTCACAACTGACCCCCTATATTTTTGTGGTAGGTCCGTCAGAAAACCCAATAACAAATTTATTGGATCGAGGACCATTCTATCATGCTCATTTACAGTCAAACCATCGTTTCAAAATGGCGGCCCCTCATCGATTTTCTATTTATTTATTTCTTTACTGATTCGAAAATAATTTATACCATTAGATAGGGCGTTAAATTTTATGGTTTATTCTAAAAGAATAAACCAAAAACTAGACTGAATTGACAAATTCGGTGATGTCAAGTTCGGTGATATTGTCAAATTTGATGATGTCAAGTTCGGTGATTGTGGTTTCCACCTGAGGAACTGCTAATCCCAAAGATATAGGACCAGGTGTCCGGAAGGAGTGAGCGTCCCCTGTCGGCTAGGCACACCCGTCGCAAATGTTCTATGGAAACCTCTCTGAATTGGTAAAAATGTCATTTTCGGTAAGGTGTAATGTCTGATTGATTCAGGGTTTTTACTGTTTATTGTCATGCCCCAGAATGTCATTTAACATTCGGGAGAGGGGGACTTCATATTGTGTTGTAAGATCCCCGTATCGACCGTAAAACTTCCTCAGTGACGATAATAATGTCGTAAATTTACAGGGGAGCTTAATTAGTTATGCAAATTATCCCTTAATTAAGCATATTATCCTCTTGGAGTTCTAAAATGTCCTGGAGTGTGGAAAAAGTTTTTTTTTTACTCCTGTCTTAATGGAAAGCCCATTTATTTCTTGACCGACGAAAGAGTTCTCTTTTTCCACACCACGCGTGCAAACTAAATTGTCATTTTATGAACATCCCCGGAGGATAATCTGCATACTTTAAGGAAAATTTGTTTGACTTAGCGCTCCTGGGCGTAAATCAGAATCCCGGTATGACCCAAGTGCTCCTGTAGATGTAAAGACTCGGAACGGCTTGTCCATGGACGTGTATGGGTCTAAAATACACAATAGACTTATAAATGTTATAACATCCGATAAGTCACAAAAATGAAGTGGTATCCGGGTTTCGAAGGTCATTAGTTTTTTTAAAATTTATGAATCAGAATTAACAAATGAGTTGGTTGAAAATAATCGCAAAAAAAAAAAAAATGCATACTAGTATTATCTGAAGTATAAGCGTCAACATGCGCCATATCTACGAACTTTCAGAACACCATCGTACATATATAAAATGAGTACATATTAATAACATTTATCGAGAAATCAAGTCGGTTTATAAGGGGGTCATTATTCTATGGGGGTCAATATTTTTCACGAGGGGTTTGCAATTTTTGGGGCTGGTGCCACTTATTCTACGGTCGAATAATGACCCCCTAAAACGTCGAATAATGACCTGGGGGTCATTTTTCTACGTAGAATAATGACCCCCGGTCATTATTCGACGGGGGTCATTATTCGTCTTTACACCGGCGGAAGGTTGGTTTCCCGTCTTTCGGATTTTCCATATGAGTGAAATATTCTTGAGTGGGACGTTAAACAACAATAAACAAACATAAGTTCAAATTACCTTTGTTGGAATACTGAGTTCTGCCCGAAAATACTTTTTAAAATTTCCAGTTCCACTTGAAGCTATGGCAAAACGTCGATTATACATATCGTTTCCATTTTCGTCAAGGTATGCAAATTCGCTTATTGAACCTATTGAGTCGAGTTGATCAAGTACTTCAAATACAACAGGTATATTTTCACCTGTAGAATAAAGAACCAGAGTCCAGAGTATGCTTGTAGGCCTATTACGTGAGTATTAGATATGCTTTGTGTCTTTTAAGTGTCTGTGTACGTCTATCTGTCTTTATCGAAAGCTTTCATAATTAATCAATCTATAAATGTTATTAACAATAACACAGTCAAAGTTTTTAAAAAAGACCAAAACAAATGCTTAAGATGTTCGTACCAGTCATATGACTTCATCAGTCAGCTAACTGTCTTTCTATTTCCTCATATTATTGTATAAAGTAAATGATGCCCCATATTGACACGATCCTTTTCTCACCTGCCAAAGGATTTCCCTTTATGTCGTATTCTGTCACCCTATTATTGCCTTGCTGAAGAAGGTGGATATCCCATAGGAATAATGTTTCTGATGTTACTTCTATGGTCCACGACGAATAATCTAGTTTAACGAGCCTCCAAATACCATCTGTGGGTTTCTAAAATGATAAATGAAAGCAATAAATATCACAACCAATTAAAATCGATTTCACAAATGAAACAATCTGATAATCCAAGATAAAAGATTATAAACTGAATTTAAAATTTGCCGTAATAATATTTGTAGGAGTTCAGGGATTTATGTATTCAGTTTTTATTTACTATGTGGAAATTAAAATTTTCTAGGACTATGTATATTATCACTACATGGCTATATTGACTTTCACGTTAGAGACTGCAACCTTGCTCCGAGTGCAATACATTTCAAAATTTGTAGAGGGTTTATGCTCTTTTCACAATTATATCCAGTCTTTCATTACGATTTTGAGATGCAAATATTGCTATTTTTAAGACCAGGTATAATATCACTATATTGGTCCAGCCCAAAGACTAAACTCCTGTTTTAAGGGTCACAATTTTCGAAATTCTAGCAGAGCGTGTTATACAATTTCAACAATGTATTAGGTTTTCCTTTATGATTCATAGATGTAAAGAAGATTTTCTAAAACTAAGTACCCGGCGTCATTGGTTAACGACGATGTAAGGACGTGCGGACGATAGTCAGTTATTTTCTTAACAAAAACCCAACCGATATAAGCATTTCAATTGGAATACTTTGATATGCAAAAAAAAAAAACACACACACACACACGGGCCTTGTGACCTGGAAATATAACGACCGTTGAACACAGATGCCCGTCAAATTCTCACAATGCCAGAATATATTATTATCACTAGAAGGCTTGTTCTTTATAAAAGTAGATTCAGTCTTTCTTTACAATTCTGAGGTGTAAAGATTTTCTACGACTAAATATATTATCACTATACGGCTATATTCTGGACCCAACATTGAGTCTGAAATCCCTGCTTCCAGGGTGATAAATTTCACATTATGGTGGATGGATATATACACTTTCCATGAATGTTTTCTCATTTTTTCTCTTTGATACAGAAAGATAAAGAAGGGGATTTCCAGAGACTGAGCTTTTCTGGCAGTTAAGTCCCATGACCCAATCCAATTGTTAACGGACAACGCATAACGGTCGAAGACCGACGCTATAAGGTCAGGTTATTTTCTATACAATAATATACTATAAAATTTTTAGTATTCTAACTGGTATGATACCTACATTTATTCTCATATACACTTTCCTGTCAGAAACATCTCGAAATGTAGTTTTCACGCTGTCATCAAATAATTCCATATTACCTGGATAAAATAATTCGATATTGTACTCACAAATAGATTGCTTATAATCAGTCAAAACTTTTTCACCAGTCTTGTATTTAAAATGCCCAGCCCAGCACATAATCATAATTTTCACACTGAAATTTCATAAACCAAATAAATAGGTAAATAAAGACTTTCTGAGAACTGCAAAGTTGTCTTTGAATAAATGTACTTCTAACGAGTGCTTAAATTTGTTTATGGGTGTTGAGTCAGGACAAATAATTTGCTACAGGTTTTATTTTAAATCACTTTCAATGATCGATCTCAGAAACAATCCCAAACATAAACCTCAAACACATGGGATACAAAATAGATAATCTACGGTTAAGACATCTAGTGTGCAATCTATTTACAATCTTTTGCTCATAACGGACACAAAAATTAAGATTTAACAAATATATAATATCTAATTTATGTGCTGAAATACGTACACATAATCTACTTTATTGTCCACCTCGACTTTATTGGATTATTAAACTGATTCGAAACATGAATTTGACAATTTTGGTTTGAATATGTAATAATGATATGAACATCATAAGACGTATAGCTTTCTTATTGCCTCTCCTTTTAACTATTTTCCTATTCTACAACAGAATTATTTAATGGCAGATATCCGGGAATATATTAAGTGGGTGCTAATTATATATTAGTTGCATTATTTGTTGCTTTTCCTGTGAAAATATGAGTTTAGAGAGGATGACCCATATGTACCTTTTTTTAATTGTTGTTGTACGGAAATTATGTTGCACACAAAGCTTGTATATATCGCAGAAATAATATAATGCAAAATGTGGCATTCTCTCTCATCTGGTCCCATTCTGATAGCTGCAATCTGAGAGAGAGAGAGAGAGAGAGAGAGAGAGAGAGAGAGAGAGAGAGAGAGAGAGAGAGAGAGAGAGAGAGAGAGAGAGAGAGAGAGACCAAAGACAAACATATATAGACAGACAGAGAAAGAGATAGACGGACAGAGAGAGACAGACAGAGAAAGAGAGATTACCATCAGGATGATAAAGTATGGGACGGATATATTGCTGACTGCTGCTGACGAAAATATTTATTGCCTGCATTGTCATATCAAAATCGATGCTTATTTCTTTCACATTTGATGGCATCTTGGTAGATAAAACACTCGATTCTCTGGATTTAACTGACTCCTGTGAACAAAATCATAAGATATATATATATATATATATATATATATATATATATATATATATATATATATATATATATATATATATATATATATATATATATATACACTTTAAGGTTTTGAGAAGGCATAATTCTACTTTACACACCAAAGTATTAACTTCAAATTTAAGACATTCATAAGGCAATAAATATATGGATGTCCGAAAATTCAAAGGTGGAATCAGGTGTCATGGAGCATCCCTTGGTGACAGCTCACCCGTTCTTGGTCGAATTCAGGTCAGACCGGGGAAAGGCCATATCACTATATATATATATATATATATATATATATATATATATATATATATATATATATATATATATATATATATATATATATATATATATATATATATATATATATACCTCTATCACGTCAGATAGAAGATTATCGATGGAGTAAATACTCCAGTCAAATATTTGTCCACCAGATACTTTAGCAAGACGGTGATACTCGGTCAGCTGGGATGTACTACGCTTTTGTGGACCTGTAATTTGATAAAATAGTACACACACATAAACATATATATATATATATATATATATATATATATATATATATATATATATATATATATATATATATGTTTATATCTATCTATCTATCTTTATATGTTTATATCTATCGATCTGTCTATCTATCTATCTATATACATATATATATATATATATATATATATATATATATATATATATATATATATATATATATATATAATGAACAGTTCTAACAGTTGTCGAAACAAAATCCCTTGATATAAAGATATATAAAGACTTTTTACAATGAAGCAGTGTCTGATTACTTTATCATAGTAACATTTCATACATTCATTTTTTTTTTTGCATTTGGAAATGGAAAATCTATTCATAAAGTATATTTTCACAAATTAAGTTCAAGTTACGCTGACATTAAAGTAAATACATTGCATTGTAAACGGAATGATCGGATATAAATGTCTCACAGAAAAATAAAATGAATATATTCAGCATGTGATCTCAAAGAACATTTTTACTCTAGTCTACATTAGTCTTGTAACAACAAAAATGTAAATATGGAAAAAAGAAGTTGGTGTCCCATTAAAAACGTTCACTTTTTGAGGTTTAAAAGGAATGAAATACATTTTTAAACATTTTGCTATGAGTATCTGTATATGCAGTGTATAATGTTTGTATGGCTGTTCAATCTGTCATTACAAAATTTGTCCTGACCACTCTTTATTGCTTAGATATTTGCACCGTTAATTATGTCAGTGACATTAAAGTAATTTGACTGCACAATCGCTGAAATCTAAACAAAACACCATTCGGCAGCATAGGTATTACTACCAAAACCTGGTATTTTTATCCTTGTAACAATTATTTTTGCTGTTAATGTTGTTGTTGTTGTTGTTGCTACTGCTGCTGTTGTTTATGTTGTTTCTCAAAGCAAATAATTAAAGAATATTTTATAGTCGTACCTTCAGAACGTTTGTTCCGGGAACACTGGTCGGTGATGATAAAGTCAACGATAATCTTTTTTATTCTGATAATGCTTTCCACATAACTAAACTTTTCGGAATCTTTTGGATTAGAATCTGTGAACACGTACATGTTGGAATTCGGATTTGCTGCTTCAGCACCTGAAAATCACTCAGGGGTTAGCATACAGATAAGTTAAATGTTAAGATGTAAATAATGTATGATAAAATAGAAATTATATTTGTATAACAGGATATATTATTTATCGACACATTTAGGAAATCTATGTACCGCGTCTAGTGATCTGGAAATGATTTTCGCCTTCGGAATAAACAACAAAAGATGTAGACTTAATGTTGATATAAAACATTATAGTACCTTTCTACTACTCGTCTTATACCATATAAAATCAGAGATACCAAATTATTAAGTTCAAGAGATAATGTACAAATCAGGTGAAACTGGAAACACACTGGTCTCTGAAATTCCAGAGGTTGGATCAGGTGTTATGGAGGAGTAAGTATTTTCTCTCGACTGGTCATATCCGCGGCGAATCCATAGTAACATTCAAATGAAATATTTGAGGAATTAATCCTTGTAATAATCGGTAAAGATTTAACAAACACTATCACACAGGTAATGCAACAATTCATTCAGTAAAACACTGTAATTGCGAACAAGAACATTACAACGACCACAAGATTTACGAAATGCTGGCATTAAACGCGATCCCTGGTAAAAGTTTTTAAAACAACATTGAAAGTTGTAAGGCATTACACAAAAATATAAATCAAACAATTATCTCACCTTTCTGAATTCCTGTCAAGGAAAAATCTGGGCAATCGCCACCATCTTCTACTTTTAATGATGATAACCAGCATATCATTACATCACTGTTTTTAGTTATCCGGACCCGGTATTGTTGCGCTGAAGTAAATTAAGCTCGTAATTACAGACGGATACTCTGATATCAAAACTACGTCATATTAAATCACGCCAATGATTCTCTTTCATACTAGTTTATATGATAATGACACAGGATATCGCGCGAACTAAGTATGCAGCTCTAGACCACAGTTTATTATGGTTCTGTAGACGACGACATTCTGACATGACAAATACTTCTGATCAGGTCTCAATGGATGATACTTGGTATATCTAAATGCACAAAAGTATTATAATTTACAATTCTGAAAATCATCAATACATTGCATTTTTGTTTAAAGGACAAATATATCTGGTTGTATAACGTGCGGCAGTAAGTGGTCTAGATCCAAAAGTGCAAGGGTTATCTCAAAATATCGAGAATACACAACAAAATTTCTGTTTGATTCAGGAAGAAGTTCCGCATTGTAGGTAACCCTTTTTGTTAAGAATTCAGCAATAATACGTTTTCCCTATATGTATCCTCGATCATATCTAACACCTTTACTTTACCGATTTTAAATCAAAATGAAGACAGACTGGATTTTAGTATTTTATGTATTGGTTATACATGACGTCTCAACAACAGTAAGGTTCATACAAAAATCAAACTTAAATCAAAACCCTTTATACCTGTAAGTAGTATTTCAAAGAAATATACAAAAAATAGACGAAATAGGTCAAAGGACCCGAACAAGATATGTATATTTGTAATATTATAAAAACCTCAGATACCAAAGCATAAATCAATAGAATGTCCAGGACATAGATACAAATCCGGTAAAAATGGACAAACACGGACCTCTGGAAACCAAGAGGTGGGATCAGGTGCCATGGAGGAGTAAGCATCCCCTGTCGACCGGTCACACCCGCCGTGAGTCCACAGTCAAGTCCAATGAAACACGTGAGGAGTGTATCCTCGTCACAATTGGTACAGACGTCTCAACAACCGCCAACGAAATGGCAACTCAACATTTCACTTAGTGAAACAGAGTAGTCGCAAACAAGATTATTATACCGACCGTAAAACTTGCGGAACGTTGACATTAAACGCGGTTTTCGATATCCCTGTGTCAATAATTTGTCAGTGAGTAGTTTACCTCTGTATATGAAATCTTCATATGTTGTGCAACCCCTGGCATATCGGATCATTTGTGAAATATAAACTCCATATGCGGGTGACTGAGGGATATTACTACTTAAATGTGGAAAAATTTACGATGGGAAAGCCGAAATCGTCGCGTTTATCGTATAGCTTCGTTGCTAATTTCCCGTCTGTGTTTATATTAAGTAAAATGTCTAAGTATGAAGCGTGTGTGCTTGATTCTGTTGTATCTTTAATTTCTAGTTCGCTGGAATATATCGCATTGACATATGTATGACAATTGTCATTATTAATTGACAAAACATCGTCGATATATCTAAATGTCAAATTAAAGGACACCGCTAACTTTTTCTTCTTTTGATTCAGCAGTTTCTGAATGAAGTCTGCTTCGTATGCTTCGTATGAATAAAGGAACAGGTCGGCCAATAAAGGAGCACAATTGGTTCCCATAGGAATGCCGACAGATTGTTGAAAGACCACGTCTCCGAACATTACAAATATATTGTCTATTAGAAATTCCAGCATGTTGTTAATATCAACTTCAGTATATTTATGTGTAGAATCAGAGTGGTGTTTGACGAAATAAGTATCCTGATAGCCAATCACTAGATATTTAAATTTTCGGGTACCACCTTTAGTGAAAAAGCAGTTGTCTATGATGCTGAAAAGTCTTTCTTTAAATTTTTTATGTGGAATAGTAGTGTAAAGAGTAGAGAAGTCATAAGTTTTGATACTGTGAATTCGAGAAAAAATTGTGTGCCTTCAAATTTTCTAAAAGCTGTTTAGAATGTTTAAGTATCCACATCTGATTTACACCGCTTCTGGAATAAGCAACTGTACAGTATTGTTGAAGTTTCTCCTTAACGGCTGTCAATATCTTGGTAAGGAGTAAAGATAAAGGTTTGGTAGAACATTTGCTGGATCCTGCTATGTATCTTTGCTTATATGGGGTTTTATGAAGTTTAGGTATCCAATATAAATATGGTAGCTCGAAATCGGTATCCGTTGTAGGTATATCAAATGAGCGTAATACGGATACGTGATTTTGAAGGATCTCGTCCTTTGAAAGTGAGCTACGTGTGTATGTAGGATTACCAGAATTCGTATTAAACCCAAGTTCTTCTAATAAACAATTATAGTAATGTGCCTTACAAATAAAAACTATATTATTTGAGGCTTTGTCTGCTGGTACCAATACATATTGGTCATGTAACCTATCCAGTTCAGTTACTACTTCTGGATCATTAAATACAGAGGGATAACGTGTTTTCATAGTCCCTTTAAGTTTTCGAATACGAGATTTTATCAACCATCGTATGGTTTTCAGCCATTCAGACAAAGTGTCTGGTTCTACGTCTTCATGTTTGGCCCATCGTCTGGCATAATCTTCGACAGAATCCATAACTAAACAATTAAAGGAACGGGCTTCCCGGTATTTAGGGCCCCTTAAAATAAGATTTTTGAGGCTTTCATTTTCAACAATAGAAATGTCGCCGGTAATGACATGCCCGATAGTATTGTATTTGAAAGGAGATGAAGCACATGAACATGTGACAGTGTTGTGTAGAAGATGGTTGATGTCTAGGCACTGCAAAACCTGTTTGTAATTGAATAGCTTGGATGCGATGCTAGGTGTATAGCTATATGAAATGCAAGGCGTGGTCTTCAGTTTAAAATATGGTGGAATACAGGACTGTACTTTTTTTGTGATTTAGAACATTGCCAATGTTTAAAGCGTCTATGCCTTTATTTGTAAATTTAAGTTTAAGGAAAAGACGTTTCTGTTCAGAACAGTCATCGTTTCTAACACTTGCAGGCTTAAACAGTCTGTGATAAGCCATGTCCATTATAATGGAGTTCAGTATGTATTCTGGGGTTGAAGAATCCGTGTAGGGGTTCATTCTTGTTTCTTCAAAAAGTTTATTGAGATTAGTAAAAGGAACAGAATAAAGTTTGCTGCGAATGTGATGAAGACCCCAATTTTTTGTTAACATAAGGTAAAAGAGATGAAAAGGTGACATCATGTATGTAGGGTCGGTTGTAAGAACGATGTCCGTGACTTCGTTTACGTCTTACGTTAGAATTAAAAAGTTCCATCACATTAACACCATTACACAGTGGGCTTGATAGATTGCCTACACTTTGGATATTATCGTTGCATCCATAGGGATATGCAGTGCCAAGCTGTTTAATCCAAAATTCTTCACGTTGTCTACGGAAGGGGGTACTCAAGCTGCGATTGTTGGTCCAGTGGTATATTTTTTCAATTATACGCACTCTCATAGACAAGATGGAATGGTCAGGAGAGTTGAAATGTCGATAGAGTATTTGGTTACCCCCATTATTAATCTCGAATCGATGACCAGATACTCTTTTATTTAAGGGCCCCTTAGTTTCGCCAACATAAATCAAACCACACCAGGTACACTCAATTCCATAAACGTTAGATGATTTGCAGTCTAGATGATCCCAGCTTCTGGTGTTGTAATGCTTATTTGTCAGATTGCTGGTGAACACTTGATCGGTTATTAATATATGACATGTTTTACAATTTTTGACAGAACATTTAGAAATTATTGGTATATTATTTGAAAATGAACTATCAAAAATGTCGTCAAGTGGAATCTGACAATTTTTTATGGGAACATAAGCATTATTATGTTTATACCATAGCTGGTCACCTTTTGACTGTACATACGTTAAATTGTTGATGTCCCAAAGGACAACCCGGGGAGCAACAAACAATCTCTGTGAGTCTGTGCTCCCGATAGACTTCACAGGACACCTTTTTATACTGGGCGCCGTGCCATCCAGTATGTAACGTTTTGGTACTTGTTTCATTAAATGCATATGTACCGAGTGACAAGTATCCTCGGGGACAATATGTCCACCAGCAGTGATACATACTCGGTGGTAAAAATATAAAAACCTCAGATACCAAAGCATAAATCAACAGAATATCCAGGACATAGATACAAATCCGGTAAAAATGGACAAACACGGACCTCTGGAAACCAAGAGGTGGGATCAGGTGCCATGGAGGAGTAAGCATCCCCTGTCGACCGGTCACACCCGCCGTGAGTCCACAGTCAAGTCCAATGAAACACGTGAGGAGTGTATCCTCGTCACAATTGGTACAGACGTCTCAACAACCGCCAACGAAAAGGCAACTCAACATTTCACTTAGTGAAACAGAGTAGTCGCAAACAAGACTATTATACCGACCGTAAAACTTGCGGAACGTTGACATTAAACGCGGTTTTCGATATCCCTGTGTCAATAATTTGTCAGTGAGTAGTTTACCTCTGTATATGAAATCTTCATATGTTGTGCAACCCCTGGCATATCGGATCATTTGTGAAATATAAACTCCATATGCGGGTGACTGAGGGATATTACTACTTAAATGTGGAAAATTTACGATGGGAAAGCCGAAATCGTCGCGTTTATCGTATAGCTTCGTTGCTAATTTCCCGTCTGTGTTTATATTAAGTAAAATATAAAAATACAGTCGGTGATATTTCCATAATTTTTCAAGGTAACCGGAAAAAAGTTACAAGAAAAAATGTCACACGAAAAAAGTCACAGTTTATGTTAGAAAAAGAGTCACAGGAAAAACGTCACAAGAAAAAAGTCACAATTTTATATGTAAGAAAAAAGACACGACGAATAAAAATCAGTTTTATTTTGCCATGTGTTCCCTTTTCCTTTTTTCAGTCACCAGCTGATAATATTATACTATAATAATATTTGGCACTGATAACACCATTTAAATTCTAAATTATTCAAAAGTTAAGATAGTCATCTTTTTACAGTGGTTACTCTTAGATGGATTTTGGCTATGCACATAGATTTATTATTTGACTTTGTATTATATCACTTTCCCTTTAGAAAATCTATTTAAAATTGGAGCTCAACTGATGAAGTCTAATTGACAGAAACGATCGTCTTGAGCATCATAACTTTGGTATTATATTTATAAAATTTATAACCACTAGGTCGTTGCCACTTCTGGTGGACAGTTTGAGTTCCCGAGGGTATACATAAACCATATACCTGGTATTTCGATTCCAGCTGATAATCTTATACTAAAATAATATTTGCCACTGATAACACCATTTAAATTCTGAATTATTCAAAAGCTAAGATAGTCATCTTTTTACAGTGGTTACTCTTAGACGGAATTTGGCTATGCACATAGATTTTTTATTTGACCTTGTGTTATACCACTTTCCCTTTAGAAAATCTGTTTAAAAGTGGAGCTCAACTGATGAAGTCTAATTGACAGAAACGATCGTCTTGGGCATTATAACTTTGGTATTATGTTTACAATCTTATAACCACTAGGTCGTTGCCACTGCTGGTGGAGCGATTGAGTCCCCGAGGGTATACATAAACCATGTACCTGGTATTTCGGTACAAGCTGATAATCTTATACTAAAATAATATTTGGCACTGATAACAGCATTTAAATTCTAAATTATTCAAAAGCTAAGATAGTCATCTTTTTACAGTGGTTACTCTTAGACGGATTGTGGCTATGCATTTAGATTTATTATTTACCACTTTATACCACTTTCCCTTTAGAAAATCTATTTAAAATTGGAGCTCAACTGATGAAGTCTAATTGACAGAAACGATCGTCTTGAGCATTATAAC
The DNA here is from genome assembly GCA_030159075.1 of Atrina japonica. NCBI lineage: Eukaryota > Metazoa > Mollusca > Bivalvia > Pterioida > Pinnidae > Atrina > Atrina japonica. Next base: position 1,719,489 of record BROG01000017.1, on the reverse strand, counting down.
TTTGGTATTATGTTTATAATATTTTAAGAGACAATATATTTGGACTTTGTCAATCCTTCTCTATTTCTATCCGGGAAAATTATGTACAAAGATTCTGAACAAAGTATTTTAAGGATATGGAGGAGCCCCCAAAATGTACTTTGTTCATCTACCTTTTTTGTTTTTGTTTGGTTTGGTTTCCTTTTTACACAGCGTGCTCCAGGAAAATCATAAAACCTCTTTAATACTAAGATATATATACTATTAGTTGGAACAAAAGTAACTAGATTTAATCACACACGCTGGCGGGTAAAAGAGGCAAGATCTTTGCCCCATTTTTAAATATTGTGCTCTTATTTCTTTTTAAAAAGAAATTTCAAGGTCCTTACCCTGCAGGAAATTTGTGATCAATCCCTCTTTTATAGCGCTTGGACATTGTCCCTTTCAGATTTCTCAATCCATATATGAATTTTGGTATAAATTTAAGATGACAACACCCTAGGAATTGTTGAATTTTCTGTTTTATTCTAATAAATATATATATATATATATATATATATATATATATATATATATATATATATATATATATATATATATATATATATATATATATATGCAAATCAAAATTTATCAGAAGATACACATCCTTTGATCTGTGCGAAAATAACTTTTTATGACTTAAGAATAATATATATTAGATACCTTATTTTTATTTATGAATACAAGTTCAGTAATAAATACTTCTTCAAAAATAGTCAGCTACCATATACATTATGATATCCATATAAACTGTGACTGTTTTCCTACATTCATTTTTCAAAATTGTTTTCATAGTTTATTATCTCTTGAGACGTCTCAACGTTTATTCATCTAAAATCTCTATATTACTGCCCTCACCTACAAACGATGAATCAGGCTCGAGTTGTTCAAGGGCTGAATTGTTCGAGAATCATTCTGAACGTTTCCTGAAAAGAAGGCGGTGCTGAGTATTCTAGTATAGTTCTGGCTGGCATCGTTTAAGATCTAAAAGGGTTTTATGATTTGTTGTGCTGACATGGAAGTATTTGGATTTTTAACACTAAACATACCTGAGTCTAGGAATTCAACTAAGATGTACTTGTAAGGTTTTGTTCCCGTCTTCACACTGTGACTTACTAGCTCGATCGTCTTTGATTTTACTGTATTTATAACACTGGCCATTGATGACGTAGTATCAATCACAAAGACAAGTGAATTTGTCGTCTGCAATTGCAAAATCTCTTCAAACTTGTCATCTCCGACAATACTTCGTAGTCCATACCCTAAAACAAAACATGCATAAACAATAACCATAGCATCAACTTCAACGTTGGTCGCAATATTACTTCACTGACAGTGATCACTTATAATACAGCTTGTACACGTTTTGTCATTTACACACATTGCTGAGAGAGGTGACATATTAACCAACTAAAACATATATTATCATCTTACTAGAATGAGAGAAGAACCATTCAGTGTGTTTGATCGCGGCCATAGCAGCAGTGTGATGTAAATAGTAATGGGGTGACAGAGAAGGTTGACTAGAGTCTTTGTTAATCCCACCAGTAGCTGCACTTGAGTTGGAAGTAGTGTCAAATTCCCCGCCATGACTGCATTTTCCGGTATGAGCGTGTGGATTTTCTGAAAAATGGTAACAGATCAAATCAATATATTTTTTCGAAAATTTAAGGAAAATAGTTTGAATAAAAAACGTAAGTAATATCAACTACCATTATCGCAAATCCGAACGGTAATATGAGAAAATGAGAGGAAAATTATCTTAACATACTTGAAGGTTTGTCTACATTTTGTCCTGATTTGTAGCCACTGGTCAACTGGTCATTCACCAAAATGTTATTTGTACAGTTACCTTGTCTGTAAAATATAATCACGGTAAAAGTAAATTTCAAACGGCAATGTTCAGTAATTCTCAGATTTTGTATTGTAATATTTGATTTGGTCTATGTCAAACGACAGATGCCGACACATGCAACATGTAGTTATAAAACTGTGTCGTTATAACGACATATATCTTGTTATATCGACTTAATATGCCGTTATAACGACATATGATATTATTTTGTTATTACAAGATATTATGTCGTAAAAACAAAATATCATGTCGTAATAACAAGATATTATTTTGTCATAACGATATATTAATTATGTTATGTTATAACAATATAAGGAAGCGTATAGTGACCCCCTGAAATCAGTTAATAAGTGGTTAATTTTGTTTAATATATTGTTTTCTTGTTTTAACTACATCAGCTAAGTTGTAGTTATATATGTCCTAATACAGACTGCCCTAATTTCTATGATAATTTGAAAAAAAAAAAAATTTAATAATACCTTTTACATACTTTGTGGTTATTTTAATTTAGCTTTAAACCAAGATTAAGACATTCATGATTATGTTTGTATTAATAACCCAATGGCTAAAAATAAATTATTACAAGTAATGGAAAATTTTGATTTAGTAGACTAATACAGAACACTAAACCCCGACAAAAAAAAACATTTACATGGTATAAAAAATCCTAAATACATTGAAGACTAGATTATTTCCTAACTTCAGAAAATATTTGTCATTTAATAGAAATCATAGACATAAAAGCAGGATACAGGTCAGACCATTCCCACATTGTATTTGAACTTAGATTTAATGATTTTATAAAAGGAAAAGGTTTATGGAAATGCAACAATCTTCTTTTTAATGTTAGATACATTATAGAAAGAGATAATAAAAACAATATTAAATGTAAAAAAAAACAATATGCTAATATTTTATATGCTCTAAAAATGATAGAATCCATTACGAATGATAGTATTGATTTAACAATTAATGATAGTACTCTTTTTGAAGTTGCATTAATGGAAATAAGAGGTATCTCTATTCCACATGTTAGTTTTAAAAAGAGTGAGAGGGATTACACAGAGAAAAAGCTTTGCCATGGAAATAATTAACCTAGAAATTGATTGTGATAATAATAGGTCAAATACTTTTTTTGAAATTTTACAAGAAAAAAAGACAAATTTAAAAACAATAAGAAAAGAAACATTTAAAGGTCACATGATAAGGTTTAGAGCAAGGTGGGTAGAAGAGGAAAACCAACGAATATTTTTGTAATTTGGAATCATGTAATTATATAAACGTCAATACAATACATAATTTAGAAGTTAGAAGTAGACGGGAAAGGTGTGTGAAGAAAACAAGAAGAAATTTTAAAAGAAACCAAATATTTTTATGAAAATCTGTACTGAAGTTAGAAAGAAGAGCTTATTGAAGTTGACTTCACACATCCCTTTATGACAAACGCAACGATTTCAATTTCCATATCACAAACTTCCCGTTTCTAAGTAGTAATATTCCATCTTCTCCTGCCTATGGCGTTTTCATTTCACAACTTATACGTTATGCCAGAACATGCTCTTCTTATGAATGTTTTATTCTGAGAGCAAAACGACTAGCCAATAAACTACTTACACAAGGTTACGTTGTTGAATGTTTCGAGTCGTCGTTTAAGATGTTTTATGGTCGATACGGGGATCTTGTTAAACATTATGAAGTCCCCCTCTCAGAAATATTAGATAGTATTCTGTGATTCCCTTTTACCAATCGTGCTTTTCACCGAACTTGACCTTATCACCAAACTTGACCTTTTCACCGAATTTGACTAGAAAGGTTTCCATGGAACGTGTGCGACGGGTGTGGTATGTAAGCAGAAGACGCTGACTCCTTCCGGACACCTGGTCCTATCCCGTTTGGGATTCGCAATTGTTCTTCATGTTAAGACTATTTACATATTCTAATTCGTCGTGTTATAATGAATTTTTTATTATCGATTGGTCCTTCTTCAATTTTACTGAGATGAAGTTTTAAAAAAAATGAAATCCCAAAACTTGACTGCAATAATTTAGAAAAGGAATTTTCAATTTTAGAGGTATCCGAGGTTCTAAAAGAAATGAAAAATAACAAATCACCAGGAAGTGATGGCTTTATCACAGAATTTTTTAATATTTCTGGGGGGATCTAAAACATTTTATATGACAATAAATTGTATATTTAAGCAACAACTCCTTCCAATCACTCATCGATTTAGTACCATTGCTTCTTGCTATTTTAATTAGGAATAATGTAAATGTAAGGGGATAACTGTTATGATGTAGAACATAAAATGTCTCAGTATGCAGATGACACTTCTTTTATACTGGATAAGTCAAGGAAATGTCTGTTTGCAGCTTTAGATACTTTAGATTGTTATTCACAAATATCTCGTCATCGAATCAACCATACAAAAACATAAATTATCTGAATAGGTTAAAAAAAGATTAGCAGTGATCTTAATCATCATAGTAAATGGAAACTAGGACTGGGGGCCAAACCTTTTCACTGTTGGGTATCGAATTTTCAAATGGTCTTGATAAAATAACAGAAATGAACTTTAAATTACAAACACCTAAAATTGAAGCATTGTTTAAACATTGGAATGGAAGAATACTTACACCAATTGGTAGAATAATAGTTGCTAAAACATTAATAATTCCTAAATTAAATCATCTTTTTATATTGGATACCTAAACGTCATAAAACCCCATATAAGCAGAGGTACATAGCAGGATCCAGCAAATGTTCTACCAAACCTTTATCTTTACTCCTTTCCAAGATATTGACAGCCGTTAAGGAGAAACTTCAGCATTACTGTACAGTTGCTTATACCAGAAGCGGTGTAAATCAGATGTGGATACTTAAAAATTCTAAACAACTTTTAGAAAATTTGAAGGCACACAATTTTTATCAAATTCACAGTATCAAAACATACGACTTCTCTACTCTTTACACAACTTTTTCACATAAAAGATTAAAAGAAAGACTTTTTAGCACCATAGACAACTGTTTTTTCACTAAATGTGGTACCCGAAAATTTAAATATCTAGTAATTGATAATCATGATACTTATTTTGTCCAACACTACTCTGATCTACATATAAATACATTGATGTTTATATAAGAACATCCTGGAATTTCTAATTGACAATATATTTATGTTCGGAGATGTGGTCTTTCAACAAACTGTCGGCATTCCTATGGGAACCAATTGTGCCTCTTTATTGGCCGACCTGTTCCTTTATTCATACGAAGCAGACTTCATTCAGAAACTGCTGAATCAAAAGAAGAAAAAGCTAGCAGTGTCCTTTAACTTGACATTTAGATGTGTCGACGACGTTTTGTCAATTAGTAATGACAGTTTTCGTACATGTGCCATTGCGATGTATCCCAGCGAACTAGAAGTTAAAGATACAACAGAATCGAGCACATACGCTTCATGTTTGGACATTTTACTTACTATAGACACAAACAGGAAATTGATAACTAAGCTATACGACAAACGCGACGATTTCGGCTTTCCCATCGTAAATTTACCACATTTAAGTAGTAATATCCCACAGTCACCCGCATATGGAGTTTATATTTCACAAATGATCCGATATGCCAGGACGTGTTCAACATATGAAGATTTCATATACAGATGTAAACTACTCACTGATAAATTATTGACACAGGGATATCGTTTGATGTCAACGTTCCGCAGGTTTTACGGTCAGTATAATAGTCTTGTTTGCGATTACTCTGTTTCACTAGGTGAAATGTTGAGTTGCCTTTTGGATTGCGGTTGCTAAGACGTCTATACCAATTGTGACGAGGATTCGTTCCTCACGTATTTCATTTGGACTTGGCTGTGGATTCACGGCGGGTGTGACCGGTCCACGGGGGATGTTTGCTCCTCTGTGGCGCCTGATCCCATCTCTTGGTTTCCAGACGTCCTTGTTTGTCCATTTTTACCAGATTTGTATCTGTGTCCTGGGCATCCTAGGGATTTATACTTTGGTATCTAAGATAGAATTACCTACCCCAAGAATAGACATTAAGTATCTCTTTTCTTCTATATGGGGTCAAGATGTGATAAAGTTAAACGAGAAAATATAACACAAAACACAGATAGGGGTGGGTATAAAATGATCGATTTCAACAGTTTTATCACTTCTTTGATATGCTCATGGGTAAAAAGAATAATAAAGAGTGGGTAATCCTGGCTAAATGTTTTGCAGGCAATGCATGGGAACAACAAAACTACACAAATTTCTGACTTTGGAAATAACTTTATGAATAAACTTCTAAAAGAAAATAAAAATAGTTTTTGGAAAGACACTTTTTTGGGTTCATGAATATGGTATAATTCCAAATTAAAAATCAAAATCAAATCTATTTTTATAAAGGAATGGTACCAAAAAGGTGATAGGTGATTTTTTAAAAATAAAAAATTCCTGACCGAACAACAGTTTCAATTAAAATTTGATTTACATGAAATGTGTCCTTTACAGTTTAATGGAATACAAAGTACAATATCCAAATATCTGAGATAATTTAATATAGATGTGAGGGAATGTAAAGTTGTAAATATGTTTCCATATATTCCATTCCATTGAGTATGTATATGTATGTTGGTATGTCTATTTGTGTGTTTGTATATAGTATATGTGTATATGTGTTTTATATATATATATATATATATATATATATATATATATATATATATATATATATATATATATATATATATATATATATATATATTTGTGTGTGTGTGTACATGACATGCGTATACATGTATGTGTATGTGTGTATATATATATATATATATGTATAAGTGCATATGTACATCTATCGATATATATGACATGTAATGATTACATTCATACATGTAGCTTTTCTTCCCTATATATCAGATAGGAGTAAGTTTCTCCTTTCTCTTATTTTTCTGTTTCTTATTTTCAGTGGTCACTATACGATTTCGTAATAAAACCTTGTTATTACGACATCAAAATTTGTTATTACGACATAATATTTTTAATACGACAAAATATCTTGCTATAAAAAGATAATTCATATCTCTTTATCACAATATGATATCAGTTATTACGACATAATATTTTGTTATAACAAGATAATTCATATCTCGTTATAACAACGTAATATCTTGTTATTACGCATAATATATTGTTATAACATGATAATTCACATCTTGTTATTACGACATAACATTTTGTTATTACGATAAATATTCTATTATGACAAGATAATTTATATCTCGTTATAACAACATATTATTTTGTTATTACGACATATTTTGTTATTATGACATTATCTTGTTATAACAATATAATTTATTTATTGCGACATAATATCTCGTTATTGTGACATAATATCTCGTTATTGCGACATAATATTTCATTAATACGACATAATATCTTGTAATAACAAGATAAACCATATGTTGTTATAAAATGGGCACGTGTCGGCTTAGGAGAGACCCTCTGTATATTCCCAACCAGTGGTGCCATAATTGATTGGGAAAAGTGGATATAAATAGGAAAGTACATCGAATTATAGATGTATATAAACCGGAACATGAATGTTCCGTTTTAGGTCTATGTTGGGTCTGATAGGAAAAATAATTTATCACAATTTCTGATAGGACAAATTATTTATCACAATTTCAAGGTTATTGGTGCAAACATCAAATGTCATCTGTACTTGAGATAACTGAAAAAGGGAAGTAAGTTAAAATCATTGGAACTGCACCAAGAACAGGTTGGTTACCTTGGACTTTCTTGAATCTATCTGGCTATGAATGACTTAATGTTAATTTATCAAACTTGGCATGTTGCCAGAATACCTTAAATGGACATTTTCAGTTTCCTTTTTTAATTATGTTTCACTTTTGGCAGGGTTATAGTATATAATGTCAGCCATATATAGTCAATTGTATTTCATAACATAATGAAAAATATTGATTGCTAGCTGAAAAGATTTAAAAATATCACCTTAGATATTTTTTCTAACTTTGTGGTATTGTAACTGGGGTGAAGGCATGAACTTTAGATATAAAACCCACAGAAACTTAAGCGTTAACAGCAAATCCATAATTAGTCCATGATACAAAAACATCAGGACCTTTGAACAGAATTGACATCTGGAAAACAAGAACATGTCATGTAGGGGTTAACTTTCCCTGTCAAACTTATCATGTGTCAGCAAATCATATGTGATCACACATAACTTTAGACGGCAATGATACATTTGTTTGTTTATTGTTGTTTAGCGTCCCACTCAAGAATCTTTCACTCATATGGAGTCGTCACCAAATGTCGGTAAAGGGCTTCAAATTTTGGCCTATGTTCGGCACTTACGGCCATTGAGCAGTAAGGGTTCTTTAACGTGCCGACAACTACTGTGACACGGGACCTCGGTTTTTACTGTCTCATCCAAAAAAAAACAGGAAACCTGCTGCCGGCTGGACTCAAACTCACGACCTCACGATCAAGAGTCGAGCATGCTACCGACTGAGCCAGGCCGGTTTGCAAAATGATACAGATACACCCAAAAAAGGTATCCGACTGATTGTCTCTTTCCGTAAATCTGTATGATTACATGCTAACATTAACGTGAAAAGATGTATTCGGATTAAAATAGACCGTTTCACGATAACTGCGTTCCTACTAATTTTCCATGCGCACAAGCGCTTCCGAGTGGCATCAAGAAGTTTCGAGCTCAAAACATTTCTAGCGATGACAATTAGTACCCACTGAAAGACTAATTGTTTCCTGTGTATGATTTAAATGTCATTGGGTATGATTTGTTTTGAGTACGAAACTTTTTGCTACCACTCGGAAGTGTTAAGTGCGCAGGTGAGATTTGTAGGAACGCAGTTATCGTGAAAGGGTCTATAGGAAATATAATCTGTATCATTATAAGTAATGTGATTAATTAGCCATTGCTTTCAATTTGCATTCTGGACATAAAAGGCAAATTCAATGAAGCTCTTCAATTTGAATTTTGCTATACCTGAATGAGTATTCACTGAAACTGTTTTGATACAGCTAAGCATTCATATTAGCATTTCATTGATTTTTTACTCATTCACATACCTATGATTGTCAACTAAAACCGGTTCAAAGCTTATATCTAACATGTTCAACTTATCATTAATCAGAAATCCCCCGCGCTTATCATCAGCAAAAGCACATTTCTGGAACACTTTGGACGTGATAGTGAGATCAGTAAAGTCATATAGTAGCACAGACACACAGTGGTTTGTATATTTCACGTAATATGTTTGACTGGATTCGTAACAACACACTTTTTAGAGAAAAAAGGCTTAGTCTGTTATTGTATAGACTATGGTTAGACTTTAGCTAAACTGGCAGTAAACATATATGTGAAATTGGATACTCTGAATAGAGATATGCTCCAAAAGTATAAAAACAAATATGTATACTTTCGTATAATGAATTATACCTAAAATATTTTTGATAATTGTATCTTTTAAACGTACTAATATTAGGATGTCATCGTAAAAGGGTATGCATTCCTCCGTTGATTGATATGATAAACAGCATTATAAAGTGTTATTTTGTAGAAATGCCTTTGCTCTAGTGTATCGATTTCTTTTGAAATTATCTCTACCATGATGTTATTTTAGAGAGATAGATCTGCTTTAGTATTGCAATATTTCAAATATTTAATTTCCTCTTTTAATTACGATACAAGTTACAGTTTCCAGACCTGTCAATATCATTATTATCAGGGATACACAGGGACAGAATGACTCCCTGTCAGTATCATTATTATCAGGGATACACAGGGACAGAGTTCCCCTGTCAATATCATTATCATCAGGGATACGCAGGGACAGAATGACTCCCTGCCATTATCATTATTATCAGGGATAGTCAAGGACAGAGTTCCCCTGTCAATATCATTATTATCAGGGATACATTATCAGGGATACGCAGGGACAGAGTGACTCCCTCTCAATATCATTATTATCAGGGATATATTATCAGGGATACGCAGGGACAGAGTGACTCCCTGTCAATATGATTATTATCAGGGATACGCAGGGACAGAGTGACTCCCTGTCAATATCATTATTATCAGGGATATGCAGGGACAGAGTGACTCCCTGTCAATATCATTATTAATAGGGATAGGCAGGGACAGAGTTCCCCTGTCAATATCATAATTATCAGGATACGCAGGGACAGAATGACTCCCTGTCAATATCATTATTATCAGGGATAGGCAGGGACAGAATGATTCCTTGTCAATATCATTATTATCAGGGATACACAGGGACAGAGTTCCCCTGTCAATATCATTATCATCAGGGATACGCAGGGACAGAGTGACTCCCTGTCAATATCATTATTATCAGGGATACATTATCAGGGATACGTAGAGACAGAGTGACTCTGTCAATATCATTATTATCAGGGATAGACAGGAAAAGAGTGACTCCCTGTCAATATCATTATTATCAGGGATACACAGGGACAGAGTGACTCCCTGTCAATATAATTATCATCAGGGATACGCAGGGACAGAATGGCTCCCTGTCAATATCATTATTATCAGGGATACATTATCAGGGACACGCAGAGACAGAGTGACTACCTATCAATATCATTATTATCAGGGATAGACAGGGAAAGAGTGACTCCCTATCAATATCATAATTATCAGGGATAGACAGGGAAAGAGTAACTCCCTGTCAATATCATTATTATCAGGGATAGGTAGGGACAGAGTTCCCCTGTCAATATCATTATTATCAGGGATATATTATCAGGGATAGCCAGGGACAGAATGACTCCCTGTCAATATCATTATTATCAGGGATAGGCAGGGACAGAATGACTCAGTAAATACGAAGTTGATAATAAATTGGTAAAAAGTTTATCATTATTTGTTTGATAAGACATACATTTGTTCAGGTAGTTATATAGTTTAAGTCCACTGTATATCTGATGAGACAGTAAAATGTCAAAAAGTTAAAGTGAAAGACATGATAAACTTACTGGCAATCTTTGCATGTATCTAAATTACTAGGTGCAACTGTCATCAAGGGTCGTATCCCTGAAAAGAGTATGTATACAGCCACTATATATATATATATATATATATATATATATATATATATATATATATATATATATATATAATATATATATATATATATATATATATATATATATATATATATATAGATATAGATATATATATATATAATTACGCATATATTGCAATGTCAAAAGAATATTAGTTACAATATATAACAATGTCACAAAGTACATGTATATATATCTAGAACAAAATTAGATAAAATTTTACCTAGATCTTGGTTAATTGTTTCGCCGTACATTTCAACCCAATTTGTGTTGCTGTAAAACTGTTGTATCATATACAACGCTTGACCAATCAAATGTCTGATTACATCGTAGTTTGGTGGTGATTGTTGTAGATATTTCAGAATTTGTTGTCGTAAAAGAATAAGGCGAACATTTGCTGAAAAATAGATGAAAGACAAATTTGCTCTTGTGTCATGAGGTTGTCGTGTGTAGAGTTCGAACTTTATCCTCCATTAACTTTATAATTTATAATTTACCCTAGCATCTAAGGGCAAAAATTGACCGAGGGCGAAAATTTCCTGGTTTACAGTAAAAAAATTTCCACCCCTGTGAATCTTATTTAGAGACACAACTTTTAAAACAACGCAACAAAGCAAAGACTGGTAGTTTTTAGTAAATAGAAACATTTTATGATTGGAAAAATAACGAAACTTATTTAATGAAATTCGTGAAAGCTCACATCAATGTTAGTACATATAGCAGGTGTGATCACAATATATAACATAATGATATATTAGTAAATTTTTGTTCGCGTCATTAGTCATGTTGTTGCTTTACAGTGGTTACTCTAAGACGGATTTGGCCTCTCATTTAGATTTAATCACACCACTTTCCCTGTAGAAAATCTTATTAAGATTGGATCTCAACTGTTGAAGTCTAATTGACAGAAACGATCATTTTCAGCATTAAAACTTTGGTGATATATATATATATATATATATATATATATATATATATATATATATATATATATATATATATATATATATATATAAATCACCAGAATATTTATTGATCTTATTGAAATGGTGATATGAATAATTTATTCGTTGAATCAGGGGTTTATCATAATTATCAGTAAATTGCAATTGATTAACATGTTGACGACCGACCTATTGACCTTTTGATTGACTGAGTAAGAAAGGTTTTACTGCAATAATTTACAGTGGATTATGATGTTTTCTGTCGTAAAAGGGCAAAAATAATAGGTTTACAGTAAATTCAATATTCAGACACATTTTGTAACATTTTGATGTCACCTTCATCGATTTTCTCAGCATTAAAAGTCCACTCGGGGTCGTCATTGTGGTCCAAATCGGCCATATTGTTTGCCTTTATTATCACTGATATGGCCTCTTGGATATGTCTGGTGGATTTGGAAGACAATTCTGAAAAAAGAAAGATTAGAAATGTAGACTATTTGGACAATTCCGTGCTACTTATTACGAATTACGTAAAAATATATTTTTAAATGATAGTGATGTAATATGGATGATTCTCTTGTACACGTTTCACGTTCCCTATTTTTGATTCACCGCGAGTTTTACCAAAGAGTGGGCTGGCTCAGTCGGTAGCGCGGTCGACTCTTGATCGTGAGGTCGTGAGTTCGAGTCCAGCCGGTTGTTTTCAGGCCTGTCCTTCTGGTGAGACAGTATAAACCGAGGTCCCATGTCACAGTAGGTATCGGCACGTTTAAGAACCCTCACTGCTCAATGACCGTAAGTGCCGAGCATAGGCCAGAATTTGAAGCCCTTTGCCAGCATTTGGTGACGTCTTTATATGAGTGAAAGATTCCTGAGTGGGACGTTAAACAACAATAATCAAAAACCAAAAAGTGGGAACATGATACTTATGTAGGTCTTATGGCTACCGAGCGACAATTACAGATCGTTCATCTTAAGAGAGTTAAAAGCGGGTCAAATACAATAGTATTTTAACAATGTGTGTGACCGTTCATTAAGTACGACTCTTGCGAAAAGTGTGTTAGTATATGGAATAACCGCATGTAATGTTACCATCTCACTCAAGGCCTTGCGTTCTGTGTACTTTATTGATAAGTAATCGACGTGCCCTTAAACAGGAAACACGAACTTTAACAATGTATGCTACTGTTACTTGGGTACCAATTTTTTTGCCAAAAGTGTGTCTTAGAATATGGAATAACTGTATGAAATGTTATCGTCACAAGGTCCTGATATTCAGTTCTGTGCACCTTTTAAGTTCTGTGTACCTTGATAACAAATGTTCGACATGTCCTTAAACAGAAAAACCGATTACACGTTCAACTATAAATATAAGAAGTTAAGGCTACCTAATTTTCTTTACCGCAATTGTTCAACTTCAGATGTTAGAGTGTTTAGACCTGCATTCTTTACTTCAATCGAATTTAATTTGTTGAAATGTCTGTCGATATAGTAAGTTGAAAGTCATATTTGATTCTTGTAACATATTAGGTTTCCCCTCCTCTAATTAAATATGTGCTAAATCATCAATTGTTCAGTTAATACCTTACCCCCGTAATAACGATCGTACAGCAATCTGGGCGTGATGTCCGTTAAATTTGCCAATTCCCCAGTAAGTGAGTTCGGTCCATTTGGTGGTTTATTGTCAAAATAGTTCGCCACAGCTCGAAGAATTCCTATCTGCGATAGATCTGCACATGTATAATCATTCTCGTTCAAAAGTAGTTTATAATTATTCGGGAAAAATCCGTCAATGCTCCTTGTTACAAAAAGGATAAAAAACAATGCTGTAATGGATCTCATCACGCTAATTATGGAAGAGTTAGTGACAATGTACTGCGATTAACTCTTATACTCTTATGTCCTCTTGTAATCTGTAGAATGTCGGTGATCTAAGTGCGCGTCAGATCCTGTTTGAACATGATAAGATAATAAATGTAACGCAAAATTTCATGAACACAATAGTTCCAAATAGTACCGAAAAGTCATTTTCCGTCCATTATATACAGAGAGGTGCCAAAAGCCTACAGACACTTTTATATTTACGATACTTCATATAAAACCACATTTTTTCAAAAAAAATATTGTGACGCCATTTGTTATCACATTTCAACAGAATTTTCATTGTTGAACAGAGAATGTTTACCAGATTCATTGCTTATTTCGATGTAATTTTCTTATTTGTAATGTCAAAGGTATGACAAATTTAAACAAAATGTGGGAATTAGATATCATAGTTTTACTTGAACATTCATCACAGAACTTTCTGTTTAAATAAATAAATATTTTACTTTCAGAATATAATATGGTTTCTTAATACTTATTTGAAAAAATGGTTTTATATGAAATGTATATACAGTAAAACCTGTTTATAACGAATTCCCTGGGACCTATAAATAAATTTGTTATAGCAGTATTTCCGACAAGTATATTTTTAGTATTAAGTTGAATGGATTACTAATGATACTTGTTTAAACTCTTTTATATTCACGATAAGAAAATGAAATACACATATTAACACAATATAGTGTATACATTTTATCTTAATTCAAAAAACATATATGAGTACAAAAATCGGAAAACTATATTGTGTTAATTGATACATGATATAAAAGTCAATTACACGTACAGTGCATATCAGAACTCAATCCCAGCTTACATATATGTTATTAAAGCACACGACAGTTACATTCCCAGGCGTACAAGTTAAATCACTAATTAACATGAAAACAAGTCAGTTATGTTGTGTTGTTTTCTGTGCACCTTTGATTCAATGCAATTCTCCATATCTTCTCAATTTGTCAAATATTTCCATCGGTACACTTCATATTACACGTAATGTACTTCGGGACATATTCAATGCTGGTAATAGTCACGTTCTGTGTGTTACGGGTACAACTATGAATACCCCGATACAGCCCCAGGCAGTGTAGTCGCATTCAGATATACTTTGTTTACAATACAGAGTCACAGCAATATACGTACAAATTCGTCGCAGCAACAGACAAATGCGGCAACATACAAACAAATCCGTTACAGCAAATGGTTTTTTGCTGGTAGGCATGAAAAAACGATTCGTTTTAAACAATTTTTCGTTACATCCGAATTCGTAACGCAAAAATATTTTACATGGTAAATATATGGGAAATTCAGGGGATTTTAGTTCTAGTTCGTTACAACCAAAAATTTGTTAGACTAGTTCGTTATAGACAGGTTTTACTGTAAAATATAAAGTAAAAAATGATAGTGTCTATATACTTTTGGCAAGTCTCTGTTAGCCTTGATCCGGTAATATGACGCACCTGTAATTAGATCCATACGATGGTAGCAAAGAATTGTTTTATAAATAAATTTCGTTTGCTAAAAATCCAATTGACTTGTCTAATGGTTTGACGTCGATCTATAGTAAATCTTAAAGTCATGTACAGTTTAGTTGTTCCTTAGATTGTCGAAATAGTAAATATGATAAATATCAAATACCAAAATAAGACAGATGGAAACATATAGATTTAAATGAAATTTTGTTTCTGGTCAATGTCTATTATTATGTAAAGCATTTCAATATATAAATATATAATATGAATACGCAAATAATATAAATTATATTCTAATCAACTTTATTCACAGACACCAAAATTATTATTTCTAGTTTGATTTAACAAATATTAGAATATTTGGAGCTCGCTCCCATTTCTGATAGAAAGATATTATGTAGGTGTGTGATGGTTCCGTGACAAATAATTCTATCTAAACTAAATAGTAACAGTTATACCAATGTAAAGTGGCACATCCGGGTTCTGTCAAAAACCAAAACAATATTGTGTATAAAAGAAACTGTTGACTTATACGTTTACAATCCTCGCGAAATAAATAAAGCATTTATTCAATTTAATATTTTATGATTCATTGTTATGGAAAACTCTTAAATTAATGATCAGTTGTAACACTATCAGATTTGCAGAAAGAGTTAATAGAGAAAAAAAATGTTGGTAGTGTCCTTCACTAATTTTTTAATTTGTAATAAATTAAAAATAAGTACAGGACAATATTCAAACTATCAGCGGAGGAATGTGGCGGTGATAATGTAGAGTTGTTGTCGTTAGTATGTATGTGATGTGTGACTGTGCACGTCACAGTAAGTCTCTCTATACTGAGTTGCGTCTGGCACAAACTGTATACACTGTACCCAATTCAAGTCTTACTCTTTGCAATAAAACTCCGAAAGACGTAGCTGCACAATATAACAATTTATTACAACAATGGATTTCGCATTAGCTGGATCTTGTCAGTATGCAAGTCTGACTCCAACTAACAAACAAAAGTTGTACAAAAATAAATAAAACGTAATGATCAATTAACATGTCTTTTACATGTAGAGTATGATTTACGTTAAACAATCATTTTTAATCTGAAGAATAAACATATAAGGAATGTAAGATTTCTCAAAAGGAAAGTAGACAGTAGGTCAATTAGTATAAGCCTTAGATAAAGACATAGGTATCTCTATTGTTCAGTGTAAGTGACACCTGTTCTAACAAACAGTAGTTAATAAATATACATTAAGCTTTGAATTCTCGGTGGATTTCTACAAGTTTTATTGTTTTTTTTTTTTTTTTTTTTTTTTTTTTTGCTGTTTTTATTTTTGTTTTGTTTTGTTTTTTGTTTGTTTTGGGGTTTTTTTTGGGGGGGGTAATTTTGAAGGGGGATTATCTATGTCTCAGAAACATGGCCTCATAACAAGCATACCCAAAGAGGGCCAATCAAAACTTTATATAATTAAAATTGGCGCCCCCATTACCCTCTTCAACGTTAATTATAAAATACCCTCAACCACCATAGCAAACAGATTAAAAACATTCTAGTAATTTACTGTACTCAACAAACCTTCATAACAGGGAGGTCTATAGGGGAATCCACAAGACTTATTTCGGACCTGATTGAATACACACACAAAGAGAATATACCTGCACTATTATTGTTGGTAGATTTTATTTCTCGCGCTTTATATTTTTATGGGTTTGGGCCCTCTATTTCAAAATGGATCGAAACTCTCTATAAAAATAATACTTGCTGTCTAATAAATAACGGTCACTGCTTTATTTTTAAAGAGGGTAAAACAAGGGGATCCAATAAGTCCATATTTATTTATTCTATGTTTAGAATTAATGTCTTCTGCCACAAAATTCAATCCCAATATCAAAGGCCCCGAAATAGCAGGTTCTGAATTTCTTCATAGTTTAAAATACCCGGATGACACTACTTTTCTATTGCCTGATAACCCTGATGTTTTAGTGAAATTCTATGGATGGTAGAAAGATTTGCAGTTTGATCCGGGTTAAAAGCAAATATTGATAAAACGGAAGTGGTATGGATTGGTGCTAAAAGGGGTGATGTAGGGAAGAAATGTTACCCGAAAAAGATTTGGCATGGAATCACACTGGAAAATTAAAATTACTAGGAATAAAATATAATCTTTCCGAAGATAAAATACACGATGAAAATTACGTTTACGTAGCAAAAACTCAACACTATTAAGAATACAAGTGTATATTTAATATTTGGTCGCTTAGATCTTTATCCTATATAAGTAAAGTCACAGTTATCAAAACACTAGCCCTCCCAATAATTGCTCCTTCTAAATGTGTTACCAGACCCTCCCATTTATTTTATAACAGAAATTCAAAAAACTTTTCTTCATTTCCTTTGGAATTACAATAATGATAAAATAAAGTGCAGTGTAATTTACAAACGTCCTGAGGGTGATGGGCTAGGAATGCCACATATTTTGTATTCAGTCATTCTTTAAAATTGAGTTACATAAAAAAAACTTATTGATCCACTTCAATTCGCCTCTTGAAAAACGTTACTAGTAGTAAAGAGCGAAACATTATAATCAGGTATGAGTAAAGCTTAACTGGTCGTTTATTAATGTGCGTCTTAATTAATAATGTCTTACATTTTAGTGTCTTAAATGTTTTACCCATATTATTGGTGTACTCTGTACTTTTGATAAATGCATTTTTGAGCTTCCGGATACCCCAGTTCCCAAATACACCCCCATCTGAAATACAAACCACAGGAAAAATCATGTTTTAAGTTGAAGATATAATATGAGATATAATTTAAAGATCATATGCAACCAGAAATTTGGATGTACTCAAAAGTATGAATAAATCGTCAATTGGTCGTTTATTAGGGTGGGTCTTAAGCCACGTCTTAAGTTGTGGATATGATGTCAGGAGCCATTGAGAGGTGATATGCAACAAGAATATTGGATGCACTCAACATAGTGAATAAATTCCTAATTAGCCATTTTATAACCCGGGAAACAGAAATAACACTGTAGTGGGTAATTGATGATTTTATTATTTCCTTTACTTTCCACCGTTTCGTCAAAATCAATCGAAACGAAAAAGCCTACAAAGCACACAAAGCAACACATAAGCAACAAAGCAACAATCAAATAAAAAGCAACTAAGTGACAAAATAAAAATTACAATACAAACACGAAAGCACACCGAAGCAAATGCGAAATTATTTAATTCTAAATTCACTGAATTTAGAATCTGAATATAATAAAGAATATGTTCTTACCAGTTCTATAAAATAAAGATACCGATGTAGATACAATGTATATACGTGAATATACGTATTCCCGTCTGTGTTGTACAGAGGAAAAGCTGAGAATGACCAGTAATGGTCAGTATGGCGGGAATTTAGTGCGGGAAAATGAATGTATGTACAGGTAAGAAATCCGTGATACACGTCCATGTCATCGTCAGTCACCCAGAAAGTAAATAAAGACACGTGCTTACAAACATACAAACAAAGTACACAGACATATAACATACAGACATACATGTATAATAATCATACAGATTTATTTATTATTATATTTATTATTTTAATAATAAATAAATGTTTTATTATTTTATATTATTTTATTTACATGTATTTTCATTTTATGTTATTTTATATTATTTTTAATTTCAATTTATATGAACACCTGGTTACATATTCCCCTCCTACGAGAAAATGTCTCCTGACATTTCTGCCAAGTATTCTACAAGAAAAACATTGGTTAAAATACAATTAAAACAAGTTTCAGATTTTCAACATACAAGTTAGTAGAAGTTTGAAGAAACTGAATGTAAAATATTTTCATACCTGCAAATGAAAAAATTCAAAATCAAATTATATCTATACATTCAAGTTTTGCAACGTTATTTGTAATATGACTTGATTTCTATTTTATGAAATAAAACAATAAAATTAGACTTAATTTTTCATTCTAGTCCTGTAATAAAATCTAACAATCTATAATATCAGTACACACATTTTGGTTATACAACCACTGTCCATATCTGTCTGGACATTTACGAGTTCTTTGTGATCGTCTACTGGTGGGCTGTGAGTTTTCAGGTTGTATCTCACTCACAGGGTCAGATATGTTATAATTAGAGGGATTAACCTGATTACTCACATCTACAGATTTATCATAAGTGTTAGTACTGTTACTATATGTATTATGTACATTTCCACAAGAAGACTTAGTGTCAGACGCATTTAAAGGGAGACAACTGCTTAGGAATTGTATCCTGCACAGTTTTTCTTCTCTGTGGAATGACATAACGACGTACAATATGGGACTGATCACTGTCTGAATCGGATTGCTCAGATTCAGAATCTGAAGATTGTACATGTACAATTGGTTTACTGGATCGATTGGTTTTAACATTTTTGACCACATGGCCAATTTCTTTACATGGAGTCTCAGGTGATATAAAATTAAAAGGCAATAACATATTGCGATGTAAAGTCTTAGTAACCTTACCAGACTCTGACTTAACCTTATAAACGGGTATCTCTTTATTTGGTATTTTGACAACCAAATAGGGTTCTTGATCCCATTTATCTGCTAATTTATTTTTACCAATGAGACCCACTTTTCTCACCAAAACACGATCTCCGATTTCTAACTTAGAGTCGCATATTTTCTGATCGTACCTTATTTTATTAGCAGAAGCACTTTTGCTAGCATGTTTGGCTGCTTCTTTATACGCATAATCTAGACCCTCACCTAATTTTGCCACATAACCACTATGATTTTGGTCACCTTCATTTCCAGGATCGATTCCCAGATATGCATCTATGGAAAGACGGGGATGCCACCCAAACATTAGAAAGTGTGGGGAATACCCAGTGGCATCACTTTTTGTCGCATTATATGCTTGCACCAAAGGGGCTACAAAGACTTTCCAGTATGCGGCTTAATTACAAACCCCAGACATTTTCATGTCTTAAGATGCTCTTACTTAGAGTGGTAATCCGAATGAATGTACTTTGGAAAGGATGTGGTACTGGAATCTTTTTATAAAAGTACATTTTGGACAACTGTTGGTCCCCTGGTGACCAAAACCCAAGACTCAGCAACTAAAGATTCCTTCCTTGTTAGGGTTTTTACAATAGAATCAAACACTCAAACCTTTTGTACTCAATATTATGATTAAAGTCCACCTGGCTCGCCAACTAGTATGGAAGCCAGGAAATGGCCTCTCAGAGATTTTAAAATCAAAAACATTTCTGGAATGAATCCAGAAAAAGGGTTCACAGATCGTCTAGAAATAAAATATTTCTGGACCCCACTTGAAGGCGTAGGTACCGGGGCGACCAGTGGGTTCCCATCTCCACACTTTCTCACATACCAAATATTTGTTCATTATCAACACGTCTGGAATCCAGAAAATGGCTTCCCGGAACTTTCAAAAATAAAAAGTTTTCTGGACTTCCTCATCATGCTCATACATTTGTGTTTGCTGACATTGAACTTATTTTTTATAAATGATACGCATGACAATTTAATGCAATATTTGTCCGGAAAAAACATTTTTGACTTTAATAATTGAACATTTCTGGGAAGCATACCCTGGACCACGGAGAAATGGCGATTTTTTGTGTCTGTAAGCTAGAGGATACCTCTTCGGGCTTCCGAATTTATCCATCGATGATATTTTTAACGATAAAGAGGTCATAATTCAATGTATGGATGATACTAAGCCAAAATTCTGTCCCGATTTTACTAAATTATTTTGCAGTTCCAGCCTTCTTTTGAGGAGGATAATCAAAGTGGTTAATTTGCGGATTGCTATGCGTATTTTCGCGTCTGGGTGCAGAAAAACTGGATTCCAAATTAAAAAAAAAAAAAACTGTCTGAAAGATGCGTAAAACCCTACCCCTGATGTAATATTGCCCCACTATTAATCCAACACTTACAAATATGTACAGTGATAAGTGCCACCCAAAGTTGATAAAATAGGTGTATAACCTTTCGTTTTTCTATAAAAAGTCTAAGAATTAAAGACAAATTTCCAAAATTGTTCGCGCCTCGCACTGCTTGGTGGCTTTATTTAAGATTCATACCACTCCAATTTGAAATCATCACTCTACTGATGAGGTATGCGAATTGCATAACAGTTTTAAATTAGGTTTAAATTTATATTTTAAAGTATAAACAAGTTTAATTAATGTCACCAGCCTCAAACCTAACCCCTTTTAAAACCACTTTTGATTTCGTTCCTACACCACTTCACCATTTCCACGCGCATGGCGTCTTGTCACCCCACCCCACAAAAATGTAACGCCCCCTCTTCGAAAATTCCTGGATACGCCCCTGTGATCCATTCTCATTATTTTGAACGGTTGTGTCACCCTTTTTCTGGACCCAGCTACTCCACTGAGTTCTACGGTGTTTGGAAAACTTCCAAGTTTAATAATTATTTTTTAAATACTTCACAATTTTTCGGACATTTTGTCAAACAAAACATGTTCAATAAAGCTTGTATTATAACAGTCTAATATAATTCCGTTACTCTCATCCCTAACCATGAAAAAAAAATTCGCGATCCGCAACCTAGGGCAATATGAAGATCAAAAGGACACCCCCTCTAACGAAAAATCCTGCATCCGCCTATGTTACTTATATGACTTCGTCCATTCTTAACTTTCTATCCCCCAAAAAATTCCGCCTCAGTTCAATATAATCGGAAATGTCATGGATGGTTAGACTACTCATCATTATTGTTTAATAGCTATCTATTTGTTTTAAAAACTGTTGTTGATTCTCGCCTATACATATTACAGAAAAATATGATCCACCCCCAATCCGTGTAGGGTTTCGTTATCTCTCATTATAAAACCTTGACATCCTTTTCCTTTCGGAAGTCCACAGTCATAGTTCGTCGGAAGGCGAGAGGAATTTGACTCATAACAGGTAACTTATGGTGTTTAAATACATTTCAAAGAGTAATTTTTAACAGGAATGAACAGTAAAACTTTATAGATAAAACTTCAAGAACGAATATCAACATTCAGCATGTGTAATATAACATACCCGTTACACATTTCGGTACGTGCTACAACCGCGACATATTTATGAGGTGAAGGCTAAAGGCTATAGTCTACAATATATCAGTGATTGTGGCTACTTGCGTCCTTGTACATGTATACATGATGTGTATTTATGATACAGTCTTCCGTGCGCTGAAGTGAGATTGAAGATTGAATTATACAGTATTAAATCTGTTAGATCTAGTTTTCATCCAAAATTATTCTGACAGGTAATCTCTCTCTCTCTCTCTCTCTCTCTCTCTCTCTCTCTCTCTCTCTCTCTCTCTGTACATGTTATATGTAATTTTGTAAGTGGCAGGGTTCTCTCTCATTAGTATAGCCATACAAGTTACAAATACAATTTAAGATATACATTGTACATTGTAGGGCATATTAAGAAGGTTTTTTTAATGACAGGAATGAATTCTTTGACATACTTATCTACAATAAAAATGATAATAATTAAAAAGCTAAAACTTTCAACAAGTTATCAATTTTCTGTGTGATAACACATCATAGTAAAAAATAAAACAATCAAGAACAAATGTTGCACTACTGCTATCACTTGTAGTCAGATCTTCAGGTGTATTTAAAAATGTGTCGGCTACATATGTGTGTGTAAAGCACCTGTGTGTGTATGTATATATATACATGTGTGTGTAAATGCACCTGTGTGTATATGTATATATATACATATGTGTGTGTTAAATGCACCTGTGTGTGTATGTGTGTAAATATATACATATGTGTGTGTGTGTGTGTGTGTGTGTGTTTTACATGTAGTATTGGTATATGCCTTATTGAGCTATATATGTAATCCCACAAATATTGAGCTGTGAGAAAACTTTGTGCTTTGTACTGTATTACCAGACCTATATCAAGCTTTTCCTTTGGTTTTAAATTCATATTCAAAGTGTATGGTCAAGGGGCACTCATACATGAGCCCAACCCCGGGCATTGTGTCTGTAATTCCAACACTGACCAGTTTCACTTTCATATTATCATCTTTTGAGCCAATTTTTGTTCCTTAAAACTTCAGTTTGTAATCAGACATATTCTACATGTATGTCCACCTGTCATATCATGCTCTAGCGTGTGTACATATTGGTCAGTTGGTAGACCACAGCCTGGCTTAGTTGATAGCATGCTCAACTCTTGGTCATGAATTCGAGTCCAGCCGGCAGCAGGTCCGTTTCCTGTTCTTCGGATGAGACAGTAAAAACCGAGGTCCCATGTCACAGTAGGTGTCAGCACGTTAAAGAACCCTAACTGCTCAATGGCTGTAAGTGCCGAGCATAGGCCATAATTTGAAGCCCTTTACCGACAATTGGTGATATCTCCATATGAGTAAAAGATTCTTGAGTGGAATGTTAAACAAAAATAAACAAAAACCAAAAAGTGGGAACATGTAGGTCCTATGGCTACCAACAACAATAAACAAACAAATAAATGGTATACCATGGCACATGTTACCAGATTGATATCTTAGACCACGGCACATGTTACCAGATTGATATCTTAGACATAGCACGTTACCAGATTGATATCTTAGACCACGGCACATGTTACCAGATTGATATCTTAGACCATGGCACATATTACCAGATTGATATCTTAGACATTGCACATGTTACCAGATTGATATTTTAGACCCTGGCACATGTTACCAGATTGATATCTTAGACCATGGCACACTTTACCAGATTTATATCTAAGACATGGCACATGTTACCAGATTGATATCTTAGACATAGCACACATTACCAGATTGATATCTTAGACATGGCAAATGTTACCAGATTGATATCTTAGACCATGGCACACATTACCAGATTGATATCTTAGACATAGCACATGTTACCAGATTGATATCTTAGACCATGGCACACAGTACCATATTGATATCTTAGACATGGCACACATTACCAGATTGATATCTTAGACCATGGCACACATTACCAGATTGATATCTTAGACATACCACATGTTACCAGATTGATATCTTAGACCACGGCACATGTTACCAGATTGATATCTTAGACCATGGCACACATTACCAGATTGATATCTTAGACAATGGCACATGTTACCAGATTGATATCTTAGACAATGGCACATGTTACCAGATTGATATCTTAGACATGGCACATGTTACCAGATTGATATCTTAGACCATGGCACATGTTACCAGATTGATATCTTAGACCATGGCACACATTACCAGATTGATATCTTAGACCATGGCACATGTTATCAGATGATATCTTAGACCACGGCACATGTTACCAGATTGATATCTTAGACCATGGCACATATTACCAAATTGATATCTAAGACCATGGCACATGTTACCAGATTGATATCTTAGACCATGGCACATGTTACCAGATTGATATCTTAGACCACGGCACATGTTACCAGATTGATATCTTAGACCATGGCACACATTACCAGATTGATATCTTAGACATGTCACGTTACCAGATTGATATCTTTGACCACAGCATATGTTACCAGATCGATATCTTAGACCATGGCACATGTTACCAGATCAATATCTTAGACCACGGCACACATTACCAGATCAGTATCTAAGACCACGGTCATCGGTAGAGGATGACCTCTGTTGATTTTCAGAGTTAAAGATCAAAGGTCACATGGTATAATGTAGCATTCTGCCCAAACTTTAAAAAAGACAGGCATATTCCTGGAAAAATTATTCATTGTTCACCTTTTGATATGTTCACCAGGTTGGTTTCCTGTCCATCGGATGAGACAGGAAAAACCAAGGTCCCGTGTCACAGTAGATGTTGGCATGTTAAAGAATCCTCACTGCTCAATGGCCGTAAATGCTGAGCATAGGCCAAAATTTGAAGCCCCTCACGACATATGGTGATGTCTCCATATAAGTGAAAGATTCTTGAGTGGGATATTAAACAACAATTAACAAACAAACAAACAATTGGTATGTTCACATTTTACTTACATGTAATATGACAGAGATCCTGAATATTCTATCTTTGAGGCTTAACAGATATTAATTGAGCATATGCTTCCATCAAATAAGTATTTGGTGCATATTGGTTTGGAGATAATAAGGTCAGAGGTCAATTAATGTACATGTACATGTATGAAAAATTTATCCTAATTAATTATATAGTGTTCACTAGGTTTTGTCAAATGTGTTAAAAATAAAACTCCATATACAAATTGAACATACTGTAATATCTTTGAGGGTCAGAGGTCTACAAATATTCAAATTGACCTATAGATATTGATTTCTTTTGTTAAACTTATCAACCCCTGAAAAACAATGACTTTTCTGGAAATCAATTACTTAGACCAGTCCAAATGTGTCTTTAGTGTTGAATATTTAAAAGTCATTTGAGACTGTCGGTGATGACTTTGAACTTTAATTAAACTGCTACTGAATATGTATATGATAATATCACCATTAGTTATAAGACAAATCTTGGTGTTTGGACCTCAAAACAATAGCATAGCATGGTGCAATGTACAACATGAACGGCTCAATTCATAATTAGTATAATACATTGTATTTTGAAAACCCAACGAGATCCCCACTCTAAAACCATGTAATGTTTGGTATCAAAACTATTTCAGTGGTGCTTTGTAGAAACTCTTTGGGGCATTCTGGGCCCCACATTTTCAGAAGGGGTCAGATATCTTGAAAAGTTTATATCTTATTATTTGATTCCTTGTGCCAAGACTATTTTAATGGGGTGTAGCAGAAATCCCTAGGAGACTAGGAGTCATTCTGGGCCCAAACCCTTTCAGAAGCAGTCAAATATCTTGAAAGCTGTTGAGATCCTTACTCCAAAACCATATTTATTTTCTTATTCCTCGAGTCAAGACAAGTTTATTGGCACTTAGTAGAAGTCCTTTTGGGTCATTTTGGGTTCAACCTTTTATAAAAAACTTTTAAATATGTTTCTTAAAAATTAATGAGATCCCCACCCCAACCATGTTTTTATGTTAGCTCACAAGAGCCAAATTTTCAAGTGAGCTTCTGTTATCAAAAGTTGTTTATTGTTGTCAGTTTTGTTCTGGTGAGCATTATGATCTCTGGGCCTCTTTTTAGCTCACCTGGCCCAAAGGGCCAAGTGAGTTATTGTCGTGGCCTCTTATCCGCAGTCAGTCATCCGTAAACTTTTCATTTAAACATCTTCTTCTCAAAAACAATAGGGCCAATTTCGATCAAATTTAATAGGCAGCTTCCCAGTGAGAAGCTGCTTAAATTTGCAGAAATTGTGGGGTTATCTCCTTTTGGGGCCTCATAAGGGGCAAACAAATGGTAAAATTGTGTACTTCTTAAAAAAACAGTATGGATTTGGCTTCATATTTAGTATTGAGGCTCTATAGGGAAAGGGGTACAAAGTTTGCAAACAAAAAATAATTCTTCCCATTAATTTATGGGGCCTACTGGTGGGTGCTGAAATTGGAAAAAAAATCAATTTTGTCATATTTCAACCAAATTTTGTACTGATAGTATCCCTTAGTGAATTCAGTCTAAATTTGTGTAAAAAAAAAAGGCTGTGCCCCCTTGGGGCATTATAAGGGGTTAAAAAGGCACAAAATGTAAAATTCTTCTTTCCATAAATAGGGCCCCAATAGCATCCCAATCGAAAGCTGCTTCAAGTGGGGTTATCTCCCATTGGGCTACATAAGGGGCAAAAAGGGGTTTAAATTGTGTATTTCTTAAAAAATCCTGTCTCACAAACCAGTGTATGGATTGGCTTCATAGTTAGTAATGAGGCTCTATAGGGGATGGGCTACAAAATTTGGGAGGGAAAAAAAATCGCCAATAAATGGGTCCCACTAGGGGCGCTGAAATCTGTCAAAAATTCAAATTTGTTCGATTTCAGCCAAAATTTGTAGAAAGTATCCCCTAGTGAGGGCAATTTTTTTTTAATTTAAATGACTCCAAACAGTCCATTGCTTTATTTTCACAATCCACAATGCAATTCTCTGTCCATCTATCTTCAAACTTCCTGATTAAACTGTCATGCAACTTCAGTTTTTGCAAAACACATTACCATGTGAGTGCCTACAGGCCTCATGGGCCTCTTGTTTACATTAGCTATCATTATATTATTTTCTTCTCTTTTTTTTCACAGATTTCTGAAATTCCCTGGAAAAATCTTGATCAGTATGGTAAAAGTACTAGGAGTAGATTTCGCACCACTTCATACACCATGTGAACGACGGTTACAGACATTAGGTGTTCTGAATTTTGTCTTCTCATTTTTGTTCCTGGGGTTTTTTAATCTGATCTTTATGATTTTTCTTTTGTTTACAAGATTCTATTACATTCCACTCCTGTATTTAGTGTGGTATTTTTATGATCGCAAAACTAGTGCAAGAGGAGGAAGGCGGATACAGTGGATCCGACAGTGGAAGTGCTGGAAATACATGCGGGCATATTTCCCTATGCAGTTGATAAAGACAGTTGATCTGGATCCAGAGAAAAACTATATTGTAGGATTTCATCCACATGGAGTATTGAGTACAAGTGGATTTTGTCATTTTGCTACAGAAGGCTCCGAATTTAGTAAGGTTTTTCCAGGAATGATATCGCATTTATCTGTTTTACCGGGACATTTTCAGTTTCCACTCTACAGAGAATATTTTATGTCAGCAGGTAAGTTACTATGGAATGTTAATATGACAATATACATATTAGGGTTGTCAGTGAGTAATTGGCTAAGTAAGTACTGGTCAGAAGATCGCATTATCGAGTTCCAAAATCACCATAATCTCACAGATGGCATGTATGTCCATGTTTCAATCTCGAAATTGCAGTCTCTGGTTGAGGGTTTGACAGTTTGTAAGCACCAACATGGTCACGTAATCATTCCTTACTTCAACTAGGCTCATCTTGGTGCAAGTATTTATCTTAAGTATTCAGAATGTCACATACAAAACTTGCACTCCTGCAGGTACATCTGCATTATTTGTTATCCCCCTTTGTTTATACTATTTGTCCAAGCCATATCTAAGTTATTTCCTTACCCAGACTCCTCATATTTCATGGAGATATACATATGAAGTAGGCAGAGCATTGCATCCAACAATTGTAATCCTGCCACCCCTATTTTAGAGTGATTCCCCTTTATTGATTTGATTTATCTTGGCCATATCAAAGTCATTTCTTTTCCTACATGTAGGTTACCCATATTTGGTACATGTATACATCTAAACCCATTCATGCCTAAAGATACATTTGGACTGGTCTAAGTCATTGATTTACAGAAGAGTCAATTGTTTTTCAAAGGCTGATGAATTAAGTAGATGGAAGCATCACATTTTTTTTTTTTTTATTTCTACCTCCTTTTAAGCTTATGTTGTCTAGAGGACCATTTGACCTATTGTCATCACTTTGCTTTTGTAATTAGAATTGTATATTAATCTTCTCAGGAACCACTTCACCGATTGGAACCAAACTTGGCAGGAATGTTTATTTTGTGAATGGCTACAGGTTTAATCATTTTATGCCAAATCAAAATCCACTTTATAGCCCCCATTGAAAAAAATGTATCCTGATTTGTTGAAATTGCCAACTTCATCTTGTCACAAAGCACAGGGGCAAATGGGTTTATCTTTTGCATGAAAAATCCTCATTTGGTACTGTTTTGATTTGTTCCTCTGATGGCAGTCAAAATCCAAGATGGCCAGACTAAGGTTAGCATATTAGCCTCTAGGAAATACAAATGTACATACAAAACTCTTTAAACAAGAACCACAAAACAAATTTATGCCAAATAATAAGATATGTTGCATGTTATGTGCCCACATTATTTTGTTACTGTCGTGCTCACTGGTTAAAACTGGGGCTCCAGTTGGAGGGCTTAGTTGAATAAAATTAAACAGATAATACAGAAAACTTCCTCTAGAGAACAACAAAACCAGTGGATACCAATCACCAAGTATTGTAGCCTTGTAAGCATGATCATTGTTATGTACATGTATAATGTTGTTTACTTTCATGCCCATTGGTTGATAAATGAGGCCCCTATGTGGTAGATAATTTTTCATTGGTATAAGTTATCTTATTGGTTGCAGAATTCCCAAGATTTAGGGTCATAGTGGACTTAATGTGGGGAATTTTGGAAATACATGTATAATGTAATAGATCTTATTGTTACAACCTGTTGTTAAATTTTAATCCAAATAGATTCTAGAGTTATTTCCCTTTGCTGATTTTATTTGTCTAGACTATCAGAAACAAGGCTAAATCCCTGTTTGGTTCAGATATACATTTGAAGTAGATGGAGTGAATTTGTTAATTTATATATCTCGGTGATATTCCCTTGTAGGGGACTTTATCAATTCTTCCAGTTAGTCTTGTTCAACAGAGCTAATTGTACATAACATACATATTATAATTGACTACTAACACAATCTTTTTATATAGTGACATTCACACCACAAATTTTGGTTGTAAAAATAACACTTTTGGATGATTTGGTACATGTACGTTACAATGTATTTGATTTCAATTTGTTTTTTAAAAGGTGCTATTGAGGTAACAAAAGAAAGCATCCGGTATGTGTTGACAAGCTGCGGTAAGGGTCATATGGTTGTTATTGTGGTAGGTGGCGCTCTAGAGGCCCTTGAGGCATTTCCTGAGAGATACAATCTTAAGTTAAAGAATAAGAAAGGCTTTATAAAGCTGGCCATTACAACAGGGTATGTTACTGACAGATTAAAGTGTTTTGTTATCAACAGGTAAAATAAAATACATGTACCTGGACTTTATCTTCAGTATTTATCCATAGATATTTTACTAGTAAACTGTAAAATATATCTAAGCTATGTATACATGTATGTTACAAGTGATATTTTTGCATGTTATCATTACTAAGTAATATGATTTTGATATTACTGTGTCAATTGCATAATCACTAATAATGTATATTTCAAAGAATCTTCTATATGTACAGTTGAAATTATGTATATACTGTAAAACTTCAATGAGTCAAACTTCATTGAGTCAAATATCTCGATGTTTCAAACTATTGACAAAGTCCCAAATAATTTTGTTATTTGACATTACTTATAAACAATTTCTTGGGAGATATTACTTACCATTACTTATAAACAATTTATAAATCAAACTTTTATAAGCTGAATTTCTTGATGTTTCGAATAAATTTTGGGCCCACTGATATGAAAGCGTAGAAAATCCCTACAAATAATTCAATGTCAAAATGTACATGTGTACGAAATGGCTCCAAGATAATTCTTTTTAGAATCACTCATTCTTTGAATTTCAGGAAAATTAAGTTAATTTTAGCACTTTTTTCAATTATAATGACCATATATGTCTTAAATTATTCAAAGCTGTCACATACATCTTATAGAACATTTAAAACTAAAAATGTATGATTCTCAGTCAACATTCATGAGTCGAATTCCTGATGTTTCAAACTTTTCTGGGTGGTCCCTTGAACTTTGACCCATCAAAGTTTTACTGTATATACTTAAAACTAGGATGGAAATGTTTTTAGTGGCGGTGTTGATCAACACATTGCAGTGTCTCAAAATTAATAAATGGAAATTGGAATTTAAAGGATGATGGAGGAAAGTTTTAGGGTAGCAAAACTGATTGATTTTTGTTTAAAAGATATATACATGTATGTATTAGAAAGTTGTTGACAATTATCTGAAGATCCTTGTTGCAAAGTATCAAGGTCAACTAAGTAAACAGAAAATATGTTTTTCATCAACTTTTAGACATTTTAAAATTTTCGAAAGAATCATGGGTCAAATTAAACCAAACTTGGCAGGAAATATCTCTATGTGAACCACATAAAGTTTGAAAAGAGGCTTGGACCTATTGGAACTCCAAAAGGGATCAAAACTCGGTCACAGGTGCCTAAGTAAACTGAAAATAGTAGTATTACATCAACTTTTACATGTTTAAGACATTTTTGATTTCTGCATAGTTGACTGTTTTCCAGGTGAGCAC
This sequence comes from Atrina japonica, assembly GCA_030159075.1. Lineage (NCBI taxonomy): Eukaryota > Metazoa > Mollusca > Bivalvia > Pterioida > Pinnidae > Atrina > Atrina japonica. The sequence goes on along the minus strand of BROG01000017.1, from coordinate 1,688,112 downwards.
CTGAAGACCCCGGGACCTCTTGTTAGTGATGTCTGTGATATTGTGTAGCAATGCTTCAAATGGCCCGTAATATGTTCATTATATCATGATTTCTCAATCTCTAAAGAAGAATGAGAGAAGTAAAATATCATATGCAATTTATCATGGTAATTTACCCCCTTTCATATTTTCCAAATGCTGAACTTTTATTAGCTCGCCTATTCGAAGAATAGGGGGCTTATGAAGTCACGTCAGCAGTTAAAGTTTTGGGGCGAGTGTTGGAAAGTACTATAAATCAGTGTAGAAGCAAGCTGTTACCGGTATTTGGTATGAGGGACTCTTTGGGTGCAAAGTATCAATTAGTGGAGTGAAATCTGAAAAATTTTCAGAGTAAATTCAAATTTTAACATGTTTTTTTTTTACTTAAACTTTTATTCATGAAAATCAAAGGTTAAAGTTTTGGGGCAAGTGTTGGAAAGTACTATAAATCATTCAATATGTTTAGTAGGAGACTCTTATTTGGTATGAAGGACATTTTGGGGGTATAGTATCAGTTTGTGGAGTGAAATCTGAAACCTTTTTGGAATAAATTCAAATTTTGACATATTTTGTGATTTTTTGGTCTTAGTTTCTTGCAAAAATTTGCTGTGTTCAGATGTTAAGTATTCATTAGGATTTTGGTTCTTGGTTACTGATATTGTTAGAACACTGATAATTTGGATGGAGGTTCCATTAGGGTAGAACATCAGTGCTTACTGATGTGTATTGGGGTCTTTGAGGTATACGCCCCAGCCCCTTAAATTTATTCTTTAATGTATTTCTTGAAAACCATTCACATGCCCACCCCTAAACCATATATATTCTTATTTGTTATTGGTAGAGACATTTCTTGGTGAAGGATAGGGTTCTTTTCTTTCACTGGTGCCGGGAAAATGCCACTTGGCTATAAACACTCTATCTGTTCAGGTGAACCTTGTGGCCTGCGATCTTCTTATTATAACTTTGACTTTGATTTTTCAGGGCATCTCTTGTTCCAGTATATTCATTTGGAGAAAATGATTTATATGCACAAGTACAGAATCCTGAAGGGTCAATGCTTCGTAAACTGCAAAATTTCATGACCAAATATGCAGGATTTTCACCGCCTCTTTTCCATGGGCGTGGGATATTTCAGTACACACTTGGTTTGCTGCCCTTTCGAAAACCAGTGTATACAGTAGGTGAGTATCAAGGGAAGTGTTACCCTTTACCTTCCAGAGTCATTTACTTGGAAATTTGCAAATTATTTGGTTTTCCCTCTTATTTCAATGCTCTCACAAAGTATTTTCAAGTTTTACAAGCAAACTTGATTGGGAGCATTCATGACCTCAGAATCATTCTTCTATTATTCTATTTAGTTTTCTAAATAGTATTTAAGTTACCAGTACCAGTTGTACCCAACTTGAAAAACAAACGTTCATTGCATAGGTATAGGAACGGGAGAGGGGTTGGTAGATTTGGTTTGCCCTACATAACGATAAAGATATTTTCATTTTCGTTTTCTCAGCATGTATGAATATAAATCTAATTGTAAACAGCAAAATTTGAATTGGATCAAAATGTATACGATTTTCCCTTGTGTAATTATCAGCTAAAGATATGCAAATTTAATCATCAATGATATCTATCCAATTCTTTACACACAATGAATGCACCATTTGCACGTGTACGGCGCCTTGTACCCCACCTTTGTTAATTTAATGAAATAATTGGCCAGAATAAAAATTAGTCGCAATGTGATAATTAACTCTCTCAGCTTTAAAAATTGAACATTTCTGGGGAAACATACCCAGCTGGACCACACAGAAACAGTGATTTTGTGTCTGGAATCTAGAGAATACCCCATCTGGCTTCCAAATTAATCTATCAACGAAATATTTTTAATGATGAAGCGGTCAAAATGAAATGTCTGGAGGATACTAGAACAAATTTCTTCCCTGAATTTATGTAACTTTTTTGCTGATCCAACCTTCTTTTGAGAAGGCAATCAATGTGATTTGATAGCAGATCAGGCCTATTAGGGCGTATTTTTGCATCAGAAAAATGCTTGTAGGGCTTCTAAATTAAAAAAGTTATTGTTTTATTAGATGCATAAAACACGACCCCCCAATGAGGTATTGCCTCACAATTAATCCAACACTTGAAATTTTGGGTAGTGAACAGGGTTAGTGTGCCTATACAGTTAATGAAATAGGTGTAAAACCTTTAATCTTTCTATGAAAAGTCAGAAAATTCAACAAAAAATTCAACAAATTTCCACGCCTCCCTCCACTCGGCAAATATGATTAATGCTTTAAATCTTACGTTGTGAGCAGGTATAGTATGCCCATAAAGTTGATAATATAAGTGTAAAACATTAAATTTTTCTATAAAAAGTCAGAAAATTAAAAACAATTCCCAAAATGATTGCACGTCACTCCTCTCGACTAATAAATTTTAAGTATACACCCACTCAAACTTTAAATCCTCAGTCTGCTTTTGATGATTTAGCCTAATATGTATAGCATCACAGTAAGTATAATTTTATGTCACCAGCCATAAAAACACCCACCTTTCAAATTGTTTCTACATCTGCCACTGTTGTGTGTATATATATATATATATATATATATATATATATATTGCACAATCAAAAGGCACATGAAAACAATTTTTTACCAACAAAATCATTTTCATAAAAAAAACTTGTTCCCCCCTCCCACACCCCACATTTTTGGTTTTCTTCCTACACCACTGCACGGTACTGTATACCTAGAATTTTTTTCATTTTTGCCATTTTCACCCTCAGATAAGAGGCAGAATTTAAAAGAAAAGCCATTGAAGCTAGATAGTTTAAGTATGGTCATAGGGTTAATTTAAGATGGGGTGACTATGTTTTAAACATTATGAATTCAGAACTGATCAAAAATGGTTCAGCGAGATCAGTTTCAATGTTCTTAAGTTGAACTAGCACTACAGGTTTTTATGGTCAAACTGGAAATACTGTTAACCTATTCACCCCTTGATACTCATTAGGACTGGCCTAAGTCATTGATTTATAGACTAGTTCATTGCTTCTCAGGGTTGGATGAGTTATTATAGGAATCCTTGCCTTTTTGACTATATTTAGCATTAAATAAAATCATAACATCTTGTATTTTTTTATATTTTCAGTTGGAGCACCTATTGAAGTTGAAAAATGCGAAAATCCTTCCCAGGAACAAATTGACAAGCTGCATACAAAGTATGTGAAAGCTTTAGAAGAAATATTTGAAATCAATAAGACCAAATATGGAATATCAGAAGATAAAACATTGGATATCATAGAGTAATTAATGAGGAAAAAATTAACCAGGAACAACAACGAATTTTACTGTAAGAAAAAGATGGCTGAAATTATTGTGCTCAATCAACATGAAACATTAGTTCACCGGGTTCTATTACCATCAAATATAAAAAGAAAGTTGAGTCTGGCAATATTTAACTTGACCTACTCAGCCAATCAGATTTTAAGATTAGCCAATGTTGAAATATTCTTAGATTTAAGTAAATTTTTCAGATTTATGGCATTAAAGCTGAATCTTGATATGGACTTTAGGATAAAGTTAAAGTACTTTATCTGATATTAATATACATGTGTAGTACAAATAATTGACTAAAAACGGTAATCTCCAACTCACAAGCAGGTCAGGTGTACAGGGTTTTTCAATTATTGTCCATCGAACATTTGGTAGTGTTTCTGAGAGTGTGTAATTGTTGGCTGAGGATATATGAAAATGCAGTCTCACCTGTATTAAGTAGTCACCCAAGGTAAATCCTGAAAGTGGTCTCTGAACAGAGGAGACCTCTTAATTGTCAGTCCCAAAATTGTTAATTTTTTTAATGTGTGCATATATTAGATTTAAGATTTGTCATTTTGTGCAAGAGACATGATGGATATATGATAATACATGTGTTTCTATATTTATTGTACTGAGGGCATCATTAAAATTTACTTGTCACAAAATAAAACCAAGTGACCAACACATTGAAATTTGTATAGCTGTACAATTTGGTTTCCTGTGTAACTTTGGACCTACAATGGTGAAAGGGGTGACTGCTGGCCACATTATGAAAGTGATTGTGTATTGGGGAATGATTTTATTAAGCCAAGGTTTGGGAGGAATTAAAACTGACTAGAACCGGCTTGGCTCAGTCGGTAGCACACTTGACTCTTGATCGTGAGGTTGTGAGTTTGAGTCCAGCTGGCGGCAGGTTGGTTTCCTGTCCTTCGGTCCTGTGTCACAGTAGGTGTCGGCACGTTAAAGATCCTTCATTGCTCAATGGCCGTAAGTGCCGAGCATAGGCCAAAATTTAAAGCTCTTCGTCGGCATTTGGTGAAGTCTCCATATGAGTGAAATATTCTTGAGTGGGACGATAAACAACAATAAACAAACAAACAATAAAACTGAATGCTTAAAGGAGATGACTGCTCAATACAGATGACTGCAATGTCAGGTTAGACAGTATGTGAATATGTGCTATTTTGTATAGGTACACTTATACATACAGATCAGTTCACCTTTATTTACCATTATCATGACAGACTATATTTTTATATCCCCTTGTTGGAACATTTTGGTTTCAATTAAAGGAGTTTCTTTCCAAAGATTTTAACCATTTGGTATATTGCTTTATATTCACATAGTCTTGAAATGTTCTGATCATACTTGTAAAATCTTTGCAAATGACCAAGGTCGTGGGAAAGTTACAATTCTCAACATCTTCTTGTCATGCATTTATTTTGTATACATCCACACATTTTCCCAGAACAAATGCAGAGTAAAAATTGTGTAGTCCAGTAAAAATAAGACTGAACCTTGAACAAATTCCAACAGGATATTTTGCTCCCTCATGTTTAGGGAACCCTATTGAACATATCCAATATCCAACATTGTGATAGGTACTAATTAGGGTTAAGGCTCTGTGGTTTAATTGCTATGTAATCGAGACTCTTGGCAATTATAAATAAAACACTGGTAAGTGTTTAGGCTTTAGTTAAGCTTTAAGTAATTATAGATTAAACACTGGTAAGTTTTCAGGCTCTGAGGTTGTACCAGTTTGGTATGTAATTGAGGTCCAGAGTAATTTTAGATAAAGCACTGGTTAAGGCTTATACCAGTTTGGTATTAAACATTTTAGATAAAGCATTGGTTTTCAGGCTCTGAGGTTGTAGGTCCAGAGTAATTTTAGATTTGGTATATAAGGCTTTGAGGTCCAGAGTAATTTTAGATAAAGCACTGGTAAATTATAAGGCTCTGAGGTTGTACAAGTTTGGTATGTATGTAGATAAAGCACTGATTGTTTAGGTCCAAGTTTGGTTTGTTATTAAGAGGGTAATTATTAGATAAAGCATTGGTAAGATTGATAAGGCTCTGAGTTTGGTTTGTAACACTGGTTAGTTTGGTAATGTACAAATGTAAGGCCCTTGGCAATTATAGATGATAAGTGTTTAGGCACTGATAAGTGTTTTAGGCTCTAAGTTGGTTAGTTTCAGGTAAGGTTGGTTTGTTATTAAGGTCCTTGGCAATTATAGGTAAGTTATAGATAAAGTACTGGTTAGTTTCAGGCTCTAAGGTTGTCCAAGTTTGGTATGTAATTGGGGTCCAGGGTAATTATAGATAAAATACTGGTTAGTTTCAGGCTCTAAGGTTGTACAAGTTTGGTATGTAATTAACACATTGCATTTCCATGAAAGTAATGTTCATTTGAGGTATGACCAAGGTGTCGAGTATTGTGACATCATCAAGTTTAAAGAGGTCCTAGGTAATTATAGACAAAGCACTGGTGAGATTGTGTAGGCTAGCACCATGAATATAGTGCAAGTAATATTTTCTTAGACTCCCTTTACAGTAAAATAAAAAGTCATCTTGTGAAAGATTTTTAATTTATATTTTGATAAATTTCAGGTTTTATTAGCAATGTTTTGTAATTCCGTATGATTATTTCTATGTCTCCGTCTGTTAGTATGTATCTTTATATCATTTACCTTTATGTACCTGCTACATTTTCCAGCATTACAGAACCCAATCCAGAATAATTTTAGGTCAATGATTCAATGATGGTCTCAGTCTGTTAGTATGGATCTTTATATCATTTACCTTTATGTACCTGTTACATTTTCCAGCATTACAGAACCCAATCCAGAATAATTTTAGGTCAATGATTCAGAACATCTGTCCGATTTTTTTCGCAGCAGATTTGATAAAGCAATGATTTGTTGATACGGGAGATTTGCAATAGATACTTTTACAATTATCAATTTTTCTTCAGTTGGTTCATGTAAATACATTATTTTGATGTGAAACTGAAGCTTTCAATTTGTAGGTTTTACAAGTCTGTAGAATCTGAATGAAGTAAAAAGAAAGAAAGATTCCCAAACAAAGCAATCTGACCAACAGAATAGTGCTTTTCAAATAAATGGTGCAAAGTTATTTAAAGAGAATATTTATACCTTTATAATACACAATAAAGTGATGTTTCAATTGGATTCTACATTAATTTGTTTCTAATTGAAATTTATTTTGATATATAAATATTGATTTTGTTAAAGTTGAATTAGTTTAATTAAAACTGTCTATTTACTTTTTGTTGTTTTTTGGGGTTTTTTTTGCAGTCTGAACATGACTGGTCACGGTGGCTTTAACGAAAAAGGCCTTTGTGGAGTTGGGTGGGTGGGGTTGGATCAATTTGATTCTGTGTCTGGGTCATACCCAAGATGCTTTTAAACCGTGTAATGATCATTTCCTTGGCCAAGTTTATAATTTTCACATATATTGACTTTCCAAAACGCACCTTCCTTTGCAGTGACAATTTTGTTCAGTTTTTGGAAGATTTAGTTTTTGGAAAATGATCAAAAGTCAATAATAATAGTTGTGGTGTTGCATAATTGGATGCCAAAATGGACAAACACCTGGTACATCTTTGAAGTTCTTTATCATGAACTAATGATCAGGTTTTTTAAAATCTGGTATGCATGATTATTTAGTCAATATCCAGAAAGTTTGCAAATGAAATGAAATCTATTCATAAACAAAGGATCCATGGGAAGCAGAATAAAGTTTGCAAATGAAAAGCAGTTGATACCCATAGGGACTCCAAAATGGCAAAAAATCGGTACATATTTTAAAATCGTCTTCTGATGGACCAATGATCAGCATATTACTTCGATCACACGTCTACATTTCACTTCGGTGACTTTTTAGCACTGTTGGGCTTCTTGTTTTATCATAAAATATTCTGTCAACTGAAAATATATCATTCCATTGTTTTAATCGCTTCACCTGTTGAGATACACTAGTGAAAAGCTGCAGTAACTATGACACTGTCTGGATTTTTACTTACAATATTTAAACCCATACATTGCTGTTATGTAAAACCCATTCACTTATTATCTAAAACATCAGGGCCCGAAGTCACCAAATTTACTCAGTACTCAAGCTCAACTAACTTTTCATGATTTTAAGGTAAAATCAAATGTACTTCATTCTGTAACTGGACATGTTTGCATATTGTTGGCATACAATTTTAAATAATGGTAAAAATTAATACTCATTTGAAGGAAACTTCAGAAAATTTAGAAAAATGTTTGAGTACGTACTCAACTTTTGAGTACCGTACTCAACATATTTATTCATTTTTGTACATGAAAATCATAAGTTTGACGCAAAACTTTATAAAGGAATGATGGAAAATATTGATATGTTTCCTAATCACTCAAACCCAAAAGATTTACAAAATAATGAAATAAAAGTTGAGCTTGAGTATTGAGTAAATTTGGTGACTTCGGGCCCAGTTTTTGCAAAAACAAGATATTGATTGGACTTCCTTCAGTTGGCAATTTTTAAAATCAACCACTCACAGACTGTCGAAGCAATCTTCTTATTCCTGAAGAAAATGTCTTTACAGCATAAACGGCTGATGGGCTGAGCATTAATGCAAATAATCAACGAATGGCGTCTAAGCCAGGTACATGTAGATGTATTTTGGCATTTCTACATATAAATAATGAAGTTAGGACTCTGCATGCTCTGCCCTATCTTAATCATACAAAAACATGAAAATAACATCTAACCTGTACTTTAGGAGCAACAACAGAATATGTGATTGGTAAAAAATTAAAGATAATTTATTCAAACATCCCAGTTATTAAACAAAAACATTCATATACAATTAAATAAAGTCAACACTCAAATACAAATTCTTTAAATCAACAAAGATACGATCCGTTCTGTTTTATCACATAGATATTTCATATATATACGTGTATTATGCTACATGCTACATACTTTTAGTTTATCAACCATAATCTGAAATATTCTATTAATGGGGAAAACATTCATACTTCTAAACGTTCATTTACATACAACCAATTTCAACTGCAAGTAATGAAATATTTTCCCTTTTATTTTCTTTAAAAAGTTCAGTTATATCTAAAATATTTTCCTGTGATTACAGGTAAAATATTCTGTATTTTATTAAGAAAAAGAAATACAGTCCAACTTGTATTAAAGGTCATGCACTTCTGTATAAAGGGTACCTCTGCCCATAAAGGCCCTTAAAACATGACCTTTTTATAAAGGTCATCTGTCTTTAACAGCTACTTTTGCTTGTGACCTTTATGGATGCTACTTTTGCTTGTGACCTTTATGGACGCTACTTTTGCTTGTGACCTTTATGGACAATTATGACTGTAGTTCATGCTTTAACTGTCATATGAAATATATATACACATACATGTACATTGTATGTGTATGTATATATATATATATACATACATACATACATTACATTGTTTATAAGATGGATAATCATAATAAGTTAATTTGGTTATACATAAAGTCTATAATAATTATAAGATTTACAGGAAAGCATGTAGTGCATGTTCAGGTTTTTAAAAATGTGACCTTGACCTTTACCAGGCTCGTGAATATCTCTAGATGAATGTTCATGTAAGTGTGATGTATATAGTACTAGGCCTGTCAGTTGTTGTTGGTTACTTGGGATATTTTAATTGTTTCATATTTGCTTTATAGTTGATATGACAATCTTAGAAAATGTATGTATGTGTGTGTTTATGGTTTATGTGAATTAGTGTGTGTACATGTGTTTATGTGTGTACATGTAGCCTATGTGTGTGTGTGGGCATGTGTGTGCTTATGTGTGTGTGTGTGTGTGTGATTATGTGTCTGTGTGTGTGTGTGTGTGATTATGCGTGTCCATCTGTGTGCATCTGTGTTTAAGAACATGTGTGTGTTTGTACATGTGTGTGTGTTTGTACATGTGTGTGTTTGTACATGTGTGTGTTTGTACATGTGTGTTTGTGTTTGTACATGTGTGTGTTTGTACATGTGTGTGTTTGTACATGTGTGTGTGTTTGTATATGTGTGATTTTGTACATGTGTGTGTGTTTGTACATGTGTGTGTGTTTGTACATGTGTGTTAAAGATGCACATCACAGCATACAATGAGCAGTGTTCATTTCACTAATTCAATAATACTCTATCACTATTATCAACATTCAAACACAATCAAATGATAATTATAACACACAGATTCTAATTAGATAAGAAAACTAATTGTTACAAGAATGTTTATAAATCATTTTAAAACTGTTATTGCCAAGTCTCGTTCCACAGACTATCAATCACCGTAACATGTACAGGTTTCATATCAGCAATTTAGGGTTTAGGGATTTGTCACACTCATGGATTTAAATAAACTGATGAAGTTGCACTTTTTGTTTTAATGGATGTGTTTCATGCTGCACTCATAATATTTTCAGTTATACGTTGTTGGCCATTTTAAATGACTGAATACAATGTACCCAAACTCAAATGATTACAGGGCCCTCTTACAGCCAGTGTAGTGATCAAAGTGAGTGAAATGTAAGGACTGGATAATCTGGGTTGAGTGTATCTAGAAAAAGACAACTGGATTTCCACGGCTGCTGGCTGGTAAATTTCTTCAAATATTTTTTTGAATTTTGAATAATGTTTTATGCCACACTCAAAACTTTATCAGGTATAACGCGGCGTCCAGTTTTTAATGGTCGAGGAGAAAACCCAGTGACAATGTACCCGGGAAGAGACCACCAGTCTCCACACTGGCAAACTCTCTCATAAAAATCAGCTTAGGTTCCAACAGGGTTCCGACCTTAACAGAAGTGAGAGACCTCATTGTTTAAAGCATGATGCTCTAACTACTTAGCCATGGAGGCCCCCCTTCAAATAATTACAGCTTTGGTTCCAGCCAGACTAAAATCTGTACCGACTAGAGCATGTAGAGCTAAGAGACTTCATAATTTAAAGTTAAATATGTACTCCAATCACCGGGCCATTGAGGCCCCTGGCTAATTAGAACAATTTTTGTTGTTACTGCTCATGCCTGAACAGTTAGTGTATTAAATAGATGAGGTGAGCCGACCTGGCTCAGTCAATAGTGCGCTCGACTCTGGATCATGAGGTCGTGAGTTGAGTCCCACCGGTGGCAGGTTGATTTCCTGTTTTTCGGATGCTACAGTAGAAACCGGAGGTCCCATGTCACAGTAGGTGTCGGCACGTTAAAGAACACTCGAGTAGAAACCGGAGGTCCCATGTCACAGTAGGTGTCGGCACGTTAAAGAACACTCACTGCTCAATGGACGTAAGTGCCGAGCATAGGCCAAAACTTGAAGCCCTTCACCAGCATTTGGTGACGTCCCCATATGAGTGAAATATTCTTGAGTGGGACATTAAACAACAATAAACAAACAAATGGACGAGGTATAATTTGACATGAAATGAATATCAATTTAAAGAATATACAGAACTAAGCTTTATATTTACAAACAAGATATATGTATTAGCCAACCTGAGAAAAGAAAACAAAAAATGCCTAAAATATATAAAACAGTAATACTAAGTTGTATGTCCATGTTAACTCTAGAAAAAGATCTGTCTTTATAGGCACAGTCTCCTTTTTAAGCAAATCCAATGTACAAGATAACATAAATAATAATACATGTCAAAATGATCAAAGTTGAGACTTTTCTGGAATACTTCTGACATGAAAAGTACATGTACATGTGTCATGTGCACTTTGATGTAAATATCATGTAAAAACGGACTTACATAAAAGACAGATGCACTTTGATATAACCTAAAAGACAGATGCCTTTTTATATAACTTAAAAGATGGATGTACTTTGATACTGTGGATTTCCTTCAATGTATAAATAATAAAGTCATTTTAGATCTAGAGCCTGATTAACTACATGTATTGATAATTATGAAAATGAATGCAGTAATTACATACATTGTTTGTCTATGGTGTTTTACGCCACATCGGGCAAGTTTTTCTGATTTGCCGGCCAGTATGGCTACTCAAGCCTCCAACTAATCAAAACTTGTAAGAAACACTTTGAAAAAATATATACAGGTAAACACACTTTGATATAATAAAAAAGATGAGGGACATATTAACAGGGCTGGAAGCCACTAGATTTACTCAAGCTCAACTGACTTTTGGGGATTTCAGGATAAAACGTAGAATTTCTGCAGCATACAACTTGACATTCTTTTACATGTATGCCATCCAATCATAAAAAAATGATTGAAAGTATTGCTCATTTAATAAATGGAAAAAAGATAAAAAAGTGCTTTTCCTAGTCAGTCAGATTCCGAAGTATTTTAAACAACAATATAGTCAAAATTGCACAATAAAAGTTGAGCTTAAGAATTAGATAAATTTGGTGACTTCAGATGCTGATCATTTTTATATAAATAAAATGAAAAAAAGGATGCACTTTCATATAACATTAAAAGCAGGTGCACTTTAATTAAAAACAGATGCATTTTAATATAACATTAAAAACAGATGCACTTTAATATATAAAAATGGTTGCACTATAACATAAAAAGACGCTCCTTGATATCTTTAAAAGATAGATATACTTTGATATTACATTAAAGGACAAAAACACAGTAATATAGCACAAAAGACGAATACACCATAATATAGCACAAAGGAAGAATGCACTTCAATATCAAGTAAAAGCACATTCACTTTGATAATGATATCATTATTTTAAGACATATACTTTGCTATCACAAAGAAGACAGGTACACTTTAAATGTGTGAAAAACAGACACTTTGATATATAACATAAAACACAGATGCACTTTATATATGTGAAAAATAGATGCTCTTTGATATAACATAAGAGAAAGATGCACTTTAAATATCAAAAACAGATGCTCTTTAATATAACATAAAAAACAAACTCTTATACGTAAAACGGACACACTGTGAAAATTTCAAGTAAAAGACAGATGCTCTCTTATTATAAAAAAAGATTAAACAAAAATGTTCTGTTCATTTCCTCAATGTGGATTTCACTATGTATGAATTAAAGTATGTGTATATGTCATGTAAACAAGAAATATCTACAATAATGTTTTATAATGTTATGTATATCTTCGACGAGCTACAGGTTCATAAAAATAACATTGTAAATAAAGTCGTTTTAGACCGAGAGACTAAAAAGTATTGATAATTATAAAGATTAATGCTGTAGTAATACAGTCCTTGGTTTTGAATGCTGTTTTACGCCATACTGGCCATACTTTTTCTGATTCGCAAACCAATATGGCTACCCATGCTTCCAACTAGTCAAAATTTGTCAGATGCATTTCTCAAAACAGATAATAATTGTAATGATATTTTGAAGGAGTAATAATGGTTGGGTGTAAATATGTGTTTTAGAGTTTTTCTTAGTTGTGGACCAATAAGGCTGCCAATGTCTCAGTTGGTACTGGCAGACCATTTTTTAGAAATGTGTTTTGCAAAGTGGAAAAACATTGCCATTAAAGTCAAGTAAAGGTCTACATTTTTCATTTATTACTCCTATAAAGATTAATTAGGAACTGGCAAATTTACAAATTAGTTTACCAATTTATTCCAAAAACAGGAAATTGGATCATGCATCCATAAAAATCTCTCAGATGCAGAACTGCAGTTCTGGAGAAGATTTTTTAAGAGGGGAACCACCGAGGCGTCTTTTGCCCTGGATCCACCCTGGACCGATCTGGCCAAAATTTTAAAAACTTGGTAGAGGACCTTAAGTACTTACTTCCTATAAAGTTTCATCAAAATCCCTTCAGCAGTTTTGGAGGAGAAGTAAAAATTGTGGAAAGTTACCACGTCCCCAGCACAGCCCCAGCCCCCCCCCCCCCCCCCCCCCCCCCTCATTTTTGCAGTCTTAAATATTCATAAAAAATTTGAAAAATTAAATTTCAGCAAAATCCTTTCAGGAAGACCATTTATCTACCAAACCACAGATAAAACACAAAAATTAAATGCATCATAATGAATAATAGGGGAGAAAATCAAAGAAAATTACAAAGTCTAAAAAAATGTAAAAAAAAACATCAAAAATTTATTTTCCAATTTCAACAAAATTAGCAAACTTGAATTGTACATCTATATAGATCACTCAGAAACAATTAGTTTTTCAATTTATGCAGTGGTTCTGGAGAAGATTTTTAAGGAGGGGTACCCCCAGGGGCCTCTTTTGATCGGGCCAAAATGAAAAACTTGGTAGAAGATCTTGAGTACTTGCTTCCTATAAAGTTTCATCAAAATCCCTTCAGCGGTTTTGGAGAAGTCGAAAATGTAAAAAGTTTACAGACAGACGGACGGACAAAAGGCGATCAGAAAAGCTCACTTGAAACTTCAGTTCAGGTGAGCTAAAAAACACTTCCAAAAGTCACAGGTACACTTGTCCATTAAATTACAACTTAATAAAGTTAATTTGTGAACTGACAAATCAATGAATAAGAAATATATGTTGGAAAATGTCCTGACAGAAGAAAATTAAGAAAGGAGATTTATGATAAAAAGTTAACACAACAAGACCCTTTCACTTTGTTTGAGGGACTAATATGCATACTTGACAATAACTTGATCCTTAAGTAGCCTACATGTATATACAGACATCTGTATTGTATATATTTAGTGGCTAGATGAAACAACAAAAAATCAATGATAGAAAAACTGAAAAAATTGAACTAGCTTATGTAACAGAGATGTAGGTGCCATTTTGTAACAGAGACTAATTCTTCCTCTGATGGGATTTGAACCTGGAAACTCTGGTTTACAAGTCAAGCTCGGAGGAACACCATATAACTAACAATGCCACCTCATTCCCTCCTCCATTGGAAAAGTCATCCTGACTCATTTTTTCACTTAACCAGGAAGAACCTATAGGTCCCAACGTAGGCACCAAATGTAACAGAGACAAATTCTGCCTCTAATGGGACTCAAATAATGGGACTCAAACCTGGGACCAATCAAGCTAAATGGGAATAGCTCAAGCTAGTAGGAACACCATATAACTAAAAATGCTACATTATCCCCCTCCATTGTGATAATGGTCCTGATTCTCTTCAGAGTTCTCTATCACCTGTGGGGCAATTCAAGGATAATCACTTTCACTTAACCAGGATGAACCCAAGTCCCAACATGGGCACAAAATGTAACAGAGACAAATTCTGCCTCTGGTGAGACTTGAACCTTGGACCTCTTGTTTACAAGTCTGGTGCTCTATCCATTGAGCTTAAAAGCCTTTTCTACACTAGTTAACATGAACTGGGTTAAAATTTGTGGAATCTGTTTGTGTTATATTTTGAAAGGTCAATTACAGTAAAGTTTTTGTCTTTATAAAAAGATAGCAGATACATTAGGAACACCATTCAAAAAAGCACCTAAAAGAAAAATGATATGAGATACAATATTTAGGTATAAATCTGCTAATAAACACTTTCTTTGCTAGTACTCAGTAAACCTCTCTCATGATAATTCCTCTGTCAGGTCAACTTTAACGTTTAAAAACCATTTTGTTTTATTTGTTATCTTTGCCATACTCTACATTTTTTAGTTAAACATTGTCAACCATTTTTAAGGGGGAATAAAATCCAGTTACGATGTAACAAGAAAAATACCACTAGCTTTCAACAAGCAAACATCTCACATAATATGTTTTGTTTTATTTTATCTATTTCAACAAGTTTCAGGCCTGTATTAGAGGTGAGAGAATTTACTGGGATCCCTCCATCTGGCCACAGACACCCCAATGGTTACAAAGTTCTGTGTATATGAATGAAAGCTTAATGTAAACAAAATTGAAACAAATCCTATACAAAGAAACAAAAAAATGTAACAATTATAATTACTATGTATCAAACAATCTTCAATCATTTGCTTCATCCTCTTTTTCAGGTGATAAATTTTGCATCTCTAATTTACTGTCTGTTGAATCATCATCGATACTTTCACTACACATGGCCTGTGTGTAAGACGATTTTCTAAGTTCCACATGTTGAGGCGTTTGTAAAGTCTGTTGTGATACAGATGAATCATCCGTATTATCTTCAAGAGGTTCAAGAGTAAATTTTGGTGAATCTAATGAATTTGATTTCAGGAACTCTTTGTTTGATCTGGTATTCTGGTCCTTTTCAGGGGTCTCCTGAAAACTTGCACTTTTTCTGTCCTTACTCTCAATAGGTTCTGAATCTGACCTTTGAACTTGATTTCTCCTGGGTGTTTCTACATCAATAGTTTTAGCTTTACGTAGTTTTGGCCTTCTTTTAGATGAGGACTTTGACTTTGCAGATCCAGAGGACACTGTCGATGTTGAACTAAGAGTGTCTTCAATTCCATGTGAACCATCTGTTTCTTCATGCTCAGTAATAGCCTCAAACTGTTGTTTTCCTCTTGAACGATAAGACGGATTTGGTGATGAACTTGCTATCCCACTTGTCTTGTTTTTCATCAGAGGGTATGCCTCGGTGTCCGGTTCTTCTCCCTGATATGTGTAAGACTTTTTGAAAAACCGTCTTTTATGAGATGGAGAGCCATCAAGTCCTTTTTTCACATCACCAGATTTAAAATTGTCTTGTAGACCAGAACTTTTAAGATCACTTATATCAGAGGGTGAACGATCTCTCTGAAATTTAGGACGTTCTGGAACTGCTAAACTAAGTCTTCTGCGGTAGTTCTGTACAACAGTATTTGGATCTACAACTTTTGAAGGCATGTTGAGTTGAAGATTTGAGTTAACTGGGGAGTTTGCTGTTGAATCTTTCAAGCCTATAGCTCGAGACATTCTTCGGGTTCTGAGTTGTTTTTCTTGTAAGTATCGCAGTAAGTCTGTAGAACTTTCGTCCTTCAGATTCTTGTCCAACTTCCTGTGTTGCATCTGATGAAAAAAATAATACATATGAACAAGAGTTAAAGCTTTGATAAGTTTCATATGATTTGTTGTTTTACGCCATGCCAAAAATTGTTCACGTACTTGGTGACATCATCACCTAACGGTGTTTAACAAACACTATTTCCCTGAGAGCTAAGCCATAAAGGATTTTTCAGTCCCACAGCTCTGGCAAATTTTCACAAATCTGATACAAAATGAATTCACCCTTGGGTTTGTTGATATAAAGCATCATAAATAAAACAAAATTGGCTAAAATTTGATAACAATGGATAAACAGACCTAACACAGTACCCCCCCCACACACACACACACACCTTAATCATCACATTATTAAACCTTGATTTTTTACCTGTCTTCTGGATGGGGTAAACATATTTCTTAAATCTTGAGGGGACGGATCTTCCTGAGTTGATTGTTTAGAATCTTTTCGTTTTAGTAATCCAGGAAACATGGACTTTCTCTTTGTAGTTGCTAATGTTTGACGTCTCTTAGCCACTGCAAGTAAAATAACAACATTAACAGAGCTATCATCCTCCCAAGATCTAAATATAGATATATGACATGTAAAATCTGATCGTGAAATGCATAGAAATTTGTAACGGAAGGTCATTTATTAGGAAAAAACTTTAAAATCAGGTGAAATATACTAGAATCAATTTGTTCGTCCATCTGTCTGTCCACAGACTTTGACAGATATGTATTTGCTAATTTTCTTTGAATTTTCCTAAATCTGTGTGAAGTGGCAGCACAATATGAAGTGTGTCCCCTCTTTTAGAGAGTTATGATTCTTTATGGGGACAAGAGGCACAAGTGGGCCTAAATGCTCACCTGATTACCGTCAAGAAGAATATGTGGGATAAATTAAACACAAAAAATTCAACAATAATTCGGTAATCTAATATATCAGGTTAATTATAGGTATGCCAAAAGTCTTTAAAGATCTTGTAGATCACATTTTCATTGGATGAGCATGACACATCTAAGTCACTCACATGGGCACCTCAGAATCTGGGCTGTAATAATTACTAAGAATGTGTATCATAAATACCATGTATGATATATTTCATAATTATCACTTGTATCATAAATACTTAGTATCACATATATCATGGATAATATGTATCACGTATCATACGCCAGACATAAAGTGAGACATCCAGGTTCTATCAAATAACAGAACAAACAACTTTCTCAAAATATAAAGGCTGATTGCTTGTACAAGTAATACAATACGCCTCACTCCGATTCCATGCAATACAGTGGGTCCTATATTTTGTGCCAAAAACTAACCTTATACACCCCTGTTATGATTTAATTTAAACTTGTCATGTTTATAAATATGTGTCAATTTATCCTGGAATAACTTAACTGATATATGTATCATGTATATGATATGTGACTTAGTAATATATGAAGACATGATATATACACAGGTCGGCTACAAATTGTCTAAAAGGGTCACAGAGTTTTAGTTAATTACAAATTAGATCACCTGTGTTTAAATATTTCTTACCACTTTCTTGAACAAGTCTGAGCTCTTCATCCATGAGATCTGGAAATTTACTTTTTTGTGCCACTAAAGATGGAGCTCGCAGTGTAATAGCAGGCAATACGATATCATCTCCACTTTCCTGATCTTCATCATCAGGCTCTTCACTGATGCTGGATTTAAAAATAATATCATTTACTTTTAAATGTGTTCTTTCACAGAAATTCAAAATTTATTAGTTTGGTCTTTTTATAGAATATTTCTAACTTTGAAATAAACAGCATTCATTGTGATGGTGAAGATATATAATCTGGGGTCATGACAGACAATGTAAAGGGAGCGAGTTATACAGTCCAAGATGTTATACATAAGTTATGACATCTCAGGTATCCTAGAGGAAATCTTTCATCTTAGTCCACTATGACCTTATCCTAGAAATACCTTAAATTGTACCTTCAGTATATCTAAATAAATCTTATAAATATGGGGCAGAAAATAACATTTGATATAAAAAGAAAGGTAAATAAACAAACATCAGATCAACTAATGACAGTTATTAGAAAATATGGTCCTACAGGAAATCTTTTATCTTAGTCCACTATGACCTTATTTCAAATGTATGACCTTTTGTACAATTTTAGTTGAAAAATCGGTTAACTTGATTTCATAATTTCTATGTAGGGTTTGAGTTATTTGTCAATACCTCTCATCAAGTCTATGACGAATAAATGGGAATTGTGACTCATCATGGCTTCCATATTTTTCCTGTATCATTTTGCTTCCAGCTAAATGTTCAAAATGTTGTCTGAAAAGAAAAGAAAAAGTTAAATTTGAATAAAAATTTTGTAGCTGAGTGTTACACTTAACTTTTTTACAACATACAATGACATTGAAAATTTATATTTCTTTACAATGAAAGCTATCGGTTGTATACATGTAGTTCTGTTGTACATTAACTAATCAGGAAATACAATGGGGAGCAGAATTCTTATCTAGACAAGATACCCATAGATTATTGCTCACCTTAGAAATGTAAGCTTTTTTACTGTACTAACAACTCATTAATTGCTATATTGCTGTAATGTATTACTTATACTTGTTACAAACATAATAATGTACATGTCTATACATGTGAATCTTTATTTTTCTGAATATTTAGTTTTGTCAAATTGTTTTTAAAGGCACTCTGATGTAAAATGGGGACTCAGGGGCACACACATCCCTGGCCTCATTAAAAGTGGCTGTCTGTGCTAATATGAAAAATCAAGTATGTATAATTTCTTCAATTTTTCTCTGGCACACAGAATTTACAAATTCAGAGCGACTAAATCTTAAGGGGATACTTTCTGGTAAATTTGGTTAAAATATGTCATGTGCTTCTTTAGAAGTTGTTTAAAGAAATATGAATGCAGATCCCCATAGCTCACCCGAGCTTTCCGTTCAAGTGAGATAATAATAACTAAAGTGAAACCTGTCCTAAAAAACCACAGCTGTAAAACCCCCTGATTTCAATTTTGTCATCTTGGACCTACTCTATACATCATATGGCCCTGACAATATTTAGCGCTCTCTCTCTGCTCGAAATGTTTTCTTCTGGTCTAAATTAAGCGGTTTGAAAATGTGATCAATCATATAGGTCTACCGAGGTAAAGTGGAACATCTTGGATCTTTTGTCCATTTTCCAAAATAGGGGTGTACAGCATTGTACAGGTGAAATATTTTGCCTTGGACTGTTTCAACACATTACTTTTAAGTCTAATATTTCATGCCTGTCAACCCTATTTTGATCTTATTTAGATTTGATGTGTTTGTAAACCTTTGACAATTTATCTTGGTAAAACTATACATGATAATGTTTGTGTTAACTACGTGTTCATTTTACTCGGATGAAATGTTTTAATTTAGGCAGAATCACAGATAAGTACTTACTGTAAAGCAATTTCTTCAAAACAACTCATTATCTGTTCATCCATACTGATAGGATCTTTCATCAGCCATTTTTTGACGTATTTTCTATCATAGTATTCCACTATTTCCTATATGTAAAAAAAATAGCAATCAATTCTAATGAGTAAAAGAATTTTCCCTTTAACATATCCACCTGGTTAAACAGAAAAAGATGAGTAATATTTGGAAACTATGTATTACTGAAGCTATTGGTCTAAGACTTCATATATTACATTTTTATCAATTCTTGTAATGATGGGGTGACTACAAGTTGGTAAAAATGTTGTATACTAGCAGAAAAAAGAAACTGTGTATTCTTTGATTGCTCTTTGTTCTTAAAGGAATAGTTTAATATACTAAACACATGTCTGAGTACTCAATTTGTTAAATATAATGTTTGATTCGCCTTGATGGCCACAGCATGTTTTTCTGGAGAGACACATGGTTAGTATCTATTAGAATTTCTTGCATTTAATGTATTGAAACAGAAAAACATTGGTTTTTGGAATAAAATTTTGATTGAGAGATGCCTTGCATAATTGAAAATGATCGTTTGTGTGCTATTGGGATGCTGGAAGCTGGGATGTCTCAAAGCAATGTGGTAAGGCAGTTTGGAGTTCATATTAACTCTATGAATGCTTTGTGGAGATGATATCAGCATACTGACATCAGATTTGCTTAAATGATTCCAATTAGCTTCTTTGACCACTAGAAGCATCCCTGGGCATCGATGGATTAGTCCTCGTCCCCTGGAGAACAGATTGTGAGAGGCAAACATCTGTCCTTGACATCCTGCTATCTGTCACATTTTGCTCTGGCGTCACTGTGTTGCAAGGTTAGCGTGGTGTAGGAGGCATCGTTGTTTCAATAACAGAGATTGGGCGGAAGTTCTGTTTGCGGACGAGTTGAGATTGCATCTCGACAGCATTGATGGTCTTGTTTGGGCTTACCGTTGTGCCGGAGAATGTTACATTGCATTATTCAGTGCTGCCAAATCGGCGGAGGGAGCATTAGGGTCTGAGGTGGAATTACAACACATGGAAGTTCCACTTTGATGATAGTGGAGGGCAATTTAACTGGTGTAAGCTACCGTGGCTAGATTGTACATCAGCATGTCATTCCATTCATTCACAACAACCAGCGAAACGTCATTCTGCAGCAGGACAATGCAAAACCGCACACATAGTAGTGACTCTCTACAGCAGCAAAACATATTTGTGCTACCCTGGCCTGTGATGTCACCGGATTTATTGCCCACAGAACATGTTTGGAATGAAATGGAATGACACTTAGGTCAAGAGCCAAGCCCTCTGCTACGTTGGATGCTTTGCGTTGTTCTTTATTGTGCACATGGCGGTACATTGTAGGTGTGAAGAATGCATCATTGCAAATGGCGATCATACATGCTGTTAAACTTGGGAAACTTTTTTGCACCTCCCTTACTTCAAGTAGCTATTCGTATCAACCATAATGGACATAATCTGTGATTTGATGTTTGAATTGAAAACAGAGCATTATATTAAATAATGAAATACATAATGCAACATAATATTTTGTATACGAATCTATAAATTAAATTACTAAACTACACAGTTTCTTTTTTCTGCTAGTATTATTAACACATTAGATTCTAATTAAGAAAACAACATCTGTATGGATATGTCTGTAATAACCAAACTCTGGCAATCCTTAAAGTAGAATACAAATCATCAACATCATCAACACCATCATCAGTAATGTTCTAGAGTTATAATATTTCTTTTTTCTTTTATTGATTTGAACATACCCTGAAATAATGTTCCCCGTGTGTTCCCAGTACTTCCTCTATCCCGGCCATTACATGATCTGTGACCTGTCAATGAATTTGGTTTTACAAAAGTTATCAAAGGACAAAGAGATGTAAAATAGGATTATCATGTTCAGAAGGATTTTTTTCCAAGGTCCATAACTCAGTTTAGCAGTATTTCCTATTACAGTAGTGAATGGAGACAAAAATAGGGTGTATGAAGTTCTGAAATAATGGATCCACCAATCTTTAATTAAGTAAGACAAATATAAACAACAGTGTGTGTATTTAGTTGTGAAATGATGGATTAGGCTCAGAGATTTTATATATCTATGTAGTGAGGAATTGGAATAATAACACTATGCAAATGAAAGAAAACTTCAAAAATGTCCAAAAATAATTATAGTTCAAATTTTGTTTACCATAATCAAGGAATTTTTCATTTTAAATGATGTGCAAATCATACATTTTAAATTTTACAATGAGGGAAAAATTCTTGGTGGAATGTAAAAGAATGACGATAAAAAGATAAAAATTACCATACAGTCAAAGTAATAAGATAAAAACTGAGCTTCAGTATTAACTTGTTTTGGTAAAAAAAATAATAAAATCAGTAGAGACAAATCATATAAAATCATTTTATCATGTGACACATTTTTATCATGTGACACATTTTTATCATGTGACACATTTTTAACATATTCTACTTACATGAGAGTTTATTTCTTCACTTAATTTCAGTTCTTTCTCTTCCTGTAGTTTTACACGGAGCAGTTTAACGAGTGGCTTTATTGTAATTCCCTAAAAAACAAAAATTGTGAAGAATCATAAAAGAAATTGTCTGCATTTTGTAAAACAAAAAAACAAATTAGAAGCAGGGAGCATGGATTCTAATGATTTAAAGACCACTCACTGTTTGGTTGGGAAAATACGTTCCAAAACAATAAAATTTTCTTTGCTTCATGTGTCTACGTATAAAAACATTGTTTGCCATGCGCTGTTTTATTATTACGTAACTATTCAACTTGTACTCAATTCTAAATGAAGTGCACTTAAACAGAACACTCACATATCTACAACAATAAAATATCCCACTAAGCTACTATTGGTATTAAAACCATCCTCGTCTGGAAACACAATTTTATATTCAAACATTTTCTGTACATGCACAAACATAAAGTGGCACATATCATAATTAAACAGACACAGAGTGGCGTATATCCTAATTAAACAGACACAGAGTGGCACATATCCTAATTAAACAGACACAGAGTGGCACATATCCTAATTAAACAGACACAGAGTGGCGCATATCCTAATTAAACAGACACAGAGTGGCGCATATCCTAATTAAACAGACACAGAGTGGCGCATATCCTAATTAAACAGACACAGAGTTGCGCATATCCTAACTAAACAGACACAGAGTGGCGCATATCCTAATTAAACAGACACAGAGTGGCGCATATCCTAACTAAACAGACACAGAGTGGAGCATATCCTAATTAAACAGACACAGAGTGGCGCATATCCTAATTAAACAGACACAGAGTGGCGCATATCATAATTAAACAGACACAGAGTGGCGCATATCCTAATTAAACAGACACAGAGTGGCGCATATCATAATTAAACAGACACAGAGTGGCGCATATCCTAATTAAACAGACACAGAGTTGTGCATATCCTAATTAAACAGACACAGAGTGGGGCATATCCTAATTAAACAGACACAGTGGCATATATCCTAATTAAACAGACACAGAGTTGCACATATCCTAATTAAACAGACACAGAGTGGTGCATATCCTAATTAAACAGACACAGTGGCATATATCCTAACTAAACAGACACAGAGTGGCGTATATCCTAATTAAACAGACACAGAGTAGTGTATATCCTAACTAAACAGACACAGAGTGGTGTATATCCTAATTAAACAGACACAGAGTGGTGCATATCCTAATTAAACAGAACACAGTGGCACATACAATTAACAAGACAGAGTGGCACATATCCTAATTAAACAGATACAGAGTGGCACATTGTACTTGTATCACTTACTTGAACAAAAACTGTGAAAAAAATCACAGTCAATGTTGTCGTTAAGAACATGTTCCTGGGTAAATTGTCAGACTGTAACAAATCCACCAATGAGAAAGCCACAGCACCTCGTAGACCACCATATGCCTAAAAGATAATGAAGTTATATTTATGTACAATTCACCCTGGTTATAACGGCCTCCATTATAATGCCAAACCTGCTTAACTCTGCTGTTTCTTGAAGAACAGATTTCCTCCCATATAATTCCTCTGTTATAATGCCAAAACCTGCATACCGCCATCCACCGTCGACTCTCCGGTCCAAATGGTCATTTATACATGTTAAATCCCTCAAATATATCACCAGACCAGAGGAAAAAAAAACAGGTGTGAGTAAAACTGTTAGCCGATGGTAGCTTGTTTACTTCATGCTTCGGCTGCAAAGGGAGCTAACTCGATTATCAAATGTCATAAACTGGTATCCCGGTGTATGAACAAAATGTAGAAGTCAGACGGGGACCAGCTTACAAGTGTCACACTTCCGTGAGAGTTGGAAAAAATCAACACGTGTGTTTACACAGCAATTATCACATGTCAAGAAATAATTATGAGTAGATGAGATATATAAACTTAAATCTTTGTATCAACAGTCTGTCAAAGAGTTATTTTAAACAAAAAAGGAAGAAAGTTAACATTACAAATATTTCCGGGCTTATCAAATCTAGAATTTCCGGCCATTGAACATGTACAGCTACATATTTTGGACAGTGTAATTTTGGCCATTTTAATAGGATGGTAATTTTATCCAAACTTAAAAATAGACAAAATATCAGAATTTACGATAGTGAGTTGTAAACAGGATATGATAAGGATAAAAGACATGTCAAGATGAAAACGACCACACCTCAAAAAAAGTAAACCTCGATATATTACCAAACCTGTTATACCGCCAAAATTCAAGAAAACAAAAGGTGGCAGTATATCAGGGGTGAACTGTTTATTAATTTAGCATATCAAATCATAAAATATCATTGTGTACAAATTTCATTAAAATTAATTTTTGAAATGAATTACATCAAACCCATTTCTAATTTATATATGAATTACAATTACAATTTTTTTTTTCCATTTTGATGTTTATCATACCTACCTGTATATTTTGTAAGTATGTATCTATCATTATTACTACTTATACCATTATGTTAAATAACTTTGCCAAAGTTTTAGTACCAAGATGACCCCTGTAATTTCCCCCCACAAGAAGAGGGACCTTAGTTACGTGTATATGATACCACTAATAAAGAGATCCTACAATTCAATGTTAAACAAGAAATTCTCAAACATAATATTCATTTCAAGTGTTACAATATACAGTAGCATATTAAAAATATTCTACTTCAGGACCCTCTTATCAAATCCGAGAATTTTCTTAACTTGCCCCCCCTTAGCTTTTCTGAGGTTTCAGTTTAAGCTTAAGATCAGTAAAATTCTCAGATTTGAGTAAAATTTAAATTTCATGGAAGTGAGTTTGATGTTTTTTATTTCTGTCAGTCCAATTGTGGTCAAGCTTTTGTACCACAAGTGGAATGTTTGGGTTAAATTCTGGGTAAGACCAGCATTTTCACACATGTCGTATGATAAGTAATGAGTCATTGGAACAACATGGTCATATAAAACATATGCCATGGCACATTTAAGAACAATCACTTCATGACATAAGTCATGTAAAACATATGCCATAGCATACTTAAGAACTATCACTTCATGACATAAGTCATGTAAAACATTTGCCATGGTACACTTAAGAACTATCACTTCATGACATAAGTCAAGTAAATTATTTGCCATGAACAGACTTAAGAACTATCACTTCATGACAAAGTCCAAAGCATGGGTCAATATTTGAGGCATTTGTTTGAGATGTTTCCAAATAAACTCAATGCTGTACATATCTATACATAATTTTACAAGACCAACTGTATCATGTAAGAATTCCTTGTTTATCAGCTTAAACAATGTTGCCAGTCAATAGTATTACAAGTCACATTTCATTTGTATTTGATTTAATTATTTACCATGATAAACTGTTCCTCCTTATTGATTCTTCTCATGCGACTTGATTTGTTTACTATGTATGTCAAACAAAATACAACTGAAAACATAAAAAACAAATATAAAAAAATTGTCTGAAAAATCTATATCAAGACATCATGGAGAGCCAAGGAACAAGAGTACTGACTATGTTACATACTACACACGTAATATGCATTTCATAGTTTACAAAATTGCTTCCATGATCCAACTCTGTACCAGCTTTCAGCTAGATGTATTAATTGTGTAGTTGGAGTACTAACACAGCATGAAAAAAAAATTCCTTGAGTAAAGGACCATAACTTTTTTAAAAATCAATATTTTACACAAGGAATTTCCTTTTCTATATTGAAACACCCAGGCACAAAATTTGCTGATTAAAAAGTACCCTGGTACAAAAACTGGCCACATTACAAGTACCAAGGTACAAAGTCTGGCCATATAACAAGTACCCTGGTACAAAAACTGGCCACATAACAAGTACCAAGGTACAGAGTCTGGCCATATTACAAGTACCCAGGTACAAAGTCTGGCCATATAACAAGTACTCAAGTACAGAGTCTGGCCATATAACAAGTACACTGGTACAAAAACTGGCCACATAACAAGTACCCAGGTACAAAGTCTGGCCATATAACAAGTACCCAGGTACAAAGTCTGGCCATATAACAAGTACCCAGGTACAAACTCTGGCCATATAACAAGTACCCAGGTACAAACTCTGGCCATATAACAAGTACCCAGGTACAAAGTCTGGCCATATAACAAGTACCCAGGTACAAAGTCTGGCCATATAACAAGTACCCAGGTACAAAGTCTGGCCATATAACAAGTACCCATGTACAAACTCTGGCCATTTAACAATTACTCAGGTACAAAGTCTGGCCATATAACAAGTACCCAGGTACAAAGTCTTGCCATATAACAAGTACCCAGGTACAAAGTCTGGCCATATAACAAGAACCCACGTAAAAACAACTGACCATATAAAGGGCAACCTCCACCGTTATCTTTGCACTTCTGTTTATACAGAATTTTATAACACATACAAAGACCTGAGAGGGAGGGAAGGAGAGCATACTTACTGTGCTCAATCTGATAAAATCTTGTTAATGAAATAAACAAATCATAATTCCTTTGTATTTGGTATTTGAAAATTTCTGGGCATGACATGTATATAAAAACAGTACAAATGTATATGAGATATCTGAGAACTAACCTATAAATCTATATATAAGACACAGGGCTAATGTCCACAGTATAAATCCAATGTGCCAATTTTCTGACTTCAACATGTCTGGCTTAAATAAGGCAATCCCAAGGAAAAGAAATATAATACAGTCACTGGTGGCACTGAAAACAAAGTTTAAAAATTAAAGACAATAATACATCATGAACATGTAGATAGACAAACAGACAGACATATAAACACACACAGAAAGACAGACTTTCTTCTCCATGATTTACCTGACATCTAAAATCTATCATTCTTCTCCATAATTTACTTGACATCTAATATTTTATCATTCTTCTCCATGATTTACTTGACATCTAATATTTTATCATTCTTCTCCATGATTTACTTGACATCTAGTATCTATCATATTTTCCCATGATTTACTTGACATCTTATATCTATCATTCTTCTCCATGATTTACTTTACATCTAGTATTTATCATATTTTCCCGTGATTTACCTGACATCATTTATCATCTATTTACCTGACATCTATCTATCCTGACATTCATATTTTCTGATTTACCTGACATCTAGTATTATCATATTTTCTTGACATAGTATCTAATATCTATCATTAGTATCTATCTCCCATGATTTACTTGATTTATCTATCATTCTTCTCCATGATTTACTTTACATCTAGTATCTATCATATTTTCCCATGATTTACTATATCTATCATTCTTCTACATGATTTACTTTACATCCTGACATATTTATCATATTTTCCCGTGATTTACCTGACATCTAGTATCTATCTCCCGTGATGATTAGTACTTGATTTACTTTACATCTAGTATCTATCATATTTTCTTTACTTTACATCTAGTATCTATCATATTTTCCCGTGATTTACCTGACATCTAGTATCTTATCATTCTTCTCCATGATTTACTTGACATCTAATATCTACTACTTTTTACATGATTTACATAGCATCTAATATATAATCATTCTTTTCCGTGATTTACTTGACATTTTATATCTATCATTCTTCTCCATGAGTTACCTGACATCTAATATCTATCATTCTTCTCCATGATTCACTTTACATCTAGTATCTATCATATTTTCCCATGATTTACCTGACATCTAGTATCTTATCATTCTTCTCCATGATTTACTTGACATCTAATATCTCCCATTCTTCTCCATGATTTACATGGCATCTAATAGCTTATCATTCTTCTCCTGAATATGCCCCCATCCCCCCTCTCAAAGAAAATATGGGCTAAGTGATCAGAATCTGGTGTCACCATAATATATTTGAAACTGCTAATGACTAGCACATTAAGAGACTCACCTTTGCATTTTACTGAAGTACTTTATTGTTGTATGAGACTTCTGTGATATATTATGGAATGCATACTGAGCCTGAGTTAGACCACAAGCAATAATACTGAAACAAAGAAAATAGATAGTGATGTGCCAAAAGTTACTTCCTGCCTCAGATTTTGGCTCAATTTTCCAATATTTTTTACTGAAATATATGTTATTCCTAATACAAGTTGGATAAAATTTTAGATAAAAAATGTGATTGACTTTCTTCAATGTTTAAGCTCATATAACTTTTTCTCTTGAACATTTATTTAAAGTTAGCATCTATATCAGTAGCATAATTTCTGATGACGATATTTAACTGTGATAACGTGCATTTTATATATTACATGAAGAAAATAAAAAATTAAACAAAGTAAATATCTTTACTAGACAATTGCTTGAAACTGCCTGAAATACTGATACATTTAGTGGAATGTGAATGATGTGGCCTTTACATTAAGTTTAAGACATTTATTTCAGGCTTGGACAGGGCTATTGAGGTCTGGACTGGAGTGTGGCATTAATGTTAGGTTTTCACTGGATTATTTGGATTTGTTTGATGTCTGGACTGGAGTGTGGCATTTATTTAATATCTGGACTGGAGTGTGGCATCTATTTAAAATCTGGAATGGACTGTGACATTTATGAGAGGTTTGGACTGGGCTGTGGCATTTGCATGATGTTTGAACAGAGATATAGGCTTATGATTAGGTCTTTACTGGGTTGCTGCATTTATTTGAGGTCTGGACTGGGCTATAGGTTTGACTGGGAAATAGGCTTATGATTATGAGAGGTTTGGACTGGAAAATGATATCTCTTTGAGGTCTTTACTGGGTTGCAGCATTTATTTGAGGTCTGGACTGGGCTAAAGGTTTAACTGGGATATAGACTTATGATATTGAGAGGTTTGGACTGGAAAATGATATCTCTTTGAGGTCTTTACTGGTTTGGAGCATTTATATGAGGTCTGAATTGGGCTATAGGTTTTACTGGGATATATACTTATGATTTTGAGAGGTTTGGACTGGAAAATGATATCTCTTTGAGGTCTTTACTGGTTTGGAGCATTTATATGAGGTCTGAATTGGGCTATAGGTTTTACTGGGATATAGACTTATGATTTTGAGAGGACTGGAATGTGATATTTGTGTGAAATCTGTACTGGGATATAACAACTTTTTTAGGTCATTAACATTAGGTTAGGTCTGAGTTATTACATTTACCTGAGGTATGGACTAGGCTATGTCAATAATACAGGGTTATTATATAGTGATTTCCATACTGACTTAGTTATTGTGCCAAGGCCAAATAACTAGGCCAATATGGAAATCATTGATTAATGAGCTTATTATTAACTCATCCAATAAGAAAATCTACTAGGCCATTGCTGCGTGGAAAAGATGCATGTACGGTTCGATTTGAAAAAGAAATGGTAGCCGCTCTCACTTGAATTTGCATATGGTCACGCACTTCAATATTGGCTTCCACTCGCTGTGGCATTCAGTTAAGGTTTGGACTGGCAGTGGCATTCAGTTAAGGTTTGGACTGCCTTTGGCATTTAGTTAAGGTTTGGACTGCCTTTGGCATTTAGTTAAGGTTTGGACTGGCAGTGGCATTCAGTTAAGGTTTGGACTGCCTTTGGCATTAGTTAAGGTTTGGACTGCCTTTGGTATTTAGTTAAGGTTTGGACTGGCAGTGGCATTCAGTTAAGGTTTGGACTGGCTGTGGCATTAGTTAAGGTTTGGACTGCCTTTGGCATTTAGTTAAGGTTTGGACTGGCAGTGACATTCAGTTAAGGTTTGGACTGGCTTTGGCATTTAGTTAAGGCTTGGACTGCCTTTGGCATTTAGTTAAGGCTTGGACTGGCTGTGGTATTTATGTTAATTCTGAGCTGGTGGTGGCATTTATTTGAGATAGTGTTGAGTCTATTATTGTATAATATAATTTCTTACTTTCCTAATAATCCCTTAAAATCAAATAATTTCAAATCGCCCTATGAAAAATTGAGAAATAAAATATTATTTCAAACTTAGTTCATAATCCCTGATAAATAGATTAATTTTAAAAACTTACCTAATAATCCCTGAGAAATGAAACAGTTCAGCAACTAAGTATGATATATATGCTAAAGAAAACACTGCCAGAGGCTCTACAACTGAAAGTAGAAATTTTGTATTTTTTGTTAATTGCAATATAAATCAGTATATTGAGGGGATTAACTTTTACATTTTTGCTATTTAGTGAAAGTTAATGGACATCAGACAGAGTACATTCTGTATTGTGTTAGCTTGACAGGGAAATCTTTGGCCGTAAATAAGAGGTTTAAATCTGTGAATGAAAAATAACTGTCATGAGACATTGGAGAAAATGAGATTTTTACCTCTGACTTTTCCAGTGCACTTCGTGATGAAAGCTGTTAAAACACCATGTAAAATTCCAATGGTCAAGCCTCCCAAACTGACCACAAAGAAAGACACTAATCCTTTGACCACCTGTAAAATCAAGTGTATTCTGTGTGTACATATTCAACACATACAAGTAGTTTATTTATATGTTAACAGTTCAATGAGCCTGATTCAGTATTAAAATGTAACAATTAAAACATTTGAGAGTGGGACAACCTCAGTGACACCACATTATTGACTTACCTCAGTGACACCACATTATTGACTTACCTCAGTGACACCAAATTATTGACTTACCTCAGTGACACCAAATTATTGACTTACCTCAGTGACACCAAATTATTGACTTACCTCAGTGACACCACATTATTGACTTACCTCAGTGACACCACATTATTGACTTACCTCAGTGACACCACATTATTGACTTACCTCAGTGACACCACATTATTGACTTACCTCAGTGACACCAAATTATTGACTTACCTCAGTGACACCACATTATTGACTTACCTCAGTGACACCACATTATTGACTTACCTCAGTGACACCACATTATTGACTTACCTCAGTGACACCACATTATTGACTTACCTCAGTGACTTACCTCAATCACATCACATTATTTGACTTACCTCTGTAACAGGCACATGATCCATTTTATTAAACTCATTCATCATATTGTATAGCACCACAGTCACAGCATCTGACAACAGAAAGTTACAACACATCATATGTAAAGCTTATTTGGAGTTGTCTCACCGATATTATTTTTCACTTATATGTTCTCAGCTTAAGATTCATCTATGTATATTACTGCAGAGCAGGTTCTTAAACTACGACAAGGGAAGCCTGTCTAATTCAAAAGACTTCCTGAATTCCACTCTTGATGCTGAGCTGTTGGTTGATAAACAGTCATTACAATTAAATGTCTGATTCTTGTCTTGTTCCTCTTGGTCTTATAGCTGAACACCTAGCTGGATTCAACAGATTATGTTGGCTGTTGATATTATTATTTGAAGATTCAACAGATTATGTTGGCTGTTGATATTATTATTTGAAGATTCAACAGATTATGTTGGCCATTGATATTATTATTTGAAAGACTCACAGACCAACAATCCTTTATTGAATATAGTAACTAGGCCATCCTTCTTGGAGAATGCCTCATAGCCCACTCAATATATATGTAAGGGTGGAGTACATATCTCTCATGGATAGCCCTTCTCTTTGTCTGTATGTGTGAGTGTGAATACTGGTCGGAGTGTACTGTATAGTTGCTTTTATTTGCTTGGATTTAATCTTGCTATATTCGCAGTCAATGAAAATAACATGAAATTAAATACCAGTGAATATAACACCTTATACCTATGAAGTATCAGAAAGACAATTCATAATTAATCTTGTGCAAAATTTAATACCTATGAACAAGTTTCTTTTCAGAAAAACACGTGAAATCAAACAACTATACAGTAATTGATCTTGATTGATCCATTGATTGGATTTTGGCCAGCTATTTTAAAATGTCTGATCACCAGACATACTAACACACAGATAATCTGCAAGCCTCAGCCAGTTTCTTTTATATAACTCCATATCTGGCATGGAGAATGGGAGGTGGGAGATGATATTTAACTTAATCACCACAGAAAAATCACACTAAAAGAATATCAGGTTGCCTCTAGTGGGGATTGATTGGATTTTGGCCAGCTATTTTAAAATGTCTGATCACCAGACATACTAACACACAGATAATCTGCAAGCCTCAGCCAGTTTCTTTTATATAACTCCATATCTGGCATGGAGAATGGGAGGTGGGAGATGATATTTAACTTAATCACCACAGAAAAATCACACTAAAAGAATATCAGGTTGCCTCTAGTGGGGATTGATCCTAGCATGAGGCGTAATCAGAACAGCATGCCAACTTCACCTCCTAGGAGTCTTTTTACAAAGTCTTAAACTCTGTCTTATTGTTAAGAAAGTTGAAGTTTTCCACCCACAAAAGATTAAAGGAATTAACCAAAATCAATATCACCTCATCCGTGATCTTAGAATATAATAAGAAAGCACATTTGTCTATGTGACTTTTGATACACTCCCTTTAGAAGTAAATGAAACCAACTTTTTTTTTTTTTAGAAAAATTGCATATTTTTACAATCTTCATGTATAACATAACCACAAAGATGGTTTCAATGGATGTTCGAACCAAATTTTTCTTCATCTGACTTATTTCCTTGGTTGAATGCTTACAGATCTTTGGTATAAAAGTCTCGGGCCCAACGTTAGACAGCTCGTGTTGACGCCCCACTGAAAAATAACCTGATTAGGTGGGTAAATTTGCCAGTGTACTGGCGGAATTCAAGAGTACGTTGTAACGACGTTTCTCTTCATTGTTGGCTGCCATCATATAACAGAAAACTTATAATATGAAAATGGT
This sequence comes from Atrina japonica, assembly GCA_030159075.1. Classification (NCBI taxonomy): domain Eukaryota; kingdom Metazoa; phylum Mollusca; class Bivalvia; order Pterioida; family Pinnidae; genus Atrina; species Atrina japonica. The sequence continues at coordinate 1,655,062 of BROG01000017.1, read as the reverse complement.
ATAAAACAACAATACCATATGGCAAATCATCAAAATAAGTACATTCACACAAATCATTGTAGCAACAAAAAATACTGAGCTTCTTCTGGCATTTACAAATTCAATCATATTAGTGTATGTCTAGTTTTTCAGTTATTCTATTTGCTGTAAACATGAGTAAACATATCCATGGGAATTGTCTAGCTTTGGAGGCATATTGAAATTAATTAAGATCTCTCAGATAGTTGTGTATCATGAAAGAAATTTATGATTAAAGTATGTTAGGGACACCAAAATCTATATATAGAAGTATCAATACCGTACTTCAACATCACTTTTGTATATTATTCTGTGTCTGTGTGATATATAACTACACAGTGTGACCTTGGTATCCATTTTGTCATTACCTAAAAACCTTCGACTAGTGATGTATAAATATACCTGTCTAATAATTGTTGTACAGATCACAAAATGATCTTGACCCATTGAATTGCTCTAAAATTACCTGACTTACTCTAAGATTATGTCCAAATTAAGTCACAAATTCAAAATTAAAAAAAATATATGAGCTTCTCACCATTGAACAGGGATTCTCCAAATACAAGAAAATATAAAACATTGTTGACTCCAATTTCCTGGAAAATTGCCAAAACCTGGAAAGAAATAGTAAAATTATGGAATTATTATTCTAAATCATCAATGAAAATCTAGAATGTTGCCTTATACTTCAGATAAGGTTGAAATATGACCATCTGGACATTAAGCAGAATATTATCATATTCAAACTATATGGACATACAGTAACTTGGACTGAAATTATACTGAAGATCATAAGAAAAAATTGCAAATGTTTCAGAGAATACCCATGATGCACCTCAAACACAACTATGGAGGGTCATAGACAACAGTAGGTCAGATGAGCTACTAAACAACACCATATGTACATTTGTACCTACATGTACCATAAGTCAGTGTTGTACTATTTAGGTTGAACACTCTTGGTGGTCTAATGGTCAAATGTTTGTACGTGTACCATAAGTCACTGTTGTACTATTTAGGTTGAACACTCTTGGTGATCTAATGGTCAAGTGTTTGTACATGTACCATAAGTCACTGTTGTACTATTACTTTAGGTTGAACACTCTTGGTGGTCTAATGGTCAAGTGTTTGTACGTGTACCATAAGTCACTGTTGTACTATTTAGGTTGAACACTCTTGGTGGTCTAATGGTCAAGTGTTTGTACATGTACCATTAGCCACTGTTGTACTATTACTTTAGGTTAAACACTCTTGGTGGTCTAATGGTCAAGTGTTTGTACATGTACCATAAGTCACTGTTGTACTATTACTTTAGGTTGAACACTCTTGGTGGTCTAATGGTCAAGTGTTTGTACGTGTACCATAAGTCACTGTTGTACTATTACTTTAGGTTAAACACTCTTGGTGGTCTAATGGTCAAGTGTTTGTACGTGTACCATAAGTCACTGTTGTACTATTTAGGTTGAACACTCTTGGTGGTCTAATGGTCAAGTGTTTGTACGTGTACCATAAGTCACTGTTGTACTATTTAGGTTGAACACTCTTGGTGGTCTAATGGTCAAGTGTTTGTACCTACATGTAGCATCAGTCACTCTTGGTGGTCTAATGGTCAAGTGTTTGTACGTGTACCATAAGTCACTGTTGTACTATTTAGGTTGAACACTCTTGGTGGTCTAATGGTCAAGTGTTTGTACGTGTACCATTAGCCATTGTTGTACTATTTAGGTTGAACACTCTTGGTGGTCTAATGGTCAAGTGTTTGTACGTGTACCATAAGTCACTGTTGTACTATTACTTTAGGTTAAACACTCTTGGTGGTCTAATGGTCAAGTGTTTGTACCTACATGTAGCATCAGTCACTGTTGTACTATTACTTTAGGTTGAATGTCACAAGGTTTCACTGTACATTGTACATGTACATGCAATTTTATTTGGTTCTCCAGATAGCTACATAATGGTCAATTCTCTAATTCATTTCATACAACCTGGGCATGATCTCAATATATATGCAGATATCAATCGTAATTTTGAAAAATCATAACACAATCTTGTCAATGAAACTTTGACATTATCAACACAAATTTTTGTGAGAAATTCAATTCCGTAATTCACAAGTCCTGGAAAATAATTTGGCTTACAATTGCAGAGTTGACAGTAAGAAAATGCTATTTCTTCTTATAAAGTTGTGCGTGACTATGCATTACCACCTGTAATCAATAGAAGCGACCCAAAAGCACTGCTCTTAAAGAACAAAAACATGCCAAATGAAGCACTTTGGGAAACTGAGTAAACATGTACATTAGTTACATGTAGATTATTACTGTTGTATGGTAGCCCTATTTGTTAGTTTCGTTTCTGCTATTAAGAAATATTTATACAATCTACGACTTGATATATATTTTTAGCCGTTTCATGTAAAAAAAAAACCAGAGGACTGTGCAGCTATGATAGTCTTACTTGTGAATAGTTATCTCCCCTTGTACATGTGTCATACTGACAAATGAGCAGCATTTATATCACCTTTGCTGCTCGGAAATACGCATATAATTTAATTTTACTGACAGATATTTCGTAATGAATCAGTTCTATTGCTACTGAAAGTGATTGATTTTAGCATCATTCAGACAGATCGTAATATCAAATTAAGAAAAAAAGACGAATATAATTAGAACAAATGAAACGGAACAGATATCTCCTAATTTGCTGCTCGTACTTGTAATCCAAATTAGTTTACACCTGATTCAAGGTTCATAATTAGAACAGCCATTTCATTAGTGTCTGTCTGTTGCAATAAATTATGTAAGAGTTCAGGAATTTGGAATCAGCTGATACAATATGCAATTGTTTTGATCATGTGCACCAAGTTTAACTTCATATAGTGCTAATTTAAGTAGGTCTTGTCTGCAATATCATTCAATTGTAAATGAATCTGGCAGAAAAATGCCAATTAGATGTAAAATAGAGCATTTTTTGCAGACACCACAGAATGGTTATATATATATAAGTATGAACTCCATTTCAAATCTGTCTTTTCCAATCTTTTTGATTGAAAAGATTAAGGCAAATTACCACAATACCTGCATATTGCTAAACATACTCAAAACAGAGAACTTAACTCAAATATACATATGTAGTCTGAATTAAGGGTCAGACTAAAGGTATTCTTACATTTTATTGGGCCTGAGCCTGGTATAGATCTATCTGTGGACATCTGACAAAATATAAAATGGGAATTTCTTCTTCCTTTTTATTTATATATATAGGCCTTTTTTTAGGGGAGGGGGTGGGGGTGGGGGAGGGGAGGGATATTAATAAATATTAATGATATGGACTACTTTCAAGTATTTTACATATTAAATGTTTGTTAAATGTCAAGGTTGAGTGGCGATGCTTTGCTCAATAAATCACAAACTTATATTCAGCTTAAATAAACAAATAAATGGACGAGTTAAATACTTTTATGTATTTACAGAATATATGTGTTGGTAGTGAATATATTCTAATTCACCGGTCTTAACAAAAGAAAGAAAAACATGTTCTGTTTAATGATTAGTCTCATTTTGCCTGTAAATTTTGGCCAAACATTGATAGATTCCAAATTATTGTTTCCATAGCATAGGTAAATGCTATTTTGTAATTTTGAGGGGAAACAATAAACAAAATGTTTGATATTTATAGCACCAAAAGAAAAAGTGTAGAAATTGTTCTGCAATCTAAACTAAACATTAAAATGGTTAGATTATTTTGTTTTGTTTTGTTTATAACAATAATTCTAGATCTACATTAAAAAAAATATCAGGGATGTCCTTATTAATGCAGGAGTCTCCATAAGGACAGATATGGTATCTATTGCTTTCTACATCAAGCATTTCATGTTCCAAGACTTGTTCTGTATACAGAGATGTTATCAGATTCTTCACAACTGAATAAAAAGTTTTTATGGCAAAGTTATTCTAACAAGATATGTAAGTATTACACCTTGACACCTTTCCGTAGGTAACCACTTACCTGTGTGAAATATTAATTGACATTTTATTGAAATCACATAAAAAATTGATGTTTTTAACAAATGTGAATTGACTTATAAAAAAATAATAAAGCAACAAGAGAATTTTATTGTTACCATAATATACTGTACAAACTTAAAATGTGTTAAACATCCAAAGATCTTATCGCAAATCATATCGGATACATCTATCCATATACCAATGTTCTGTACAACCTTAAAATATGTGAAAATGTGAAACATCCATACATGTAGATCCTTAAAATATGTGAAACACCCATAGATCTTATCACAAATCACATCTGATCCATGTATCTGTATACCAATGATCTGTAACACTTGTATACTCACAGAAAAATCTAAAAATCTCGCATTCAATTAAAAAAAAATATCTAATACACAGGTAAACTCAGTTAAGGGTTTGAAACCATAGAGACCATAACAGAGCATACCACTCAGATACCTAGGGGTGATAGGGTAAGGTCTGAAATACTTAACCTGTAACCTGCTTACTCAGTTACAAGAAATACATGAAATGTACCGCTATACTCTGTTGTAGGATGTACGGTATTATGAGAAGCCATCTGTGTCAAAAATATCATTAATTTACATGATGAGTATTTGCCATGCAAAAAATGTATTTTTGGATGGAAAACGAACTTTTGATTTCTGCATGCGAGTGGACAATTAAATGCTAAAACTTGAAATCTTAGACTCTGTATGCAAGTTTTTAGATTATCCAGTATACATGTATTTCATTGGATTGCAGCCCACATAGAAAATATTGTCCTGCGGCATCAAGGAAGTCACATGAAAAATGTTACCCGAAGCTGTTTTACAAACATTTTGGAGAACCATTGTGGCTCTGTCGTAAAGTGCTTGATTCGGAACTGGAGGGTTGCCGATTCGAGGCTCGGCGGAGGCCACTGGCTTTTCATGTCCTTCTAATGACACAGTAAAAACCAAGGTGTTGGCACATTAAAGAACCCTCACAGCTCAATGGTGTAAGTGCTGAGCATAGGCCAAAATGTAAAGCCCTTCACCAGCATTTGGGGACATCTCCATATGAGTGAAAGATTCTTGAGTGGGACGTTAAACAACAATAAACACTGTGCCTGAAAATCAAGCATATATATAACACTGCTCAGTGCTTGTATGATGTAACAGTTGTTCAACAGTTCATCAGACTGGGGTGAAACAACTGACCAGTTGTGACTTCACAAATAAAGATATGACGTATTTAAGTCAGAAACATATATAGAACTAGAAGTTGATTTGTAGACAAATGGTATTATTAGGGACAGCAAAAACAGTCTTTGCTACCAGGTGGTCTTTATGCACAGGTGGTCGCTAGATCAGGTTTCACTGTATACATTTTCATTTAGTGTGTTGGGTCAGTACAAAATTTATGTTCTAAATGTGGATATATTTTTTTAATTTCTATATTTTTTAAAGCTCCATGTCTCTTAAATCTTCAAAATGTTCAGTTCAAAATACCTCTTTGTTTTTATCATATGAGATTTGATTGGACATATTATTATACCTTTGTTTGTGTTTGTGTATAGAATTAAAGATGAATAAATTTACTATTTCTTTATGAAATTGTCTAACAAAAAAAGAACTAGTAACGGTTAATAGTTTTAAGTTATGTTATCCGGTTAATAGTTTCAAGGACTATTAACCGATTAATATTTTCAAGTGCAATTAACTGGGTTTGAAAATTTTCCCATAGGTTGTGTTCTCATTGGACGATTTACAGTTAATTAAGTCTCCCAAACGAAGTTTGGTAGACTTCTTGTTTTTACACCGTTTCTTATTATTATTATTATTATTATTATTTTTCTTTCTTGCCAGATCTTGTCCGAAGCGTTTCTCGAAAACCGTTGTTCGTAACTTTATGAAACTTGGAGGGATGTTAGACCTCCATGTCTAGATGTGCAGTCAGTGTTTCAATTTCCCCGGGGTCATTCCCTGGCCCCTCATTTGAGAAATGTTCCCAGATCTTGTCCAAACCGTTTCTCGAAAACCGTTGGTCGTAACTTTATGAAACTTGGAGGGATGTTAGATCTCCATGTCTAGATGTGCAATCAGTGTTTCAATTTCCCCGGGTCATTCCCTGCCCCCTCATTTGAGAAATGTTCATTTATCTGAAATACCGTTGAGATCCCCACCCTAAACCTTATATTTTCTTATTACTTGTGATGAGACCAATTTCATGGTTGTAGTTTGGGGGGGTCCCCGGGTCATTCCCTGCCCCCTCATTTGAGAAATGTTCATTTATCTGAAATACCGTTGAGATCCCACCCCATAAACCATATATTTTCTTATTACCTGTGATGAGACCAATTTCATGGTCGTAGTTGGGGGGGGGGGGTCCCCCGGGGTCATTCCCTGCCCCCTCATTTGAGAAATGTTCATTTATCTGAAATACCGTTGAGATCCCCACCCCTAAACCATATATTTTCTTATTACTTGTGATGAGACCAATTTCATGGTCGTAGTTGGGGGGGGTCCCGGGGGTCATTCCCTGCCCCCTCATTTGAGAAATGTTCATTTATCTGAAATGTTAGATCTCCATGTCTATATGTGCAGTCAGTGTTTTAATTTCCCCCGGGATTAAACAGTATTCACTAGTAGCACTTGGTTACAAAGAGATATGGGGGTTTTGTTTGGGAGACTTTTTCGAAACAGCTGGCTGTTTCAATTATGCCTCGTTATTATTATTATTCTTATTAAGTCTCCCAAACGAAGTTTGGTAGACTTCTTGTTTTTACACCGTTTCTTATTAAGTCTCCCAAACGAAGTTTGGTAGACTTCTTGTTTTTACACCGTTTCTTATTATTATTAAGTCTCCCAAACGAAGTTTGGTAGACTTCTTGTTTTTACACCGTTTCTTATTATTAAGTCTCCCAAACGAAGTTTGGTAGACTTCTTGTTTTTACACCGTTTCTTATTATTATTATTAAGTCTCCCAAACGAAGTTTGGTAGACTTCTTGTTTTTACACCGTTTCTTATTATTATTATTATTATTATTATTTTTCTTTCTTGCCAGATCTTGTCCGAAAGCGTTTCTCGAAAACCGTTGGTCGTAACTTTATGAAACTTGGAGGGATGTTAGACCTCCATGTCTAGATGTGCAGTCAGTGTTTCAATTTCCCCGGGGTCATTCCCTGGCCCCTCATTTGAGAAATGTTCCCAGATCTTGTCCAAAGCGTTTCTCGAAAACCGTTGGTCGTAACTTTATGAAACTTGGAGGGATGTTAGATCTCCATGTCTAGATGTGCAATCAGTGTTTCAATTTCCCCGGGGTCATTCCCTGCCCCCTCATTTGAGAAATGTTCATTTATCTGAAATACCGTTGAGATCCCCACCCCTAAACCTTATATTTTCTTATTTCTTGTGATGAGACCAATTTCATGGTTGTAGTTGGGGGGTCCCCGGGGTCATTCCCTGCCCCCTCATTTTGAGAAATGTTCATTTATCTGAAATACCGTTGAGATCCCCACCCATAAACCATATATTTTCTTATTACCTGTGATGAGACCAATTTCATGGTCGTAGTTGGGGGGTCCCCGGGGTCATTCCCTGCCCCCTCATTTGAGAAATGTTCATTTATCTGAAATACCGTTGAGATCCCCACCCCTAAACCATATATTTTTCTTATTACTTGTGATGAGACCAATTTCATGGTCGTAGTTGGGGGGTCCCCGGGGTCATTCCCTGCCCCCTCATTTGAAAAATGTTCATTTAGCTGAAATACCGTTGAGATCCCCACCCCTAAACCATATATTTTCTTATTACTTGTGATGAGACCCAATTTCATGGTCGTAGTTGGGGGGTCCCCGGGGTCATTCCCTGCCCCCCCTTATTTGAGAAATGTTCATTTATCTGAAATACCGTTTGAGATCCCCACCCCTAAACCATATATTTTCTTATTACCTGCGATGAGACCAATTTCATGGTCGTAGTTGGGGGGTCCCCGGGTCATTCCCTGCCCCCCCCCCCTCATTTAAGAAATGTTCATTTATCTGAAATACCGTTGAGATCCCCACCCCTAAACCATATATTTTCTTATTACCTGTGATGAGACAAAGACAGTTTATGATGATTAGCTAAGGAAACAGTATTCACTAGTAGTACTTGGTTACAAAGAGATTTGGGGGTTTCGTTTGGGAGACTTTTTCGAAACAGCTTGCTGTTTCAGTTAGGCCTCGTTATTATTATTTTTCTTTCTTGCCAGATCTTGTCCGAAGCGTTTCTCGAAAACCGTTGGTCGTAACTTTATGAAACTTGGAGGGATGTTAGACCTCCATGTCTAGATGTGCAGTCAGTGTTTCAATTTCCCCGGGGTCATTCCCTGGCCCCTCATTTGAGAAATGTTCCCAGATCTTGTCCAAAGCGTTTCTCGAAAACCGTTGGTCGTAACTTTAATGAAACTTGGAGGGATGTGTAGATCTCCATGTCTAGATGTGCAATCAGTGTTTCAATTTCCCCGGGGTCATTCCCTGCCCCCTCATTTGAGAAATGTTCATTTATCTGAAATACCGTTGAGATCCCCACCCTAAAACCTTATATTTTCTTATTACTTGTGATGAGACCAATTTCATGGTTGTAGTTGGGGGGTCCCCGGGGTCATTCCCTGCCCCCTCATTTGAGAAATGTTCATTTATCTGAAATACCGTTGAGATCCCCACCCATAAACCATATATTTTCTTATTACCTGTGATGAGACCAATTTCATGGTCGTAGTTGGGGGGGTCCCCGGGGTCATTCCCTGCCCCCTCATTTGAGAAATGTTCATTTATCTGAAATACCGTTGAGATCCCCACCCCTAAACCATATATTTTTCTTATTACTTGTGATGAGACCAATTTCATGGTCGTAGTTGGGGGGTCCCCGGGGTCATTCCCTGCCCCCTCATTTGAAAAATGTTCATTTAGCTGAAATACCGTTGAGATCCCCACCCCTAAACCATATATTTTCTTATTACTTGTGATGAGACCAATTTCATGGTCGTAGTTGGGGGGTCCCCGGGGTCATTCCCTGCCCCCCCTTATTTGAGAAATGTTCATTTATCTGAAATACCGTTTGAGATCCCCACCCCTAAACCATATATTTTCTTATTACCTGCGATGAGACCAATTTCATGGTCGTAGTTGGGGGGTCCCCGGGGTCATTCCCTGCCCCCCCCCCTCATTTAAGAAATGTTCATTTATCTGAAATACCGTTGAGATCCCCACCCCTAAACCATATATTTTCTTATTACCTGTGATGAGACAAAGACAGTTTATGATGATTAGCTAAGGAAACAGTATTCACTAGTAGCACTTGGTTACAAAGAGATTTGGGGGTTTCGTTTGGGAGACTTTTTCGAAACAGCTTGCTGTTTCAGTTAGGCCTCGTTATTATTATTATTATTATTATTATTATTATTTTTCTTTCTTGCCAGATCTTGTCCGAAGCGTTTCTCGAAAACCGTTGGTCGTAACTTTATGAAACTTGGAGGGATGTTAGACCTCCATGTCTAGATGTGCAGTCAGTGTTTCAATTTCCCCGGGGTCATTCCTGGCCCCTCATTTGAGAAATGTTCCCAGATCTTGTCCAAAGCGCGTTTCTCGAAAACCGTTGGTCGTAACTTTATGAAACTTGGAGGGATGTTAGATCTCCATGTCTAGATGTGCAATCAGTGTTTCAATTTCCCCGGGGTCATTCCCTGCCCCCTCATTTGAGAAATGTTCATTTATCTGAAATACCGTTGAGATCCCCACCCCTAAACCTTATATTTTCTTATTACTTGTGATGAGACCAATTTCATGGTTGTAGTTGGGGGGTCCCCGGGGTCATTCCCTGCCCCCTCATTTGAGAAATGTTCATTTATCTGAAATACCGTTGAGCCCCACCCATAAACCATATATTTTCTTATTACCTGTGATGAGACCAATTTCATGGTCGTAGTTTGGGGGTTCCCCGGGGTCATTCCCTGCCCCCTCATTTGAGAAATGTTCATTTATCTGAAATACCGTTGAGATCCCCACCCCTAAACCATATATTTTCTTATTACTTGTGATGAGACCAATTTCATGGTCGTAGTTGGGGGGGTCCCCGGGGTCATTCCCTGCCCCCTCATTTGAGAAATGTTCATTTATCTGAAATGTTAGATCTCCATGTCTATATGTGCAGTCAGTGTTTTAATTTCCCCGGGATTAAACAGTATTCACTAGTAGCACTTGGTTACAAAGAGATATGGGGGTTTTGTTTGGGAGACTTTTTCGAAACAGCTGGCTGTTTCATTATTATTAAGTCTCCCAAACGAAGTTTGGTAGACTTCTTGTTTTTACACCGTTTCTTATTATTATTATTATTATTATTTTTCTTTCTTGCCAGATCTTGTCCGAAGCGTTTCTCGAAAACCGTTGGTCGTAACTTTATGAAATTTGGAGGGATGTTAGACCTCCATGTCTAGATGTGCAGTCACTGTTTCAATTTCCCCGGGGTCATTCCCTGGCCCCTCATTTGAGAAATGTTCCCCAATCTTGTCCAAAGCGTTTCTCGAAAACCGTTGGTCGTAACTTTATGAAACTTGGAGGGATGTTAGATCTCCATGTCTAGATGTGCAATCAGTGTTTCAATTTCCCCGGGTCATTCCCTGCCCCCTGATTTGAGAAATGTTCATTTATCTGAAATACCGTTGAGATCCCCACCCCTAAACCTTATATTTTCTTATTACTTGTGATGAGACCAATTTCATGGTTGTAGTTGGGGGGTCCCCAGGGTCATTCCCTGCCCCCTGATTTGAGAAATGTTCATTTATCTGAAATACCGTTGAGATCCCCACCCCTAAACCATATTTTTTCTTATTACTTGTGATGAGACCAATTTCATGGTCGTAGTTGGGGGTCCCCGGGGTCATTCCCTGCCCCCTCATTTGAGAAATGTTCATTTATCTGAAAAACCGTTGAGATCCCCACCCCCTTAACCATATATTTACTTATTACTTGTGATGAGACCAATTTTCATGGTCGTAGTTGGGGGTCCCCGGGGTCATTCCCTGCCCCCTCATTTGAGAAATGTTCATTTATCTGAAATGTTAGATCTCCATGTCTAGATGTGCAGTCAGTGTTTCAATTTCCCCGGGATTAAACAGTATTCACTAGTAGCACTTGGTTACAAAGAGATTTGGGGGTTTTGTTTGGGAGACTTTTTCGAAACAGCTGGCTGTTTCAATTATGCCTCGTTATTATTATTAAGTCTCCCAAACGAAGTTTGGTAGACTTCTTTATTATTATTATTATTCTTTCTTCCGACCGTGAATTTGTCCGCAGCGTTTCTCGAAAACCGTTGGTCGTAACTTTACGAAACTTGGAGGGATGTTAGATCTCCATGTCTAGATGTGCAGTCAGTGTTTCAATTTCCCCGGGGTCATTCCCTGCCCCCTCATTTGAAAAATGTTTCCCAGATCTTGTTCGAAAGCGTTTCTCGAAAACCGTTGGTCGTAACTTTATCAAACTTGGAGGGATGTAAGATCTCCATGTGTAGATGTGCAATCAGTGTTTCAATTTCCCAGGGGTCATTTCCTGCCCCCTCATTTGAGAAATGTTCATTTATCTGAAATACCATTGGGATCCCCACCCCTAAACCATATATTTTCTTATTACCTGTGATGAGACCAATTTCATGGTCGTAGTTGGGGGGTCCCCGGGGTCATTCCCTGCCCCCTCATTTAAGAAATGTTCATTTATCTGAAATACTGTTCAGATCCCCACCCCTAAACCATATATTTTCTTATTACTTGTGATGAGACCAATTTCATGGTGGTAGTTGGGGGGTCATTTGAGAAATGTTTCATTTATCTGAAATACCGTTGAGATCCCCACCCTTAAACCATATATTTTCTTATTACCTGTGATGAGACCAATTTCATGGTCGTAGATAGGGGGTCCCCGGGGTCATTCCCTGCCCCCCTCATTTGAGAAATGTTCAAAGAGTTCTATTGCATTAAAGTTTGGTATTCACTAGTAGAACTTGGTTACATGGGAGTAGGGGAGTCAAGGTTTGGGAGACTTTTTCGAAACAGCTTGCTGTTTCAGTTAGGCCTCGTTATTATTATTAAGTCTCCCAAACGAAGTTTGGAGACTTATTGATTTTGCTGTGTTTCTTATTATTATTCTTTTTATTATTATTATTATTATTATTATTATTATTATTATTATTATTATTCTTCTTTCTTCCGACCGTGAACTTGTCCGCAGCGTTTCTCGAAAACCGTAAGTCGTAACTTTACGAAACTTGGAGGGATGTTAGATCTCCATGTCTAGATGTGCAGTCAGTGTTTCAATTTCCCCGGGGTCATTCCCTGCCCCCTCATTTGAAAAATGTTCCCAGATCTTGTTCGAAGCATTTCTCGAAAACCGTTGGTCGTAACTTTATGAAACTTGGAGGGATGTAAGATCTCCATGTGTACATGTACAATCAGTGTTTCAATTTCCCCGGGGTCATTTCCTGCCCCCTCATTTGAGAAATGTTCATTTATCTGAAATACCGTTGGGATCCCCACCCCTAAACCATATATTTTCTTATTACCTGTGATGAGACCAATTTCATGGTCGTAGTTGGGGGTCCCCGGGGTCATTCCCTGCCCCCTCATTTAAGAAATGTTCATTTATCTGAAATACTGTTGAGATCCCCACCCCTAAACCATATATTTTCTTATTACCTGTGATGAGACCAATTTCATGGTCGTAGATAGGGGGTCCCCGGGGTCATTCCCTGCCCCCCCCCCCATTTGAGAAATGTTCATTTATCTGAAATACCATTGAGATCCCCACCCCTAAACCATATATTTTCTTAATACCCATGTCAACGCAAAGAGTTCTATTGCATTAAAGTTTGGTATTCACTAGTAGAACTTGGTTACATGGGAGTAGGGGAGTCAAGGTTTGGGAGACTTTTTCGAAACAGCTTGCTGTTTCAGTTAGGCCTCGTTATTCTTCTTTCTTCCGACCGTGAACTTGTCCGCAGCGTTTCTCGAAAACCGTAAGTCGTAACTTTACGAAACTTGGAGAGATGTTAGATCTCCATGTCTAGATGTGCAGTCAGTGTTTCAATTTCCCCGGGGTCATTCCTTGCCCCCTCATTTGAAAAATGTTCCCAGATCTTGTTCGAAGCGTTTCTCGAAAACCGTTGGTCGTAACTTTATGAAACTTGGAGGGATGTTAGATCTCCATGTCTGGATGTGCAGTCAGTGTTTCAATTTCCCCGGGGTCATTCCCTGCCCCCTTTTGAGAAATGTTCATTTATCTGAAATACCGTTGAGATCCCCACCCCTAAACCATATATTTTCTTATTACTTATGATGAGACCAATTTCATGGTCGTAGTTTGGGGGTCCCCGGGGTCATTCCCTGCCCCCTCATTTGAGAAATGTTCATTTATCTGAAATACCGTTGAGATCCCCACCCCTAAACCATATATTTTCTTATTACTTGTGATGAGACCTACTCCATGGTCGTAGTTGGGGGGGTCCCCGGGGTCATTCCCTGCCCCCCTTATTTGAGAAATGTTCATTTATCTGAAATACCGTTGAGATCCCCACCCCTAAACCATGTATTTTCTTATTACCTGTGATAAGACCAATTTCATGGTCATAGTTGGGGGGTCCCCGGGGTCATTCCCTGCCCCCTCATTTGAGAAATGTTCATTAGTAGCACTTGGTTACAAAGAGATTTGGGGTTTTGTTTGGGAGACTTTTTCGAAACAGCTGGCTGTTTCAATTATGCCTCGTTATTATTATTATTCTTCTTTCTTCCGACCGTGAACTTGTCCGCAGCGTTTCTCGAAAACCGTTGGTCGTAACTTTACGAAACTTGGAGGGATGTTAGATCTCCATGTCTAGATGTGCAGTCAGTGTTTCAATTTCCCCGGGGTCATTCCCTGCCCCCCTCATTTGAAAAATGTTCCCAGATTTTGTTCGAAGCGTTTTCGAAAACCGTTGGTCGTAAACTTTATGAAACTTGGAGGGATGTAAGATCTCCATGTGTAGATGTGCAATCAGTGTTTCAATTTCCCAGGGGTCAATTCCTGCCCCCTCATTTGAGAAATGTTCATTTATCTGAAATACCATTGGGATCCCCACCCCTAAACCATATATTTTCTTATTACCTGTGATGAGACCAATTTCATGGTCATAGTTGGGGGGTCCCCGGGGTCATTCCCTGCCCCCTCATTTAAGAAATGTTCATTTATCTGAAATACTGTTGAGATCCCCACCCCTAAACCATATATTTTCTTATTACTTGTGATGAGACCAATTTCATGGTCGTAGTTGGGGGGTCCCCGGGGTCATTCCCTGCCCCCTTATTTGAGAAATGTTCATTTATCTGAAATACCGTTGAGATCCCCACCCCTAAACCATATATTTTCTTATTACCTGTGATGAGACCAATTTCATGGTCGTAGATAGGGGGTCCCCGGGGTCATTCCCTGCCCCCCTCATTTGAGAAATGTTCATTTATCTGAAATACCATTGAGATCCCCACCCCTAAACCATATATTTTCTTAATACCCATGTCAACGCAAAGAGTTCTATTGCATTAAAGTTTGGTATTCACTAGTAGAACTTGGTTACATGGGAGTAGGGGAGTCAAGGTTTGGGAGACTTTTTCGAAACAGCTTGCTGTTTCAGTTAGGCCTCGTTATTATTATTATTATTTTTCTTTCTTGCCAGATCTTGTCCGAAGCGTTTCTCGAAAACCGTTGGTCGTAACTTTATGAAACTTGGAGGGATGTTAGATCTCCATGTCTAAATGTGCAGTCAGTGTTTCAATTTCCCCGGGGTCATTCCCTGCCCCCTCATTTGAGAAATGTTCGCAGATCTTGTCCAAAGCGTTTCTCGAAAAAAACTTTATGAAACTTGAAGGGATGTTAGATCTCCATGTCTAGATGTGCAATCAGTGTTTCAATTTCCCCGGTGTCATTCCCTGCCCCCTCATTTGAGAAATGTTCATTTATCTCAAATACCGTTGAGATCCCCACCCCTAAACCTTATATTTTCTTATTACTTGTGATGAGACCAATTTCATGGTCGTAGTTGGGGGGTCCCCTGGGTCATTCCCTGCCCCCTCATTTGAGAAATGTTCATTTATCTGAAATACCGTTGAGATCCCCACCCCTAAACCATATATTTTTTTTATTACTTGTGATGAGACCAATTTCATGGTCGTAGTTGGGGGGGTCCCCGGGGTCATTCCCTGCCCCCTCATTTGAGAAATGTTCATTTATCTGAAAAACCGTTGAGATCCCACCCCTAAACCATATATTTACTTATTACTTGTGATGAGACCCAATTTCATGGTCGTAGTTTGGGGGGTCCCCCGGGGTCATTCCCTGCCCTCTCATTTGAGAAATGTTCATTTATCTGAAATGTTAGATCTCCATGTCTAGATGTGCAGTCAGTGTTTCAATTTCCCCGGGATTAATCAGTATTCACTGTAGCACTTGGTTACAAAGAGATTTGGGGGTTTTGTTTGGGAGACTTTTTCGAAACAGCTGGCTGTTTCAATTATGCCTAGTTAAGTCTCCCAAACGAAGTTTGGTAGACTTCTTGTTTTTACACCGTTTCTTATTATTATTATTATTTATTTTTTGGAATGCTATTATTTTGCTACTACCAATGACTCACATCTGAGACTTTTGAATGATTTTTTATCAGGAGAGAATGACCACTGCTGAATAAGACAGATTTCCATCCCTCTCTGAAGTCGATTTATAAAAAATATAGGACAATTTAGAATTGGTTATAATTTCTGTATGATAAAACACTTAATTTACAGCTTTTTGGACAAAAGCAAGTTTCTTGTCTCACTCAACATTAGCTATTTCTCTCCACTTTGGGTCGGGATAATGTGTCTCGGGAACAAGAATCTTGCTATAGTTCTCTTGGCCAATAAATAAGTGTATATTATTTTTTTTATTTATGAAAACGAAATGAGATTGAAACAAATGCGGTAATTATTTTCATATTTTGGGTACTAAAATTGCTGATGTTTAACTTTTTACATACAGATATTCCTGACATGTGTATCTAGCTTCAAAGATAAAATCAAAAGATCTTACATGGTTGAGGAGAAATTGTAAAAATACAAAATGAAATTTTAATTCCCGTTACTAATCAAATTTGAGACATCAGATGGGATTTCATTACTGGTAGCTTTTTCCTCTGACACTACATAAACTTAAACTTGCATGCAAGTTTAAAAAAAAAAAACATTTCAAGATGAAATGGTAAATGCATGCATGCAGAGATCAGGTAAAATAAACTTGCTTACTTGTCAAAAGATAATAAAGATATGATTTGGGTATATAAATACAAAAAAAACAAAAGGTCAAAACTGGTGTTGCTAAACATGGCAATATCTGATGACATGAAAAAGAGGAAATTAACAAAAATTTAAAAACTTACAGCAACTGGATCAACAGCTACAATTATTGCACTGAACACAAGACATTGCTTAACATCAATCACAATGTGACCCATAGCTCCTGCTTTAGCAAGTCCATACAATGTTGGTCCTGTAAATTAATCATTATATTTCATGAATAATTAACAAAATAGCTGTATCATTCTTTTTTTCAACATTCAGATATAAAGCAATATGGACACACTAGACATCAATGTAGCTTACACAATGTAGAAAGGATGAAATACTTGATGAAACTGAAGATCTGAGACTGTCGGCATGTCATGTTTAAGTGATAGAATCCCAATTTGCCGATTCTCAATTAACTGATTCCCACTTTGGTGATTCCCATTTGTCTAATTTCCAATTAACTGATTCCCAGTTTGGTGATTCTCATTTATCTAATTCCCAATTAACTGATTCCCAGTTTGGTGATTCTCATTTATCTAATTCCCAATTAACTTATTCCCAGTTTGGTGATTCTCATTTATCTGATTCCCAATTAACTGATTCCCTGTTTGGTGATTCCCATTTATCCGATTCCCAATTTGCCAGTTCCCAATACATTGTTTCTAAAATCCGGAACGGTTCAGAAATTACAATGCACTGATCATGTGACATTGAGAAAATTTAGGGCACGTTGATTGCGGTGAATACGAATTAACCATAGATGGTAGAGGAAATCAATATAAATCAAAAAGCAAGTGCTGATATGTGGTGGCATGTTGTAAATTGGATTCCAGAGAGAAAAATAAGCCAGATAAATATCCGTGGATGGACGACAATTCATTTAAAGGAATTTCCCAATAAAAATATGAACCTACAACTGAAGCATATTTAGGTCTACGGTATGCTGTCACTGACACTGATGTAAACTTGGAGTCAATTCAGGAGTATACACCTCAGCCTACAACTCTAAGATACAGGAGAATGTTTACAAGTTAAAGTAAATGTATTTATTGTACATGTAGGACCTTTTGTATCAATCTGAACTTTATCATTTATCAGCGGATAGGAAGACTACTGTAGGTGCCCGCCATTTTGTCCAAAAATTGCCTTAAATTTTGTTCCATGGTGATGAATGTCACATGACAGAGAGAGGTCTGTCAAGGGATCTCGGAAATGACATATTAACTGATTCCCTGTTTGGTGATTCCCATTTGGCCGATTCCCAATTTGCCAGTTCCAAACTTGCTGATTCCCAATTTGCTTGTAATCTAGTTTGGAAATATTAGCATCACTTAAGACAAATCTAAATTTTAGATTAATTAATATTTTATCCAGACATTTTAACTTTTTCACCAGATACTGCTTGAGAACTGATAAATTAAAATGTTAATTAAAACAACGATGGAGCTGGGAATATGCAAACTAAAATATTGTTTACACCTTCATTTTTGTTGTATTTTTAGTTTCATCGTAGGCGTCAGCATTTGTTTGATTAAATATTAATAATCTTAAAAGCAATTCCATGGTTTTGGGATGTTTAGATTAAATATGTTATTCTTGTTTCATGTAATAATTAATCAAGAGAGAGAGAAAGACTTACCAATCAAGAAGCAGTTTATCACAGTCCCCTGCAACAGCAAAGGTTAAAGGTTAAAAGTAAATCATAATAAAGGTTGTACTCAATTACAGTAGGCTAGTTTACTTCAAATCTACAAATATTACTTCTTCCTTCAAACATTGTATTCATTTAAAATTGAGCATATTATAACAGTATAACAGCTATGTCATATTAAGTCATTCACCCCAAAAAACACATTTGGAATGGTTTACAGAGGAGTACATTGCTTTTCAGGCATTGATGAGTTAAAGATCCCTTTCTGATGGCCCTTAAAATCCTGTTCCTCTTTCATGCTAAATATGTCATATTTAAGTTCCCTTTTTGATGGGAATTAAAACTGTTTTTCATAACAGACATTTCATATTAAAGATCCGTGACCATATTAACATCAGTCTACATTGTAGATATCATATAGTACCTCAAACTGTTGATGTTGTCACACATAAGACAACAAATACAAATTTCTCCCTTGTGAATATGAACATACTAAAGCTAAATCAAACATGGTGTGATATTTCTTATCAGATTCTAAAAATTGCATCATTCACTGCTACTAAGGATGAAATGATGTAATTTGAAATCAAATTGCCAATTAAATAATCAGTTGCAGGAAGTAAGTGACAAAATGCAAATTAAATATTAATTTCTCACACCGAGGATATGAGCAACTCTGTGGAGAATAGATACATTTTTGAATACAAATCGCTGGATATTTTCCAGAACCCTGTACAGATCAAAATTAATGAAATAAGATGAACATCAACTCTTCGATATTGCACAATTTTATCATTGTTTTTATTTTTTGAAAACTCTTCTGAATTTCACTTCCTGAATATTCTACGTATTGACATTTAGACACATCTGCACATTTATATCCACCCACACATAAAAATCTTAAAAAATCAACTTTATCTTAATTTTAAGAAATTGAAACCAAAATAACCAAGAGCTCCATGGGCCACACCACTCACCTGAACTGTATTGGTATAATCTTACAAATATGGGAATCTCAATTTACAAATTATCATAACACTTCTTCAGAGTGAAGGAGACTTAAAAATGAATGAAAATGACGTTGGGGAAGATGTTAAATACATGTCAAAAATTAATTTTCCAATTTATTCTACAAACAGGAATTTTAATCATGCATCCATGTAAATCACTCATCAAATGCAATTAGTTTTTCAACTTTGCAGCAGTTCTGGAGAAGATTTTCAAAAAGAGGTAACACCCCCCCCCAACGAGAACTTTTTTTTAACCATGTTGCATCCACACCCGGGCCAAAATGAACAAAATTGATAGAGAACCTTCAGTGCTTGCTTCCTATGAAGTTTCATTAAAATTCCTTTAGCAGTTTTGAAGAACAAGCTAAGAGTGTGAAAAAATGCCTCCCCCTCTTTTGCAGTTTTAAAAATTCATAAAGAATTTAAAAAATTAAATTTTAGCAAAAATTCTTTTAGGAAAGCATTTCTCTACCTAATTACAGGTAAACACATAAAATGAATACATCATTTATTTTCCGATTTCTACGAAATAAACAAACATTAATCATACATCTATGTAAATTACCCAGATACAATTGTCTTTTCATTCCATGCTACAGTTCTGAAGGAGAAGATTTTTAAAGAGGGTTACCCCTGAAGGCTCTTTTGCCCCACCCTGGATCCAACCCTGGGCCTATCTGCCTGAAATGAACAAACTTGGTAGAGGACTTTGAGTGCTTGCTTCCTATAAAGTTTCATCAAAATCCCTTCAGTGATTTTGGAGAAGATTAAAAATGTGAAACTTGTTTACTTGGTTGCTTCAGTTGTTTTAGTTTCTTGACATTGTCTGAGATGGCTTACTTGGTTGTTATTAGTTTGATTAAAGGATCCAAGATGGTGATGCATGATAAGCAAAGTGAGAGTATCTATGAGACAATGCATGTCCCCTATAGATCTACGAACCTTTATCAAGAGGAAGGTGAGCAATAAGAGAATTTTAAAGAAAACCAGAACAGGATGAACTCAAGGATGAATGGATGGACAGACATATAAATGGAAACACAACCTACAGTAACCACCCCTCCCTCCACATGGTTTCACACCATTAGGTGACATTAAGAGCAGGCTCTACTATCTCTCATGTAAGCTTTTAAAATCAATGTCATTTCCAAATGATAATACCCAACATTATACAACAAATATATGTGTCATCATTTTTTGTGATCACTTTCATTTTTTCTCATTTAAACAGTCATCGATCAGATGTTATGTGGGTTTTCCAGATCAAAATGACTATTTGTACAGCTCCTGTCAACGGACACATCTATAAAAGCCAGTTTTTAAACTCCTATCCCTAATTTCCTGATATTCCATTGTTTTCCCTACCTTCAGAACATCAGGTTTTACAAAACAATGTGACAGCAACAACAGGGAATACCATCCACAAGAACTCTCAGCATTTCTAGACTGATGTATTAATCAAGACATTACTTTCACTTTATAATCTCTTCAAGTTTATACATCACAATTTTTCTTCAGTGACCACTTATTGGATAAATACAATTCTCCCCAAATTCTTTGATAGAAATATATTATCTATAATTTATCATTCTATGAGGATTCTGGACAGTCACTTTATCACTCTATCAATCAATCTATTGAGTAGATGTGCTTGTGTGTTGAGTTTTAGCCGCAACTGTCCACACATTCACCTCAGTTGATGAAGTTGCATAGTATCATACTATGATGCATTATTTTATCACTTCAAGGACATATTCATTGCCTCAATGTCATTAAACCATCCGTTATCAAGTCCCTCATAATAATGTCTCCAGTTTTTTATTATGACTTTTACATTTCACTGGAGTTAGTTGATAGATTTTTTACGAGAAATAAAAATTTAATGAAGCCTTTTTTAAATAGTAAGCAACACTTATCTACTTTAACTTGTTGGACTTTTTTTACTCAGAATTACAAATGATCATGTTTGTTTGATCTTTCCACTGAGAATTTTATGCTTTTAGTTAATTGATGTGACCTCAATGAATTTCAGCTGAACAGCTACAAAATAATCAAGATAAATTTGATAGAAAAATGTTGATGAAATAATGGAAATCTATTTATTTTTCATTAGGTTTGTTTTCCAAAAACATTTAATTTACTCAGAAACATCCACCTACATATATGTACCAGTGGAAGGTGAAGTAACAAAGGTTTTAATGAGTTAAATACTTAGCTTTTAGTTTTATATCAATATTGCCATTATCATATAACATTTAACATTATATAACATTTTCACCATACACATATATGATACATATAACATTTAACATTATATAACATTTTCGCCATACACATATATGATACATATAACATTTAACATTATATAACATTTTCACCATACACATATATGATACATATAACATTTAACATTATATAACATTTTCGCCATACACATATATGATACATATAACATTTAACATTATTACACATATATGATACATATAACATAACATATATAACATTTTCACCCATATATAGATACACATATTTTTCACCATACACATATATGATACATATAACATAACATATACTTTGGTGTCAACTGCACCCCTATATGATTATGTAACATTATTAACTTTTTGCCCCTGATTTTATGTTAACATTTTCTCATTTGTCTTTGGTGCTGCCCACTAATTTCTCATTGCCCCTTTTATGTTTAATTTCCACTTTTCAGTGCTCCAACTTGAATTTCACCAATACCAATGCTCAGTATGACGATACCTTAAGTTCATGTTTGGTGTCACTTGTTCCCTTACTTAAAAAGTGGTTGTAAGAGGATTTGTATAACCATCTATGATATTATTTTCTCCCATTGTTCACAGATTTTTCCTTCATTTCAACAGGAAATGATTTCCTTGTCAACCCCTAGGGTATTGACAAGCTACACATGCTATGACATCACAATATAATTTATGATGTCGGGTGTTTAAGGCATCTAGAATGCTGTGTATAATGTCAGATTTTATTTAATTAGACCTACATAGATACATGTATTTAAAACATGGGAGAAAAATACCCTCAATATAGGTGTAGATGTCTTTGTCATACCCTCAAGGTAGGAGTAGATTCCTTTGTCATACCCTCAAGGTTGTAGATTCCTTTGTCATACCCTCAAGGTAGGGGTAAATTCCTTTGTCATACCCTCAATGTAGGCATAGATTCCATTGTCATACCCTCAAGGTAGGAGTAGAGTCCTTTGTCATATCCTCAAGGTAGGGGTAAATTCCTTTGTCATACCTTCAAGGTAGGGGTAGATTCCTTTGTCATACCCTCAAGGCAGGAGTAGATTCCTTTGTCACACCCTCAAGGTAGGAGTAGATTCCTTTGTCATACCCTCAAGGTAGGGGTAGATTCCTTCATCATACATTCAAGGTTGGGGTAGATTCCTTTGTCATACTCTCAAGGTGGGATTAGATTCCTTTGTCATACCCTCAAGGTAGGGGTAGATTCCTTTGTCATACCCTCAAGGTTGGGGTAGATTCCTTTGTCATACCCTCAAGGTAGGGTAGATTCCTTTGTCATTCAGGTAGGGTTGATTCATACCTCAAGGCAGGAGGTAGATTCCTTTGTCATACCCTCAAGATAGGGGTAGATTCTATTCATTAATTTTAGGTAGTAACTGATATGAAATAAACCACAACAAGAATTTCAAAGGGTAGATTCCTACAAACATGATACCTCAAAATTTTAGTGGGTAGAATTTGGCCTTTGTCATACCGGACTCATCCTCAGATAGGTAAGGTTATTTATATCTATTTCATTAATTTTAGGTAAAATAATATACCATCTTTTTGATATGAAATTTGCCACTAAACACTTATTATATCACACTTGGACTTGAAGGAGTCAAAGGTCTGGATTTATTTCGATGGGTCATTAATCAATTGTTTCAAAACATAATCAGCTAAGTAATCATGTATAGAGACAAAACTTTCTTTAGGTGAAATACCATCTGTTTGACCTGTGTTAAGAGGATATAACAAAACTTTTGGCATTCAACACCATTAGTGAGGCTTGTTGAGTATAACGCGGACCATGTATTCCTCTCAAGTCATAAGGTAAGACCTTATACTTTTATTTTTTAACTATCTTAAGGCTAGCATTGATCTTTAACAAAACTTTACTTCTTGGTAAAATCATAAGGCTAGCAATACCATCTTTTTAGGACCCAAAGGCTAGCAATGACCTAAACTTTGACCACTCAGAAAAACCATTTCCACTTATAGAGTATATCAAAACACTTAGGACTTATCAACACCACCCTGAAAGTCAGCAATGACCTGGATTTATTCGATCTTTTTATCAACACCACCCTTAGTCCTTATTCAATGTTTCTAAACGACCATATCAACACCACACATTCTCAAGCTAAGGTATATGCATAACAAAACTTTAAGATCAACAAAACTTTCTTAAGGTAGAAATACCAAACTTTTAGGACCATTTCTTTGACCTAACTGTCTTGCTTAAGACTACAAATGACCATTCTATCAAACACCAAAACTTTAGGCTACCAATGACCTTATAACAAAACTTTAGGACCATTCTATCAACACCACCCTAACTCAAGTCTTAAGGCTAGCAATGACCTTATAACAAAACTTTAGGACCATTCTATCAACACCACCCTAACTCAAGTCATAAGGCTAGCAATGACCTTATAACAAAACTTTAGGACCATTCTATCAACACCACCCTAACTCAAGTCTTAAGGCTAGCAATGACCTTATAACAAAACTTTAGGACCATTCTATCAACACCACCCAAGTCTAGCAATGACCTCAACTTAGGTCATAAGGCTAGTCTTAATAGCAATGACTTTATAACAAAACTTTAGGACCATTCTATCAACACCACCCTACCTTAAGTCTTAAGTCTTACCAAGCTAGCAACTTTGACCATTCTATCAATCAACCACCCTATAACTTAACACAATGACCTTTTACTTTAGGACCATTCTATCAACACCACTACATCAACTCAAGTCAAGGCTTAGCAATGGACTTTATAACAAAACTTTAGGACCATTCTATACCACCCTAAAAGTCTTAAGGCTAGCAATGACCTTATAACAAAACTTTCATTCTATCAACACCACCCTAACTCAAGTCTTAAGGCTAGCAATGACTTTATAACAAAACTTTAGGACCATTCTATCAACACCACCCTAACTTAAGTCTTAAGGCTACCAATGACCTTATAACAAAACTTTATGGTCTTAAGTCTTAAGGGCTGAGCAATGACCTTATAACAAAACTTTATGACCTTATAACAAAACTTTAGGACCATTCTATCAACACCACCCTAACTCAAGTCTTAAGGCTAGCAATGACCTTATAACAAAACTTTAGGACCATTCTATCAACACCACCCTAACTCAAGTCTTAAGGCTAGCAATGACCTTATAACAAAACTTTAGGACCATTCTATCAACACCACCCTAACTCAAGTCTTAAGGCTAGCAATGACTTTATAACAAAACTTTAGGACCATTCTATCAACACCACCATAACTCAAGTCTTAAGGCTAGCAATGACCTTATTACTTTAACAATAACTCAAGTTTAGGACCATGACCTCTATCTTTTATCAACACCACCCTAACTCAAGTCTTAAGGCTAGCAATGACCTTATAACAAAACTTTAGGACCATTCTATCAACACCACCCTAACTCAAGTCTTAAGGCTAGCAATGACCTTATAACAAAACTTAGGACCTTCATCAACACCATAACTCAAGTCTTAAGGCTAGCAATGAACCTTATAACAAAACTTTAGGACCATTCTATCAACACATATCTCAAGTCTTAAGGCTAGCAATGACTTTATAACAAAACTTTAGGACCATTCTATCAACACCACCCTAACTCAAGTCATAAGGCATATTTACATATTGTCAAATGAAATATTAATGAATTATAAATCCTATACCTGTCTACAATTACAAAGGTAAATTATGACACATATAATAATAACTTAAGTCTACACACAGCCTCTGGGTGGTCATAAAGACAGGACTCGATTTGGTCATGAGTCACAAGTCTTAATTCTTTATAAAATGGTCACGAGTTGTAAGTGTGTTCCTTAGATCAAGTCTAAGACTTGGAATCTTTCATATAATGGGCCCCTGGGCTGTTGCACATGTACAAGTATTTAATCGATTGGAATGATTGATCAGAATATGAAAATGTTGCAAAAAATAGAAATTAAAAAAGTATGTGATCCATTTCATGTGACAGATTATATTGATGATTAATAATGTTACCATATTAAAATGTAATTTGAACAACATGTTGGACTTTATTAAATGTGATACATAAGAACCTTATTCTTTATTTAGTATAAATATGTAGCATATATCGGGAAATTGTCACAACATTAGATATCAGTTAATTTGCAGTCTATACTTACAATGCACATGAAATATGCACTATGCTCGGTAAAGCTATATTTCATAAATTATAACTGATGATCACCAGTGATTCATGTTAAAAGTAAATAAAAAATGTTTAAAAATTTAATAAAGAATTTGTTTATTGAAATGTTGGAAGCACTGAGTTGATAAAATTTCCTTTAAATAACATTATATCAATATCAATGAAATACACTGAAAAAAAACATATCACAGAGGAAGTTAAGGTCTAAAGTGAACTTATAAAACAGATACATGTTAAATCATTATGACCCATTTCTTTAACACTGAAATTACCAATGAGATTCTTTGTAATCTTACAATTCTAAACCAATATTTAAATGTGTGAAGAAAATTTAAAGAAAGATAAATAACATCTCTAGTAGTTGATCAAACATATATTTGACCTTTATGTATAGCTTGTTTCTGATCATTTTTTTTGCTGTTAATTTTTTGCCTTTTATATCTTTATCATAGGAATTCTACCGGTTCTATTGATTTTACCCGGCTTTTTTTCAACAATAAAAATTAAAAAATAAAATACTACAGCAGGAAATTGGATTAAAGCAACAAAGAATCCAAAGAAACATTTGTCTGAGTTAAGGAACTGACGGAAGAAGTTGAAGAGTTCAAGAACACATTAGACCAGACTTTAACATAAGATACATCAATTCTGGTGATGATACGATAAAAAAACCAAGACAGTAGATGAGTTAACATCATCATAAAATCTGTGCTCAGACGGTCACTGCTCAATCATTATTTTCTTATTTTTGAAATACTGGCACTGGTATTTTTAACATGTTTAACATATTCAAAGTACTAAAAGTAAGGCTTACAAATATGCAAGCAATATTACACAATGTTATTAAACCTTCTAACAAATAATTGTGTTATCAGAATAACTTGGTGCTTGAGACTGGTGTTGTGTCTATTACATGTACATTCAAAACTGAATGAAAAACTTGTGTTTCAATATCTCATGTAAATAAATGGTCAAACATTTGTTTTTCTTTGTTCTTTTTTTTCAATTTAATTTGAAAACAATGGTGTAAGATCTCATTAATAATGATGTTCACACAAGGCAAATTGAAAAGCACTAAATGCATATAAAATAAATAACTTATCCATGCTAACTAATATGATATTGCTGCACACGGTACTTTAACATATCAATTTGCCATGTCCAATTTCCTACTCTACTTGTGTCACACCAACCATACGGTCCGATTTCCTATCCTCCTTGTATCAGACCAACCATACAGTCCAATTTCCTCCTCTCCTTGTATCAGACCAACCATATGGTCCAATTTCCTCTTCTCCATGTATCAGATCATCTATATGGTCCAATTTCTTCTTCTCTTTGCATCAAACCAACCACATGGTCCGATTTCCTCTTCCTACTTGTATCAGACCAACTATATGGTCCAATTTCCTCCTCTCCTTGTATCAGACCAACCATATCGTCAATTTCTGCCTCTCCTTGTATAAGACCAACCATATAGTCCGATTTCCACCTCTCCCTGTATCTGACTATCTATCTATATGGTCCAATTTTGTTCTCTCCTTGTATCTGAGTATCTATATGGTCCAATTTCCTCATCTCCTTGTATCTAACTATCTATATGGTCCAATTTCCTCTTCTCTTTGTATCTGACTATCTATATGGTCCAATTTCCTCCTCTCCTTGTATCTGAGTATCTATATGGTCTAATTTCCTCCTCTCCTTGTATCTGAGTATCTATATGGTCCAATTTCCTCCTCTCCTTGTATCTAACTATCTATATGGTCCAATTTCCTCATCTCCTTGTATCTAACTATCTATATGGTCCAATTTCCTCTTCTCTTTGTATCTGACTATCTATATGGTCCAATTTCCTTCTCTCCTTGTATCTGACTATCTGTATGGTCCAATTTCCTCAGCTCCTTGTATTTGTTTATCTGTATGGTCCAATTTCCTCTTCTCTTTGTATCTGACTATCTATATGTTCCAATTTCCTCCTCTTGTATCTGACTATTTGTATGGTCCAATTTCCTCTTATCTTTGTAACAAACCAACCATATTGTCCAATTTCCTCCTTTCCTTGTATGGGAACATCTATACGATCTTAATCCCTCCTGTCCTTGTATCAGACCAATCATAATGTTTGACTTCCTCCTCTCCTTGTATGGGACCAGCTATATGGTCCAGTTTCCTCCTCTCCTTGTATCAGACCATTTACATTGCATATGGTCCAATTTCCTGCTCTTTATTGTATTCTACTAACTATATGGTCCAATTTCCTACAATCTTGTATCAGACCAACTATATGGTCCAATTTCCTCCTCTCCTTGTATCGGACCATATAGTTTGTCCAATTTCCTGCTCTTTTTGTATTCTACCAACAATATTATCCAATTTCCTCCACATTCTGTATCAGACCATTTATATGGTCCAATTTTCTCCTCTTTTTGTATTCTACCCACTATATGGTCCAATTTTCTCCTCTCCTTGTATGGGACCAACTATACAATCCAATTTCCTCCTCTCCGTGTATCAGACCAACCATATGGTACATTTCCTCCTCTCCTTGTATGGGACCATCTATAGGGACCAATTTCCTCCTATTCTTGTATTGGACCAAATATATGGTCCAATTTCCTTCTCATCTTGTAACAGACAAATCATATGGTTTATTTGGTTATGGAAAGTTTACTTCCAATAGGTATTACCTGCTTTCTACTTATTAACTAGTAATATGCTAAATACATTGTACATAGCAGCATTGATTTATTTACAATATTGCAGGAATTAATAAAATACTAACTACATTGTGTACAAGACATTAATAATGCATAATTCTATCAGCAATATACAAACTACAGGGAATTTCCCCTCAGGTGCTAATAGAGACTAATCTATTTCACCGGAAAAACAATTCTGTTTAATTCAAGGAATTGTCATTTGCAGCCAACTATAAATTGAAATGAAAATATTGAGTTTATTGCAGTGCAGGTACAACAAATTGAATGCTTTGTGTTTATATTAATCACACTAGGTATATGCAATTTAATTCTTAGTTCCTAACTCATGCCCTTTTCTACTCTGTATGACTCAGACCACAGTTGTATAGCAGTAATTAAAATCTTTGTTCATTAAATTTCTTGTTTAATACTAGTGGAAAAAAAGCAACTGTGTAGGGCAATCATGCTGTTGAAAACATAATTTTAAACCATAAAATGATAAAACAACCAGATAACATTCTTTATTAAGGAATAGCATCATCATTTCATTGGGAGAAAAGACATGTGGGGGGCAAAAACTAGTTCACAAAGTTCATAGCATGTATGACCACCATTTGTGTCAATGCAGGCCTGGCACATTCACATCATAGAGCATACCAAATTGTAGAAGAATACCTGGGGAATGTTGTTCCAATTCTGGACTTATGTCTGACCGAACATTGCCAATGTCACCAGCTATTGTTGCATTCGTTTCGAAATCTATACTCATTTAATATGTATCCACTCCCGCCAATCTAATGACAGAAAATTTGCTAAAATAAAAGTCCCAGCTTTGACTCCAGAGCAGACCTTAGAGGCCTTCTGGCACAGATAGTTTCCTGATCTAAGACAGGTACTGGTAATACAGGTAGTTCCTGCTGCATCACCTCAGACAGGTAACACATATTTGTACCATTTCCTCACCTAAGACAGGTAACACAGGTAGGTACCATGTCCTCATCTAAGACAGGTAACACAGGTAGGTACCATTTCCTCACCTAAGACAGGTAACACAGGTAGGTACCATTTCCTCACCTAAGACAGGTAACACAGATAGTAACAGTTTCCACACCTAAGACAGGTAATTCAGGTAGTCCCCATTTCCTCACCTAAGACAGGTAACACAGGTAGTTAGATTCCTCACAGGTAACACAGCTAGTTACATTTCCTGTCTTCAGATAGTAAACACATGTACCAAAAACAGGGAAATTGCTCATTCAAGTTTGATTCAACAATGATAAAACATTAGACAAGACTGATGATTTAATGTGCAGCAGCTGTCAGAGTTGTACAGAAGTAAAATAAGAACATGTATTTTATTTCAGAACCAATGTGTACATTTAATTACCACACACAACAGTATTATGATGTGCTTCTACAATGCTTAGATGATGGTGAACTAAGAATTAATGCTATATGGCCTTACAAAACAGTATGCTGTGCTGAACAAGCTTTGTTCCCTAATTATTATCTATTTACTTGTCATTTTCACTGTCAATATGACTGATGGGTTGATCAATTATCATGTAATTGTCTTAATTTAAAATCAGGGAAACCAAAGTATGTTTAGAAAGCTGTGTGGTGAATTGGAAACATACTGATAAAATATCTGAAAACAAACCTACTCATGTTTGTGTTTTGTAATCATCCAAAAAAAGTGTATTTTATTTGATAGTTATTGTGGATAGCAGTCAACACACATCCTGAGTATTGCATTTCATGTTATTAGATTCACTGATTGTGTAATATCTTAAACTCTTACAGAAATGGCAATAAGCTAATATTTTGCAGAATAACCTCATTGTCACAAACTTCTTTACCCATACTGGGTAAGTTTTCCATTCTAGAACATACCCCATAATGCCTTTGTAGCCTCTGTACATGGAACATATTTTTATCTTAAAATAAAGTTGCATAAATGTGCAATATTATATAACAAAAATCTCAAAATTTTTACCCAGGGATCTAATTCACTGAGAGGCTCAAAATGCCATCACAATTGTTGTGTTCCCCCTAGTGGGTATCTGAGAATAGTCAACATGCTTTTATTACTCATTTGTCCCATACTTTTCACTGACAATCCATACCTTCTGATAAATAAAAAAAATACTGACATTGTATGACATGGATATTAGATTATTGTGACAAAACATGATGTCAGGTAGGAGTTAGATTATGAGTATCATGGATATCAGTCATCATAACACTACATAATGTTTGAGGGGATTGAGTTGTTGGTAACATGAAGACAGATCATGACAGTACTTGTACATAATTCCATTATACTGTCATATAGATATCTTGAATCCTAGATCATAATGACATTACATTATATCATGAAGGGTTAGATCATAATTATCAAAGTTTAGATTATCATGACATTACAAGATATAAGAGTAGGATTAGATAATTGGTATAAATAAGATCAGATATGACACTGTACCAAAGGAAGGTTAGATAATGAATACCATGAAGATCAAATTATCTTGACACTACATGACATCATGGCATTGTTAGATTATATGTGTCATAGGATTAGTTTGTCTTAATACTTCATGGATGGTTAGTTTATGGAGTCATAGAGGTTAGAATGCCATGATTATATGATGATATAAAAATGGGGTTAGATTATGTGAATCATGAAGGTTAGATTACCATGATTATATGATGATATAAACAAGGGTTAAATTATGGGAAGCATGAAGGTCAGATTGCCATGACATTACATACTCACTATAACAGCAAAGATGATTACACTCCCAACATTCTCATAGAATGTTCGGTCATGAAGACTGTATGCTGACTCCAAAATGATTCTACAAAAATTGAGATCAGAAACTTGAATTATATAGCTGAGGTTCATGATGATTGTAGTAAATTACATCATAGTGTTTCTTCAATCATTAGATAAGTACTGGTATTGATGATGTTATAAGATTGTGGTTGATAGGAGAGAGTTTCTAATGATGTGTTGACATTTAGGTATCGTCATTACCACAATAAAGAAAACAAACTTTTATATCATTTTACTAACGTTCAAACAGAATATATCATTTTCCATAATATGAGATAATTCTGAATCCAAATTGATTTTCTATAATATCTTTTACAAGCTGAATATTGATTTACAAGCAGATGTATTGATAACAAGTAACAAGATTCAGAAGTAATGTGACTTCACTACATGTATTGATAACAAGTAACAAGATTCAGAAGTAATGTGACTTCACTACATGTATTGATTTTGACTGCTATAATGTGACTTCACTACATGTATTGCTTTTGACTGCTATAGTAATGTGAATTCACTATATGTATTGATTTTGACTGCAATACTAATGTGACTTCACTATATGTATTGCTTTTGACTGCTATATTAATGTGACTTTACTACATGTAATGCTTTTGACTGCTATAATGTGACTTCACTACATGTATTGCTTTTGACTGCTATATTAATGTGACTTCACTACATGTATTGCTTTTGACTGCTATAATGTGACTTCACTATATGTATTGCTTTTGACTGCTATAATGTGACTTCACTATATGTATTGCTTTTGACTGCTATATTAATGTGACTTCACTACATGTATTGCTTTTGACTGCTATATTAATGTGACTTCACTACATGTATTGCTTTTGACTGCTATAATGTGACTTCACTACATGTATTGCTTTTGACTGCTACACTAATGTGACTTCACTATATGTATTGCTTTTGACTGCTATAATAATGTGACTTCACTACATGTATTGCTTTTGACTGCTATAATGTGACTTCACTACATGTATTGCTTTTGACTGCTATAATGTGAATTCACTACATGTATTGATTTATTGACTGCAAACACTAATGTGACTTCACTATATGTATTGCTTTTGACTGCAATATTATGTGTGACTTCACTACATGTATTGCTTTTGACTGCTATATTAATGTGACTTTACTACATGTATTGCTTTTGACTGCTATAATGTGACTTCACTACATGTATTGCTTTTGACTGCTACACTAATGTGACTTCACTATATGTATTGCTTTTGACTGCTACACTAATGTGACTTCACTACATGTATTGCTTTTGACTGCTATAATGTGACTTCACTACATGTATTGATTTTGACTGCTATAATGTGACTTCACTACATGTATTGCTTTTGACTGCTACACTAATGTGACTTCACTATATGTATTGCTTTTGACTGCTACACTAATGTGACTTCACTACATGTATTGGTCTTGACTGCTATATATGTGACTACATGTATAATGTGACTTCACTACATGTATTGCTTTTGACTGCTATAATGTGACTTCACTAGAACTAATGTGACTTTACTACATGTATTACTTTGGACTGTAAAACTAATGTGACTTCACTATATGTATTGCTTTTGACTGCTACACTAATGTGACTTCACTACATGTATTGGTCTTGACTGCTATAATGTGACTTCACTACATGTATTATGTGACTTCACTACATGTATTGCTTTTGACTGCTATAATGTGACTTCACTAGAACTAATGTGACTTTACTACATGTATTACTTTGGACTGTAAAACTAATGTGACTTCACTACATGTATTGCTTTTGACTGCTACACTAATGTGACTTCACTATATGTATTGCTTTTGACTGCTACACTAATGTGACTTCACTACATGTATTGGTCTTGACTGCTATAATGTGACTTCACTACATGTATTATGTGACTTCACTACATGTATTGCTTTTGACTGCTATAATGTGACTTCACTAGAACTAATGTGACTTCACTACATGTATTACTTTGGACTGTAAAACTAATGTGACTTCACTACATGTATTGCTTTGGACTATAGAATTGATGTGACTTCACTACATGTATTACTTTGGACTGTATAATTTATGTGCCTTCACTACTTGTTTTACTTTCTACTGTAGAACTAATGTGTTTTCTCTATATGTATTGCTTTGGACTATAGAATTGATGTGACTTCACTACATGTTTTACTTTGGACTGTAGAATTTATGTAACTTCACTACATGTATTACTTTGGACTGTAGAATTAATGTGACTTCACTACATGTTTTACTTTGGACTGTAGAATTGATGTGACTTCACTACATGTATTACTTTGGACTGTAGAACTAATGTGACTTCACTACATGTATTACTTTGGACTGTAGAACTAATGTGACTTCACTACATGTATTACTTTGGACTGTAGAACTAATGTGACTTCACTACATGTATTGCTTTGGACTGTAGAATTATGTGACTTCACTACATGTATTACTTTGGACTGTAGAACTAATGTGACTTCACTACATGTATTACTTTGGACTGTAGAACTAATGTGACTTCACTACATGTATTACTTTGGACTGTAGAACTAATGTGGCCTTCACTACTATGTATTACTTTGGACTGTAGAACTTATGTTCAACTTCACTACATGTTCATGTATTACTTTGGACTGTAGAACTAATGTGACTTCACTACATGTATTACTTTGGACTGTAGAACTAATGTGACTTCACTACATGTATTACTTTGGACTGTAGAACTAATGTGCCTTCACTACATGTATTACTTTGGACTGTAGAACTAATGTGACTTCACTACATGTATTACTTTGGACTGTAGAACTAATGTGCCTTCACTACATGTATTACTTTGGACTGTAGAATTTATGTGACTTCACTACATGTATTACTTTGGACTGTAGAATTTATGTGCCTTCACTACATGTATTACTTTGGACTGTAGAACTAATGTGCTTTCACTACATCTATTGCTTTGGACTATAGAATTTATGTGACTTCACTACATGTTTTAATTTGGACTGTATAATTTATGTGCCTTCACTACATGTATTACTTTGGACTGTATAATTTATGTGACTTCAGTACATGTATTACTTTGGACTGTAGAACTTATGTTACTTCAGTACATGTAGTGCTTTTAATCAGTGCTCTTACAAACAAGGTGGTGATCAGTTCTTCTTGTGGTGGCAAGTTTCACTGAACCAAAGATAAGACCACAAAGCCAACTACAAGTGGTAAACTACCAGGAATAATCAACTGACATGTTCAGCAACGTTAAATCCTGTTCTAACTACAGCTGAGATATGCTTTTGTTTAAAATCTAAGCACAGGGCCATGGAGGCCCCCAACATACTACTGGTGAGAGGTGAGACATCATTGTGGTTTGAAGTGTGATGCTCTAAGCACTAAGCCATGGAAGCCCCAAACAAACTACTGGTGGCAGTGTGGATTGAAATTTGATATACTTAGCACTTAGCATGGGGTCATGGAGTCACCCCCACCCCTCAATAAAAGTGCCTCAATAACCCCTGCAAGTGAGAGATCATTGTAATATAAAGTGTGATGTTCTAAGCACTGGGCAGGGGGCCTCCGTGGCCGAGTGGATAGAGCATCACACTTTAAACCAAGAAGTCTCTTATCTCTTCTCAGTTTTTAGCCCTAACAGAACATAAGCTTATTTTATGAAAAAGTTTGCTAGTTTGCTTGCAGAAGGCTTGTGGTCTTTTTCTGGGTACATTGTAACTGACTGCCATCATATAACACTGGGACATAAAGAACCCCCTCAAATCTATAAGTACATGTAATATTAATTCTTACCACTGGGACATAAAGAACCCCCTCAAATCTATAAGTAACATGTAATATTAATTCTTACCACTGGGACATAAAGGAACCCCCTCAAATTCATATAAGTACATGTATTATTAATTCTTACCACTGGGACATAAAGAACCTATCACTCAAATGTATACTTTACACTGTAATATTAATTCTCACCACATGGACATAAAGAACCCCCTCAAAATCTATAAGTACATCTCACTATTAATTCTCCACCACTGGACTATAAAGAACCCCACAAATCTATAAGATACATCTAATATTAATTCTTACCACTGGGACTTAAGAACCCCCCTCAAATCTATAAGTACATGTAATATTAATTCTTACCCACTGGGACATAAAGAACCCCCTAAAATCTATAAGTACATGTAATATTAATTCTTACCACTGGGACATAAAGAAACCCGCTCAAATCTATAAGTACATGTGACCTTTAATACTTGTATTACTTTGGGACATAAAGAACCCCCTCAAATCTATAAGTACATCTAATATTAATTCTTAGCACTGGGGGTGACATAAAGAAACCCCCTCAAATCTATAAGTACATGTATATTAATTCTTACCACTGGGGACATAAAGTGACCCCCTCAAATCCTATAAGTACATCTAATATAATTCTTACCCACTGGGACATAAAGAACCCCCTGTTCTATATGTACATCTAATATTAATTCTTACCACTGGACATAAAGAGACCCCTGAAATCTATAAGTACATCTAATATTACTTTGGTATGCCACTAGGGACATAAAGAACCCCCTCAAATCTATAAGTACATTAATATTAATTCGTAGAACCACGGGACTTAAAGAACCCCCGTCAAATTATAAGTACAGTGCTATTATTAATTCTTACCACTGGGGTGGATAAAGAACCCCCTCAAATCTATAAGTACATCTAATATTAATTCCTTACCACTGGGACATAAAAGAACCCCCCTCAAATCTATAAGTACATCTAATATAAATTCTTACCACTGGGACATAAAGAAACCCCTCAAAATCTATCAGTCACATCTAATATAAATTTCTTACCACTGGGACATAAAGTACCCCCTCAAATCTATAAGTACATGAATATTAATTCTTACCACTGGGACATAAAGACCCCCTCAAATCTATTTGTACAGTGTAATATTAATTCTACCACTGGGACATAAAGAACCCCCACAAATCTATAAGTGGCAGTAATATTAATTCTTTACCACTGGGACATAAAGATCCCACTTAAATCTATAAGTACATGTAATATTAATTCTTACCACTGGGACATAAAGAACCCCCATCAAATCTATAAGTACATTGTAATATTAATTCTTACCACTGGGACATAAAGCACCCCCAGGGGATCTATAAGTACATGTATGGATTAATTCATTACCCACTGGGGACATAAAGAACCCCTCTCAAAATCTCTAAGTACATGTAATATTAATTCTTACCACTGGGACATAAGAACCCCCTCAAATATGAAACAAGTTCATGTAAATATTAATTCTTGCCAAGGGACATAATGAAACCCCTCAAATCTATAAGTACATGTAATATTAATTCTTACCACTGGGACATAAAGAACCCCCTCAAATCTATAAGTACATGTAATATTAATTCTTACCACTGGGACATAAAGAACCCCCTCAAATCTATAAGTACATGTAATATTAATTCTTACCACTGGGACATAAAGAACCCCCTCAAATCTATAAGTACATCTAATATTAATTCTTACCACTGGGACATAAAGAACCCCCTCAAATCTATAAGTACATGTAATATTAATTCTTAGCACTGGGACATGAACCCCCCCCCCCCCCCCCCCCCCCCCCCCCTCAAATCTATAAGTGTGTGTAATATTAAATCTCAGCACTGGGACATGAAGCCCCCCCCCCCCCCCCCCCCCCCCCCCCCCCCCCCTTCAAATCCATAAGTACGTGTAATATTAAATCATCGCACTGGGACATGAAGCCCCCCCCCCCACAAATCTATAAGTATATGATATGTAATATCAAAAAACAACTTTAATGTAAAATGAATTAATGATATAAAACTATTTTGTTGAATTCTGATAATTGTAAGTTACAATATGTATTTATATATTCAAATTAAAGTTAAGCTTTTTTTTCTACTTACGGTGGAAGTAAATACAGAAAAAATAAAGTTGAGCTCAGTCCTGGCAATGGAGAAGTCCCTGACACAGCTTTACTGTAAAACAGAAATAGTATATAATATTAAACAATGTAATACTAAATAGTTGAATATGGACTCTAGGTCTACAAATATAAATTGGCACATGTTTACAAACACAAAATATGAAACCCATAAGGGCTGACAGGATACCTGTTGACATAAACATATTAGATAAATATAGACTGCTGGAATATTGGACAAACATGGTTTATATTTGAATATTTAGGATTGAGTTCATGGAGGTGTAATAGAGAATTATTGATTTACCATTAGAAATGTTTTTAGAATGTATTGTTGCATTTATCACTTGTAAAGTAGTTTCATACAAACTGAATACAAAAACTGAAGTGTTATTGAATGGACAGACAGTTAGCAAGACAGATAGACAGATAGACAGATAGACAGACAATGTGATTCTTCTATATCTTTCATAGCACAAACTGTTTACATGTTTATGATAAAATTTGACTTCTGAATAACAATGCATACATGGAAAAATTTGTAGTAAAACATTGAACAAAGTCTGTTTAAAGAATCATGACATTAGAATGGAATGTGTATATGGCAAAAACCATGATTGATTGCAGCATTAAAACTTGAGAATATATTTACAATGTATATAAAAGAAGACAGATTTCAACATGATTGACACCTAAATACTTACAGAGATTTTAGTTGTTATAACAGATATAATATATATTTCAAAAACAAGAACATAATGTTGATAAGTATATAGGCAGGCATGTAAAACTGGCATAAAATACTGATGTACATCAGTACACAAAACCTTGCGAGTGACATGGTATGACGGAACACCATCTAATGTACTACATCATGTGATTTTGTTTGTTTTACATACCAAGATTTTCACAAACAAAGATACAGTACCAGCTACAGAAAAGCTCCACAATTTTTTATCTACGCTATGAACCTATGTCAATATAGTAAGAGATCTTTAACATGCCACCACCTATATTGAAAAAGTCTCAGTTATGAATTGGACCAGAATATAACTGGGACCTCATCTTTCAGGGAAAATATTCAGTCAAACACAGCCACTGCATCACCAAAATCATTACTCCGAGTGAGCCATTCAAGCAACTAAAAATTAATGTGCTAACACAGCCACTGCAGGACCTTTGCCACTGTGCC
Source organism: Atrina japonica (assembly GCA_030159075.1). Taxonomy (NCBI): domain Eukaryota; kingdom Metazoa; phylum Mollusca; class Bivalvia; order Pterioida; family Pinnidae; genus Atrina; species Atrina japonica. Next base: position 1,616,793 of record BROG01000017.1, on the reverse strand, counting down.
AACACAGCCATGTGGCACCATAGCCACAGTACCAAACAACCACTGCAGCATCTTAGACATTGTGCAAACATAGCCACTGCAGCACCTAGCAATTGTGCCAACACAGCCACTGCAGCACCTTAGCTAATGTGCCAATACAGCCACTGTGGCACCTAAGCTACTGTGCCAACATAGCCACTGTAGCACCTTAGACATTGTGCCAACAAAGCCACTGTAGCACCTTAGACACTGTGCCAACAAAGCCACTGCAGCACCTTAGCCATTGTGCCAACAGCCACTGCAGCACCTTAGTCATTGTGCCAACACAGCCAATGCTCAAACTGAGTCACTACACCAAGCCACAATACCAATTAGGCCACTACACCCACTGAGTATACAGTTATTTCATGGGTTTGCTTGCAACAGTCAAAATATTGTTCCAAGGCATCAAGGAAGTCATAAGAAGACTGTTACCCAAGGCCACTATGTTACTGGCCACTAGACTACGGCCTCAGACTAGCTATTTCCTGTACATATTTACCCATGTTCTTATAAAAAGTTTGGACTCCTGGCCTGATTGGCTACTTCTTGTACACATTTATGAATGTTGAAATTAAACTTGATTATTGGTACCCTTGTGACAACAACTAATCACTATGTAGTTGGTCTCTATATATGAAATGTTTTCCAGCATATTAGATCATCTGCCAGATTTAAACACCATATGTAAGTGCAAAAGGCATATTAATGCTTAAAATATGGAAAGTTGACAATATAAAAGCCAAAAAGGCCAAAATCATCAGATTTGTTGCAATGAATGGTCATTACGGACTAACAGTTCTGACAGTTTTTCTGATTAACCATGTTTAATAAGTGGTTTGCCTGTTTCTATGTACAGAACAGCCTTGTAACCTGTTTTCCTACATCAAACATTCCATTTCTAAAATGTAATTCACACCGGTGATCTGATGTATATATTTTGTCTCTCTTGTTTAAAGTGGTCGTCTGTGTGTCTCTGTACAAAAAATTTTAAACTCACCTCATTATAGCGCCAACAATAATTCCTAAAATTATCAGCAAGCTGAAAAAAGGAAAATGCATTCAGTACTTGTATCTCATATCAACATCTCATTCATTAAGACTTTATATTACATTATTCTTGAGAATGTGCCATTACGTGAATGAGCAACAGTTTTAATTTCATTCTTAAGCATATCAAATTTTAATTTTTTTTTTGATAAAAATTTTAGAGGCATGACTTCACTTGTTGCCACAGGAAAGTGTGAGGACATTCAAAATCTTCATGAAAAATCAATATATCACTGCGTCTGGTAATAAAATGTATCAAAAATCAGTCACACCTGATATCAATGAACATAACATGGATGCCAAATTTATTTACATCATTTATTATTCATCTGCTACAAATAAATTGCAAGTTGGTCTTGTATGGTGCACTTGAACTTTATTACCTGTCTGATTCAAATACATGTAGAATTAAATTCACTGAAATATAAACTTAATTTCCCTCAACACTGATATATTTAGAAGCATCTAAATGGAACATATTTATGGTAATTGTTAGAGTGCATCTAAACAGGACAGCATTTAGCATTTCCAAAGACTTTGCAAAACATTGTGCTTGACCTTATGTTCATGTATTTTAATTGACATGACCCACATTTGTTCAGCATGACCTACATTTGTTCATTATGACCCACATGTGTTCTGCATAACCCACATTTTCCAAACATTGGTCACAAGACACTATTTTGAAATCAGTAGTTCTTCTCAATACCTAAGAAGCTGTGAGGAATACAGATAACTGGTATTACAGCATTGGTAGTAATAAGAACATTGGCAGTAAATTAGAATTAATATCCCTTTGTTACAACTAACCTCATTGCCATAATCCTCAGATAAATACCCAATATACAACACTTATCTTGCTAGAATTTCTATTTAAATTCTCCTTAATTGTTCAGATAAATTCAGATTTAAACAAACAAGTCAGATAAAGTGCCTGTTTATAAAACAATGATGGAATTACTGTTTCTTTTGTTAGCTTTTATTTCCTCAAAATTCTGTTTCTTATCTTTTACTACTTCAAACATTGATTTATTTGCCACAAGAGTTATCTGTTTTCCAAAGAGACCTTTAATTTGTTTTTTTTTCTTTGACTTTGTAGTAATGTCTGCCTTTCTAAAATTACAATTGAAGATTAACTTTCTAAAGTATTTGTTGCTTTTTATTGTTCACTCCAAATTATATCAATGCTGATGAACCTATAGAGGAAACTGTATCACATGTTTATCACAGAATTGTGGTAATTACAATGTATGTTATTGACGCTTTATTATAACTTTAAATCTGAAACTAAACAGAAAGTGCAATATTGAAGTTAGTTCATTCTTATGGCATTTTATGTCTAATCTGTTAATATTGCAGCTGTACAATAAGCAATGTATTGGAGTACACTCATTCTAACAGTATTTTAAGTCTGTTATTTGCTGTTAAATGTACAGTACTGAAGTTAGCTCATTCTTACAGCATTTTATGTTTTTCTGGCTGTTAAATGTACAGTACTGACGTTAGCTCATTCTTACAGCATTTTGTGTTTTTCTGGCTATTGAATGTACAGTACTGATGTTAGCTCATTCTTACAGCATTTTATGTTTTTCTGGCTGTTAAATGTACAGTACTGACGTTAGCTCATTCTTACAGCATTTTGTGTTTTTCTGGCTGTTGAATGTACAGTACTGATGTTAGCTCATTCTTACAGCATTTTATGTTTTATTCTGGCTGTTAAATGTACAGTACTGACGTTAGCTCATTCTTACAGCATTTTGTGTTTTTCTGGCTGTTAAATGTACAGTACTCAAGTTAGCTCATTCTTACAGCATTTTGTGTTTTTCTGGCTGTTAAATGTACAGTACTGACGTTAACTCATTCTTACAGCATTTTGTGTTTTTCTGGCTGTGAAATGTACAGTACTGAAGTCAGCCGATTCTAACAGCCATACCTGTCAATAGATGTCTTAAGATGCAGTTGTCTACCGATTTTTCTATTCATCTACCGCTTGTCTACCTCCAAGAAAAAAATCTACTGATTTCTACCAATATTTCTAATTTTCAACCAATTTCCCTATATTTCTACCACTTCTTGTCCATTTTCCGGCAATTGGTAGACCTTTTTGTCGGGATTAAATGTTCTCAATCATAATTTTCAGTCTATTTATTGGTGACAAAAAATAGCTTGAAATTTCTGGTGTTTCCATATCATTGAAGTATTAAGACATCTATTCTAGGTTATATAAGTCCCCTATATCTTCCAAATAGTCATGAAGAACAAGGACTAATAACCCTGTTTATTAATTAATGTCATTAGACCATATAGAGATGTCATTATCGGATGTGTGCCAACGGTAATTACACAATGACCTGTACTGTGGACAGGTACCTAATATACAGATTGATTACCTGTATATCTAAACATCCAAACCTATAATCACTATCCATATTTTCTGTCCTATATAAAGTTATCAAAGATTAACATCATTGATGTTATATTAATTTCATGCAGCTTCTGTATCTACCCTCAATGATTTTGCTTTAAAAATTTAGCTGAGAAATATTGAAGCGAGATAGTGGTGTCTTCTATGATGTCCGCACTCCACATACAATACAGTGTTATACATGTATCTTAAATTTGTGATGATTTCAATACAAAAACAATGTTTTATTTCATTTACATAGTATTTTATACAAAGATAATAATATCTTCTTGTAACACATTGAATTGAATTAAATAAAATGTCAGTTGAGACAGTAAACACATTTATATAACCTCAATAATCTTCTTTTTTTTTTAAAAAAGCAGATTTGATTTTTCTTTATCAAATCTCTTTATTTATTTTTTTGAGTGAACTATTCAGTCATCATTTGTTGTTTTATCTTATCGATTAATGAAAAAGGTACAATATGAAGATTAAAAACCTTCAAATAAATATTTGGGTATGCAAATATTTTGGTAATAAATGTTCAGATCTCAAAAAATTAAAATAAATCACTTTGACTTTAAAAATTATCATACTTCCAAATATTTAGCTATCAAACTGAGATTATATTTCTTCCAGGTAAGTCTAGTTATTTATTTTCTGCATTCCAAATCCAACTGTTTATATTAGAATATTCAGAATTTAGTATATTTTAAAATTTTGTTATAACAAATTAAGAAATACTAAATCTTAAACATTATAATATAACTCAATGACCATAACATCATTTTGAGTCTCCTAAGCTGTGTGTGTACATGTATATATTACATGTGTTAAAACTTCAAAATAAAGCCTATATCTATTCCTTATGAATTTCAAAATCAACTAGAAAATTAAAAGAAATGTCATATATAGCCTATATATCAATGACAATAATTCCCTTTTAGATGCATAAAATGGCAGATATTGAAGTTTAAAATTACAATTTTTTCTTGTTATTTCGGAAGGGGGACACACCCTCCCATACCCTCCCCCTTTCACTTATTTCGACGTAACTGGTACACGCACAATGCATTCATAAAAACTTTGACTGTTGTACACATTTTCTACTCCAGACAAATTTCCAAATGTTGACAAGTATGTACAGCATTTTGTGTTTTTTCTGTTGAATGTACAGAACTGAAGTTAGCTCATTCTTACAGCATTTTGTGATTTTTCTTGCTGTTAAATGTACAGTACAGAAGTTTGCCTATTTTTACAGCAGCCACAGTCATTGTCATTACCATATAGTTGAATAATTGCTAAGTGTGGCAGAATATACATCCAAAAATATAAATATATATGTAAACAACTGGCCAAATTGTAATTGTTGTCAATAAGAGCCATGCCTTAATGATCTATATATAAGTGTCATCTCATCACAGAACAATATCTTACCATGATTCTGGTACATATAAGTGTCATCTCATCACAGAACAATATCTTACCATGATTCTGGTACATATAAGTGTCATCTCATCACAGAACAATATCTTACCATGATTTCTGGTACATATAAGTGTCATCTCATCACAGAAAAAATATCTTACCATGATTCTGGTACAAAGAAGTGCCATTCTCATTCACAGAACAATATCTTAATTACCATGATTCTGGGTAACATATAAGTGTCATCTCATCACAGAAAAAATATTCTTACCATGATTCTTGGTACATATAAGTGTCATCTCATCACAGAAAAATATCTTACCATGATTCTGGTACAAAGAAGTGTCATCTCATCACAGAACAATATCTTACCATGATTCTGGTACATATAAGTGTCATCTCATCACAGAACAATATCTTACCATGATTCTGGTACAAAGAAGTGTCATCTCATCACAGAACAATATCTTACCATGATTCTGGTACATATAAGTGTCATCTCATCACAGAACAATATCTTACCATGATTCTGGTACAAAGAAGTGTCATCTCATCACAGAACAATATCTTACCATGATTCTGGTACAAAGAAGTGTCATCTCATCACAGAACAATATGTTACCATGATTCTGGTACATATAAGTGTAATCTCATCACAGAACAATATCTTACCATGATTCTGGTACATATAAGTGTCATCTCATCACAGAAAAATATCTTACCATGATTCTGGTACTCTGGATGAAAGGAAGTGAGCATGATGGAAAGCTGCAAAAAAAAAAGATCAAAATATGTTAATGATATAGTAAGTTACCCAGAATGCAATCTGCATGAACAAAAAGTTCATCAAACTAATTCATCTTAAAGCAAGAAATTGCTAAAGGAAGTATGGCAGAACTGTGAACAAAGGTGAAGATCAAGGATAAAAATGAAGGTCATAAGTGAACCAAAGTTATCATGTTCTATCATAATGTGAATTAACAATGTGATAGATCTACTGGTGTCACATATAAAAAGTACCCTTGAATAAAACGTACCCCTATATCAAAAGTACCCCAACATAAAAAGTACTCCTCCAATATAAAAAGTACTCCGATATAAAAAGTACCCATATATAAAAAGTACTCCTATATGAAAAGTACTCCAATATAAAAAGTACTCCGATATAAAAAGTACTCCGATATAAAAAGTACTCCTATATGAAAAGTACCCCTATATAAAAAGTACTCCTATATAAAGGGTACCTTTATATAAAAAGTACCCCGATACTTTTTATATGGACATATTTTGCACCAGGGTACTTTATCTATATACTGTGCATACTTTTTATGTGGACATATTTTGTACCAATGTACTTTATCTATATACCGCGCATACTTTTTATATGGACATATTTTGTACCAGGGTATTCTATCTATATACTGTGCATTATAATTTTTATATGGACATATTTTGTACCAGGGTACTTTTTCTATACATTACACTGGTATACTACATGGGTTTCTCATGATAGAGTTACATGCAACAGAAAAATCAAATTGTTAATGATAACAGACAGACAGACACACAAACACACAGACAGACACACAAACACACACACCAACAGACAGACAGACAGACACACAAACACACAGACAGACACACAAGCACACACACCGACAGACAGACAGACACACAAACACACAGACAGACAGACAGACACACAAACACACAGACAGACACACAAACACACACACAAGCACACACACCGACAGACAGACAGACAGACAGACAGACAGACACACATTATTATGCCTGTTTCATTGATGTTTTATGGCACACTCAACCATTTTTTCAGTTATATACAAGATATGGTAATGGTCAGTTTTTGATGATGGAAGAGAGTTTCCAGTTACACACTCTCCTTATATATACCTGTTTAAAAGTCTACTTTACAGAGTTTGTATAAACAAAAAGTTGACAAAATTTATTTCCCCATAAATTCCAGAACTTAGTGAGTTTCATACACAGTGCATTTTGATTTAACTATTTCCATCATTTAACTATCTTTATTATATCAGCAGTTCGGCAAACAGTTCTGAAACTGATAGCATTGTGATTGACTTCATCAATGATATACATGTTTATCAGTACATGTATTGTCATGTCAGGATTTACAATACTGAGGAAAGTGAGAGCTATATCCCCTTTCTAATGTGTTAGTATTTGTGTCACATTGCAGGTGCGAAGTTTTTTCTTCCTAAATTTTACCATTTACAGAGCAATCCAACTAAAAAGTGTCATATCATGTATATGACCGAGCACTTCTCACTGATATCTCCCTCTCATATCATGTATATGACCAAGCACTTCTCACTGATATCTCCCTCTCATATCATGTATATGACCAAGCACTTCTCACTGATATCTCCCTCTCATATCATGTATATGACCAAGTACTTCTCCCTGTTTTGTCTAACAGAAAAATGACTTCTCCCTTGAAGTTAAAGTTGCAGTGAGTTTTACATGTACTAGTACATTGTATATGAAGAATGAAAAATAAGAATATATTTGTTTGCCTAGGTCATGATCCTGGAGACATGTTTTTCTTTATTGTTTGGTTGGGTTTTGTTTGTTTTAAATAACCTTATATGAGCCAGAGGCTATGAAACGGATACTTATGACAATTTTGGGGAAATTGTTATTTTTATATTTTCAGAAACTAAAATGATCATATGAGGATTTAAAAATATAGAATATTAGAATGAGTGCAGGCAAGAGCAACTCTTTTTGCTTCCAGCACGAAAATCTACAAAATTAGAAATATAACATCAGATAGAATTCTTTGTTATCTCGACTTTATTGGTTATGACATAAGGAGCCTTTTCTCAGTCGCTGGCTCATATGCAAGTCAAGAAACAAACTTGTTAAGGGCATGTCTAGAAGAATTAGATCAAGTATAAGAGAGGGCAAATTTATATATAAAATCAATATAACCGTATGGATTCTGAGTTTGATTGTACTAGATTAAGGTTATTACAACATTTACAACTAGAAAACACTGTTCCATTGTCAAACAATTAATTTCAATTTGTTATGTCACAACTCTGAACAAATATAACAGAGTTGAGTATACTCACTGCACTAGCACTTGTATAAAAGAGCACCACATCCTTTGCAATAGGCATTATTTCAATGAAAGGCATCAATAATAACAAAACATGAGCTTAATATTGTTAATTATGCTAATTATACTAGAATTATAAAAAGACAAAAAAAGGTCTGAAAATTTCATATTTCTGATAGGTACATTTCTCTAACTATAAGAGCTTCATATTAATTGCACATGTAGGCTGGTCTATGAGTGGGGGACTTATCCTTTGATTTCAAGGGATTTAACCTTTTACCCTTGAGTATCTAAATAGTATGTGTGCTCTATTGTCTTAGACCAGTCTATTATAGTTTGTAGGGGTGAAAGGATTAAGTAAATTAGCGAAACCAGGCTCAAAAGATAAACTGGTAGAAATTCGTTTATTGGAGCTCAATCATTTGTTTTGGCAAAAAACCAGAAATTCCAAACAGTTCAAAGCTATAACGTTCCAATATATATATTTTATATACCAGTCAAACAAACACAAGGTAGATTTCAACATTCTTCTGTAAAAAGAAATTGATTGCATAACTGAGTTATGTAATACATTATCATAACATGTGAAAGTCTGATGGAGACTCACAGAAATGAAAGAGCGATATGAGTTGTTGTTTCGTCAAATATTGTTGTGAGGCTATCAGGTTAACATTTTATTTTCATGGCAACTTAATTATTTGGTGAGTCTATCAGGTTAACATTTTATTTTCATGGCAACTTAACTATTTGGTGAGACTATCAGGTTAACATTTTATTTTCATGGCAACTTAACTATTTGGTGAGTCTATCAGGTTAACATTTTATTTTCATGGCAACTTAACTATTTGGTGAGACTCAGGTTAACATTTTATTTTCATGTCAACTTAACTATTTGGTGAGTCTATCAGGTTAACATATTATTTTCATGGCAACTTAACTATTTGGTGAGACTCAGGTTAACATTTTATTTTCATGTCAACTTAACTATTTGGTGAGTCTATCAGGTTAACATTTTATTTTCATGGCAACTTAACTATTTGGTGAGACTCAGGTTAACATTTTATTTTTTATTTTCATGGCAACTTAACTATTTGGTCAGTCTATCAGGTTAACATTTTATTTTCATGGCAACTTAACTATTTGGTGAGACTATTAGGTTAACATTTTATTTTTTATTTTCATGGCAACTTAACTATTTGGTCAGTCTATCAGGTTAACATTTTATTTTCATGGCAACTTAACTATTTGGTGAGTCTATCAGATTAACATTTTATTTTCATGGCAACTTAACTATTTGGTGAGTCTATCAGGTTAACATTTTATTTTCATGACAACTTAACTATTTGGTGAGTCTATCAGGTTAACATTTTATTTTCATGGCAACTTAACTATTTGGTGAGTCTATCAGGTTAACATTTTATTTTCATGGCAACTTACATGTAACTATTTGGTGAGACTATCAGGTTAACATTTTATTTTCATGGCAACTTAACTATTTGGTAAGTTCTTGATGAGTTTAACATACATTGACTAAAAATAATAATATTACAACTGACCAGAAAGTCTATAATTAGACACTTGGGAAGACCCGAACTAGTCCAAATGTATATTATTAACCTCCCCCCCCCCCCCCCTCCCCCCCCCCCCCCCCCCCCCCCCCCCCCCCCTCCTCTCCCCCCCTCCTCCTCTCTCTCCTCCTCCCCCCTTACCCCCCCCCCCCTTACTCTCCCCTACCCCCCCCCCCCCCCTCTCCCCACCCCCCTTCCTACCCCCCCCCTCCCCCCCTCTCCCCTCCCCCCCTCCCTCTCCTCCCCGCCCCCTCCCCTCCCTACCCCCCCCCCCCTCCTCCCCCCCCCCTCCTCCCCGCTCCCCCCCCTACTAACCCCCCCTCTCCCCCCTCCCCTCCCCTCCGTCCCTTCCTCTACCCCCCCCCCTCCCTCCCTCCCACCCCTCCCCCTCCCTACCCCCTCCCCCCCCCTCCCCACCCCCCTCACCCCCTAACTCCCCCCCCCCTCCCCCTCTCCCCCCCTCCCCCCCCCCCTTTCCCCTCCCATCCTATCCTACTCCTCCACCTCCCCTACCTCCCCCCTTAACCCCCCCCCCCCCCCTACACCCCCCCCCCTCCTCCCCTCCCCCACCCTCCTTCTCCCACCCCTCCCCTCCTCCCGCTCCCCCCCCCCCCACCTCCCCTCCCTATCCTACTTCTCCCTCCTCATGGAAGTTTAACAATTACATTGTCTAAAAATAATAATATTATAACCTGACTACCAATGTATATTATTAATGGAAGACCTGGATGCATCTTTAGAGAAGAAAGACTTGAATACTGGAAACAATTGTTTTGAATCCACTACAGACGTAAAACTTCGCAACACAAGTAGTGACCCCTTGACCTTTGATAAGCACTATCACAAGAACTAGAAGTCATGTTTTTTGTTTTTGTTTTGTATAAGACTTAAAACTGGGATCATGTGTAACAGATGTCTATTAAAGAAACACTACGGTAGTGAAAGTTGACATCTTAAAACCAAAATCTATAGCATAAAATGATTTATAAGTGTAGATAGGTCCATAAAAGTGAAAAATTCCTGCCACAATGTTAAATATTAATAGCATAACTAATTATTATTATATCATAAGTGTACAATGCAGGTTCTAATGATAGTAAAAAAAATGGCATATCTCCAAACGTCACTGATTACAAACACATTTACATATTTGCTTAACGCAGTGGTATACAAACATGTCAATATCACCAATACTTACTTGGGGACCGATAAAGTTGATCAAATATGGAAGATATGGACAATGTACACAAAGACAGGTAATGCAACAACATAGAACAAAATTTAGTGAACTACCTTACATGATTGTAATCATCATAACTGATTGCTCCAGTACAATGTTTTAGCATTACTTTGACAATAAGGATTGGTGTTGCACAAAATACTATAAAATTGAAGATGTGAAGATTGATTTGAATGTTGTATCAGGAAAACAAATTGATGCAGAGTGATTAGGATCAAATGGTGACAACAGGTGATGCTTCATGTATAATCTGTTACAGAAATCCTCAAGGGTGATCAATCTTCTGATAAGCATCATTTATAAAAGTGAAGGAATTCACCATTACATTATTTGATAATGTAGATGGATTCAATAAAAATGACCAAATCTTTGTAACACAAGAATGATAATTAACAAGAAAAGTCACAGCTCAGCAAAAGTAAAAGAAGTTTTGAATCTGATTACAATAATAAGCATAACACTTACATTTTGTCGATGTCATGTTTTATTGATATGTTTAATGTCAATGGAATGTTATTTGTTGATGTCATGAGTTATGGATATGTTTACTGTCAGGCCTACAATTTGGTGATGTCATGGTGATATGTTTGATGTCAATGACCTATTATTTGTTGGTGTCATGTATGATGTTTAATGTCAATGACCTGTGATTTGTTGATGTCATGTATGGTGATGTTTAATGTCAATGGCCTGTTATTTGTTGATGTCATGTGTTAGTGATGTTTGATGTTAATGATTCTATTTGTTGGTGTCATATATGATGTTTAATGTCAATGACCTGTGATTTGTTGATGTCATGTATGGTGATGTTTAATGTCAATGACCTGTGATTTGTTGATGTCATGTATGATGATGTTTAATGTCAATGACCTGTTATTTGTTGGTGTCATATATGATGTTTAATGTCAATGACCTGTGATTTGTTGATGTCATGTATGATGATGTTTAATGTCAATGGCCTGTTATTTGTTGATGTCATGTGTTAGTGATATGTTTGATTTTAATGACCTGTTATTTGTTGGTGTCATATATGATGTTTAATGTCAATGACCTGTGATTTGTTGATGTCAGGTATGGTGATGTTTAATGTCAATGGCCTGTTATTTGTTGATGTCATGTGTTGATGATATGTTCAATGTCATGCTTTGGTAACACTTACATCCCATATGCTGATAAGCTATTGTAATCTATACACAGACATAAAAAGTATGACATTTCTATACATTTTGTGTTAATAAGGTTAGGTCCAGTGTGGTATTCATAAACAAATAGTAAGGTTGAGTTAATCAATTACAACTGAAAAGCCAACCTTGGTTTCTCAAGCAATTTTCACAAAATATATAGGCATTTAATAATACTTATGTCTGTATATGTCTTTTTTGTAATTGTATATCAATTCATGTACTAAAAAGGAAAAATAATTTTTGAAAAAAAACCCAGCTAATTCACCTTTGAATTGTGTAAACATATTTGGTACATGGAAGTAGGTTCAAAACACTATAAATTGTTATACATTTCATATCTTTAGATTCGAGTACTGCAGTATAGTACAATACAGGCATATGGAAATTGTCAAGTCAGTGGAATTCATAGCTGTATAAAGAATGTTTCCCCTGATGAAAAATAAATCTCAGTTTTCCCAAAATTTATGTTTATTTTTCCAGTTTTGCCAAATAATGTAAATACTTTTCTAGACTGAAACTTCCCCAATTTCTTGCCCATTTTCACAAGTGCCCCTGCCTAATTAAGACAGGGGCACCTGTGAAAATGAACAAGAAAAATCATTGAGTAAAGACTATACTACCATTGAAAGAGACAAATTTGACACTTGCAACAGAAAGAGACCATGTAAAGTGATTACGTACCTAACTTGGCTACTCCCGCAGCAAACAAGAAGAGTGCAATGATCAATGGCTGCTTTACATATGTGTATCTCAAAGTGGCAATGTGAATACCGGTATGATCTTCTTCCTCATTTTCTTCTGAAGACTGATGAGAAGATGTGAGATTCCTCTCCGATTCATTGTAAGACGTGTCATTATTACTTCCAAGGCTTGTTGATGACGATGCTGATGATTTAACAGATCTAATGCTCACACTAGCAGTCCAACAAAAAGAGCAACACAGAGTAAGAATGGCAAGTATGTAATAAATCCTTTTCATTTTGATGCTACAAAACATTGTGTATTCTTCAACTACCGAAGACTGTGAAACTATGTTCTGTGAATTTTAACAATCCAACACTTCAAAGACCATTATCAAATGTCTTCTTAGATCAACACAGAATTTTATGAAATTTTGGTTTGAAGAAAATGTTAAAATCTGGTTCAAAATCAACACAAACTAACAATCCACATAAGAATGTAAGAAATCAAAAACATTACCTTTACATTTAAAAATGGCACATAGATCATTAAGCCTATAATACTCAAATAATTTCTATCTTTATGTCAAGCCTGGAGAAATAAAACCTGAATTTAAAGTGTTACTTAGCTCAAAAGTGGAAAATATAAATGCCCTTAAAATGAGAATACATAAAGAAGCAATAGGTCACCAACTGAAGTCTGAAAACCCATTGAACGCCTACTTATATATTTTATATGTATATGTGTGACAATTTCCAAATTGCATTTATATTGATTTTCAATCTGCTGTTTGCTAAAACAACTGACCGTTGAAGTTAACAACAAAAATCCTGGTGAAACACATATATATACATATATATATGAGTTTTTGATTTAACAACTGTTACGGAAAATCAAATCAAAAAACTAAAACCTGTTTGTAATGACCAGAACATTGATCAGAAACGATTAAATAATTGTAACCTATGTAGGACTTTGTACAAAAAATATCGCTATGTAACTGCAAAAAGATAGTGAGAATGCAGTACAGAAGTGTTAGTATTGCGAGGCAAATCGGTAATGTAGCTGTTTTTTTCCATTAATCACAATTCCTTTGTAAGTGACAGATATTTTCACCATCATTTTTGTTGATGTAGTTTTAATAGCTTATCCATTTTTTTGTTTAAGCCTAAGTGTCAGTACTCCAAGTCCATTTTGGATGCAATGAAAATCATCGAGTGTTACTGTAGATCCGTAAAACACACAGATACAAGTCGATTTTCAAAAATTCAATCTCTACGCCAAGTACTGCTATCAGAGTATTGCTGTTGGCTCTCTACCTGACACTGCCTTTTCCAGAAACCAGGAAAAAACTTCTGAAAATGAAAAATATGATAGATGTCAATAAGTTTAAAACAAATTTAATCTATGATTGCTCATATGAATAATTAAATTATGATGCATTCATAGTGACATTATGAGTTAGAACCTAATTACATTGGCCAATACATTACACACACACAGACACACACACACACAGACACAGACACAGACACAGACACAGACACACACACAGACACAGACACACACACACACACACACACACAATAAAATATTGCTAGCAGACACTTGAGAAATGATTGTCATTATAATGTAGAGTCAGGGGTAGCAGTGCTAATGAATCCATTGTCAGCCAGGCTGGTTCAAGATATTGGCTTCATGATGATATAAAAACATTTAAATATCATTGTTGGAGCTGACGATCATACATGCTACATCTAGACATAATGGCTACAAGCAGACACATTCCGTTTAACATGATTGTGTTTGATATGATATACAAGCTAACTAGTACATTTAGACATAATGGCTACAAGTAGACACATTCTGTTTTACATATGTTTAATATGATGTTCATAGGCTATAAACAGACAAATCCTGTTCTTATATATGTGCATGATATGATATACAAGCTACAATTAGGTTTTTTAATCCATGCAGGACCAGTTCTGGAGATTTTCAAAACAGAGGTAACACCGGAGACCTTGGATCCAACCCTGAACCAATTTGGCCAAATCCCAAACTTGGGTACTTGCTTCTTGTAAAGGTTTGTCATAATCTGTTAAGTGATTTGGTGAGCCAATAGTTTTCAGTAACAGACAATACTAAAGCCATTAACAGCATCAAATCAGGGATTATCAAAGAAAATGATATCATCATACCAAGTAATGTTATTTACACTTAGGGTACCACATGAGATAGTATCAGTTCTATATGCATCAGATGATATAATTTCAAATGTTGTAATATCACAAAGCATTGATAATAAAATACTAATGTGTCTGACTCCAATCAATTACTGACCTTTGTCTGGGTTAATGCTGGCCACAAACACTCAAAGTAAATCATTATTCAGGTATTTTCATCTTATTCATCAATATTTCAGATACCTGGCACTCTGTAGATTTTATTGTTGGCGGGGGATAGAGTAATAACTATCTGTTATGGACCATGTATTGGAGCCAGGGCTTTAACATGCAAAGTTAGAACTATGATAAACTGAGCCACCATCATGTAGAACCTTATCAATGGACTAAACTACAATCAATACTTCATGCTGGACTATCCACACCAAAACTGAGTTAGGGAAGACCAATATAAAGAGGTATTCTGGACCAATCAATGATGATGTTGGACTACCTACACCAAGACAGAGTTAGAGAGGGCCAGTACATCTATACAGAGGTATTCTGGAGCATTCAGTGTTGATGTTGGACTACAACAGAGTTATAAAGGGCTAATAGAGTTATTCTGGAGCATTCAATGCTGATGTTGAACTACCTACACCAAGACAGAGTTAGAGAGGGCCAATATGTGTATATAGAGGTATTCAGGACCATCCAATGATTATGTTGGACTACCCACACCAATACAGAGCTAGAGAGGGCAAATAGAGGTATTCTGGACCATTCAATGATGATGTTGGAACTACCTATACCAATACCGAGTTATATCTATATAGAAGTATTCTGAAGCATTCAATGATGATCTTGGACTACCTATACCAATACTGAGTTATATCTATATAGAAGTATTCTGGAGCATTCAGTGTTGATCTTGGACTACCTATACCAATACTGAGTTATATCTATCTAGAGGTATTCTGGAGCATTCAGTGTTGATCTTGGAACTACCTATACCAATACTGATTATATCTATATAGAAGTATTCTGGAGCATTCAATGTTGATCTTGGACTACCTATACCAATACTGAGTTATATCTATATAGAAGTATTCTGGAGCATTCAATGTTGATCTTGGACTACCTATACCAATACTGAGTTATATCTATATAGAAGTGTTCTGGAGCATTCAGTGTTGATCTTGGAACTACCTATACCAATACTGATTATATCTATATAGAAGTATTCTGGAGCATTCAATGTTGATCTTGGAACTACCTATACCAATACTGATTATATCTATATAGAGGTATTCTGGAGCATTCAATGTTGATCTTGGAACTACCTATACCAATACTGATTATATCTATATAGAGGTATTCTGGAGCATTCAATGTTGATCTTGGACTACCTATACCAATACTGATTATATCTATATAGAGGTATTCTGGAGCATTCAATGTTGATCTTGGAACTACCTATACCAATACTGAGTTATATCTATCTAGAGGTATTCTGGAGCATTCTGTGTTGATCTTGGAACTACCTATACCAATACTGAGTTATATCTATATAGAAGTATTCTGGAGCATTCAATGTTGATGTATTAGGACTACCTATACCAATACTGAGTTATATCTATATAGAAGTATTCTGGAGCATTCAATGTTGATGTTGGACTAACAAACACCGAATAAAGGAGGACCATTATAAAGTTTTGTTTACAATTGTTTTGCATCCATTTCAAAAACTGTTAGCTCCTAATTATAAACCTTCTGCAAAGGCTTGTATTAATAAGACTGCAATTGGATAGAGAATATTCAAAACATTACTCATAAATTATACCTATTGTAAAGGTATTAGAATGCCAGTTTACACCCTCATAATTATGTCATCAAATTTGTGCATGCTGAGGTGAATAATCAAATACAATAGGCCTACTGCATTGTAAGAGTGTTGTAATACAACAGGCCTACTGCATTGTAAGAGTGTTGTAATACAACAGGCCTACTGCATTGTAAGAGTGTTGTAATACATTGTAAGAGTGTTGTAATACAACAGGCCTACTGCATTGTAAGAGTGTTGTAATACAACAGGCCTACTGCATTGTAAGAGTGTTGTAATACAACAGGCCTACTGCATTGTAAGAGTGTTGTACTAGGATAAGTGTTAATCACCATGAAGTAAAATATACAGATACACAAGTCCACTTAAAGCGATACGGGCTGTCATAGATGAAAAAATTTACATGCCAGTTTTATGTAATATTTCATCTCGTATATATCCCAAAAAGACCATATGGTGATTAGAATAACAAATGCATGTGTATAATTGCCCCAAACTTGTCAAATGTAACCCATAATATTAGTTTAATATCATTCTGGCCATTCCACATTAACTTTCAGTAATTCTTATGTAGATTACCAAGTGTCTAATAACGACGTGCTGTTTAAAGTTAATATGTATTCTTTTCTTATTACCCTTTGCATTTTTTCTCGTACATCATCATTTCATACCTAAATCAGGCAAAGTTGATCTTTTCTGTCGTTTCAAAACACTCCTTTCTGAAATTGTCCACATAAGAGTAATTCAGACACCAGATTAAATTGTAATATAAAATACTATAAACAATAGGTCTAGTGCTCCAGTGATATTATAACTGTAAGAAACATACACCTATAAACTAGAATGAACTTCTACTTGAACAACTGGCAGTTGCCAGTTAATTATGTCACATACTTGACCAACTGGCAGTTGCCAGTTAGTTATGTCACATACTTGACCAACTGGCAGTTGCCAGTTAGTTATGTCACATACTTGACCAACTGGCAGTTGCCAGTTAATCATGTCACATACTTGACCAACTGGCAGTTGCCAGTTAATTATGTCACAAACACTTTATAGAGTATATGTCTAATATTGCACATATTGGCTTCCATACCACAGTTTTAAAAACTATATCCATTCATTACTTTTGTCAGTTAAAATTTTAAGATAATGTCCGACTTCAGGTGTCATATTTCATTTACTACTTTTGTCAGTTAAACTTGTAAGATAATGTATGGTTACCTGACTTCAGGTGTCTTATACCTCATTTCATCTACTACTTTTGTCAGTTAAACTTGTAAGATAATGTATGGTTACCTGACTTCAAGTGTCTTATACCTCATTTCATTTATACTTTTGTCAGTTAAACTTGTAAGATAATGTATGGTTACCTGACTTCAGGTGTCTTATACCTCATTTCATTTATACTTTTGTCAGTTAAACTTGTAAGATAATGTATGGTTACCTGACTTCAGGTGTCTTATACCTCATTTCATTTATACTTTTGTCAGTTAAACTTGTAAGATAATGTATGGTTACCTGACTTCAGGTGTCTTATACCATATTTTATTTATACTTTTGTCACTTAAACTTGTAAGATAATGTATGGTTACCTGACTTCAGGTGTCTTATACCATATTTTATTTATACTTTTGTCAGTTAAACTTGTAAGATAATGTATGGTTACCTGACTTCAGGTGTCTTATACCTCATTTCATTTATACTTTTGTCAGTTAAACTTGTAAGATAATGTATGGTTACCTGAATTCAGGTGTCTTATACCTCATTTCATTTATACTTTTGTCAGTTAAACTTGTAAGATAATGTATGGTTACCTGACTTCAGGTGTCTTATACCTCATTTCATTTATACTTTTGTCAGTTAAACTTGTAAGATAATGTATGGTTACCTGAATTCAGGTGTCTTATACCTCATTTCATTTATACTTTTGTCAGTTAAACTTGTAAGATAATGTATGGTTACCTGACTTCAGGTGTGTTATACCATATTTCATTTACTACTTTTGTCAGTTAAACTTGTAAGATAATGTATGGTTACCTGAATTCAGGTGTCTTATACCTCATTTCATTTATACTTTTGTCAGTTAAACTTGTAAGATAATGTATGGTTACCTGAATTCAGGTGTCTTATACCTCATTTCATAAGATTTCATTTATTTACCTTTTATGTGTTGTTTCAAGAATTTCATTGCCAACACAGACACACAGGGATGCAAGAAGTATAATGTGTCTGAAGGTAAACTATACAAACCCATACAGATTTAATGCTGAATAACTCGGTTGATTTGTTTTGTTGTCGGTTTTTTGTTTTTTTTAAATATTTGTTTCTGAAATTGTCCACATGGCGGGTATATCGGGTGATCTTGACCTATTTTTAACTCGTCCCTTCGCATTCTCGGCTTTATCATTCTTGACACATATGATCATGAGCTGCCCAACACCACCAGACATGGTGACACGATTGTAAAACATGAGGTACGCATACTTTTCACAGTTATATTGTTTTGATTATGTCAACGTCAGCATTCAGGGTAACATTAAAGATCGGAAAACATTCTTTTAGTGACCTGATATATTTATTCATACATTCATCCAACTTTCTTCAGGTATTTAAAATAGCGCTGAAAAGCATATATTTACACTTGCACTTTCCAATAAAAATCAAGTCCTGTATTTTAAAAATAAATATAGAACACATAAAAATCGGCCAACTTTAACATAGTCCGAGCACGTAAAGGACTGAGATCCCCTGACCGAATTACAAAGTACATTTGATATGGCGAAAGAGTTTATCTGAAAGTTCATTGCATTGATAATGTATTTGAACACACATTTTATCATATTGTGGACTATATGTCAGGGGACAAAAATAATCATTGTGACAGCTTATATCGCTTTAAAGTCATCAAGTACATATTAATATCAAAATGTCAGTTTCAGGAAAAATTAAAAATAATGATCCTACATACAAATTGTATGACGGAGAACCATTACAAAGTTAATCAGTCTACATGAGAATTCACAGACTCACAAATTTCACCTATTCTGCATAAAAACATTGGCACCGGAATCAAGACTAAAATCTTAAAAGTTTTGTCAGATACCTTTTGTATTGATTTTCAAGCAGTAATGCAACAAAGATCCAGATAACGCATGGTGCATAATTATGCATTTAATTACATGTAAATACCTTGAAAGGAGATCTGATCAAATGGAAGTAAATAGTTAAATACCAACGTAATACAGAACATAACCTTAATGTCAAGTTACAGTGTACAATGTCTTATTTTCATACATACACAACATCTCATTTAAATAGATTCAATGGCACTGCATAAAAATGACATCAGGTTTTACTTTGCAATTTTGTTCATGGACTTTTACCAAAAAATGGTTGATTCAAAATCACCCAAATGAATTAAAGAGTAATTGAGTAGATAGAGTAAAATATAGGATCTTTTTAATGAACTGAACTGGTAAACAGAGATATAATTCATTTGATTTTAAGGAAAATATATATATTTTAACACAATATGACTATATAAATATATACAAAGTATATGTATGTATGTATGGATTTTTTTTGCAAGAGTTATAGCCTTTTGGCAGACATATTGTGAGGCAGCATGTATACATATATTTTCCTAAATAAATCAACCAAATTGAATGAAGTATTCTTGTATTTAAATAGTTCTTTTCGGACAGAAATATTTACATGATGAATTTCAGGTCTTCACTAACTAAACAACTACTTAGAGTAAAATTAGTTTATGATTCTCTTTCACTAATACAATTGTAAAAGTCATGTGAAATATAGACAGTTAAACTCTCTAGTCCAACAGCTAGCCTTTGTGGCTGAATGGTTACAGGTGTATATATTCATGTAGGCCTACTGAAGTTAAGTAATGGCTAGCATGGTCAGAATCTGGATGGATGAGCCTGTGATATGATAGGCTTGGCAGACCCCCAATAAATGGCCAGACATCTAGATGCTGATCATCTGCCAGTCACAAAAGCTTAAGCCATTGGTATAGATAGTTAAACTGCCTAGGTCCATGAGTGTACACTACCCCCTTCCACCGACAAGATTATGGATTCAACCTGAAATCTGCAGCTTACACAATGCCTTATAGCTGTACATCCAGGATTTCAGTCTTCTCACCGTTAACACAAATTGTAAAGTGCCATCTGGGGGGGGGACTATGTGATGTGCTCGGAGACCCCCTACGCATATTACACTATGTAATCCAAATTGGTTGTCTAAAGAAGAAAACTTATCAAGTAGACCCACAATATGAATTACATGTAAGGTTGATATAGGTTTGGTGGAGGGGATATAGGTTTGGTGGAGGGGATATAGGTTTGGTGGAGGGGATATAAGTATGGTGGAGGGGATATAGGTTTGGTGGAGGAATCATTAAATCCAGTAGCTTTATAGACAATGTTCATAACAGCATTCAGATCATAAAACGACTTCATGACCAATGTTTTTTAACATCTGTTAAACTATACTGGTAGGGGACCAATTTTGCCATAAATCTGCTCTACCTGTCCATAACAAAGTAAAAAGACAAAAGATATGACACTTTATGTATAGATTGATGTCTGACAAAATTTTGATATTGTTATTTTTAGAATCCTTGCATGTGCACAAGAGAACGGGTCGATTGGTGCATCAGCCCTTATGCATCCTTTCTAGGTTACAGTTCTCCAACTTGATAAATAACATGTGTTTGTGTCATTTAATGCAATGAGTTTGAGTTTTTAATTACATTAACAAAAGGAATGGAGTTTCAAATTAAAAATTAATTATACGGTTGAAAATTGTGAATTTTTCATTATCTTTACACTGACATTAAGAGTATATCGATCAGAGGTTAGAAAGAGAAAGCAAGTGATTGTCTTATATATCAGCTTCATATGTTTTTCTTTACATAAGTTATTTGATAAAAGGATTACAAGGTTACAATAGACCATATTTACATTCCCGTAGTGTGATTTCTGAATCCTATCTAACTGCAAAAGTCAACATATCTTTCTGACTTGTGCTATTCAAGTGTTTAGACCAACTAATATCGGCATCATAATGGGCACATCAATAAACAAGGGATTTAACAGACACATCAATAAACAAGGGAATTAACAGGCATATCAATAAACAAGGGAATTAACAGACATGTCAATAAACAAGGGATTTAACAGACACATCAATAAACAAGGGAATTAACAGGCATATCAATAAACAAGGGAATTAACAGGCATATCAATAAACATGGGAACTAACAGGCATATCAATAAACATGGGAACTAACAGACATATCAATAAACAAGGGAATTAACAGGCATATCAATAAACAAGGGAATCAACAGGCATATCAATAAACAAGCAAATTAACAGGCATATCAATAAACAAGGGAATTAACAGGTATATCAATAAACAAGGGAATTAACAGGCATATCAATAAACAATGGAATTAACAGGCATATCAATAAACAAGGGAATTAACAGGCATATCAATAAACAAGGGAAAAGGGAATTAACAGGCATATCAATAAACAAGGGAATTAAAAGGCATATCAATAAACAAGGGAATTAAAAGGCATATCAATAAACAAGGGAAAAGGGAATTAACAAGCATATCAATAAACAAGGGAATTAACAGGTGTATCAATAAACAAGGGAATTAACAGGCATATCAATAATCAAGGAAATTTACAAACAAAATGTAATTTATCCCATTCAACCCTGGTCATAGTCATTGATTTATAGAAGAGTCCACTGTTTTTCTGGGGTTGATGATATAAGATATAGGATGAGTCCCCGTGATGACAATCTGTATTAATCCATTCATCCCGATTGAGACTAATGAACTAGGCCATATTACTAATGAGGCTACTGAACTAGGCCATATTACTAATGAGGCTACTGAACTAGGCCATATTACTAACGATGATAATGAACTAGGCCATATTACTAACGATGATAATGAACTAGGCCATATTACTAATGAGGCTATTGAACTAGGCCATATTACTAATGAGGCTACTGAACTAGGCCATTTTACTAATGATGATAATGAACTAGGACATATTACTAATGAGGCTATTGAACTAGGCCATATTACTAATGAGACTACTGAACTAGGCCATATTACTAATGAGACTACTGAACTAGGCCATATTACTAATGAGGCTACTGAACTAGGTCATATTACTAATGAGACTACTGAACTAGGCCATATTACTAATGAGGCTACTGAACTAGGCCATATTACTAATGAGACTACTGAACTAGGTCATATTACTAATGAGACTACTGAACTAGGTCATATTACTAATGAGACTACTGAACTAGGCCATATTACTAATGAGACTACTGAACTAGGTCATATTACTAATGAGACTACTGAACTAGGCCATATTACTAATGAGACTACTGAACTAGGCCATATTACTAATGAGACTACTGAACTAGGCCATATTACTAATGAGACTACTGAACTAGGCCATATTACTAATGAGACTACTGAACTAGGCCATATTACTAATGAGACTACTGAACTAGGCCATATTACTAATGAGACTACTGAACTAGGCCATATTACTAATGAGACTACTGAACTAGGTCATATTACTAATGAGACTACTGAACTAGGCCATATTACTAATGAGACTACTGAACTAGGCCATATTACTAATGAGACTACTGAACTAGGCCATATTACTAATGAGACTACTGAACTAGGTCATATTACTAATGAGACTACTGAACTAGGCCATATTACTAATGAGACTACTGAACTAGGCCATATTACTAATGAGACTACTGAACTAGGCCATATTACTAATGAGACTACTGAACTAGGCCATATTACTAATGAGACTACTGAACTAGGCCATATTACTAATGAGACTACTGAACTAGGCCATATTACTAATGAGACTACTGAACTAGGCCATATTACTAATGAGACTACTGAACTAGGCCATATTACTAATGAGGCTACTGAACTAGGTCATAGTATAGTTTATTAGCCTTTAGCCCTTTTCGGCTACTGAACTAGGTCATATTACAAATGACGCTTTTGAACAAGGCCATATTACTAATCACACTACTGGTCAACGAACAATTCTCGCCAGCTGTTTTTAACGTTCTTTGAACTTGCAAACAATAACTTGGAAAAAAAATTATTCTGATTGCAGAGTGAAAAGGAAAAATAATTTCTCTGAGAAACCAGAAAATATCAGGTAAAATAAAACAAGCTTGGTTGCTGACCAGTAATGAACTAGGCCATATTACTAATGACACTGATGAACACGGCCATATTACTAATGACACTGATGAACACGGCCATATTACTAATGACACTGATGAACACGGCCATATTACTAATGACACTGATGAACTAGGCCATATTACTAATGACACTGATGAACTAGGCCATATAACTAATGATACTGATGAACTAGGCCACATTACTAGTGACACTGATGAACTAGGCCATATAACTAATGATACTGATGAACTAGGCCACATTACTAGTGACACTGATGAACTAGGCCATATTACTAATAACACTGATGAACTAGGCCACATTACTAGTGACACTGATGAACTAGGCCATATTATTAATGACACTGATGAACTAGGCCACATTACTAATGACACTGATGAACTAGGCCATATTACTAATGACACTGATGAACTAGGCCACATTACTAGTGACACTAATGAACTAGGCCATATTATTAATGACACTGATGAACTAGGCCACATTACTAATGACATTGATGAACTAGGCCATATTACTAATGACACTGATGAACTAGGCCATATTACTAGTGACACTGATGAACTAGGCCACATTACTAATGACACTGATGAACTAGGCCATATTACTAATGACACTGATGAACACGGCCATATTACTAATGACACTGATGAACTAGGCCACATTACTAATGACATTGATGAACTAGGCCATATTATTAATGACATTGATGAACTAGGCCACATTACTAATGACACTGATGAACTAGGCCATATTACTAATGACACTGATGAACTAGGCCACATTACTAATGACACTGATGAACTAGGCCATATTACTAGTGACACTGATGAACTAGGCCATATTACTAGTGACACTGATGAACTAGGCCATATTACTAGTGACACTGATGAACTAGGCCATATTACTAATGACACTGATGAACTAGGCCATATTACTAATGACACTGATGAACTAGGCCATATTACTAATGACACTGATGAACTAGGCCATATTACTAATGACACTGATGAACTAGGCCACATTACTAATGACACTGATGAACTAGGCCACATTACTAATGACACTGATGAACTAGGCCACATTACTAATGACACTGATGAACTAGGCCATATTACTAATGACACTGATGAACTAGGCCATAGGACACTGATGAACTAGGCATATTACTAATGACACTGATGAACTAGGCCATATTACTAATGACACTGATGAACTAGGCCACATTACTAATGACACTGATGAACTAGGCCACATTACTAATGACACTGATGAACTAGGCCACATTACTAATGACACTGATGAACTAGGCCACATTACTAGTGACACTGATGAACTAGGCCACATTACTAGTGACACTGATGAACTAGGCCACATTACTAGTGACACTGATGAACTAGGCCATATTACTAGTGACACTGATGAATAGGCCATATTACTAGTGACACTGATGAACTAGGCCACATTACTAATGACACTGATGAACTAGGCCATATTACTAGTGACACTGATGAACTAGGCCATATTACTAATGACACTGATGAACTAGGCCATATTACTAATGACACTGATGAACTAGGCCATATGACTAGTGACACTGATGAACTAGGCCATATTACTAATGACACTGATGAACACTGATGAACTAGGCCATATTACTAATGACACTGATGAACTAGGCCATATTACTAGTGACACTGATGAACACTGATGAACTAGGCCATATTACTAGTGACACTGATGAACACTGATGAACTAGGCCATATTACTAGTGACACTGATGAACTAGGCCATATTACTAATGACACTGATGAACACTGATGAACTAGGCCATATTACTAATGACACTGATGAACTAGGCCATATTACTAGTGACACTGATGAACACTGATGAACTAGGCCATATTACTAGTGACACTGATGAACACTGATGAACTAGGCCATATTACTAATGATACTAATGAGCTAGGCCATATTAAATACTAATGTTAAAAAGAGGCTATTCTTTACACATTTGTCATGAAGTTAGAGTTGCCAACATCCAAAATGTAAGTTAACAATCTGATGTTAAATAAAGATAGTGTACCAATTATTTGTCCTTTTTGGATTACCTATTGGTACTAAACCCTTTTTATTTGAAATTTCTATGCAGCTTCAAATGAGGATAGTTCCTTTTATATTTGGTTAAGATTTACCCATTGGTTCTTGGGAAGAAGTAGCTATATGTTAAAGTTCACAAACAAAATTTCATTTATTTAAGTGCCTGTGACCTTGACCTCT
Organism: Atrina japonica; assembly: GCA_030159075.1. Taxonomy (NCBI): domain Eukaryota; kingdom Metazoa; phylum Mollusca; class Bivalvia; order Pterioida; family Pinnidae; genus Atrina; species Atrina japonica. Next base: position 1,590,528 of record BROG01000017.1, on the reverse strand, counting down.
GACACCATGACCTAGACACTTTGTTATGATGTGTTTTTACTGTCTCATCTAAAAGACAGAAAACCAACCTGCAGTCAGCTGGACTTGAACTCACAAACTCACGATCAAGAGTCGAGCGCACTATCGACTGAGCCAGGCCGACTCCAGTTTTGAATTATTGAGTCATTTGTATAAAACTGTACCCTATGTCGTTTGAAGTGCTCCCTAATGTGGCTCATTTATAAACGGATTTTATTTTCATTTGCAATCTCTCCAAATATAGATTTAACAATTAGGCATATCAAATCTGAAAGGTACTTGACCATTGGTTCACAAAAAGAAGATTTTTAAAGATGTACAGTAAAGTCTGCTTTAGCAATCACCTATATATAAAGACCACCTGGTCACAAAGACCGTTTTTTGCTGTCCCAAATAGTTCCACATGTGTTCAAATAAACCTCTACATAAAGACCACCTCCCCACAAAGACCAGTTTTCTTGCATCCCTAAGCTGTAAGGAGGTCCAGGGTTAAAAATAATTTGTATAAAAGCACTTGCCTTTCGGGCGAGTGATTAGATAACTTCCACTCGCCTAAACTCATTTTGCACTCACCCAAGTATGAAAACGTAGTATTTCAAAGTAAATGTGTTAAGAGCGTATAAAATCTTTTTTCAAAGTAAATAGATCTTATATGACTTAACAGATATGATACTCTTCATTTGTCAAATTGTCTTTTTTCTAATTAAGTAGGCTACTTATTATGATGGAAAATGTGTGAAAGTCTTACCACAACTTTTGTATGCTCTCATTTTAAGTTTTTAGAAGTCAAATTCTTGACTGAAATTTTGGTTGCCCGCCATAAAAATCTGGATGCCGACAAAGAAAAAAAAATATTTTATTTAATTTTGTTTTTTAAAGTTATTGTTATTTTAATAGATAAATTTATATACAATATATATTGTCTTTGAATGATGCATTTGCATCTAAATTAACTGCAAATACATCATTATTATTACTATAATCAATTATTATTATTACTATTTTATGACATTACTATGTGTTTAACTAAATCAATATAAATTACAAAAGTAAGTTTTCACTATTGTTAGATGAAAACAAGAGCTATTCATTTCTATATTTTCATTAAAACTTTTATCTATAGTTTTGAGTAACTATTTTTACTTTTATCATTCACTTACATTTAAATCAGATTTTACAACTTCTATACAAATCATAGTGTTATGATTATTTTACCAAATCCTGAAATTCAGGTCCATTTGGTATTGGTTCTTTTATTTACACACATCCAACTTCCACTTCCTCAACAAACTGCAAGTATAAGCTGTCAACACACGATGTGTTCTGTGACATTTTTGACCATGATGTAAAGATAACATGTTTAATTGTCAATAAAATAATTATTTAAGTTTCTAATTGTTTATTGTAATGTATTTTGAACTTAAAATAAAAGGAAATGGATCATTTTCGAAATTTAAAAGGGAAAACAGATTTTCAGCAGGACATCAGCACTCGCCACACGGGCGAGTTCATTATGTATATTTACTCGCCCGAAATGATTTTTTATGTGCCAATGCGACCGCGCGAGTGGATTTTTCTAACCCTGAGGTCGTTATATACAAGTTTAACTGTACCAATGTTTGCCCCTTACAAAGCCCGTGTGCACTAGCCCCTTTTTATTCACAACTTGATAGAGGTTTACATGGCGATAATTCCTGCCAAGTTTGGTTCAAATTGGTCCATTGGTTTGTCAAAAGTAATCAAAAATGTGTAAAAGCCATTGATTGGTCAGAAGAAATAAAAAATCTGTAAAAGTCAACAATGGGTGATAACAGACAAAAGGTGACTCCAGTATGTGACATCATTAACTTAACCATAGAATAAAACCACATCCAAATTTTTTTGGAAAATTAAACTTGGAATTTGATTAACCAATCAGAGTTGTGATTTAAGGTAACACAACTTTGCTCACACAACAAGAACTCATTGGCTACCAACATAAACTATCAAAGAAAATTGCTCAAATGATATGCTAAAGGATAGATGTTGTGGAGAGGGCAACAATATGACTGTGTGACAAAATTGTTGGAGCCAATTTTAACCCTTGTAAAATTTATCTATTATTTATTCTTTAACCAAACACCTGAAAAAACTTTGAGGACTGTCAACAAATAATGTGGACCGAATCTTCTGATTTAAATGAAAAATATTGACAGTGACAGCTGGATGTAATAAGAAATAAAGAGAAAGGTCATGTAAGAGTTTTGCTAATAGTGTAGATATCACCATAAATGTTCATCATCTTGATACAATTAAAGGTAAAAACTCAAATAAACAAGATGACTAAATACCCACATAATATACATTAAACCTGGAGGCTATAGTATAGCACTTCTATCATGTTCAAAAGAAAGGTATAAGTGTTATTATAAATTCAACTTTTCACTTCATACCCCATCTATAATCCATCGTAAGGTCAATGGTAAACCTTGTATATTATGGCTATTGACATGACCCCAGATATGTCTTATGACTTCATACCCCATCAATAATCCATCGTAAGGTCAATACTAAACATTGTATACTATGACATACTTAGTTTACGGTAATATAAGTACAATGAAATCTATACTCTGTGAGTTTCCCATTTAAATGTGATCTTGCAAAACAGGTGTACTTCTAAACGTCATATGAGACATATTTGAGGTCTTTGTCATATAAGACATATTTGAGGTCTATTTTATATAAGACATGTCTGAGGTCTTTATCATATCAGACATATTTGAGGTCTATTTTATATAAGACATGTCTGAGGTCTTTATCATATCAGACATATCTGAGGTCTATTTCATGTAAGACATGTCTGAGGTCTATTTTATATAAGACATGTCTGAGGTCTTTATCATATAAGACATATCTGAGGTCTATTTCATGTAAGACATGTCTGAGGTCTATTTTATATAAGACATGTCTGAGGTCTTTATCATATAAGACATATCTGAGGTCTATTTCATGTAAGACATGTCTAAAACTATTTTATATAAGACATGTCTGAGGTCTTTATCATATAAGACATATCTGAGGCCTATTTCATGTAAGACATGTCTGAGGTCTATTTTATATAAGACATGTCTGAGGTCTTTATCATATAAGACATATCTGAGGTCTATGTCATATAAAACATATCTGAGGTCTATGTCATATAAGACATATCTGAGGTCTATGTCATATGATACAAATCTGAGGTATGTGTCATAAAAGACATATCTTAGGTCTATGTTATATAAGACATGTCTGAGGTCTCTGTCATATAACACAAATCTAAGGTAAATGTCATATAACACTTATTTAAGGCCAATGTCATATAAGACATATCTAAGCTTTATGTCATTTGAGACATATCTGAGGTCTATGTTATATAATACATATTTGAGGTCTTTGTTATATAATAGATATCTGAGGTTTATGTTATATAATACATATTTGAGGTCTTTGTTATATAATAGATATCTGAGGTTTATGTTATATAAGACACATCTGAGGTCTATGTTATATAATAGATATATGAGGTCTATGTTATATAATAGATATCTGAGGTCTATGTTATATAATAGATATCTGAGGTCTATGTTATATAATACATATCTGAGGTCTATGTTATATAATGGATATCTGAGGTCTATGTTATATAAACCATATCTGAGGTCTATGTTATATAATACATATCTGATGTCTATGTTATATAATAGATATCTGAGGTCTATGTTATATAATAGATATCTGAGGTCTATGTTATATAATAGATATCTGAGGTCTATGTTATATAATACATATCTGAGGTCTATGTTATATAATAGATATCTGAGGTCTATGTTATATAATACATATCTGAGGTCTATGTTATATAATAGATATCTGAGGTCTATGTTATATAATACATATCTGATGTCTATGTTATATAACAGATATCTGAGGTCTATGTTATATAATACATATCTGAGGTCTATGTTATATAATACATATCTGAGGTCTATGTTATATAATACATATCTGAGGTCTATGTTATATAATACATATCTGAGGTCTATGTTATATAATACATATCTGAGGTCTATGTTATATAATACATATCTGAGGTCTATGTTATATAATACATATCTGAGGTCTATGTTATATAAGACACATCTGATCTATATGTCTTATAAGATATATATATGGTCATATAAGACATATCTGAACTCTATCATGTAAGAAATATCGGAGGTCAATGTCATATGATACAAATCTGAAGGCAATGTCATATGATACAAATCTGAAGTCAATGTCATATAAGGCATGTCTGAGGTCTATGTTATATAAGACATGTCTGAGGTCTATGTTATATAAGACATGTCTGAGGTCTATGTTATATAAGACATGTCTGAGGTCTATGTTATATAAGACATGTCTGAGGTCTATGTCATAAGACATATCTGAGGTCTATGTTATATAAGACATGTCTGAGGTTTATATGTATGTATAAGACATTTTCTGCTATAGATGTCATCAGGTCTAAGCATGAGCCAGCAGGTGAGAAAAGGAACAATGAAATGCCAGGAAACAAGGAATTTTGTCTGACATAATTTATTTAGTAGATTTTTCATGTCAGACACAAAAAGAGTTGTTTTTGCCTGCACTCATTCTGTTATATTTATTAAGTTCAATGTATTTTCAAGATTCTGAAAACATAAAATAACAAGTTACCTCAAAACTGTCCTTAAGGCCCTTTTCCCAGCCCCTGGCTTAATTATAAAACATGATGACTAAAACAGACATCAGTAGAATGCTTCAACATTAAATGTACTTTTTAACAAAATGGGTTTCATCATTTGTTTGCCATCAAATATTTCTAATGATTAAAAAAATCATACATTTCATTTTTTAAAAACTGCATTCCCATTTAAAGTGTACAGAGGTGATTGAGAGCTATTAAGTCTGAGGCCTTTATTTAAGTCCTAATCCAAATAAATCCACATTGAAAAATGTAAAATGATAAACATTTTAGATGTTTCTTTTAAGTTAATGTAGTGATGTCAAGTTACCAAGTTATGATAAAAACAAAGGTTTAGACAATAGAAACATTAACATTTGTACCCGATAATTAGTGAGTACTTTTGAAACAGATCGCCACATAATGAAGAATATGCCAATGATAACGATGAAAACAAAAATACAAATAAATAGATTATCTTCCGATATTATTAGTTACCCTTTCAGACTCATTACTATGACTTCCCTAGACATGAATTACTTCTTTACTCTGTTTACAAAACATGGAAGAATAAACAAGTCAACTTTATAAAATTCCAATCAGTCAGTTACATATTAATATGCATGTACCTGCATATACATATCATGCATTCAAATAGATAATCAATTTGCTTATGAATGAAATAAGTACTTACCTGTACAGCAATCCTTCATTAATGACAAGTAAACAACAATTTGTTTATATACCTGTCTTGTACTATAAATGTCCAAATATTAAGAACAATCAGATCAAGGAGAGGATGAAATCTCCTAGAGATTTACAGGGTCAGTGATAGTTCGCTATACAATTAATACATTAAAGCCAGCTACATACAGAATTTGTTAAATACAAACTAGAATCATACTGTCAATGGCAGTGCTGTGTGAATGAACAGAATTATATTTATTTGTGATTTAAACCGATCAGTGTTGTAGATATATTAAAACTACAAAGCTTTTTTGTAATGCTGGTTTGTGGGAATAATTTCAGTTCAATGGAGGAGGGCTGGGTAAATGTGACCCTTCTCATTACTTTATAATAAATGAATAACAAAAGGTTAAAGTAACTAATTATGTAATGTGATTAGTGTTGATAAATGACAACATATATATTGGTCTGATGCGTCTTCCAGCTCTTGATATATATAAGTTTAAAATGAACTAGCATGCACATGATTCAAACCAAGACCACTTTGTAATGTACATGTTGTCCTGTCATTATGCAATGTGATTAGTATTAATTACCGGTGTAGTGTTGAAAATGGAATTGTGTTAAATATTAAACCTGGGTTGGTTTTCAACATTAAATGTGGAGCCAGGATGCTGTTAAATTTTGAACATGCAAGATCAATAATTTAGGCACAGTGGTGACCCCAAAGACTTTGAAATTCTGCATAAAGACTAAACATTGTCTATTCCTAAGTAAAAGTTTGAATATAATGACTTTGTTTTTATTTTCACAAACATGCATTCTGAGAGTATTGATGAATCAACACATGTCTCCTAACCTTGAAACCATTATTAAGTGACTGGTAAAATCTTAACCATAGCCTACAGCACTATGCACTTTACAATATATGCTGCATAAAACCCAAAGCAGTCAAATTTTGAGTTACAGACTTGTTTTTCATATTGTCAATGTATTTATGATCAACTCTTCAAAGACAGCCCAGAACAAGTTAATGGGAAAAGCATAGTGTTGACTCCACACAAACTGTCTATCTGTGAATGAACACCTATAACATTAGGGTGTCCACATAGCACAGTATTTAGCGCACTCACTTCACACCACATGTGGGTTTTCTCTGGGTGCTCCGGTTTTCTCCCACAGCAAGAGCACCCTTACGCTATGATAGAGCCAACGAGAGACATTTATAATTGAGAGAACTTGTCTGTTAAATCATTGAAAAATAAAGTTTAAAGTCTAAGAGTTAGTAAAGAAGAAAAAATATAATTTAATCTGCAATATTCAAAATTTCACAAAGCTGCCTTAGAGGTGTTGACAAGTGCAATGAAGGTCTTACACATCGTACCTTACTTTATCATGTAAGGATAATTCAGTGATTCGCCTCCTTATTTAATCCCATAACCAACTTAAGAGGACCATATTCTGATTCTTCACAAATTTTTAAAAGTGTTAAACACACATGTCATAGAGTCATGTGCTACAGTTGCTTTAAATCATGTGATTTCAATCTTGTGTGAAGTCAGGTGACATACTGCAGATATGGGTAGGCAAATAATGGCTGCATTAAATGATAAGCCTATTCTTATTTCAAGAAAATTTAATGAAAATGAATTTGTTGTATTTTTAAAGCAACAAAATTTTAACCCCACAGAATTTTCTGGTAATTTAATTATGTTCATATTATGAACTGTAAGCAGATAACAGTTGCATTACCATTATTTTGATAAATCTTTATTGATGCCATTTGTAAAAGATTAAATTAGGCCATTTTGTGACCTTGACCTATGTGTTTATCACTCTGCTTCAATTTTTGTGATGAGAAAAAAGATTGCATAATGAAGAGATATATGCTAAATGATGTGAAAAGATGAAAAAATACAATCAAGTTATAGTAAGTGATGAAAATTTGAAGAAGATGGAGTACATTTTTTAAAAAAAATTGTTTTGCAAAGATGCAAATCTTTCATTCATTGACCCTGATTAAACCACATTTGAACTAGCTTATTTCAAAAGCAGTCACATTCACCATCAGGAATCAGGAGTGCATATATATGATTTAGAATCCAAATTTGATAATAATTTAACATGCAATATAAACTCCTTAATTATGCCAGTAAAGCATACTATTTACTAAGTTGGGCGAGTTCAAGTGACTACACGTGCTGATGAGATAAAGCAGAAATTCAACAGTTTATACAATCCAGGGTTCATTATTAATTTCGGTTTGACACCTGACTAAGGATGCATCATTTATAAAGTATTGATCCGGAGCTGAAATATTACAATAATCAGAGTTTGTTTTGTCTAGACTGTTGATCTATGTAAAGTTTAAAATGACATGAATTCTACAGGGTTTCCGTCCAAATTGAATAAATAAAGAACCAGACAATGAGAGGTTAAATGTTGTGTGATTTTTTGGCAAATGAACCAAGACAGCATCCAACTAATTATCCAAAGGATTTCATCAAACAGAAAGATACAAGTATATTTAACATTTCTGTAACTATTTATTTCAATACTCTAGGTGATTGTGTGAAGTTTGCTCAATCTGTATTCTATTATGGCATCAGATTACTGGAATTTTATATGATTGTAATTTTGGTGTCTGGTTCCTTGTTATCACTACTTAAGTGACTCATTTAGGTCTCAAATCAGCAATGTTCTGTGAGGTAAAAGACAGATGATGTGACATGTGAATGTGTGTGTGTAAGTGTGTGTGTGTGTGTAAGTGTGTGTGTGTGTGTGTGTGTAAGTGTGTGTGTGTGTGTGTGTAAGTGTGTGTGTGTAAGTGTGTGTAAGTGTGTGTGTGTGTGCGCGTGCACATGCACACAAAACGACAGTCAAGTTTAATTCCTTTCATCAATTTTTGCATTTAGTATAAATAGTTTAAATGTTTTAATTCACATCAAGAAATTGCTATTAAAAGAGCTAGTTAGCCAGGCATATCGCCAAAGGCAATAGCCGGCTATAGCAGTCATTGAGTTGTGCATAATCATCATTTCACGCATGTTTTTGGTCTCCGCAGTACCACCAGAACAAATGAAACTGCGTGCATGTATGTAATGTAAATAAAAGTGTATTAAATGTTCTGTTGTTGCTCATACAGTTGTTTCAAGACGATCTAGACATTTATAGAATTTTCATCATATCATAAATTACAGTAAACTGAAGTTGTATGTTATCATTCCATATACGAAGAACCAGACAATCTCTAATAGTAATACACAGAGTTATCCGCGTTTTTGAATACGAGTGCTAAGCAGAACGTGGTAAAGTCTTGTGGACAAAAGTTACCATGTTGATCAAAATATTGTGAATAAGAATATATAACATGTAAAATGTGCCAGATGTGTTTTTATTCGATATGTTAATACAACAATTATGTTTTAACCTGTCATTTGGGTGAGTTTTTAATACTAACTAGAGGCTCCCAGGAGCCTGTATAGCTCACCTAGGTAGATGCAAGACGTAAATTAGCCTATTTTGACCCCTTATTTCCTTAATCACTAGATGCAACATCAGGCACAGGTGGAAGAAACTTTTTCCCTTCACTCCAGGCAAAGTTAAAATCCAACCTTTTTAGTCTTACCAGCAAAAAAAACACTGACAGGAAGTGGAAAAAAATATGATAAAGGGAGGTAATATATAGAGAGAAATTGACAAAATAATACCTGCAATCCCGACACTGTCTTTCTATTATATATATTGATGTGAACTTGAGCAATTATGAATTCCCATTAACAAACTTTTGTTTAAGTTTGATGCCATACGTTTTTAACATAATTGCCTCATCATGTTTCTTTAATTCTATTTTGTTAACTACTTCAAAGAAAAACTGAATTTGTTTCAATATGCATTATTATACCTTTACTTGTCAGATTCAGATAAATAAATAAATCCAATTGACCAACATCAAATCTAGACACTCTGGTATCTCTTAAAACCCATACAGGATATTATAACACTGTCATACCACTATCATACTGAGGGCATTCATACTTTTGTACAGCAACTGTTAAATTAACTAAATCATTTTTGTTTATATGTAAATTAAATTTGAACCAATTCCCATAGGGTCCAATGTTAAAATATCTTCTCCACTGACGGCCATCTTGGATTTTGTGCAGCCCTCAAAAACACCAATGTTGTAGGGGGCCACCCAAAGACTGTTGTCGGCCAAGTTTGGTTCCAATTGGCTTAGGGGTTTTAAAGAAAAAGATCTTTGAAATTGTTCCCATAGGGTCCAATGTTAACCTATGTTCCCCATTGGCGGCCATCTTGGATCAGGTGCAGACTTTAAAAAGCACCAGTTTCAGAAGGTACCATCTAAGGACTACTATAACCAAGTTTGGTTCCAATTGGCTCACTAGTTTCAGAGAAAAATATCTTTGAACGTATTTTCCCATAAGGTCCAATGTTAAAATATGTTTTACACTGGTGGCCATCTTGGATTCGGTGTAGCACTCAAAAACCCCAATGTTGAAGGGGGCCATCCAAAGACTATTGTGGCCAAGTTTGGTTCCCATTGGCTAAAGGGTTTTAGAGAAAAAGATCTTTGATATTGTTCCCATAGGGTCCAATATTAACCTATGTTCCCCGCTGGTGGCCATCTTGGATTAGGTGCAGACTTAAATAAACACCAGTTTCAGAAGATACCATCTAAGGACTACTGTGACCAAGTTTGGTTCCAATTTGCTCAGTAGTTTCAGAGAAAAATATCTTTGAACGTATTTTCCCATAAGGTCCAATGTTAAAATATGTTCTCCGCTGGCGGCCATCTTGGATTTGATGTGGCCCTCAAAAACCATAATGTTGTAGGGGGCCATCCAAAAACTATTGTGGCCAAGTTTGGTTCCCATTGGCTAAAGGGTTTTAGAGAAAAAGATCTTTGATATTGTTCCCATAGGGTCCAATGTTAACCTATGTTCCCCGCTGGCGGCCATCTTGGATTAGGTGCAGATTTAAAAAAACACCAGTTTCAGAAGGTACCATCTAAGGACTACTATGACCAAGTTTGGTTCTAATTGGCTCAGCAGTTTCAGAGAAAAATATCTTTGAATATATTTTCCCCCATAGGGTCCAATGTTAATCTATGATCCCCACTGGCGGCCATCTTGGATTAGGTGCGGACATGCCGGACACAATTTTTAAAGTAGACCACCCAAGGACTGTTGTGACAAAGTTTGGTTGCAAATGGCCCAGCGGTTTCTGAGGAGTTGATCTTTAACGACGGACGGACGACGGACGCCAAGTGATGGCAAAAGCTCACATGGCCTTTTAGGCCAGGTGAGCTAAAAATGAAATAATCGGCGTGTTAAACCTGTAATCAATATGACTGAAATGCATCTTTCTTAGCTTTTTTAACATGAAAATGGACAGATACTAGGTCTATTTTGAAATATTATGGATTTATTGTTCACCTAGTGTAACTCTCAAATGTTTTTAAAATAAATTTTTTGAATAAGGACACGTTTTAACAACACTGTTTTTAACGTGTTGTTAAAAGTTGTAGGCATCAAAATGACACTTTACCTGGAAAAGCAATAATACATGTATATGATTTCATATACTGGTAAAGATGAGATGTTTTGGGGATCTTAAATGTGATTTTTGAACTATTAATTAGACAATAATCAAGAGTATATCTTGTAGTATAATTAAACGGTAGAATGCCAAAAATGTACGGTCGTTGACGCTCATATTAAATGAACACAGTGGGTAAAATATTTTATATTTTAATTGTTAAGCTCTTAATGACAATCTGAGTTGATATGAAATCGTAAATAAGTCATTTTTTCAAATATGAAGACATTGTAAATATTGTTCACAAGCTGCGAGTCGATCAAGTACAATGAGAATCAGTAACTGTTGAAAGAAGTGTGTTTAGGTCACTCAGTAATAAGAACTAAATGTACTGATAATATTTTGTGAAACAGTAATAAATAAACAGATTATTATTAGATAATAATAAATAAATTGATAGACAGAGTCAAATTATTAAATGTATAACATATGTACATGTAAATTAACAAAATAATGAATACATTGATATATAAATAAATAGATGGACAAATAAATAGATACATAAATAAATAGATATATGAATAAATAAATAAATAAATAATTATATAGGCTACATGTATAAATAAATAAGTAAATGTATAAATGAAATTTTAGATAGATATAGGCCTATGTATGAATAAAGAAAAAAAACATGGTTTGAGAGTATTTATGAATTAATAACACCAACAGAATAAAAATAGGCAAAATTATTTACTTGGATATTTGTAAGACAGGCTTTCAGTACTTTCAGTACTTTGATTTTAGTTAATGCTATAATTTTCTACCTTTGCTATGGTCAAAGCAGTAATGGTTATTTAATGTTCCACGCTAACTGTGTCACTGTTGTAAGTCTCAGGTATGCTCTGTGCTTTTCATATCCCATGGGAAAAGCTTAGGGAAGACACAGTTACTACCTGTCATAGGTCTCAGGTATGCTCTGTGCTTTTCATATTCCATGGGAAAAGCTTTTGGAAGACATAGTTACTACCTGTCATAAGTCTCAGGTATTATCTGTGCTTTTCATATCCCATGGGAAAAGCTTAGGGAAGACACAGTTTCTACCTGTTGTAAGTCTCTGGTATTATCTGTGCTTTTCATATCCCATGGGAAAAGCTTTGGGAAGACATAGTTACTACCTGTCGTAAGTCTCAGGTATTATCTGTGCTTTTCATATCCCATGGGAAAAGCTTAGGGAAGACACAGTTACTACTTGTTGTAAATCTCAGACATGATCTGTGCTTTTCCTTTCCCATTGGAAGAGCTTAGGAATGGGCAGTTACTACTTGTTGCAATTCTCATGAAATATCTATGTTTTTTATTCCACATGGGAAATTATCTCTGAAAAGGGCAGACAATCAAAGGAACATATTATTTTTATAAGAAAACATCAAGTCTTTCCCTGGTACAGACTATAATAATGGTCTAAATAACAGACAATAGGATTCCATTTAGTTTCTTAGTGGTGAAAGGGATCAATCATCCATTTATTTCCAAAGTTGAAAAAGCCAATTTCTAGTACCCATCTCCAGTCATACGATTCTGGCAGGAGTCCCTATCAACTTCAGTTGGTGAGAATTGTGTTTAAAAATACAATGTCTCCTGAGAATCAAATCTATAATGTCAGACTCATAACTTTTTAATCAGCCCTTATATTATATTAAATCATTCACCCCTATAGATACATTTGGACTGGTCTAAGTCATTGATTTAAAAGGAGTCCATTATTTTTCAGGGGTCAATGAGTTAAGGACTTGAAATGATAAACACATTCATTTATAAATGCAGTTTTTGGAAATCACAATTTTTTTAATTAAATCAACTGTATTATTTCACTCAATGTGCACACCAGGATACAACAACAAAGAGTCAGTCATTGGGAATTAATTTGGGAAATGTCATTCATATCTCTCATATTCCATTTTAACACCATGAAGTGCTAATGGAATTAAATTTATTCAGGGGTGGAAAATGAATAAATGCTTGCCTCATTTACCAAGTATTCTGGTAAAAACATACATTTAAAATGAATACTAGTCACATACTAACATGCAATGACTCTTTGTCTGAAGATTTCTATGCTGATATCCATCAAAAAGAAGTCACTTGAATATCTTTTGTTGAAAAACAGAAAATTAAAATGTTTGTATGCATAGCAGATTGCTACATGAAATATCAATTTTAACACTTAAGTTTCAGGGTTATATTACTTTTATCTTAGAACAAAACTTCCTCTCATATACAGATTATTACAGACACCAAACACGACTATTACATCTGCTGTACTAGTCAAGTACAAGAACTGTCAGAACATTCTAAATATATTTTATTTTCCCATTCAAATGTTTGTTACTATATAATGCAATGGGGTACCTAAATTACTCTACTTTATTTTCCGGAACATACAAATGTTAGAATAAACACATATTCAAAAAGTCATTTAAGTTCAACTCATCCACCCCTGAGAAACAATGAACTCTTCTATAAAACAATGACTTAGGCAAGTCCAAATGTGTCTTTAGGGTTGAATTAGTTAAAGGGGCTTTTGGTACATGTAACCTAGGAATAAAAAAAATATAGCTTTCATAAAAATAATCATTTGACAACATTCAATATATCTATATGTAGTCTGGAGATAATCTAATTAAACGTTACCATTATTGTCAAACCATGAGACATGTTTTCATATGCAAACAGAAAGTTGTCGTCACTGTCAAAATATATTTTACAATTATCATGTACATGTAAGAATGTGATTGATATTATTTCTAAGGACCACAGAATGACAATGGAAAATAACATACACTTGTTTGTTGGCTTTGAGGACAAAAGCAACTTTATTGTTCCTTGAGACACTCATGTATTTCCTGCCAAGAAATGAGGGAAATAGTTGATGTCGAGGGGACGATAAACTTGCCATTGTCGGAACAGCCAGTAAAATTGTGTTTTCTTATACAGAAATCATAACAGGTTCTCCGTAGTCCAAAATAACCAGGAGAGGTTGCAAGTCTGGCTTCTGTAACATCGGTCATATCCTGTATACATGTAACTTAAAATCATTCTGAAGTCTTGGGGACGAGTCAAAACAAACCGTAAAATAATAACATAAAAAAAACAAGACGCCCAAGAGAGCCTCAATTGCTCACCTGAGAACCATCTACAAATGTGGAAAAAAGACCAAGAAGAATATGTACATGTAGGCTGATCCAGCCAAGAAACATAAATATTGCTATTTTAAGAAATTCTAGCTATAAAATTCAAATTTGATGATAAAGTGTAATTTTACAAAACCCAGTCTCATTGATTCAAATAATTGCAGCGCACTCTATCCACTATTGTTTCTTGAGGGCTTGAAGGCAACATGTTCACTGGACTTGTCAGCTCTGTACAAATTGTACAGACCAATCAGAGACGACTGGACTCGTCAGCTCTGTACAAATTGTACAGACCAATCAGAGACGACTGGACTTGTCAGCTCTGTCCAATTGTACAGACCAATCAGAGACGACTGGACTCGTCAGCTCTGTACAAATTCTACAGACCAATCAGAGACGACTGGACTTGTCAGCTCTGTACAAATTCTACAGACCAATCAGAGATGATTATCCAGTTGAGGATGCGCTCTCAATACTTCTGGGAAAGAAGTCAAATTTTAGAAATATCGTTTCTCAATGAATTCGGCTTTTAAGATAAATACAACTTTGAAATTCAAATAGAAACGTGATTTTTGTTCCACTGAACATGTTTACAAACAATTTATAACTCCTTCTACTTTTCATGCCACATGTTACAATAAATAAATCCCATGATGCTCTAGTATCCGAAATTTCCAGTTGACACATCATTTACAGTTAATGCATTCAGGCATTAATGGAGCAATCAGAGATTGGCAGAATATAACAATTGATTATTCAGGTTAATCTCAATGGAAAGCAAACAGACTATACATACTTTCATTGTCAAAACCAAAATGGCCACCTGTCAGCCATGTTGGATTCCAATCTCTCTGAAAATGCAATATGCACAACTAGACCTCAAGGGGAACCTTGATGTAAAAATTGCAATGAGATCTCATCAGTTCTTTCTGAGAAGTAGCTGTAACAATTTTCCTTTGATCAAAATCCTAGATGGCCACTTGTCGTCCATGTTGGATTCCAATCTATT
This sequence comes from Atrina japonica, assembly GCA_030159075.1. Taxonomy (NCBI): domain Eukaryota; kingdom Metazoa; phylum Mollusca; class Bivalvia; order Pterioida; family Pinnidae; genus Atrina; species Atrina japonica. The sequence continues at coordinate 1,575,332 of BROG01000017.1, read as the reverse complement.
TGAAAATGCAATATGCACAATTAGACCTCAAGATCCTTTCAGTACTTTCTGAGAAGTAGCAGTAACAAACTTCCTTTGGAAAAAATCCAAGATGGCCACCTGTCGGCCATGTTGGATTCCAATCTCTCTGAAAATATATTATGCACAACTAAACTTCAAGGAGAACCTTCATGTCAAATTCCAAGGAGATCCCTTCAGTCCTTTTGGAGAACTAGCGGTAACAAGAATTGTTCAGGAAGGACAGACGGACGATGGACTGACAAAGGACAGACCACAGATGCAGGGCCATATGAATAGCCCACCATCTGTTGATCGTTAGCTAAAAAGTACAGGAAATTTTCATGCCCAGTCAACAGTTCCTGAAACAAATAACTGGTTGATATTCCCTTTTTTAGAGAATTTCACAAAATCAGTAAATCCATTCATTTTTAATTTTTATAAAAAACAGCTTTTCTTTGATAATTCCTATTGTTGACTAAAATCGCAATGTAAATTCACACTGTCAAAAGATATTTTGTATCCTTTGAAAGTATTCTTGCCTGCAATAGAAATCTTTGTTGCAAGTTTATCATGTTTTAGCTATTGCAAATGTCAATATCTAAAAGACCTGCTAATTCTCAATGAGTACATATGTAACTGCATCTTAACTAGGGCACTGCCTTCAATTTCTTACAATTACATTTCCTTATGTTTTCTTAGTAAATTTTATCATGTTATCTTCAAGTGGTACACTTACTTCTAACCAGTGCCCATTATTATTCAATAACTTAGAGCAGTCCAAATTTGTCTTTAGGGGTAAATAGGTTAACTCATCAACCCCTGAACAAAATGGACTCTACTGTACATCAATGACTTAGACCAGTCCAAATGTGTCTTTAGGGGTGAATGATTTAAGCAGACAAACCTGCCCTCAGCAAAACTGAAGAGATAACATAAGAACCCCTTTCACATGCTTACCAGTAACTTCATGAGAAACTGAGAACTTCCTAGCTATGAACTATAAACTGACAACTTCCTACCTGTGAACTATAAACTGACAACTTCCTACCTGTGAACTATAAACTGACAACTTCCTAGCTGTGAACTATAAACTGACAACTTCCTAGCTGTGAACTATAAACTGACAACTTCCTAGCTGTGAACTATAAACTGACAACTTCCTACCTGTGAACTATAAACTGACAACTTCCTACCTGTGAACTATAAACTGACAACTTCCTATCTGTGAACTATAAACTGACAACTTCCTACCTGTGAACTATAAACTGACAACTTCCTACCTGTGAACTATAAACTGACTATAAAACTGACAACTTCCTAGCTGTGAACTTCCTAGCTATGAACTTAAAATTGACAACTTCCTAGCTGTGAACTATAAACTGACAACTTTGATAACTAGCTGTGAACTATAAACTGACAACTTCCTAGCTGTGAACTTTAAACTGACAACTTCCTAGCTATGAACTATAAACTGACAACTTCCTAGAGGTGAACTATAAACTGACAACTTCCTAGCTGTGAACTATAAACTGACAACTTTCTAGAGGTGAACTATAAATTGAGAATTACCTAAAGGTGAAATATAAACTGAGAGCTTCCTAGCTGCAAACTATAAACTGACAACTTTCTAGAGATGAACTATAAATTGAGAATTACCTAAAGGTGAAATATAAACTGAGAGCTTCCTAGAGGTGAATTATAAACAAGAGAACTTCGAAGCAGTAAACTATAAACTGAAAACTTCCTTGAGGTGAATTATAAATTAAGAACTTTATAGAGGTGAATTATAAACTGAGAACTTCCAAGTGGTGAACTATAAATTGAGAACTTCCTAGAAGTGAATTACAAACTCAGAACTTTCTAGATGTGAACTATAAACTAAGAACTTCCTATAGGTGAACTATAAACTGCTGTGTAAATGTGTATTATACAGACTGTACAACATCTCTGATTTACAGTTTCCTATGAGGTAGGAAAGAACTACATGAATCAACAATGATGCAGTGGAGATATATACAAAAGAGATCGATCTAACACTATAGATATAAATGTGAGCTATAACATGAAGCATTTCATTTGTTGGTGAGAATGTCTAAATGCATTACAACATAATTGTCTGCAATACATGATAGAAACACAGGGATGAATTCTAATGTCATTAATTGCCTTTCATTTACAGCTCTACAAGAATAAATTTGTAATTTGTAGATAATTCCAGATTCCAATCAATTAGATTACAATGTCCAGATATCAGATAATGTTATATTTCAAACTAATGACCCCCATGTTAAACAATGTCCCAGTTTGTTAGATAATTTTATAACACCGCTATAACTGAAAATTTTGGTTCTTTTGAATGCTTGGTTGTTGGTAATAATTGTCTGTGATTATCATTAAAAATTGTAAATCATGTTTTTGTGATAAATAAACTGTAAATTGTGATTTTATTGATAATTAATTGAATTTTCATGTCTTTACATTTACAACTGCTTGCAGTGGTGTAGTGGAAGATCATTCAGTATGACTGGTCCAAGGTTCAATTTTTGGTACCAAGTCCAAAAGGTTTTAAATATGTCACAGACCCTTGGCCAAGTGCTCAGCAGACAAACTGAAAGTCACCTGTCACTTACTTTAAATGAAAACTACTTATTAAATAATTGTAACTCTTCATGTAATCAATAAAAACACAATTTTTTGCAAATACCAAGTTTTGACCCTAAACCTCAGAATATGTAAAAGAGCATGTCTAACTTATTGACCTCCAAGACCAGGCATGACTCGTAAAAGAACCCTCATTACTTTGGCATTAGTCCATAGCACAGGTCAACATTTGTAGTACTTTACCTACAGCTGGTGACGTTTCCATATAAATGAAAAATTCTTGATGAAACAATTAAACAAAACAAAAACATCCAAGATATACTTGAACTGGCCTATGATTAGATGATTCGATTGCTTTGGGGTGGATGGATTAAAGAGTTAATACAAAATTGTAATTGTCAATTACAATTCTTTGTCTGTTTACTGTTGTTGAACGTCCCACTCAAGAATCTTTCACTCATAGGAAGTCGTCACCAAATGCTGGCAAAGGGCTTCAAATTTTAGCTTATGCTTGGCACTTACGGCTATTGAGCAGTGAGGGTTCTTTAACGTGCCCACACCTACTGTGACACGGGACCTCGGTTTTTACTGTCTCATCCGAAAGACCTCACGATCCAGCAGACTGAGCCAGGTCGGCTCCATTTACACTTGTAAAAATTTTAGGATGCTTAGGTACGAATATTGACAAAATTAAATTGTAACAAGCATTCTGAAAGTATTGATGAGTCAATTGTCCCTTGTCTGAAACCATTATGAAGTGAATAATCAGCAATTACAAATCTTTAATTAAATGAATGGACTGACGGACAGAAGAAAGCAAACAAAACCTACAGTGCCACTTAGTTTGATCAGTAGAGAGCTAATCAGCAATATGTAAAGCTGTTAGCTTTATGTATTGCTGAACTAATAAAAAATGACATGTACATGTCTCCAAATTAATGAGTGAATATGAAGTATGGACCACGGGGTGGGTGCAGCACCTATCAATCTAGTGTTCCAGTTTACATATGCATGAGGCTAATGTGAAGGATTATAGTTAAACATTGGATGTGAATTAATATGCTGTAACTAGCAAGAGCTCATACAATGAATATATAACAAAGGGAAATAACTGTGTAAATAATTGTCATAAAACACAACATTCTGTTTACCTTTAGATCAATATCAAAATTATAGAGATCCTAAGTGAGCAATTAAAAAATATGGTCTAGACAAAGCAAAGAGGAAAGATAGGATTGGGTATAGATGGACAGCACATGTCATAATCCTCTGGGGGTGCTACAAATAGAACTGTGATAATGTACATACAATGTTTTCAATGGCAAACAGGCTTATAATTGATTTTCTTCATACTGATTGAATGTTTAAATTATTTTATTTATATTATTCAATATTTTCATATGATGTGACATTCTCTTTTCTCCCATGGTTCAGAAATGTTTCCTTCTTTTTTATTGGGACTGATTTCCTTTTCAACCCCAAGGGTATTATGACATCACAATACAATTTATGATGTAGAGTTTCTGTGGCTTCTAGAATGCCGTGCATAGTTAGGTCACATGACAAAGATCTACATAGACATGTATATTATGTGTAGATCTACACAGATTGGTATTTAAGAACAATAATCAACCCATGAGGGTTTGACATACAAATCTCAATCCTCAGGTTAAGATTCTCCATTGACAAACCCTTGGCAAGCTTCAGATTTGTCATTCAAGAATCTTACCCTCAGATTAAGATTTCTTTGTCATACCCTCAAAGTAGGGGTAAGTTCTATTAGTTCATTCTGTTGGCTGATCACAAAACCTCACAGTTCTCATATGATATGACATACTCTTGTCCATTCTCTTGGTTACTCACAGAACATTAATGTATCATATGCGACATATTCTTGTCCATTCTCTTGGTCAATCACAAAACCTCATGGTTATCATATGATTTGACATACTCCTGTCCATTCTCTTGGTCAATCACAAAACCTCATGGTCATCATATGATTTGACATACTCCTGTCCATTCTCTTGGTCAATCACAAAACCTCATGGTCATCATATGATTTGACATACTCCTGTCCGTTCTCTTGGTCAATCACAAAACCTCATGGTCATCATATGATTTGACATACTCCTGTCCGTTCTCTTGGTCAATCACAAAACCTCATGGTTCATCATATGATTTTGACATACTCCTGTCCGTTCTCTTGTCAATCACAAGTCAATCATGAAAACTCCTGTCCATCTTGGTCAATCACATATGTGATTTGACATACTCCTGTCCGTTCTCTTGGTCAATCACAAAACCTCATGGTTATCATATGATTTGACATACTCCTGTCCGTTCTCTTGGTCAATCACAAAACCTCATGGTTATCATATGATTTGACATACTCCTGTCCGTTCTCTTGGTCAATCACAAAACCTCATGGTTATCATATGATTTAACATACTCCTGTCCATTCTCTTGGTTGATCACAAAACCTTTAAATTTGTAAAATGCACTGACACTGTCTGGTCATCCTGGTCCAGACTTATAAAGGTCAGAAATTTGGGGAGTAATTCAGAAGAAAGTGTACATATTTTGTATACTTGGAAATAATGCTGCTCTTTAATTTTCACTATATTTGTCCAAATAGAGGGGGGCACTAAAATGAGAGAGACATGTTCAAGCTAAATATTGAATGATAGACATATATGCCTTTCATGAGACTATGGTGATTCAGGACAAAATTAAGATGGGGTGAATGTTTTCTGTTGTAAAGGGCAAAAATAATCAATGGCAAAAGTGTTCAAGCCCTACATTATCACATCTTTGTATTAAATCATAGATTACATTTGATATTTTGTTATACAGTACATGTCAGTTTTTATTGCAATGGAGAAATCTTGATTATGAAGTACCCAGGAAAACACCTGAGCCTTCTGCAAACAAACTGGCAAACCTCCTGATATGATCACCTTAGGTGCCAGCAGTTTTGTATATTTAACTCCAAGGTTATTTGGTAAGAAGAGTGTATATTGTACATCTATAGCCATCAGATTATGTTGATAACCCTCTTACCCGCAAGTCTATATCCTCATAACTGTACAATTTGTATTTTGCTGCAGTTTATTATGTTTCATAGCATTAGGCCAAACAACAAAACAGAATTGTTTGATTTGTAATGGAAAATTTTGTTTAATTACAGCTTTGTCAACTAACATATATTATCTTTATGTCCCTGACCAGGGCTTAATGTTTTCCCACTTAGATCTGCTTTTTGAAATTTCAGTTTTTTATATAAAGATATCAGCTTTTCAGACTCTTCTCAGACTAAGTAAAACTTGTATATAACAACCTCCTTAGAGACACAAAAAACTGCTTTTTATGGGGAGGTGGTCTTTATATAGAGGTTGATTTGTACACAAATGGTACTATTGGGAACACATGGTCTTTATACACAGGTGGTTGCTAATTCAGGTTTTACTGTATATTAAAATTACAACATTTTTGCAGCACCTCTGTAGTAGAGTGGCTGGAGCATTTCACTTTAAACCATAAAGTATCTCACCTGTAGCTAGGTAATCCATTTCCGCTGGAACCTGAGCTGATTTTTGTGAGGAAGTTTGCCAGTTTACTTGCCAAAGGATGGTGGTCTCTTCATGTGTACAATGTAACCAGGCTCTTTCTTCCACCATTAAAAACTGGTCATCATCATTTAAGTGAAAAACTGTGGCATAAAACACTGATCAAACAAAAACAACATTATCCCATTCACCCCACATTTTGACTGGTCTAAGTCATTGATTTACAGAAGGGTTCATTGTTTTTCAGGGGTTAATGAATTAAATTTAATATTTTAATTATGCACACTCAGAAATGCTCATCATAAATCATACATTCACTGTTTTAAAATGTACTGATAAATATATTTTACATGCATAAAAGCAGGTTCACTATTTTTTTTATTTAAGAATCCAAAAGTATGTCCGATTTACTGTATAAAATATGAAGGAATTCTGTTTTACCAACCAACCCACTTCTAAAAGCATGAATCAAAGCACATCAAACAAATCATTTTGTAATAATGGCCTTCAGAGATTCATAATATATTTACATGTTCTTATAACATCAATTTCATTGCCACATCTTCAGCAGTGGAACTACTACACTGAAAGCGATTAGTGTCTTGTTAGATATCCTATCTGTAATATATCACAAATCTTAGTTGTCAGTTTCTTTAGATTGCCCTTCATCCCTGACTTACAGTATAACGCTGTGTTTCTCATAGATACATACTGTAAAATCAGAAAACTTCGTTGTGGTTTCAATTTGTTTATTTTGTTGTTTTAAACCGTGACAACATACCTAGCAATAGTTATAAGTTCCTTTACAAATACGTTTTTTATGGAAACAAGAAGTTCTCAGAAGTATGACAGTCTCTTAAGAGCAGACAAATCAAATAAAATTAGCCTTCACTACACTGGCAAAGATCTATAGCATTAATTTAAGGTTACAGTACATCATCTAAATAGCTTTTGACATTTATAAATGAGTAAAAAAAAATTAGTGAGGTCAAAATAACAGACCCAAATTTTCTTGGTGGTGATTGATTAACTTATGTATTTTATTTCACGCTATTCTTGCAATACCAGTACTTCCTTTATTCTTGTAATACTTCCTCTATTCTTGTGATACTCCCTCCATTTTTCTAATACTTCCTCTGTATTCTTTCAATACTTCCTCTACTCCAGCTATGTCCTCTATTCCTGTAATACTTCCTCTATTCCTGTAATACTTCCTCTATTCCTGTAATACTTTCTCTATTCCTGTAATACTTCCTCTATTCCAGTAATACTTCCTCTGTATTATTTCAATACTTCCTCCACTCCTGCTATGTCCTCTATTCCTGTAATACTTCCTCTATTCCTGTCATACTTCCTCTAGTCCTGTAATACTTCCTCTATTCCTGTAATACTTCTTCTGTATTATTTCAATACTTCCTCCACTCCTGCTATGTCCTTTATTCCTGTAATACTTCCTCTATTCCTATAATACTTCCTCTATTCCTGTAATACTTCCTCTATTCCTGTAATACTTCCTCTCTTCTTAAAACATTTCCTTTATTCTTAATATACTGTAGGACAATATTCACACATTTCTTCTTTTTATTTTACATATATCATATGAGAATATTTAACATATTATCGGACAATATAAGTGTTGATTTTTTCTATTTTACATATTCAATATCAGAAAATTTTACAGAGTCAGCCTGGCTCAGTCGGTAGCAGGCTCAACTCTTGATCATGAGGTTGTGAGTTCGAGTCCAGCCGGCAGCAGGCTGGTTTAATGTCTTTTGAATGAGACAGTAAAAACCGTGGTCCTGTGTCACAGTAGGTGTCAGCAAGTTAAAGAACCCTCACTGCTCAATGGCTGTAAGTGCCAAGCATAGGCATTTGGTGACGTCTCCATCTGAGTGAAAAATTCTTGAGTGACGTTAATCAACAACAAACAAAAATATATTTTATGTTACTATTGATATACATGTATATATCATACTTCCCTTTGGAGGACATTAAATCTTATTAAAAATATTTTACATATAATAGGACAATGTTTATGTTTTTATTCTTTCTAGTTCAAAATATGCTGATACTATAAGTCCGTTTACCAGTACATGTTTAAAAGTCTCTCCTGTGCGATATACCGTATATCTCATATGACAATATTGAACATGTATTTCTATGGAAAGTCTGTCCCTCTAAACTAAACAGATGCATGTGATATTAATACAACAGGACATTGGGTCTTTTATATATTTATGTAACAGGATTCACCTTTTTTATCTGTTTTATTGGCATTATCAGAAAATTGTCAGACACAGATATTATCGCCATGGATTTGATAAATATTCATTTCATGTATATATACAACTTTACAGAGCTATGATGTTTTAGTTACATTAAATATTCAATAAAAACCTGTACTTAATATATTTATTGATCACTGCATTCCCCAGTGATCCTGTTAAGAAAACAAGACACTTTAATTCACATGGAGGAATTCTACTAAATCTGAAAGGCATCTCTGAATGGCTTCTAAATGTTACATGAAAATCATGCAAAGAAAATCAACATTTTAGAGGGAAACTATAGAGAGTTATAAATCATGTGATGATATTGAACAAAGACATACATCTGACTGTTTTTCATTGTCATACATGTTTGCACAACACAAAAATTATGGCTACCTTTGAGATTATGAGACTAATTGTCAACATAGATCGTGACAGCATCCAGTCTGATTTACACATCTTAATGGGGATATGCATTTACTTAAAATTCTGTTAACTTTAATCTTAATTTATGACTGCTATTTAGAACTCCTTTGTCATAGAAATATGAAAGGAATCAGCATGATATATATATGTATACCAATAGTAAAATGAAAAATATATTAGTTAACAGTAGTTTGCATGTTAAGCCTCTTAAAATGTCCACATGAATAAAATTTTATGTCAATTTATAGATATTTCTTGAATACTTTTCAGTTTTCCCTTTCTGTAAAAACACTGTCATCAGCAAGGCATATATATCAGTTTAAATAGAAAAAATCTCAGTTCCAAAATGAATTATATTTGAAATCCAAAATAAACTTCAAAATACAAAGACACCATCATGTATAGAGATATCATGTTCCCACTTTTTTATTTACCAGGGGTTTAAGCATTTTGTTTATAATGTTCTTCTTTAATGGATGGCTTTAGGGTCCATTTCAGGGTTGGTAAATTATCATATACATACTCTGGGTAAAACCCTTGGTATGGTACATCAAAAAGTGGGAACATGATAATTCCATCAACCCCTAAATAGATTTGGACCCCGAATCCATTGGTTAACTCTTTCACCCCTAAATCCACATTTGGACTTGCCTAAGTCATAGATTTATAGAAGAGTTTATTATTTCTCAGGGTTTGATGAACATTATGAACAAAATACATTTTGATTTAATAGGGGTTTTACCAAAAAGTAGGAACAAGATAGAGATTTTTATCAGATACTGCAACACTGTTTTGGACCACTGTAATGTTTGTTGATTACTTATTAAAGCATTCCATAGAGGTATGAGGTCAAATGGTAAAAAATCACTTTAATGTGGTCAAATGGTATGAACATCACTCTTTAGTGTGGTCTAGTGGTTAGACCGTCACACTATAGTGTGGACTAGTGGTAAGACTCAAACTTTAGTGTGGTCAAATGGTTAGAACATCACACTTCAGTGCAGCCATGTGGTTAGACTGTCAAACAATACTGCGTCCTAGTGGCTAGACCATCAGACTTTTAATGCGGCCAAGTGGTTAAACCATCAGACTGTAGTGGGGCCAAGTAGTTAAACCATCAGACTATAGTGGGGCCAAGTGGTTAGACCATCAGACTGTAGTGGGGCCAAGTAGTTAAACCATTAGACTGTAGTGGGGTCAAGTGGTTAGACCATCAGACTGTAGTGGGGTCAAGTGGTTAGACCATCAGACTGTAGTGGGGCCAAGTGGTTAGACCATCAGACTGTAGTGGGGTCAAGTGGTTAGACCATTAGACTGTAGTGGGGTCAAGTGGTTAGACCATCAGACTGTAGTGGGGCCAAGTGGTTAGACCATCAGACTGTAGTGGGGCCAAGTGGTTAGACCATCAGACTGTAGTGGGGCCAAGTGGTTAGACCATCAGACTGTAGTGGGGCCAAGTGGTTAGACCATCAGACTGTAGTGGGGCCAAGTGGTTAGACCATCAGACTGTAGTGGGGTCAAGTGGTTAGACCATCAGACTGTAGTGGGGCCAAGTGGTTAGACCATCAGACTGTAGTGGGGCCAAGTTGTCAAACCATCAGACTGTAGTGGGGTCAAGTGGTTAGACCATCAGACTGTAGTGGGGTCAAGTGGTTAGACCATCAGACTGTAGTGGGGCCAAGTGGTAGACCATGGGGTGGGGCCAAGTGGTTAGACCATCAGACTGTAGTGGGGCCAAGTGGTTAGACCATCAGACTGTAGTGGGGCCAAGTTAGACCATCAGACTGTAGTGGGGCCAAGTGGTTGACCATCAGACTGTAGTGGGGCCAAGTGGTTAGACCATCAGACTGTAGTGGGGTCAAGTGGTTAGACCATCAGACTGTAGTGGGGCCAAGTGGTTAGACCATCAGACTGTAGTGGGGCCAAGTTGTCAAACCATCAGACTGTAGTGGGGTCAAGTGGTTAGACCATCAGACTGTAGTGGGGCCAAGTGGTTAGACCATCAGACTGTAGTGGGGCCAAGTGGTTAGACCATCAGACTGTAGTGGGGCCAAGTGGTTAGACCATCAGACTGTAGTGGGGCCAAGTGGTTAGACCATCAGACTGTATGGGGCCAGACATCAGACTGTAGTGGGGCCAAGTGGTTAGACCATCAGACTGTAGTGGGGCCAAGTTGTTCAGACTGTAGTGGGGTCAAGTGGTTAGACCATCAGACTGTAGTGGGGCCAAGTGGTTAGACCATCAGACTGTAGTGGGGCCAAGTTGTCAAACCATCAGACTGTAGTGGGTCAAGTTGTTAGACCATCACAATGTAAATCCAATCATGTTAAAGGAATATTGTCTCAAACCATCATCACGATTCAAGTGAAACACTAGGTCTGAAGATTGGTGTACAAAGGAAATGGTCATTGTTATACAAGTGTTAATGGGTTTCTAAGATTGTCTATCATAATTATTGTGGATTCTACTAGCATAACCAGTTTAAATGGTTTGGTATAATTTAAGTCCATTATCATAAAAGTGTATTTCAGTCTTGACCATGTGGTTTATCTCAGTCATATTCTGTGTAATATTTACAAAATTAGGGTTAAACATAGTAAATGATCAGGTGATGTTCTGAATCAGGTAGTGATTTATTTGAAAACTGTAGCCAGTGTCAATTTTCAGATTTATTTTCTGAAATTCACCTGCCATTATTTCCAGTCAAACTCCCACAGTCAGGACGCATTGTTCTCACAAACAGCAGTCATTCTAATAAGATTTACTAGCATCTGCTACATCCTGCAACTTTGTCTTTCCATAACACGAATTCCCACATTCTGATGACTGGAAGCTTGTTTATATCTGATGTGATCAATGATGACAATGATAAGGAAGACATCACAATATATCAGTAATGACACAAATAATTAAACCTCAGGGATGGCTCACAGAAATGCTGATAAGAAATTCAAGGGTTGTTGTTCAAGATATGACCCTAAGAAATATTTATATTCTATCACATCCCCCCCTTCCCCCCGAAATATTAGTCTTCTATCTCTTTTGAAATATGATTTACAGGTCAATTATGTAATCAATTAAACATTTCAAGAAACAACAGCTGATTGAGTTTAAAATGTGTTAAAATCATAGCTTCCATCACTCCTGGGAAAAACCCAAGTGTTAATTGGTAATTGATGGAATAGAGCAAAGTGACTGATTTTTCCCCATCTATTTGATCTGTAAGTGTTCATCAAATACTGCAGTGTTCACCTCACAAAACCAGCTCAATATTTTATTCCAGGCCCAATTTATACCCAAGTCATCCAAACAGAAATTTTATACATATATATTTTTATTTTTACGATTGTTTATCTCATACCCAACAATTTTTTCAGTTATATGTACATGGTGGTGGCCACCAGCCTTATACAAGTAAACAAAACAAACTTCCTCACATAATCATCTGGAGTTCCAGCAGGGCTTGAACATTTGGCATTAGGTCAATTGTGACCAAAGGCTAATTCCTGTTTTAATCCTGATAAGATTATGGACCAGCAGACACCAAATCCTGATAAGGCTATGGACCAACAGACATCAAATCATGATAAGACTATGGACCAACAGACACCAAATCCTGGTAGGACTATGGACCAACAGATATCAAATCCTGATAAGACTACTGACCAACAGGCACCAAATCCTGATAAGACTACTGACCAGTAGACACCAAATCCTGATAAAACTATGGACCAACAGACACCAAATCCTGATTAGACTATGACCAACAGACAACAAATCCTGATAAGACTATGGACCAACAGACATCAAATCCTGATAATACTACTGACCAACAGACATCAAATCCTGATAATACTACTGACCAACAGACACAAAATCTTAATTAGACTACGGACCAATAGACACCAAACCAAGATAAGACTACAGAACAACAGACACCAAATCCTGATTAGACTACTGACCAATAGACACCAAACCATGATAAGACTGGACCAACAGACAACAAATCCTTATAAGACTATGGACCAAAACCAGTGTGACTGATTTGAAGGGGATTTTTACACCTACAATACATCAAATTCCGATAAGACTATGGGTCAACAAACACCAAATCATGATAAGACTACTGACCAACAGACACCAAATCCTGATTAGACTACAGACAAATAGACACCAAATCCTGATAAGACTATGGACCAACAGATATCAAATCCTGATAAGACTACTGACCAACAGACACCAAATCCTGATAAGACTACTGACCAACAGACATCAAATCCTGATAAGACTACTGACCAACAGACACCAAATCCTGATTAGACTACAGACCAATAGACACCAAATCCTGATAAGACTATGGACCAACAGATATCAAATCCTGATAAGACCATTACCAACAGAAACCAAATCCTAATTAGACTACTGACCAACAGACATCAAATCCTGATAAGACTACTGACCAACAGACACCAAATCCTGATAAGACTATTGACCAACAGACACCAAATCCTGATAAGACTATGGACCAACAGACACCAAATCCTGATAAGACTACTGACCAACAGACACCAAATCCTGATAAGACTATTGACCAACAGACACCAAATCTTGATAAGACTACTAAAAACAGACACCAAACCCTGATAAGACAAAGGACCAACAGACACCAAACCCTGATAAGACAAAGGACCAACAGACATCAAATCCTGATAAGACTACAGACCAACAGACACCAAATCCTGATACAACTTTTGACCAACAGACACCAAATCCTGATAGGATTATGGACCAATAGCAAGTGTGACTAATTCAATTGGGATTCTCACTTCTCCAAAACACCAAATCTTTCCTCAGAATATTTCACAGGCTTTTATTTGCCCAATATATTATATTAACTTTCTTCATTGATTGTATTTTGTTGACTTCCTTACAGCAAAGACTTTGTGTCAATGGTTTAAATAGGAAGCTGGAAAAATTCTGTTCAGTATTTGAAATGCCACTTGTATTGCATAGTAATTAGCCAGACAGAAGCCATTAACTGCCTGAAAGAAATGAATAGGAGATCATTTAGATGTCCTATAAAGCCCAAACTGTATATCTCACTTAGAAAATGTTTATTTTTTGGCAGTAGCTATGATATTTATCTACAACTTTACCAGTTTTATCAGAATGTGGACACAACATGTGCACAGAGTCCACCCAAAACTTGGTAGTTATCTTGGAAAAATCTAAATACAGTATACTTGGAAATTTTTGCTTCTGTTTAATTTTTGCGCTTAGATTAGAGAGCAGTGTCAGACTGTGATCCATGTAATTTATGTGACTTTAATGATTAAGTCCAAATTTAAGATGGGGTGAAATAACCAGTGGCCACAATTTCCAGACATTTTGTATAGCTTTGATGGCATATAACATTTGTTTTTTAAATAATTCATAAAGTATAAAGGAGACAAAATTCAGATACAATTGTAAGGGGATTTTATCCCTAATTTCTTGTATATGATTTGTTTCAGAGGTTGTAATGTCTGTGTATAAAAGCTTTTGGGGTAGCACTTAATTTTGGCAGGTACTGTATAAAAATACTAAGTATACTATGTGAGGAACCAGGTCAATTCTGATCTGTGTGTAATCTGAACTCTGGTCAGTTGGGAATTAAATTTATAGTCAGACATACAATAAGGAGAATTCAAACACTCAAATAGGAACTAGCTGATACTGTAAGTGCAGTGTATAGTCCTGTGGCAAAAGTGATTGTTTGGGAACAGTGCCACATTGCCAGCTAGGTATAATAGTCACCGGTTGTCCAGATAACATGGATACTACACTGATAAGATGGGATTTATTTAACTAATCAAATCCCAAGAAGCTATCACATGATGTACTAAAGTTAGTGATGTCGCCATACAAGTGAAAATCCTCCTGGGATATAAAACAAGATAAGAATAGATATATTATCATGTAGTTGTGACTTTTACAGAACGACTTACTGTGTAGGCTAGTTCAAGTGCATATAACCTCTAACACAAATGTTTATGAAATGAATCTGTTCATGCACATACATGTATATCTCTCAATTAACACTGCTAGAAGTAACTAATCATTACAGAATCATCACACTTAGATTCTCAGTGCAAATAACCTCAAACACAATTGTTTACACAAATTATTCTACTTATGTACCAACGTGCACCGAGAATTGCCACAACTGCATTATGCAGATTAGATCACAGAGAAATTAGAATCAAATGGTGCCAACCAATATATATTCACATCATCACACTCAAACAAGTAGCATTCATATTTCCACATGTCAAAACTGACATTGTTACAATGGTCTTCCTGGGATGCTTACATTAGCCATTGACAAGTCATTATTGGCATCACTGCTTCCTCCAGGAACACCAAATACAAGTTTATCTTCAAACAACAATCAAATGTTACATCAAGTTATTGCATCCATTTTCTTTTTCTTTTTTTTTCTGTTAACATTTTTTAATATTTAAAGCAAGGCCATTGCTTACTTTATTTTTTATTTCTTTTTTCAATGTTAAAGGATTAAAAGGATTGATGGAATATTCATCCAAACATTAATCATGGCAAAACTGAAGATTACAAGTGTGGCAATTTAGATGAAATGAGAAGTATGTATGCAGTATGTATGCAGTGTGTATGCAGTATGTATGCAGTGTGTATGCAGTGTGTATGCAGTGTATATGCAGTGTATATGCAGTGTGTATGCAGTATGTATGCTGTTTGTATGCAGTATGTATGCAGTATGTATGCAGTATGTATGCAGTGCTGCATCATATAGCAAAAGTTAAAATACATAGATAATATATAACTCAGTGTTTACAGGGGCCAATTCTCTGAAGCAATATATCTCATAAAATGAAAAAGACATCTCACATAAAAAAAATCTGTATTATCGTCACTTCTCTGTGGGTGGTTTCCATCATACATAAATGATCTTAGCTAACAGAGCTTAAATATTCTTCCATTCAAACTGATAACTGCTAAAAATGCACTCATTGAAAAACAGGATCAGAAATGCTTGTTGATTTCCTTTTAAGTCTACTAGATAGTTGTACATACATTGTCTGTTAAATAAAGCATAGTGATAGCTTAAGACTGTATATGTATACAATGCTTAGGTACCAAAATTATACACTGTTAAATAATATATGTAATATTTAGAATGCATAAGATAGCAATATTACAAGACTTCAAAGAACTACTGTATTAAACAAATGCATGATGTTAAATTCCTTTCTGTCTCCTAATACCTTACTACATGTGAACAACATTACTATACAACTCTGTGTTACAAGTGCATATTAAGTGCAAAATCTTTCCAATATACTTTTAATGCTAATATGGTGGGGGATCACAAACCGATGTTATAGTTTGTTATTGCTTCCTATTATACTGGATCTAAGGTTTTAGACTGATCCACAAAGCTCTTGGCTTAAAGTCACTCAATACTAACAAGTTCAACTTATTTTTTTTATCACTTTGACTATATACAGAAAACCTACTATAATAGCCACCTCTATATAAGGATTACCTGTTTATAAAGACTAGTTTTTCCAAGTCACTTGACTGCATATGTCAACTAAATTGAACCTGTGTATAAGGGTCATCTGCACATAAAGGTCAATATTTTCTGGTCCCTTGTGTGGCGCCTATATACAGGTTTTCCTGTAGTTATCTGTAAAACTTCTGGGTGAGGTTAAATAGGAAAAACATCCATTTTCATTTTTGCAAATTCACAGAAAAATGGGTAAAGTTTAAGATTTTCCCATGAAAATTTTTTTAAATGCCTTCAGTAAAGTACTAAAAAGTATAAGTGTGTACTCAAACTATTTTTGGATATTTCTGAAGTTCTTCAGATGAGCATTAATTTTTATCATTATTTACAACTGTATGCCATATACAAGTCCTTATAATTGAATTACAACAAGGACCAGATATACTAGACCTCTCGTATATACAAAAATATCCCATTGCAGCACAACGTTTTTCTGTGTTTTTATCTCAAAATCATAAAAACTTGAGCATGAGTATTGAGTAAGTCTACTGACTTCAGGCCCTGAATTACTTTGGACAAATTAATTTAATTTCTCAAAAAATGAACATGTACCCTGGTGAATGACAATCATCTTTGTATACAATTATCCCTTACATAATTTACACTACATTGAATTAAAAATGTTGAAAATGAGAATGATGTATGAAATCATCCTGCCACAAGTAAAAAACAAAAGTGTGCGCAATATGTCTGATCATCCTTGATGTTGAAGAAATTCTTGGCAACAAATATACCATTCAATGTCATATTGATACAGTGTGCAATAGCTCACTAAAAGTCAACCATACATCTTAAAACAGTGTAACAGATCTGCTGTGAGCCAAACCTTACTAAAAGTCAACCATACATCTTAAAACAGTGTAACACTGATCTCCTATGTGCCTAACCTTACTAAAAATCAACCATACATCTTAAAACAGTGTAACAGATCTCCTGTGTGCCTAACCTTACTAAAAATCAACCATACAACTTAAAACAGTGTAACCGATCTGACATACAAGTATCACAATGATCTAAAACAATCATAAACACATGACCGTAACCTAAAAAATGTAACTTTGTATCATCGTGGTACACCATTTATTTAACAGGACAAACAATACAGAAAAATGCTTAAACTATTTAGCAGAGTAAAAGTTGTATCCATCAATTTGACCTTGAAAAAACAGTCAATTACATATTAATGTACATGTATGTCAGCCTATATCATGCAGCCACTTTACTATATTTTTATCCCAAAAATTAGAGAAAAGTTCGGAAACACAGAAAATTTCAAGAAACTGAACAACTCATCAGGAAAGCTCTGATATTTTCAAGTTATTATCATTTTAGATTTTTTCTTGTCTTGTCAATTTTAAATATGATAGTTTCTGCCATATTGAACAGTAATAAATTGGAAGTTTTATAGAAGTCAATTACACATTTAACATTCATGTAAATATAAAGATACAAACATAGCAATATATAGAGATTATTATATGACAATTTTGATATCATACTCCTTATCAGCCTGAGGTTCCTGATATCAGTCCGAGGGCAGATATCAGGACCAAGGGCTGAGAAGAAGTATGATATCAAAATGGGTCATATTATAAACTTTTTATCATATGTCTAAATTATAAATAATTAACACATAACAAGATACAAAGATAAAAACATACTTTCTAATTCCAATATTCTTGCCAACAAAGATTTAAGAATCCTTTCACTGTGTTCAATTTCATGATTTTGGATGACATCGAACAAGCTGACAATGAAATGTACCGGAAACAAAGGACACTCGAAATTCTTTTTTCTTTTCATTGATTGCAATATATACAGAGAAGTTCCAAACAGGGGGTGCATTACAAGAGTTATTAATGCATGGGGTCGTGTCAGTATCGCATATACAAATGTAGTCATATGTAGTACAGACATATGATGAAATATGATTATCATTAATGTAAAGGTTATAAACAACAAACAAACAAAACTGGAGAGAAGGAAATAATCAGGTTGATGTGATCTCAAATTATTTACCGAAACTTTGTCAGAAAATGACCTCTAAGAATCATTGAACATCGAATCAATGTTTTCATTTAAGAATAAACTGTATATGACTGATTAATTGATCTTCAATGCATGTGTCAACAGACATTCTGTGGATGAAATATACAAAACACAAAATCAACTGTGATTCATGGCTGACAATCTTCAATGTTACTTTTAAAATCATTGTAATCTTGGCATCATACAGACAATATATAGACATATAATTACAATGATTGATTAAAGATATAACACATAATTAGTGATTGATAAAGGTTACAACACATAATTAGAGTGATTGCTAAAGGTTACAACACATAATTAGGGTGATTGCTAAAGGTTACAACACATAATTAGAGTGATTGCTAAAGGTTACAACACATAATTAGAGTGATTGCTAAAGGTTACAACACATAATTAGAGTGATTGCTAAAGGTTACAACACATAATTAGAGTGATTGATAAAGGTTACAACACATAATTAGTGATTGATAAAGGTTACAACACATAATTAGAGTGATTGATAAAGGTTACAACACATAATTAGAGTGATTGATAAAGGTTACAACACATAATTAGTGATTGATAAAGGTTACAACACATAATTAGTGATTGATAAAGGTTACAACACATAATTAGAGTGATTGCTAAAGGTTACAACACATAATTAGGGTGATTGCTAAAGGTTACAACACATAATTAGAGTGATTGCTAAAGGTTACAACACATAATTAGAGTGATTGCTAAAGGTTACAACACATAATTAGAGTGATTGCTAAAGGTTACAACACATAATTAGAGTGATTGCTAAAGGTTACAACATATAATTAGGGTGATTGCTAAAGGTTACAACACATAATTAGAGTGATTGATAAAGGTTACAACACATAATAAGGGTGATTGATAAAGGTTACAACACATAATTAGAGTGATTGCTAAAGGTTACAACACATAATTAGAGTGATTGCTAAAGGTTACAACACATAATTAGGGTGATTGATAAAGGTTACAACACATAATTAGAGTGATTGCTAAAGGTTACAACACATAATTAGAGTGATTGCTAAAGGTTACAACACATAATTAGAGTGATTGCTAAAGGTTACAACATATAATTAGGGTGATTGATAAAGGTTACAACACATAATTAGGGTGATTGATAAAGGTTACAACACATAATTAGGGTGATTGATAAAGGTTACAACACATAATTACAATGATTGATAAAGGTTACAACACATAATTAGAGTGATTGATAAAGGTTACAACACATAATTAGAGTGATTGATAAAGGTTACAACACATAATTAGTGATTGATAAAGGTTACAACACATAATTAGAGTGATTGATAAAGGTTACAACACATAATTAGGGTGATTGATAAAGGTTACAACACATAATTAGGGTGATTGATAAAGGTTACAACACATAATTAGGGTGATTGATAAAGGTTAAAACATATAATTAGGGTGATTGATAAAGGTTACAACATATAATTAGGGTGATTGATAAAGGATACAACACATAATTAGGGTGATTGATAAAGGTTACAACACATAATTAGGGTGACTGATACAATAGGTTACAACACATAATTAGGGTGATTGATACAATAGGTTACAACACATAATTAGGGTGATTGATAAAGCAGGGTTTTCCCTGGGATTTTCAAATGAGGAGTCCATGGACTCCCACAACTACAAAATTAGGAGTCCATTATACAGTTTTTAATTACCAGACCATTTGGTATAAACAGGTTGTATGTACCAGACCATTTGGTATAAACAGGTTGTATGTACCAGACCATTTGGTATAAACAGACCATTTGGTATAATTATACAGGTTGTATGCTCCAGACAATTTGGTATAAACAGGTTGTATGCACCAGACCATTTGGTGTATATAGTTCTTATGTACCAGACCATTTGGTATGATTATACAGTTTTTATGTACCACACCATTTGGCATAATAATACAGGTTGCATGTATCAGACCATTTGGTATAAACAGGTTGTATGTACCACACCATTTGGTATAATCATATTGGTTGTATGTACCAGACAATTTGATATAAATAGGTTGTATGTACCAGACCATTTGGTGCAATTATACAGGTTGTATGTACCAGACCATTTGGTGCAATTATACAGGTTGTATGTACCAGACAATTTGGTATAAACAGGTTGTATGTTCCAGACAATTTGGTATAAACAGGTTGCATGTACCAGACCATTTGGTATAAACAGATTGTATGTACCAGGCCATTTGGTATAATTATACAGGTTGTATGTACCAGACAATTTGGTATAAACAGGTTGTATGTACCAGACAATTTGGTATAAACAGGTTGTATGTACCAGACCATTTGATATAAACAGATTGTATGTACCAGACCATTTGGTATAATTATACAGGTTGTATGCTCCAGACAATTTGGTATAAACAGGTTGTATGTACCAGACCATTTGATATAAACAGGTTGTATGTACCAGACCATTTGGTATAATTATATAGGTTGTATGCTCCAGACAATTTGGTATAAACAGGTTGTATATACCAGACAATTTGGTATAAACAGGTTGTATGTACCAGACCATTTGGTGTATATAGTTTTTATGTACCAGACCATTTGGTATGATTATACAGTTTTTATGTACCAGACCATTTGGTATGATAATACAGGTTGCATGTACCAGACCATTTGGTATACAAAGGTTGTATGTACCACACCATTTGGTATAATCATATAGGTTGTATGTACCAGACAATTTGATATAAATAGGTTGTATGTACCAGGCCATTTGGTATAATTATACAGTTTTATGTGCCAGGCCATTTGGTATAATTATACAGTTTGTATGTACTAGGCCATTTGATATAATTATACAGTTTTTATGTACCAGGCCATTTGGTATAATTATACAGTTTTTATGTACCAGGCCGTTTGGTATAATTATACAAGTTTTATGTACCAGGCCATTTGGTACAATTATACAGTTTTTATGTACCAGGCCATTTGGTATAATTATACAGTTTTTATGTACCAAGCCATTTGGTAAAATTATACAAGTTTTTATGTACCATGCCATTTGGTATAATTATACAAGTTTTTATGTACCAGGCCATTTGGTAAAATTATACAATTTTTATGTACCAGGCTATTTGGTATAATTATACAGTTTTTATGTACCAGGCCATTTGGTATAATTATACAGTTTTTATGTACCAGGTCATTTGGTATAGTGATACAGTTTTTATGTACCAGGCTATTTGGTATAATTATACAGTTTTTATGTACCAGGCCATTTGGTATTATGATACAGTTTTTATGTACCATGCCATTTGGTTTAATTATACAGTTTTTATGTATCAGGCCTTTGGTATAATTATACCGTTTTATGTACCAGGCCATTTGGTATAATTATACAGTTTTTATGTACCAGGCCATTTGGTATAATTATAGTTTTGACATAACAAACCATTTGGTATAATTATACAGTTTTTATGTACCAGGCCATTTGGTATAATTATACAAGTTTTTATGTACCAGGTCATTTGGTATAATTATACATTTTTTATGTACCTGTTCATTTTGTATAATTATACAGTTTTTATGTACCAGGCCATTTGGTATAATTATACAAGTTTGTTTGAAGCAGACTAATTCAGAAAAGTATATTACAAATATATAGCTAAACTTGATGCATAAAGAGTTTGACAATTCCTATAGACTTATGCCAAAGTTGCCAAGTTTTTAACAAACTACTCCAACCATAATAGAGACCTTGGCATTAATCATTATTCACAGAACTCAATACTTTCACTTTGTATACTTGTTGAACAAATAGTTGTTTTTTTTGTTTTTTTTTTATTCTTTTGGGGTTTTTTTTTGGATTTTTTTTTTTTTGTTTTTTTTTTTTTTTTGGTTTTCTACTGAGGAGAGGTAGGGGTGATAGACTTGTAAATCCATGGCCTTTTTTGTGAAGCAAACACTCTTACAACTGTAGTTTATGATTAGTTTATGTCTGGAAACAAATATTTCAATAAGAAAAACCAAATTAAGCTCGGGCCAACCATTTTGATCCTGTCACTGGGAAACTGTAGCTTATATTTAAGATATTTTATAATACATAAGATGTGATATTAAGGGATTTTTTTCTGCTCAATGAACAAAAAAGACATACTGAAAATTACATAAATTGGAATCAATGCAAAATTGCCAAAAACTCTCTTTAAAGAGAATAAAAATATATTAGGCAAAAGAGAACTTAGGCATTTAATTTTCTGCTTTGGTGACTTCTTTGATGCTAAGATGTCAAAAGCAAATTACAATGTTGACATCGATATCTACAGGAAAATTAAAACCGTATCAGAGTAAATTACATCCATTGTTGAGGAAATTATATAAGCACTGACAAATAATTTAACTGATTAAAGTCAAAGGAGGCTGAATCAATCAACAGCATTTACCCTATAGAAAGAAATAGCTGAACTCTTAATATCACATTATGAAAATTGCTGTGGCATTCTGTCTTTGCTGTAGCATTCTGTCTTTGCTATAGCATTCTGTCTTTGCTGTAGCATTCTCTGTCTTTGCTGTAGCATTCTGCCTTTGCTGTAGCATTCTGTGTTTGTTGTTGCATTGTCTATGCTGTGGATTTGTCTTTTGTTTTTCTTCTTGGAAACAAAACCAAGTAAATTTCTGCACAAAAAATAATTTTGATCCCCAATATAGCTTAATTTTTCAATAGGTTTTGCATGCAAAAATGTCTTTCATGTTAAAAGTCACAACTTGTATGCAGCTTGCAAGTCATATGTTTTTTAATGCAATTGGTCATCATGGTGGTTCATCGCACTTGTGACCCAAACGGCCTTCCATAATATAACCCCTATGACCATGTCTTCTTTACCTATATGTTAGTCTAGTGATTCAACCCAAAAGTTGCAGTTTAACAAAGCTATACCAGTGATGCAGTGTTCAGTATTTCAGGGTTTAATGAACTCAAAAAGATAAGAACAGGAAGATGGAAATCAAGATTCAATTCTACAACTGTTTTTTTTCTTTAAATTCGTTTTGGTTGTTGCATAATTGATTTGATATTTATACATGTCTAAGGCATCACACAACTCTAAGAATTTTAATGACAATCAGGAATTATCTTCAATCTCTCAGTAAGCTCCATGCTAAACCTAATAATAAAACCATGAAGCTAAGTATCAAACTGTGATTGAGGCCAACTACAATGTGTATTGGTAATTAGATAAAATATCTATTGTAAATCTTGTGTCAAACAATCTATCAATAACTATTTGAAAGATTAGTACAATGGATATGTGAGACTTAGATTATTAACGTTAAAGTTTTACTGCTAATGTCCAACAATTACAGTTTGTCAGACAGTTTTTGTTCTACTGCTAAATGTCAGACAATTAAACATTTTTTCATACAATCACACAAGTAAACTGGCAAACTGTCTCATAAAATTGGGTTCCAGGGAGACAGGAACCAGCACTGACTAGAGATGAGAGACTCCATGGTTTAAAGCATGAAACTCTAATCGCTTGGCTACAGAGCCCTTTATCAGAGGTGAGACTCCATGGTTTAAAGCATGAAACTCTAATCGCTTGGCTACATAGGCCCTTATCAGAGGTGAGACTCCATGGTTTAAAGCAAGAAACTCTAATCGCTTGGCTACAGAGCCCCTTATCAGAGGTGAGATTTCATGGTTTAAAGGGTGATGCTCTAAAGCACGGAGTCATGGAGGCCCAATACTGACTTGAGGTGAGAGACTTCATGGTTTAAAGTGTGATGCTCTAACCACTCAGCTAGAGACCCCCAACACTGACTAGAGATAAGAGACTTCATGGTTTAAAGTGTGATGCTCTAACCACTCGGCCAGAGACCCCAACACTGACTAGAGATAAGAGACTTCATGGTTTAAAGTGTGATGCTCTAACCACTCAGTCACAGAGGCCCCAACACTGACTTGAGGTGAGAGATTTCATGGTTTAAAGCATGATGCTCTAACCACTCGGCCAGAGACCCCAACACTGACTAGAGGTGAGAGACTTCATGGTTTAAAGTGTGATGCTCTAACCACTCAGCCACGGAGGTCCAACACTGACTAGAGATAAGAGACTTCATGGTTTAAAGTGTGATGCTCTAACCACTCAGCCACGGAGTTCCAACACTGACTAGAGGTGAGAGACTTCATGGTTTAAAGTGTGATGCTCTAACCACTCTGTCACAGAGACCCCAACACTGACTAGAGGTGAGAGACTTCATGGTTTAAAGTGTGATGCTCTAACCACTCAGTCACAGAGACCCCAACACTGACTAGAGATAAGAGACTTCATGGTTTAAAGTGTGATGCTCTAACCACTCAGCCACGGAGGTCCAACACTGACTAGAGATAAGAGACTTCATGGTTTAAAGTGTGTGATGCTCTAACCACTCAGCCACGGAGTTCCAACACTGACTAGAGGTGAGAGACTTCATGGTTTAAAGTGTGATGCTCTAACCACTCAGTCACAGAGGCCCTTACACTGACTAGAGGTGAGAGACTTCATGGTTTAAAGTGTGATGCTCTAACCCCTCTGTCACAGAGGCCCTTACACTGACTAGAGGTGAGAGACTTCATGGTTTAAAGTGTGATGCTCTAACCACTCTGTCACAGAGGCCCTTACACTGACTAGAGGTGAGAGACTTCATGGTTTAAAGTGTGATGCTCTAACCACTCTGTCACAGAGACTCTAACACTGACTAGAGGTGAGAGACTTCATGGTTTAAAGTGTGATGCTCTAACCCCTCTGTCACAGAGGCCCTTACACTGACTAGAGGTGAGAGACTTCATGGTTTAAAGTGTGATGCTCTAACCACTCAGTCACAGAGACCCCAACACTGACTAGAGATAAGAGACTTCATGGTTTAAAGTGTGATGCTCTAACCACTCAGTCACAGAGACCCCAACACTGACTAGAGGTGAGAGACTTCATGGTTTAAAGCATGATGCTCTAACCACTCAGCCAGAGGCCCCAACACTGACTAGAGATAAGAGACTTCATGGTTTAAAGTGTGATGCTCTAACCACTCAGTCACAGAGACCCCAACACTGACTAGAGATAAGAGACTTCATGGTTTAAAGTGTGATGCTCTAACCACTCAGCCACGGAGGTCCAACACTGACTAGAGATAAGAGACTTCATGGTTTAAAGTGTGATGCTCTAACCACTCAGCCACGGAGTTCCAACACTGACTAGAGGTGAGAGACTTCATGGTTTAAAGTGTGATGCTCTAACCACTCTGTCACAGAGGCCCTTACACTGACTAGAGGTGAGAGACTTCATGGTTTAAAGTGTGATGCTCTAACCCCTCTGTCACAGAGGCCCTTACACTGACTAGAGGTGAGAGACTTCATGGTTTAAAGTGTGATGCTCTAACCACTCTGTCACAGAGGCCCTTACACTGACTAGAGGTGAGAGACTTCATGGTTTAAAGTGTGATGCTCTAACCACTCTGTCACAGAGACTCTAACACTGACTAGAGGTGAGAGACTTCATGGTTTAAAGTGTGATGCTCTAACCCCTCTGTCACAGAGGCCCTTACACTGACTAGAGGTGAGAGACTTCATGGTTTAAAGTGTGATGCTCTAACCACTCTGTCACAGAGGCCCTTACACTGACTAGAGGTGAGAGACTTCATGGTTTAAAGTGTGATGCTCTAACCACTCGGCCACAGAGGTCCCAACACTGACTAGAGGTGAGAGACTTCATGGTGTAAAGTGTGATGCTTTAATCACTCAGCCATAAAGACTCACAACAATGTTTGATGTGATGAGTATATATCAGAATTACTGGAGAGATTATTGACTCTGAACATCTTACTGGGACTCATAAACACTCATTTTAATGCCAGAAAATTTACATCTTAAAAGTTCCATAATTTTACTCATCTCTTAATTATGAATTCTTGTTCTGCCAGTTGATCAAGCTTTATGGCCATAGCTCAACCTGATAGGCAGTAGAAAGTCATAAACAATCCAATAAAAAACCAACACTTTAGCAAAACCACCAAGAACTGGCAGTAGAAAGTCATAAACAATCCAATAAAAACACTTTAGCATAACAGCCAAGAACTGACAATACAAAGTCATAAACAATCCAATAAAAACATGTTAGCATAACAGCCAAGAACTGACAGTAGAAAGTCATAAACAATCCAATATAAACACTTTAGCATAACAGCCAAGAACTGACAGTAGAAAGCTGTAAACAATCCAATATAAACACATTAGCATAACAGCCAAGAACTGACAGTAGAAAGTCATAAACAATCCAATAAGAACACTTTAGCATAACAGCCAAGAACTGACAGTAGAAAGTCATAAACAATCCAATAAAAACACTTTAGCATAACAGCCAAGAACTAAGAGTAGAAAGTCATAATCCAATATAAACACTTTAGCATAACAGCCAAGAACTGACAGCAGAAAGTCATAAACAATCCAATAAAAACACTTTAGCATAAAAGCCAAGAACTGACAGTAGAAAGTCGTAAACAATCAAATATAAACACTTAAGTATAACAGCCAAGAACTGACAGTAGAAAGTCATAAACAATCCAATAAAAACACATAAGCATAACAGCCAAGAACTGGTAGATGATTTTTTATTTTCTTAGTCTTTTCAGCCACAACCAGCTTGTAAATGGATTACTTCATAATACCTTTTTAAACCAAAATGTTGAAATCATTTTAGTGAAATATTTTTCACTGCTATTAATGAAGTTATTATAAGACCTGGAAATGTTCATTACTCTTTAATATTAATTTCCTTATTATCAAACCCTTTGGTTACCGGTATGTTTTCCAAACAGATATCTATTATAATTTTTTTTTTTAGAAATATAACCATATAAACATGTTCAGGTTTACCTGTCTAAGAAATCACTGAATTTAGCCATTACATGTCTTAAGCAATCTAAATGTGATTCTTCCTACATTATTTTCCTATAAAAATGTCCAGACTTAGGTGAATACATGCCTTACACACCGAACAAAATCATTGGTCCTTTTGGAATCTTTGAAATGATGTCTTATAATTATTGTTTTATGTGACACATACTGTCAGCTTTTGTGACCTACAGCAGCAGAAGTCCATGTCATTGACACATATTGCTACATAATCAGTTACATGTCAAGCTGAAAGCTGCTTTGTCATTGTCACTCCATGTTTTATATGGTTATGACCGATCTGCATGATAATACTTAAAACAATGCCAATTTTATAGCTTTGAACAATTCTATATGGTTACGGCCGATCTGCATGTTAAGACTAGACTAAGTAAATTTGATAGTTTTGAACAATTCAATAGCAAAGTTCATGTTATCCTGTACATTTGCCAAAGTAATATAAAATCAGATTTCCAAAGTGAAATGAAATAAAACAGTGAAAATCATTTAAACCAGGAATGAACTTACTAGCTCTGTTTAGTTATACATTTGTATATGAATAAGGTAATATACATCTTATTGCTTACTTTAGCTCACCTGGTTAACAGATAGTGGAAGTTCTGTTACACACCTGCTGTGTGGTAAAAAACATTTGTGCATATAACAACACTGTATTGTCCGATTCACATAACATGGCAGGCGGAGTAACCTTTTAATTATCATATGGATGACTCTACGCAGTTTTCATTATGACAAGCTTCACAGTCAAAACGTTTTATTCCTCACTGGATACTCATAGGTATGGAGACAGTTAGCATCCATTACTCTCGTCAGTTTGATTTTAATGTTGTAATGCTTTATTACCAAATATTTGTAATATGGGATTTTGATAAAGTTGAATTTTTGGTAATGAAACGTATGATAAAAACTGTAATTCACGACTAAAAATGTTCATCCGCGGGATAAAGGCATTTACCAACACCATTTTTATTGCATTCATTGACAATGGTTTTATACATTTAGACAAATTAATGTCATAACAAAAACTACTACAACTTGTCTTATAAAATTAGTTTAGTTCTACATACACATACACACAGACAGACACACACACATCACACACAAAAACACACACACACAATCACACATTTATACTCAAACAATTTACTGGAATACATCTATAAAAATCTCTAGGTTTCAGATTACCAGTAAATGAATTGTTAATAATTGATTGGTATAATTTTTATGTTGAGCTAAAATAAACAACAGAAACAAAGTACCAGTAAACCCTAACAGAAATTACAAACACAGTCTTCAAAGTTGGCCTCATACTACAACCGAAACTGTCTTTCACCATGTTTATGTCTTATCAGGAAATACAAAGTGATCATGAAAAATTAGGGATCTCCAGCACTTGACAGATGAATCTGTTTACCCATCACATCTGATAAACTGGAGAAACTGGTGATAACTTTTATCTTCATGCATTTTTCTTCAATAGAGAAAGTGTGAATATAATAGCCTTCAGGAATCAATGGCAATTGCTGACTTTGTACACAGATAAAACAATACAGCAATTAACTGTGTGTTTGGTTCAAATTTAAATGTTAAAGTCAGTAACACAATTTTTAACTTAGGTCATCTTTGACCTGTGGCTGTGCTATGAACTTCTACCAATGTTTTTTTTTTTTTTTTTTTTTTTTTTTTTTTTTTTTTTTTTTTTTTTTTTTCTTTTTTTAACATGCCATGTCATGGAACATGGAACTTGGCCATAATCAAATTCCTCCAAGTTCTCCTTGGTATAATAGTCAACATACCAAGTTTATTTTAAGGTTTTGAAAGAATCTCAAGTATTTTAAGGAAATCATAATGTTGTAAAAAAGAAACTGAGAGGTGAAAGACAGTATGCTCCTTGACCTCAACCAACAAATAGCAAGTTTCAACAATTTCATACAACAACAACATCATACAACAACATCAACATACAACATCACAATCCAACAACACTACACAACATACAACACCACACAACATCAATATACAACAATATACAACACCATAATCAAATAACACTACACAACATACAACAATATCATATAACACAACACAGTAGCTGGGTCCAGAAAAGTGGGGGAACAATCATTCAAAATATTGAGAATGGATTACAGGGGCGGATCCAGTAATTTTCAAAGAGGGGGCATAACTTTGGGGGGGGGGGGGGGGGGGGGGAGGGGTGACAAGACGCCATGCGAGTGAAAATGGTGAGTTCATTATGCATTGGTGTAGGAAGCAAATCAAAAGGTGATTTTAAAAGGGCTTAGGTTTGAGGCTGGTGACATTAATTAATCTTGTTTTTACTTAGGTTTGAGGCTGGTGACATTAATTAATCTTGTTTTTACTTAGGTTTGACGCTGGTGACATTAATTAATCTTGTTTATACTAAATTTAAAATCAAAATTTAAACTGAAATTAAATTAGTTTTTTATGTAATTTGGAATCCCTTTTTTCTGCATCTAGACACAAAAATACACATAACAATCCACTAATAAACCACTCTGATTATCCTTCTCAAAAGAAGGGAAAAAAGTTAATAAAATTTGGACAGAATTTTGGCCTAGTATCCTCCATACATTGAATTATGACCTCTTTATCCTTAAAAACATCGTTGATTGATTAATTCGGAAGAGCGATGAGGTATCCTCTAAATTCTAGACAAAAAAATTGCTATTTCCCTGTGGTCCATGTTCATTTATTAAAGCCAAAAGAGTTAATTATAACACTGCGACTCATTTTCATTCTGGCCAAATTTTGCATTAAATTGGTCATGTGAATTATTTATAAAAAATAAATTGAGTATCAGCAAACACAAATGCATGCAGAGCATAATGAGGGAGTCCAGAAAATTTTTGATTACTGAATGTTCTGGGAAGCCTTTTTCTGGATTCCAGACATCTTGATAACATATAAAAATTGGTATGTGAGAAAGTGTCAGGAAAGGGAACCCACCGGCCGACTAGGTACCAACACCTACATACATGTAATGAGTAAAGTTTACAAATAAATTTTCATATTTATATAAGCTGAGGAAAAGAAGACGAAAATTTCTTCACCGAAACAACAGGCAACAAGGAAGGAAGAGTATATACAATGTAACTGTTTTGGCCATGAGTAGCGAGGTGCGAAAATTTTGGTAATGATAAGTACAGATTCCGGAAATAAATTATTGAAGAATCCCGCTAGGGTCATTTCGAATTAAGTGAGAAAGTTTGCCAGTTTTCTTGCGGAAGGTCGGTGGTCTTTACCCGGGTAACCGGGGTTTCTCCTCCACCAATAAAAACTTGACACCATCATATGACTGAAAGATTGTTGAGTATGGCGTAAAACAAAAATCAAATTAAATTATTGAAGAATTATAAGTACTGCTTTGAAAAGATCAAGTATTTAAAAAGAATGTGGCTGTGTGATAAAAGAAATAACATCAAAAAGAGGGGAAGGGCATAAACATACTTGTGTCCCCCTAGTTTCAAAAGGGAGGCATGTCCCCACTGACCCCCCCCCCCCCCATCCTACGCCCTTACAACATCATACAACATAACATAATACATACGACAACAACAAAACAACATAGAACAACATCCTCTTTAATGTCATACGTTCTGTGTACATTTACTGTATTACAGTTCCTAACCCTGTAGATATATTGATAACAAGGTGCTGTCAAGCAGAAAAATGTGCCCAATAAGCAATTATTTCTTGTAATATCACATTCTTACTAAATTGATCACAACATTTTATCTACTCAAGCTCTTTACTCTGACAACATGAAGGATTATGTATTTCCCCTCTGATCCAAGCTATATACTATGCTCAGTGCATTTAATATGCACACAGTCCACTGTAACAGAACGTATTGTCTAGATATATATCTCATCTTCCTTTACAGATAGGTAGAGTATCTGTGATGTCTCTGATACTATCTGTGTCTCTCAACAGTAATTCCTGTAAGACGGAAGCTGGCGATTTGGTTCCAATATTATATGTATTATAGTGCTCATTTATATAGGCCAAACATAATATGAAAGTAGACAATAGGTAGACACTCAAACTGTATAATGTATTATAGCATTTATATAGGCCAAACATAATATGAAAGTAGACAAAAGGTAGACACTCAAACTGTACAATGTATTATAGCATTTATATAGGCCAAACATAATGTGAAAGTAGACAAAAGGTAGACACTCAAACTGTACAATGTATTATAGCATTTATATAGGCCAAACATAATATGAAAGTAGACAATAGGTAGACACTCAAACTGTACAATGTATTATAGTATTTATATAGGCCAAACATAATGTGAATGTAGACATAAGGTAGACACTCAAACTGTATAATGTATTATAGCATTTATATTGGCCAAACAGAATGTGAAAGTAGACAATAAGTAAACATTATAAACATCAAACTCTATAATGTATTATAACATTTATATTGGTCACACATAACATGAAAATAGACAATGGGTAGACATTTAAAAACTTCAAAACTGCATAATGAGACATCAGTTTGTCTTGTAATTGTCTGCATTCTTAGACATTTCATTACCTTATGTTCAGATATTGAAGATGTTAATATAACAGCAATTTTATGAATATGTACCACATGTAATGTCATTTGTAGATGGACTGAGAGGTGTGGTACTTATTTCAGTCTTATATTCATACAAATGTAATTTTTTCTGGCCACTTTATGTTTACTGGATTTGAAATTCCATCATTCCCTACCCCCTCCTACACACACTATTTAGACATGAACACATTATTTCCACACTTTGGACTGAAAATCAATTTATTTTCCTGGAATAGAATCTTACATGGGTGTCTTGTGTGAATAAGAAAATCTGTATTGGTGTACTAAGAATCTGCTTGTACAATCCAAGGGTTTCCTATGATTGGACTTTCAGATTGTTACCATGAGGCTTAAGATTTCTCTCTCCATTCAACACACTTATGTTTGATTATTTTTCTCCCATGCTTCAAATATATTGATATGTATGTAAATAAAATCTGATGCAATTTGAATGCACTGCATATTCTCATTACATAGAAGTCCTACATCATGAAATTATCTTGTGACATCATAGCACATGTAGGAATTATCTACACCTTACCATGTAGACAGAGAAATTCTGACTTGGCAAACAGTATGCCTGTCCAAAGTGGGAGAAATATTTATATCTTCCTAGGCATGAGACACTTTCAATCGGAAGTTTTGTCTTTTGATGAACTAAGTTCATTTACCCTTCTTTGATAACAAAAATGTTTCAAATCATTCTATAAATAGTTACAAGTGTATGAAAAAGGATTAATCACCATCTTAAGTTGGTGAGACAAAGAAATCTCAACCTGAGTGTCCATGTAGATGATGAGTCCTGTTAGTTCTAGTACAACTAAAGTCACTTAACAAGTGGTATGACTACTGAAAGTCCTGTTAGTTCTAGTACAACTAAAGTCACTTAACAAGTGGCATGACTACTGAAAGTCCTGTTAGTTCTAGTACAACTAAAGTCACTTAACAAGTGGTATGACTACTGAAAGTCCTGTTAGTTCTAGTACAACTAAAGTCACTTAACAAGTGGCATGACTACTGAAAGTCCTGTTAGGTCTAGTACAACTAATCACTTAACAAGTGGCATGACTACTGAAAGTCCTGTTAGGTCTAGTACAACTAATCACTTAACAAGTGGCATGACTACTGAAAGTCCTGTTAGGTCTAGTACAACTAATCACTTAACAAGTGGCATGACTACTGAAAGTCCTGTTAGGTCTAGTACAACTAAAGTCACTTAACAAGTGGCATGACTACTGAAAGTCCTGTTAGGTCTAGTACAACTAATCACTTAACAAGTGGCATGACTACTGAAAGTCCTATTAGGTCTAGTACAACTAAAGTCATTTAACAAGTGGCATGACTACTGAAAGTCCTGTTAGTTCTAGTACAACTAAAGTCACTTAACAAGTGGCAGACTACTGAAAGTCCTGTTAGGTCTAGTACAACTAAAGTCACTTAACAAGTGGCATGACTACTGAAAGTCCTGTAAGATCTGGTATAACTAAAGTCACTTAACAAGTGGCATGACTACTGAAAGTCCTGTTAGGTCTAGTACAACTAATCACTTAACAAGTGGCATGACTACTGAAAGTCCTGTTAGGTCTAGTACAACTAATCACTTAACATGTGGCATGACTACTAAAAGCCCTGTTAGTTCTAGTACAACTAAAGTTACTTAGCAAGTGGCATGACTACTGGAAGCCCTGTTAGTTCTAGTACAACTAAAGTCACTTAACAAGTGACATGACTACTGAAAACCCTGATAGTTCTAGTACAACTAAAGTCACTTAATAAATGGCATAACTACTGAAAGTCCTGGCCATACACCTTAGTCCAAATTTTGGTCTAAAATGAAAATCGGAGTAGAAAATTACAACCTCATTGAAATGATCTTACTGTAATCAGACATGCAAATCTCATTCTCAGCCTGAGGGCATTTAGATCACATGATCTTATATCCCTGCTAGGAATTTGGAATATATCAAATCTGTGTTGAAGTATTTGCTTTAACATTAACCATATTATCTAGAAGATGAATCACATATGTGATAAATCAATTACATTTATAAAGTCCCAACATGAATGTTAACTGAAGTTTATAAAATCACAAAATCAATTCCTTCATTTTTGACACATGACACTTATTAAAATAGGCAAAAACATATCACAATTTTCTTAAATTTAATTAACAAAGCATAGCCTATATCAAATATACAGAAATCGGTACATTCTATGGTTTCAAAAAGGATGCACATGTATCATCAGCTTTGATTAAATAACTCATTTTTGTGATTTTGGCACAGTTAAACTATGCTTTCCTCTAGTTAATGAGGTGCTGAAAAAAACTATCTTTAACTGGAGAAAAACTAGTTTAATTGAGAAAAACTAATGATTTTGGTGTGTCATAGATAGGCCTATACATGTCAGCATGAACAGCCTTAGGTGCTAGACCTTTCTTGAATAAATGTTGAAACACTGCTCTCTAGGTAATTTTGTCCATTTTACTAAAGTCACTTGCTGTTTACTTTAGAGTGTTATCACTTCAACAACAAAAAATGACCAAACAACACTGTTCATTAGTTACACAGTTTTAAATAGTCAGAGAAAAGCAGGGCTGAAAATGGTTATCTCTGCCTCCTTTCAATACAAGAATCGAAACTTTTCAATCAATCCCTGTATCTACATAAATCAATCTTTCTATTTTTGTATAGATAAGAAATAAGAAATCATCTTTTAACCAATAATTGTCTGATATCTCTAAAACTATTATCAAATAATTTTTATTTTCAATGACATAAACATGTAAATAAGAAACTGTTGATATTTTTATATATTTAAATACAGAGCTGCCTAGTGACTGAGGTCAAGGTCAAGATGATATATTTAAGTACTATAAATTATAGGGATCTTCTAAATAGGCTAGAATAACTCATACTTATCTTATAATAAACATGTTCTCCAGAAAATTCAGTGTCTCCAATACATTTTAATACCCAAGACACACACAGACACTTCACATACCATGTCCATATTAAATCCATTAATTATGCACTATTTAAAAAGGTCCTTTAATTTCTCACGGCTGGTCACCTGTGTATTAACATATACTCACATCCATAACTTTAATTTGATTTGATTTGATTTTTTGTTTTTATGCCAAACTCAATAATCTTTCAGTCATATGATGACGTCTAGTTTTTATTGGTGGAGGAGAAACCCCGGTTACCGGGTAAAGACCACCAACCTTCCGCAAGAAAACTGGCAAACTTTCCCACTTAATTCAAAATGACCCTAATGGGATTTGAACCAGAGATGAAAGGCCTTGTGATTTAAAGCGCAATGCTCTAACTACTCAGCCTTGTGATTTAAAACGCAATGCTCTAACCACTTTGCCACAGGGCCCCCCTCACATCCATAACAACCCATACCATACAAATAATTTCTCAAATCAAGGCCATTCATACTAAAGTCATACAAACCATACATGTACAAGACAATATCCAAACCACAACTCAATTTCTCATTCTAGCCACCTAGCTACATACACATATAACCACATTTATCTAATCCATATCAATCAATCTAAAACTCACAATATCAGAAGTGAATGCTATTAACAAATATTTCTTTTGGGAAAACAGGAAATATGATTTATGGCGAAAACTCATTTACAATCTGCCATTTACAATAATGGTACTATGGCAGATCAGAAAATTAACAGTGTTCTCTGATCTCCAATACCATAATATTTACACCCATTGTACCTTAATTACAGTTATTCTTCAAATGAAACAAGAAACCAGTAAAGGTGATATTATTGAATTACAAAGCATTGCATTTTAAAACCATGTGTAATGCAATACATCTAGAATTTTTATTTCAAGGTCAAAGGTCAAGGTAGAAAATAAACCTCAAAGATAACTAATGTCATCATGTGATGTTAAAATGTAATTGAAGACCAAATCTCAATATACCCCAAAATGTAAGATGTTATTACTCCAAAAACAAGAAATTTAAAAATCCACTTTATACGTTTAACTCCATTGTCTATGAAAGACATGTAGCAAATCTTTAGTCATTCTCAAGCTGTCAAAGAAATTTTTTCCAACTATTGAATCTCGAACCCCAAAATTTGATATTTCTTTTATCCCAAATTGACAACCAAAGAATTGACATCATTGTAAAATAATTTTCCAAGATTCCATTATCATGTGAACTTAGAAGGTGAAAATGTAAACAATTACCACACAACAGAGCTAAATGCTAAAAAGCTAAACCCAATTATTGACATAGACAGACAGACAGACATCAATAATTCTACCACTAATTGCTTTGCAATCTGGCCAAATTTAACTATCTAGCTAGGAATCCATTATCCAAAAAACGATTTTCACGCATGCTTTGATATTCAAATAACATGTATAATGTATACATGTAAGGACAGCTATTATAATCTATTAGTAACATAAAATTCCCTGAAAAATTCCATACTTTTTAATTTTACCTATGAAAGTACTATATCAAAGAGTAGGGGGAGTAACCAACAAAATTATATTACACTTGAGAGAATAATTTTATCACCATTCCATTTTAAATTCCTAGAAATTAACAAACCAGAAAATATAAGCAATATATACATGTAAGATCACTGACAATGAAAATTGAATGAACATCAGTTCATAACTTATGAGAAACAAAAACATATGCACCTGATAAAATATCAAATTATGTACCACCCAAGAACTGTAGAGTAACAGTTCTAAAGTACGTTAAGCATGAACAGATAAAAATGTATTAACCTACCATAAGCCCCACTGGTTGATTCAATCTCCTCAAGTGCCTTGATTTATATCCTGTGTAGCCGGTAGACTTCACAAAAGGATGAAGAAGAAATAACATGTAAAGCAACACTATATCTACCTAAATGTTGGAGCTTCTCTCAGAGAATTTTCTATAGCGATATACTGTACTTGATCATAGATAGACATCTGACATATACATCAGGATAGCCGATAATGCACAATACACACCGTATCTCTGCACGTGAAATGCACATGCATAAAACAAATGCGACTGAACTAAAAGCATTACAGGTGGTAGTCTGTTTAATAACTGTAAATTAACTATAGCATTGGTTAAGATGACTTCAGTTGTAAAACGATAAATAAGAGATGAATATATTTCCTTGTGCATATTTCCTAGAAGTACATCTATACAAGGTTGTTATGACCTTCAAATGTATGTTTCTGATTGTTTTTTATTATCCTGCAAAGAATTTCTCGCTTTCCGGTATGTGGGGATGTCACTGGCTGTAGATGAACTACTGCACATTTTGACTTATACTATGGACTAATACACAAGTGGGTGGAGTAGTAACATATGCCACATCTAGGTACCATAGCTCGGGACCTCAGGTTTTAACATCCATACCCCCAATGACTTAAATTGCACTTCTATTTGAGCACTTGTCAAAATGATATTCACTATTTGTTCTTAAGTTTCTGGGGTACCCTTAATTACCAGAAATTGAACCGAAAGGTCTCCCTTTCATAAGGCAAATCTTCTAACCATTGAACTAACCACAACAAGTTTCAAATATATAGTTCTTCCTTTTATTATACTCTATGTGTATTTAAATTAGTGCACTCATATTTTAGCGCTTTCAGAGGGGATAGACTTATTAGCGCTATCTTAAATTCTCGCAATTAATTTCATTACCTTTGTTGTATAAACAGAAATACCGAATGGCAGGATGGAGAAAATTTAGAGCTAACCTTGAATTAGCTCAATGACTCGAGTGCGAAAAGAGCTAATATTAGAATACCGCTAGCATTATTACACATACAGTATCTATGTGTGAGGATATCTTTTGTCTCAAATCAAGACATAGGGCTCGTAGTGGTCCTGTGTTGAAGTGTTTTTCTTGTAAGTGAAAGGCCTCAGAGTCAATTCCGCACACTGACCATTAGAGAAATCTATTTGACAGCTTACATTCTCATACAGATATAGGCAAATTATTTTTGAAGAATGCATGATAGTAAACCAATAATACTTGAATCATGATAGAAGATATAAACAAAAATTCTTTAAGATAAAAAGGAGAATAACTCCAGAAGTAAATATTGTAGGCTTGCAGAATTTGTAAACAACACTTACTTTGTCTTCCTATAAAGATAAATATAATTTAGATTTGCATAGGGAACATCTGTATATACAAGAAAATGATTAAGATATGGCTGAAACAAATAAATTGACCAAGAGGAATAATTCTTGAAAAAAGTAATTGGAGCATAATTTCACAAATCTTACATGTTCATTTTAACCACAGTGACCCTAGGTGAAGAAATGACTTACCGGTAATTTGGCTCAAATAAAATAAACAAACATAAATAACATCAGAAATAAGGATCATAAGAATGTAACAATCTATGACATTTTGTCTAACTGATATGGATTGGATATATAACAACAGCAAAGGGGAATAACTCTAGAAATAAGGAGTGAAACAGTGTAAGTTTTGTATGCTACTCTCTGGATTGGACATATAACAACAGCAAAGGGGAATAACTCTAGAAATAAGGAGTGAAACAGTGTAAGTTTTGTATGCTACTCTCTGGATTGGACATATAACAACAGCAAAGGGGAATAACTCTAGAAATAAGGAGTGTAACAGTGTAAGTTTTGTATGCTACTCTCTGGTTACCTAAGTATAAATTAATTATGGTGAACTAAGATGATTGTTTTAAAAGATATGGGCCAGGCAAATGAAATCAACAAGAAGAGATAACTCTTGAAATATCGGCTATAGGAGTGCACATTTGATGTGTGGCATTGTCTACACAGGTGATGAAATAACTACGACAAATAAATTCAACAAAAGGGAGTACCACAGATTCTACAAAATATGTGCATGTTGGTATACAGTTTTATGCCATTTTATCTCTGTTACAATATTTCCCATTTATTTTCTCATAAAATACAAATACCTGAACAATCAATTTCAATTATAATAATGAAGAACAATCTTCATGAACTTTTATTTCTTCTTCTTTCATTCTTTACCAATACGACAGTATTGATCAGTACATAACATTCCAAGATCCTTAAGTACTTTTACACTTAAATGTAATTGATTATCTGCCATTTACACAGGAAATTGTCATTTTGTTTTTTGGACATATTATGTACCCAATGATTAAATACAAATGCGTATCGTGCAGTTCTACCATTCGTGATTGTTCAGTTGGTGGAGTTTGCACCACAATTTGAAGCCCCTGGATTCGTTACCCTGTCTGGTCCAATCGTCTAAGACAGGAAGTGACTGTTAACAAGTGTTTTAAGTTTAACAAGAGTTGTCAGAAGACAACAAAGCTTGCCAAGTGTCAAAATTGTAATAATATTTGATACCAAAATTGTGAATAATATCCTAGTCACACTTGGGGCAGAATGAGCCGGAATGTTTTTGGAATGAAAATTAGTGGTACATTACTGCATATTCGAAGTGCATTCTAAATATTCTGTCTGCATTCTGAGTGCATTCCGAATATTCTGGTCCATTCTTGTGGCCAGTCCGAATATCTTGCTAATGTTCAAAACTTTTAAATATCGAACAGCATTTGAAATGTACATTTGTATTCCAACTGCATCCTGACTACATTCTAAACAGTCTTATGGCATTTTGACATCATTCGAAACATTTTGATCACATCTGAAGGAGAACCCAAACGGTAGTCCTCCGTATAAAGCTGCTGCTAACTTTTAGTTGTTAATTAGCAGTCATATATATACAACATTACGTCATGCCAAGAGGAAATGTTATTAAAAAACCAACTGCTGGCACCGGTCACCAAAGGGGCAGAGCTGCGGTCCAAGAACATGAAGATCAGGCACCGGGCCCTGTTGGTGAAATTGCCTCAGCACCGGTCGCTTAGTCCATAACAGTTGGGCATGTACTAATTAAAATACTCTAGATGATTCAGCACTGTTTTGTACCCTATCATTCTTGATATGATATAAAATATCTCGGATACCAAAGTATAAATCTTTAGAATGTCCAGGACACAGATACAAATCCAGCAAAAATGGACAAACATGGGCCTCTGGAAACCAAGAGGTGGGATCAGGTGCCACAGAGGAGTAAGCTTCCCCTGTCAACTAATCACACCTGCCGTGAGTCCACAGTCAAGTCCAAATGAAATACGTGAGGAACGAATCCTCGTCACAATTGGTACAGACGTCTCAACTACCAGTAACGAAAAGGCACTCACCATTTCACCCAGTGAAACAGAGTAATCGCAAACAAGACAATTATACCGACCGTAAAATTTGCAGAACGTTGACATCAAACGTGGTTTTCGATATCCCTGTGTCAATAATTTGTCAGTGAGTAGTTTACCTCTGTATATGAAATGTTCATATGTGGAACACGCCCTGGCATATCAGATCATTTGTGAAATTTAAACTCCATATGCGGGTGGCAGTGGGATGTTACTATTCAAGTGAGGAAAATTTACAATGGGAAAGCCAAAATCGTCGCCTTTGTCATATAACTTAGAGGGGGGGTATAAGAAGTAGGTCAAAATACATTATCTATGTTACTAGGTCAAAGGGCATGGTATCAACAATTTTCACTTATATGGTGGTGGCTAGTTTACAATGTATCTGGGAAGAGACCACAGGCCTTCTGCATGTAAACTGGCAAACTTTCTCACAAAATCGGCTTAGGTTCCAGCAAGGCTTGAACTTGCACTGAACAGAAGTGAGAAATTTCATGGTTTAAAGCGTGATGTTCCACCCACTCAGATACTGAGGCCCCTACTTACTTATATTACAAAAAATACAATCCAGGTTAAAGTTTTATTTACAGACGCTGCCGGGTATATGATGTTATCTCTCCTGACATTTTTTTCTGGTGGAGATACCTTTTGATTGTCAACAATTCTACTCACTTTTCAGTAATAAGAGGTTGGTTACATAAAAAATGTAAGTATGATTTATTTTGTCAGTGTAATTTTATTGTTTTTATGCTTTTATGTTTTTGTTGCCTAAAATTTAAACTCGTCCTGGTCAAGAAAGTGTTAACAAGACTCCTTCTCGCCACTATCCCTAAAACAAAGAATATCTATCGATCAGTGACTGGTCAACTGGTCACATTTGTTGTTCTCTGAAGTTTATAATTGACCTGCAGTCAGATAGAATATTTTAGATTGGTCAAGGAAGTGTACCAGATCATGTGACAGCTCAGAAACATGGGTTGTCTACAGTTACTAAACTTTCCTACCTCAGTTTTTACAAATATCAATGCCAACCAGACATCAATATACTGGTATGTTGAATAATTTTTTGTGGAGTTTTTGAAAATATACTAGAATACTATGAATCACAGAGGGTCCCACTGCATATACATGTGTATATTGTTGTAAAGATTAGAAAAATACTGGCACTCTTTCTTTAACTTGACCAAATTTCCCAAATACCAATTCCATAAAATTTGGATACATCTAGTAAATAAATGTGGAATAGAGAGAGCTAATAAGAAGTTGATAAAAGGGTAAAAACAAAGTCAAGACAGTTTCTCCCACAAAATTTATCAAATAGTGCTGATCAAACTTGATAAAGGTTTTTCCCATATATTAATTCACCTTCCTTATCAATTTGGTTGAAATCCATTGAGATATGTAGAATTCAGAGCACTAATGTAGAATTCAGAGCACTAACAAAAAGTTGATTAGAAAAAACTAAACCAAGGACAGTACTTTTTATTTGAAAGCATGAATTAAGAGTACATTTTTTAAAACTGTTTACAGACAGGCAGATAGAAAAGCGGACAGAAGGATGTAATGAGAACTCAGCATTCGGATGATGCCAGGCCCTAAATATAATTTTTTAATAGATGAGGACTTTCATCTTCTATATATAAGTAGATGATGAGGGTATATTTTTGGAGTTTAAAACAATTTTGGACTTAAATTCAAATGCTGAACAACTGAATCAAACTACCTCAAATTATTCTGTTTGACCTGTTTAATGATTTTCTACATTCTACACAGTTTCTACATTACTGAAGTTTGACTTCATGACATAATCATTCATAAAACAAATATATTAGTATACATTTTAAAGCCTAGACACTTTTGCTTCTCTGTTTCCAGATGCAATACAGGTTTTAAGTGTAATAAGAATACAACACAACAAAGATGTTGATCTCCCTGCTGTCAATTAAATTTCACTTACTACAATGATTAATGACCTGTTTATATACCTGTTAGTATGTATTATGTTGCTAGTGGTTTAATGATGAAGACTCAGGGGTTTTATAATATAACCAACGATTCTCTGTAGACATTAATACAGTTTGTAATCTGACAAACACCAATCAAAATACTGTTATTAGCTTTTATAAGCCAGATAATATATAATATATATATTATCTGGTTATAAAGAAATTAATTACATATGGCACCAGACAATAAAGGGAGATAACTCTAGAATCACCATTTCATATACAATACTTCACCAGATAGGATGTGTATCTGCATCTGATGTGCAGACCCTAGGGGCGAATTTGTTGCAAACAAACTAGTTTCAGTTTTGGATTATGGTTTACAACTAGTTTGAAACTAAAACTGGTTTCCTATGGCTAAACAAATAATTGGTTTAAACTACAAAAATGGGGTACAGAACTAAGTAAGCAGTCGCTCTTTTATATGAGATGTAAAAATAAAGGGAAAATAATACTAATTATAGGAAAAGAGTATCAATCTTATTGCGATATTCATTAACACTGATTATCATGTTTCCACTTTTTGAATTGCTTGGGTTTAATATGTAAAAAAGCAAAAATAACTGTGGTAATTGAGGTCCATGTTAAATAAAAAAAAAGTGAAAATATGATAAACAAAATGACAATTGACAGCTGATCAATTTGGAGACTGAATTCATCAACTTACTGTTTTAATATTGTAAAACATTAGGAATACAATTTTACTGCCCATGTCCAGGAGACACATAAAAGGTATCCGATACCTGTTGCCGCCATATTGTTATAGCAACAAACTTGCATAAACCTACTAAACCACCCCAGGAGGCAGTTTGAATGTTTAATAAACTAGTTTGGGTTTAGGAAAAGCAAATGAAAAACCAGTTTTAGTTCAACAACAGTTTAAAACTGGTTTATGTAACAAATAGAAAGTTTACTAAACTGGTTCAAAACTATAACCAGTTTCTGTAGAACAATTTCGCTTAAGTGTGGCAATGACCAAAATATATCCCAGGCAATGCAAAAGCAGAAAATCAGACATAATGCAAACCTATACTCCCTGGCTTGACGAGTGTGACAGACAGGGCTATCTCGACCTAAGTGTTAGGAGTGACTCTGGTTATCCAATGCCTGCGTCTCTCAATTTTCAGACAGAAACTATAGTAAAGTGTTAGATGAGCAGGCTTTTTACTAAGATATTACACATAGACTCTTATTAACGGTGAATTAAGGACAGTGATTTTCACAATGAATGTTAAACAGCAGGGCAACTTGAACTAATTTTGGTTATAATTATTACCACTGTACTGTAATTACCCGATATCTGTCAAATGTATGGACAACAAATCACTTATTTGTTAGGTTTTGAAGTCATGTTTTACTACAGTTCTAAATTTTGAAGTCATGTTACACTACAGTTCTATTTTTTTAAGCCATGTTACACTAAAGTTCTATTTTTGAAGCCATGTTACACTACAGTTCTATTTTAGAAGCCATGTTACACTACAGTTCTATTTTTTGAAGTTCTGTTACACTATAGTTCTATGTTTTTAAGCCATGTTACACTACAGTTCTATTTTTTGAAGTTCTGTTACACTAAAGTTCTATTTTTTTAAGCCATGTTACACTACAGTTCTATTTTTTTAAGCCATGTTACACTACAGTTCTATTTTTAAGCCATGTTACACTACAGTTCTATTTTTTAAGCCATGTTACACTACAGTTCTATTTTTAAGCCATGTTACACTACAGTTCTATTTTTTAAGCCATGTTACACTACAGTTCTATTTTTAAGCCATGTTACACTACAGTTCTATTTTTGAAGCCATGTTACACTACAGTTCTATTTTTTGAAGCCATGTTACATTACAGTTCTATTTTTTTAAGCCATGTTACACTACAGTTCTATTTTTTTAAGCCATGTTACATTACAGTTCTATTTTTTTAAGCCATGTTACACTACAGTTCTATTTTTTTAAGCCATGTTACACTACAGTTCTATTTTTTAAGTCATGTTACACTACAGTTCTATTTTTTTAAGCCATGTTACACTAAAGTTCTATTTTTTTAAGCCATGTTACACTAAAGTTCTATTTTTTTAAGCCATGTTACACTACAGTTCTAATTTTTTAAGCCATGTTACATTACAGTTCTATTTTTTTAAGCCATGTTACACTAAAGTTCTATTTTTTTAAGCCATGTTACACTACAGTTCTATTTTTGAAGCCATGTTACACTACAGTTCTATTTTTTTAAGCCATGTTACATTACAGTTCTATTTTTTTAAGCCATGTTACACTACAGTT
This sequence comes from Atrina japonica, assembly GCA_030159075.1. Classification (NCBI taxonomy): domain Eukaryota; kingdom Metazoa; phylum Mollusca; class Bivalvia; order Pterioida; family Pinnidae; genus Atrina; species Atrina japonica. The sequence continues at coordinate 1,530,723 of BROG01000017.1, read as the reverse complement.
CTATTTTTTTAAGCCATGTTACACTATAGTTCTATTTTTAAGCCATGTTACAAGCCATGTTACACTACAGTTCTATTTTTTTAAGCCATGTTACATTACAGTTCTATTTTTTTAAGCCATGTTACACTACAGTTCTATTTTTTTAAGCCATGTTACACTACAGTTCTATTTTTTTAAGCCATGTTACACTTCAGTTCTATTCTTTTTAAGCCATGTTACACTAGAGTTCTATTTTTTTAAGCCATGTTACACTACAGTTCTATTTTTTTAAGCCATGTTACACTACAGTTCTATTTTTAAGCCATGTTACAAGCCATGTTACACTACAGTTCTATTTTTGAAGCCATGTTACACTACAGTTCTATTTTTTAAGCCATGTTACACTACAGTTCTATTTTTTAAGCCATGTTACACTACAGTTCTATTTTTTGAAGCCATGTTACACAGTTCTATTTCACAAACATGGTGTACTCTCAATTTGGTTAAAGTTATGAGACTCCAGTTACAAGCAGAAACACAAACAGAGCAAAAACATGTGCCCCCTCCCCTCAATATGGGGACATAAAAAGTCCAATTATATAACTACACATATATCTATATGCAGAACTTTCATATGGGATTCTTTTTACAGTCATGAATATATGGAGTACTCCATATGTTATCTCAAGAGGCACTGGTTTACATTTGTATTTACAAGTACATCATTTACTGATTCACTTTAACACCTGTTTACAATATAAATGATACGCTGGATGAATTGGATTATTTGTATGTTTACACTGTAAGTATATGTTGTAATTAGAATTCTATTACTTGGAGCTGAAAGCCAAGTCCATGCATTACTAAAGGATGTATTCAATGTCATTATATAGATGTCTATCTATGCCTTAGCATGCTATAGATGCTGTAAGTTCTAAACAGCTTCAATACCTAAGGCATATGTATGTCTATGCCTTAGCATGCTATAGATGCTGTAAGTTCTAAATAGCGTCAATACCTGAGGCATATGTATGTCTATGCCTTAGCATGCTTTAGATGCTGTAAGTTCTGTGCAGTGTCAATACCTGAGGCATATGTATGTCTATGCCTTAGCATGCTTTAGATGCTGTAAGTTCTAAACAGCATCAATACCTGAGGCATATGTATGTCTATGCCTTAAAATGCTTTAGATGCTGTAAGTTCTAAACAGCTTCAATACCTGAGGCATATGTATGTCTATGCCTTAGCATGCTTTAGATGCTGTAAGTTCTGTACAGTGTCAATACCTAAGGCATATGTATGTCTATGCCTTAGCATGCTTTAGATGCTGTAAGTTCTAAACAGCATCAATACCTGAGGCATATGTATGTCTATGCCTTAGCATGCTTTAGATGCTGTAAGTTCTAAACAGCTTCAATACCTGAGGCATATGTATGTCTATGCCTTAGCATGCTTTAGATGCTGTAAGTTCTGTGCAGTGTCAATACCTAAGGCATATGTATGTCTATGCCTTAGCATGCTTTAGATGCTGTAAATTCTAAACAGCATCAATACCTGAGGCATATGTATGTCTATGCCTTAGCATGCTTTAGATGCTGTAAGTTCTAAACAGCTTCAATACCTGAGGCATATGTATGTCTATGCCTTAGCATGCCTCAGATGCTGTAAGTTCTAAACAGTGTTTATACCTGAGGCATATGTATGTCTATGCCTTAGCATGCTTTAGATGCTGTAAGTTCTAAACAGCATCAATACCTGAGTCATATGTATGTCTATGCCTTAGCATGCTTTAGATGCTGTAAGTTCTAAACAGCATCAATACCTGAGGCATATGTATGTCTATGCCTTAGCATGCTTTAGATGCTGTAAGTTCTAAACAGCTTCAATACCTGAGGCATATGTATGTCTATGCCTTAGCATGCTTTAGATGCTGTAAGTTATAAACAGCGTCAATACCTGAGGCATATGTATGTCTATGCCTTAGCATGCTATAAATGCTGTAAGTTCTAAACAGCGTTTATACCTGAGGCATATGTATGTCTATGCCTTAGCATGCTATAGATGCTGTAAGTTCTAAACAGCGTCAATACCTGAGGCATATGTATGTCTATGCCTTAGCATGCTTTAGATGCTGTAAGTTCTGTGCAGTGTCAATATATGAAGTGCATAACTTGATTACATGAGTTTTATCACTTACCAGCATATACAGTGAAACTTGTATATAAAGACCTTCTTACAGATACAACAAAACCAGTTTTTATAGGGAGGTGGTCTTTATTTATAGGTTGATTTGTACACAAATGGTACTATTGGTAAAAACCAAAAATGGCCTTTGTGACCAGGTTGTTTTTATATACAGGTGGTTGCTAAAGCAGGTTTTACTGTACTACAATAAATATTGCAAAACTAGAGGTACTATACAGTTTGTTAAACTGATAAATAATCATAACACTTCTTTACCTCATAAAAATTATGTCAAAATTAAATGTCTTTACATTCCAGTACATACCAACATGTTTGAACATCACATAATTGCTGTAAAAACGTTAAACATTTCTATTTACATATTGGCACACAATAATAATTTTGCACCTCATAATAAGACAGGGTAAATAAAGCGCCATGATTTGTACATACCTGAACATGTTATATTTACAATTACTAGTTACACTCAAACTTTTTTTATTTCATATTTTACAGATGTAAAAAATTCAACAGCTAAGCATCTAATCAATTTTAAGCAAAACAAGGAAATATCATTTACAACTAAGAAATAATAATCTGTGTACATAGTAAACTATTTAGGATCCACTTACCAACACCTCACTGATTCAGCTGCCATAGAATATTCCGCCACTTATTGGAAGAAGAAAAAAAATGTGACATAAACATCAACAGAGATTTATCAATATATTTTTCTCTCTACAGCTATCCAGGAAGAATTCACAAGTATTAATAATGAAGTAACAATACTAGACACCAAGATATTTTTTTGTAGATGAGAATGCTCACAGCAACAATGGTAGAAACTGACAGCATCAGTTGATCACAAACAACTTGCAGGTACAGCTATGATACTTACATCCAACATGTGAGATAAATCAATCCATAACCAGCGGGTGTTATTTATCCCGAATCAAACATTTTGACATGTAGTTTTGATTCTTCATTGTATAAAGCAGATTGGAATTAAAGTAAAAGACAATGATAGGTGGAGTATGAGACGGTGATTTAATCGTTTAATCTTGGTATGGTTGTGATGAATGGTGTATTGGTATGCTTGTGTTGCATGGTGTATTGGTATGCTTGTGTTGCATGGTGTATTGGTATGCTTGTGATGCATGGTGTATTGGTATGCTTGTGTTGCATGGTGTATTGGTATGCTTGTGATGCATGGTGTATTGGTATGCTTGTGATGCATGGTGTATTGGTATGCTTGTGATGCATGGTGTATTGGTATGCTTGTGATGCATGGTGTATTGGTATGCTTGTGATGCATGGTGTATTGGTATGCTTGTGATGCATGGTGTATTGGTATGCTTGTGATGCATGGTGTATTGGTATGCTTGTGATGAATGGTGTATTGGTATGCTTGTGTTGCATGGTGTATTGGTATGCTTGTGATGCAATGGTATGCTTGTGTTGCATGGTGTATTGGTATGCTTGTGTTGCATGGTGTATTGGTATGCTTGTGTTGCAATGGTATGCTTGTGATGCATGGTGTATTGGTATGCTTGTGTTGCATGGTGTATTGGTATGCTTGTGATGCAATGGTATCCTTGTGATGCATGGTGCATTGGTATGCTTGTGTTGCAATGGTGTATTGGTATGCTTGTGATGCATGGTGTATTGGTATGCTTGTGATGCATGGTGTATTGGTATGCTTGTGATGCATGGTGTATTGGTATGCTTGTGATGCATGGTGTATTGGTATGCTTGTGTTGCATGGTGTATTGGTATGCTTGTGATGCATGGTGTATTGGTATGCTTGTGATGCATGGTGTATTGGTATGCTTGTGATGAATGGTGTATTGGTATGCTTGTGATGCATGGTGTATTGGTATGCTTGTGTTGCATGGTGTATTGGTATGCTTGTGTTGCATGGTGTATTGGTATGCTTGTGTTGCATGGTGTATTGGTATGCTTGTGATGCAATGGTATGCTTGTGTTGCATGGTGTATTGGTATGCTTGTGTTGCAATGGTATCCTTCTGATGCATGGTGTATTGGTATGCTTGTGTTGCATGGTGTATTGGTATGCTTGTGTTGCATGGTGTATTGGTATGCTTGTGATGCAATGGTATCCTTGTGATGCATGGTTTATTGGTATGCTTGTGTTGCATGGTGTATTGGTATGCTTGTGTTGCATGGTGTATTGGTATGCTTGTGTTGCATGGTGTATTGGTATGCTTGTGATGCAATGGTATCCTTGTGATGCATGGTGTATTGGTATGCTTGTGTTGCATGGTGTATTGGTATGCTTGTGTTGCATGGTGTATTGGTATGCTTGTGATGCAATGGTATTCTTGTGATGCATGGTGTATTGGTATGCTTGTGATGCATGGTGTATTGGTATGCTTGTGTTGCATGATGTATTGGTATGCTTGTGTTGCATGGTGTATTGGTATGCTTGTGATGCAATGGTATCCTTGTGATGCATGGTGTATTGGTATGCTTGTGTTGCATGGTGTATTGGTATGCTTGTGTTGCATGGTGTATTGGTATGCTTGTGTTGCATGGTGTATTGGTATGCTTGTGTTGCATGGTGTATTGGTATGCTTGTGATGCAATGGTATGCTTGTGATGCATGGTGTATTGGTATGCTTGTGATGCATGGTGTATTGGTATGCTTGTGTTGCATGGTGTATTGGTATGCTTGTGATGCAATGGTATCCTTGTGATGCATGGTGTATTGGTATGCTTGTGATGCAATGGTATCCTTGTGATGCATGGTGTATTGGTATGCTTGTGTTGCATGGTGTATTGGTATGCTTGTGTTGCATGGTGTATTGGTATGCTTGTGTTGCATGGTGTATTGGTATGCTTGTGATGCAATGGTATCCTTGTGATGCATGGTGTATTGGTATGCTTGTGTTGCATGGTGTATTGGTATGCTTGTGTTGCATGGTGTATTGGTATGCTTGTGTTGCATGGTGTATTGGTATGCTTGTGATGCATGGTGTATTGGTATGCTTGTGATGCATGCTGTATTGGTATGCTTGTGTTGCATGGCATATTGGTATGCTTGTGTTGCAATGGTATGCTTGTGTTGCAATGGTATGCTCATGGTGCAATAGTATGCTGATGGTGCATTGTTATACTTGTGGTGCAATGGTATGCTTGTGGTGCATAGTATGCTTGTGGTGCAATGGTATGCTTAAGGTAAAATGGTATGCTTATGTTGCAATGGCATGTTTGTGATGCAATGGTATACTTGTGCAGTAGTGGTTTGCTCATGGTGCAATGGTATGCTCATAGTTAGTGCTCTGGTATGCTTGTGGTGCAATTGTATGTTTGTGGTGTAATTTTATGCTCATGGTTCAATGGTATACTTGTGGTACAATGGTATGCTTATGGTGCAATGGTATAGTTATGGTGCAATGGTATGGTTGTGTTGCAATGGTATGCTCGAGGTACAATGGAATGCTTATGGTTGAATGTTATTCTTGTGGTGCAATGGTATGCTTCTAGTGCAATGATATACTCATGGTGCAACGGTATGCATGTTGTGCCATAGTATGCTCATGGTGTAATGGTGTGATAGTGATGCAATGGTATGCTTGTGGTGCAATTGTGTGCTTATAGTGCAATGGTATGCTTGTGGTGCAATTGTATGCTTATAGTGCAATGGTATACTTGTGGTGCTATGGTATGCTTATGGTACAATGATATAGCTGTGGTGCAGTGGTATGCTCGTGGTACAATAGTATGCTCATGGTGCATTGATATGCTTATGGTGCAATGGTATACTTGTGGTGCAATGGTATGCTTGTGTTCCAATGTTATAAACATGATTAGAAAATGATTAATAGAATCTACCCCTACCTTGAGGTTATGACAAAGGAATCTCAATCCAAGGGTATGATTCATTCAAAATTATTTCCTCAGGATTGAGATTCATTTGTCATAACCTCGAGGTAGGGGTTGATGATTTTCCTCCCATTTATTAGATATATGTCTATGTAGATTTATGTATGATCTACATAACTATATAGATCTAGGCATATCTGAGTCATGTCTGACATAAATATGTACTGCATTCTGGAAACCACAGAAGTTCTACATCATAAATTGTATTGTGATGTCATAACCCATGTAGCTTGTCATCCATCCCCCTGTGGATGACAGGCTGATCATTTTGCACTAGTTATAAGGATAACTGTGAATATGGGAGAATGCTATATTCATAATATACATTAACAAAACATGCCATATTTGTCAGAGTCCAATCTGAAACATTTAAAAGGGCAAAACCTATTTTTAATAGGCATATGTGAAAGAATTTTGCGAGAGAGAGAGAGAGAGAGAGAGAGAGAGAGAGAGAGAGAGAGAGAGAGAGAGAGAGAGAGAGAGAGAGAGCAGGAGAGAGGGGAGAGAGGGAGAGAGAGAGAGAGAGAGAGAGAGAGAGAGAGAGAGAGAGAGAGAGAGAGAGAGAGAGAGAGAGAGAATTTTATGTTTTGGAATAAAATCTACAAACGTAAATGTCACAATACAACAGAAAATTCTGAGAACAAATCCAATTACATGTTCAGAGGATTTAAGATTTTACAATGGTTTCAGAACATTAATTGCTCACTACTTGACCAAATATCATGTTGCAAAATTCTAAAATGATTTCCTTTGGGAAAAGTTTGAAATATTGATACACTGATAATTTCTGGAGAAAAATTTAGAAAATGTTATCTTCAACTAAATATTTCTTTCAAACCTAAACCACTTGGTAATCAAATTGATTTAGTACATGACTTTGGTAAAAATAAAAGTTTATTTTATCTCTGTTTGATATTGTATTTGTTATTCATGATCTCAGTTTAATAATGTATAAGCCACTCAAGCAATCATTTGATGATCAGACCATGTTTATGTACATGGATTTAGGACTGACTTTATCTCTGTTTAATAATATATTTGCCATCCAGGTATTAGATGATTGTTAACCTTGATCAATAATGATGAAATCAACAAGGGATGCATGGCCCTGATTAATAATGGCGAAATAAACAAGAGGTCCATGTGTCTGATCATTAATGGTGATATAAACAAGAGGTCCATGTGTCTGATTAATAATGGTGAAATAAACAAGAGGTCCATGTGTCTGATCATTAATGGTGATATAAACAAGAGGTCCATGTGTCTGATCAATAATGGTGATATAAACAAGAGGTCCATGTGTCTGATCATTAATGGTGATATAAACAAGAGGTCCATGTGTCTGATCAATAATGGTGATATAAACAAGAAATCGATGTGTCTGATCATTAATGGTGATATAAACAAGAGGTCCATGTGTCTGATAAATAATGGTGATATAAACAAGAGGTCCATGTGTCTGATCAATAATGGTGATATAAACAAGAGGTCCATATGTCTGATCAATAATGGTGATATAAACAAGAGGTCCATGTGTCTGATCAATAATGGTGATATAAACAAGTGATGCATATGTCTGATCAATAATGGTAAAATAAACAAGAGGTCCATGTGTCTGATCAATAATGGTGATATAAACAAGTGATGCATATGTCTGATCAATAATGGTAAAATAAACAAGAGGTCCATGTGTCTGATCAATAATGGTGATATAAACAAGAGGTCCATGTGTCTGATCAATAATGGTGATATAAACAAGAGGTCCATATGTCTGATCAATAATGGTGATATAAACAAGTGATGCATATGTCTGATCAATAATGGTAAAATAAACAAGAGGTCCATGGGCTTAAACAGTTACCTTAGTAATGTCAGCTAGTTCAAATATGGTTTAAATATGCTTCTAGCGGGTAATGTAACTCTGTTGGTCAAGGGCTCAATCTTCAACATGAAGGTCCTTGGTTTGGTTCCTAACCAGGGACCTTTCAAGATTTTTAAACATAATTGGGCCCCTTATCCCTCTCCATACTCTATGCCTAGAGGTTCTACATGGTGTATTTCAATTTCTTTGTGGAGTTGTATAATTGTAGTGGCACTTTAAAAGCCGTTTGGAAATATGGATAAATCAAGCAGGATGAAAATATACATACAAGACATGTCTTCCTGTTGCAAGAGACAAGTAGCAAGGGCTTGAAGTAGTTACTCTTTAAATCATTTTATCAACAACAAGCAAATGTGCTTAAAACAAATTTCCACAATAGCTGCTCGCACCAAACACTGAAAATAGATTAAGCTTTATTTTTATTGAATAATTTTATTTTGTTTCAGTGAAATCCTTTCATTAGAACTGCAAGCTTTAGTTTGTGTGGTTTTTTTTTTCAAGATGGTGGCCATCTTGGATTTCAAATTGACCCAAATAAGACATAATCAGATAATGAACATTAAAATGAAGTTTAAAATTATTCTGTTGTGTTTCACTTTACTTTCATAATGTTAAAATTTGTGGATGTATAAAGGATGTTGATAGATGAAGATTGGTCACCATAGGTTAATTCAGCCATTGGCCCATGTGATGTACAAATATTAATGTATATTATGATAAATTTGTATCAATGTATATAAAATATCAACCATATCTTATGAAATTGACATTTTCAGCATTCCATTGTTGTTGACCTTGACCTTATAACCTTGCAGCATTTCATTGTCTGTGACCATGACCCTTGAATTGATAACCTTGATCCTTTGTGTCATAAATCTATGAATCAGTTCCAAAAATTTTCCCAATGATCTCTGTATACAAAACTTCAACATTTTGCTTTTGTTTTTTATTTAAGAAAATTAGCATTCTAATATATCATTTTTTTAATGACATTGACCTTTGATTTTTAATATTTCTGATGACAATCATTGTATGATTCCAAATAAAATGGTCTTATTAAATATATGTAATTGGAAACTTTTGATTTCTCATTTGATCCTAACCTTTGACTGATAGTCTTCAACAATGCAGCAAAAAGATTCTGACATCAATATCTTAAAGTTTTGAATACATTTGTATTTACAAAATGCAAACTATTTTTAGTAAATAAACTGTTTACACAAAATAGTAGTATATCAACTGAATCCCCCCCCCCCCACACACACACACACACACACCCCACCCCCACCCCCATAACTTCAAGATGGCCACCCTGTATTCTGGATCTGCTCTGAAAAATAACAACATTTCATCCTGGCAATGAACAGAAGATTCCTCTTACACTTTATATGAAGCCTTTCTTACAGTTGAAGTTCAAAATAAAAGTTAACAATAAAATTATACTTCGAAAGTTTACAAATTTTCAGGTGTTTCATGTATCTAAGATTATTTATCTTTTTTTACACAGGACTATGCACATATGTAAAACATACTTTCTCAGACAAAAAATTTGGGATGATTAAGTATAGTATTTCTTCTTCCTATGCTATTTTACTGTAACATATAAATATAGCATTTTAACCCACACTGTAGTTAAACAGATCTATGTTCTCTCTAAGCTACTTTAACACATAAATATAGCATTTCGACCCACACTGTAGGTATACAGGTCCATGTTCCCTCTAGGCTGTGTACTGCAACACAAATATAGCATTTTGACCTACATTGTAGTTATACAGGTATATGTTCTCTCTAAGCTACTGTAACACATAAATATAGCATTTTGACCCACAGACAGACAGGCAGACAGGTCTATGTTCCCTCTAAGTTACTGTAACACATTAGTCATAACATTTTTACCTACACTATAGGTATACAGGTCTATGTTCCCTCCCGGCTGTATATTGTAACATATGATTATAGCATTTTGACCCACACTGTAGGTATACAGGTTGACATTGTATGTTCCCTCTAAGCTACTGTAACATATTAGTCATAGCATTTTGACCCACACTGTAGGTATACAGGTTTATGTTCCCTCTAGGCTATATATTATAACATATTAATACAGCATTTTGACCCACACTGTAGGTATACAGGTCCATGTTCCCTCTAGGCTGTATATTGTAACATATGAATACAGCATTTTGACCTACACTGTAGGTATACAGGTCTATGTTCCCTCTAGGCTATATATTATAACATATGAATACAGCATTTTGACCCACACTGTAGGTAGACAGGTCTATGTTCCCTCTTGGCCCCTTGTAGTATATTCATATACTCAGTTACAGAAATGCCAACAATCCAGTTCCTATAGCACAAAAATGAATATACATGTAAAGTGTATTTTTGTAAACATTTACAAAAATTAGTATCTAATATAATTATAACATTCTTTTGAAGTACTCTAAATTTGTACTTTATGGAAAACAAACTGCACTAAACATCATGAACATTTATCTTTAACACAAATATATCTAAAAACCAATATAAATAAGTATATGTTCTCTTTATCTGCTGCAATTATAAAACTGCTTTAATGACACAAAAACTCCAGAGAGAAGCAAGGTTTGATAAGTGTCTGTAAACTAACATTTCCTACATTACCAAATATATGCATTTTAGTTTGTTAAATATTGTTTACTGCTTTATTGCTTCACACCAGTTATAGGCAAAATGCCACAAATTTTTATCTTTGCTAAGGACTAATGCCAATACCAAAATAGCTTTATTCGGACCATGATCTCATCTGAATTAGTCTAATCACTTTCACCTTAAAACAGTCATTACAACTGTTAGAAATGTCGGCTTCAGGTCTGGATTCAAACCTGAAACCCCTCACATTTACCATGTGTTTGCTTTACCAATAGACTACCATGATTGGTTTATTTCTCAATGTTTGAATAAATGCTAAGAAGGTTCATTTTCAGTCCTTGATTCTTTGAGAGAAACTATATTGATATCCATAAAACTACTCACATAAATAAAAATAAAAAAATAACAGAGTCCCAACACATTGATGACCACTAACATTAATGTAAAGTCTGACATACTTATGACTGCTGACATAAATGTGGAGTCTGACATTCTAAAGACCACTGACATCAATGTACAGTTTCACATAATTATGACCGCTGACATCAATGTGGAGTCTGACATACTTAAAACCACTGACATCAATGTAGAGTCTGACATACTTATAACCACCAACATCAATATGGAGTCTGATATACATAAAACCACTGACACCAATGTGGAGTCTGACATACTGAAAACCATTGACATCAATATGGAGTCTGACATACTTAAAACCACTGACATCTATGTGGAGCCTGACATACTTTAAACCACTGATATCAATATGGAGTCTGATATACTTCAAACCACTGACATCAATGTGGAGTCTGACATATTTATGACCCCCAATATCAATGTGGAGTCTGACATACATATTACCACTGACATCAATGTGGAGTCTGACATACTTATGACCACTGACATCAATGTGGAGTCTGACATACTTAAAACCACTGACATCAATGTGGAGTCTGATGTACTTAAAACCACTGATATCAATATGGAGTCTGACATACTCAAACCCACTGAAATCAATTTGGAGTCAGATATATTTAAAACCACTGATATCAATGTGGAGTCTGACATATATATGACCCCAAACATCAATGTTGGGTCTGACATACTTAAAACCACTGACATCAATGTGGAGTCTGATATATTTAAAACCACTGACATCAATGTGGAGTCTGATATACTTAAAACCATTGACATCAATGTGGAGTCTGATATACTTAAAACAACTGACATCAATATGGAGTCTGACATACTCAAACCCACTGACATCAATTTGGAGTCAGATATATTTAAAACCACTGACATCAATGTGGAGTCTGACATATATATGACCCCAAACATCAATGTTGGGTCTGACATACTTAAAACCACTGACATCAATGTGGAGTCTGATATACTTAACACCACTGACATCAAGGTGGAGTCTGACATACTTAAAACCACTGACATCTATGTGGAGCCTGACATACTTTAAACCACTGATATCAATATGGAGTCTGATATACTTCAAACCACTGACATCAATGTGGAGTCTGACATATTTATGACCCCCAATATCAATGTGGAGTCTGACATACATATTACCACTGACATCAATGTACTGTCTGACATACTTAAAGCCACTTACATTAATATAGAGTCTGACATATTTAAAACCACTGACATCAATGTGGAGTCTGATATACTTAAAACCACTGACATCAATGTGGAGTCTGACATACTTATGACCACTGACATCAATGTGGAGTCTGATATATTTAAAACCACTGACATCAATGTGGAGGCTGATATACTTAAAACCATTGACATCAATGTGGAGTCTGATATACTTAAAACAACTGACATCAATATGGAGTCTGATATACTTAAAACCTCTGACATCAATGTGTAGTCTGACATACTTAAATCCACTGACATCATTGTGGAGTATGACATATTTATGGTCATTGATATCAATATGGAGTCTGATATACTTAAAACCACTGACATCAATGTGGAGTCTGACATACTTATGACCACTGACATCAATGTGGAGTCTGACATACTAAAACCACTGACATCAATGTGGAGTCTGATGTACTTAAAACCACTGATATCAATATGGAGTCTGACATACTCATACCCACTGACATCAATTTGGAGTCAGATATATTTAAAACCACTGACATCAATGTGGAGTCTGACATATATATGACCCCAAACATCAATGTTGGGTCTGACATATTTAAAACCACTGACATCAATGTGGAGTCTGATATACTTAACACCACTGACATCAAGGTGGAGTCTGATATACTTAAAACCACTGACATCAATATAGAGTCTGATATACGTAAAACCACTGACATCAATATGGAGTCTGACATACATAAAACCACTGACATCAATGTGGAGTCTGACATACTTAAAACCACTGACATCATTGTGGAGTCTGATATACTTTAAACCACTGACATCAATATGGAGTCTGATATACTTAAAACCACTGACATCAATGTGGAGTCTGACATACTTATGACCACTGACATCAATGTGGAGTCTGACATACTAAAACCACTGACATCAATGTGGAGTCTGATGTACTTAAAACCACTGATATCAATATGGAGTCTGACATACTCATACCCACTGACATCAATTTGGAGTCAGATATATTTAAAACCACTGACATCAATGTGGAGTCTGACATATATATGACCCCAAACATCAATGTTGGGTCTGACATATTTAAAACCACTGACATCAATGTGGAGTCTGATATACTTAACACCACTGACATCAAGGTGGAGTCTGATATACTTAAAACCACTGACATCAATATAGAGTCTGATATACGTAAAACCACTGACATCAATATGGAGTCTGACATACATAAAACCACTGACATCAATGTGGAGTCTGACATACTTAAAACCACTGACATCATTGTGGAGTCTGATATACTTTAAACCACTGACATCAATATGGAGTCTGATATACTTAAAACCACTGACATCAATGTAGAGTCTGATATACTTAAAACCACTGACATCAATGTGGAATCTTACATATTTAAAGCCACTGACATCAATGTGGAGTCTGAAATATTTATGACCCCAACATCAATGTGGAGTCTGACATATTTATGATCCAAACATCAATGTGGAGTCTGACATACTTAAAATCACTGACATTAATGTGGAGTTTGATATATTTAAAACCACTGACATCAATGTACTGTCTGACCTATTTATGACCCCAACACCAATGTGGAGTCTGACATACTGAAAACCACTGACATCAATGTGGAGTCTGATATACTTAAAACCACTAACATCAATGTGGAGTCTGACATACTGAAAACCACTGACATCAATGTGGAGTCTGACATACTTATGACCACTGACACGAATGTGGAGTCTGACATACTTAAAACCACTGACATCAATGTGGAGTTTTCTTATAAGGAATTTCAATGGACATATCTTTTTGTTCAGTTCATTATAAGGACAGTTTTATATAATGAAGTGGGCTGAAGGTTACTTTGTAATTCATTAAAAAAATATTCACTATAAATTCAGGCTAAATGACAACTTTACAAGGAAGTCATAAGAAAACAAACGTTTTTGTTACTTTTAAAGAGTAATTCTCTGTAAAGACCAAAATTGGTCAGAAATGGTATATCGCAAATTTTGAAGGCAGCTGGTCACAATGATAGCCTGGCATGAGAGTAACAAAACCTTACATTTTTTTTCCAGTAAAACTTTCTCGTTACCATAGCAACGGTCATTTATCTATATTGAATATGGTAACCTAATGGAAATAGCCATATTACGTAAATTTCATGAAATGTGATATTTGTCAGTTTTGACAGCAGTTTTTTGTATTAATTATTGATCTTAACATGTTTATATAACAAGGTAGAAAATATCGGGGATCGTAATGCCTCCGTTTTTAAAAAAGACCATTTGAAAGTTGGTTTTTTAGGTTAATATAGGGAAATCCCGTGCAAATTTAAATCAGGCCTCTGTAAAAACGCAGCATAGGAAATCGCTCATTTATCTCTAGTGACTTTAGTAACATTAGTAGAAACGAACAGCAAAATATCTCAGTGGGTATTTTTGTTACTAATTAATAATTCATTGGACAACATCAACATAATTTGTTATCCGTGCAAAAAGAGAACCCTTTAATAAAATTGGAAATGAACAGCTTATGTGAACTCGGTACTACATGTGGATACAAGAAATTGTACTTGCAATAAACATAGATTCATAATGCAAACCAAATCACTCGCAAATACGACCAATTTTTAGGTTTTGGGTGTTTTTTACGTCCACATCTATCGCTACCCGTTTTCTCAAACCGGAATTTGAATGTTTTCCGTTTCCACTCTGTCAATACAGCCGAAATCGTGGTCTGTTATGCGCTCAAAAATAACCACGATACGTTTGCAATAAACTAGAGCGTCTAGCTCACGTTGATTAAGGCGGTCATTAAAAGTAGTATTCGGAGGCGGAGACGGATTCGAGAATCGGCGGAATCGAACAAATAATTGTCGATTTCTTCCCCAATACTTATTCAAAGAACACAATAATTGTAGTATATCTTTATTGTGGTATTTTACATCATTCACAATAGAAAATTATACAAAATTATTTTGGACTCGATTTACGTGACATTGTCTTACGTTGGCACACTAAATTTAGTAGTCGGATTCGACGGCGAAGTCGAGGTATTCGATCGATTTAAGTTAATTTGTTATACTTAAACTTTAAGTAAAGTATATATCACAATCGTTTATGATAATATCCTTCTAAATATACCCTTAAATGACACTAAAATCACTTATTTTTCGTTAGCAATCATAATTTGTAATCGCTTAGTAATACTACAGAGTCGGATCGAAAAGATGCTAATGTCGGATTCCTGATAGTATAGTGTTTTCGGATTTGATTAGCGGCGGATTCGAAATAAATAATCGTTGATTTCCCACTCAGTTCTAATTGTATTTAAGTAATCTTTTAAATGATAATTAATGACATCTTTCTGAATTATTTTCAGTAAAAATTACTCAAATTTTGGTTCGTTTTAGATTTCCTAGATTTTGGCTGTTGAAAGCACACTAAAATTAGTAGTCAGATTTCAGTGGCGGATTTGAGATGTCGGGTCAATTTAAAATAATCTGAAGCTTTTTGACTTAAGATAAATTGAATATAATTATTGTATATGATCATAGGTGTCCCTAAATATTATTAAATGACAATCAAATAGCATATTTAGTGTAAAAGTCAAGATTTACGAGATGCTATAAATCGGTTCGAAAAGAGACAATGTCGGAGTCCTGATTTGAACGGACGCGGACATCTTGGGGTATGGTATATTTAAGTATATTATATTGCTAATACAGTATATAATGAAATTATATATATTATGTGATCTCGACATATGTTATTTACTATATTTGAAAGTTAGATTTAAAAATATTATGAAGATTTAAAATGATAGGAGAAATTTAGTTGAACTATATACGTTGAAAATTCTTAAAATAGCCAAACTTTGAGTAACCGTTGCTAAGAAACGAAAAAAATACCCGCTCTGATTTTATGATATATTGTTCTATAAGACTTATTCAAACTTTAGCTCAAAGTATTTTAAAATTTCTATGCTGCGTTTTTGGGGGGTAAAGTCTTGAAAAATCAAAAAATCATAAAATTCGTCTAATTGGATAATTGCAGAAACCCCTATCTTTAAGTTGTTAGGCAAAATACCTTCTGTACTGATTATCACTTTGGATTTTATTGTTTTGAATGTCTAATCAAAGGTGATTCAAATAAAATATTTACATTATTGATATATCTTGTATGTTAAATAAAAATAAAGTGTTGAAACTATGCAAAAATGCCTTTTTCTACATGGGTAAGAGGACAAATCTTGTGAAAAACAACTCTTTGTTGCCATGGCAACAATATATATTTTTTTCAATTTTAAAATCAATATTATGTTTTAGTATTCTATAATAAACATATATAGTAAATATGAGCGTATTCTGTGACATACCATTTCTCAGCACTTTGATAATTTACCCAACTTTTTTAATCAGAGAGTAGACCCTTTTACATTTGGCGTAAAAAGCCAAGAATTGATTTTTGTTTTCATAAAAATTTTATCACTTAGCTAAAGTACTATAAAAGGCATCAGTACGGGTGTCTAGAGATATACAGAAGTTGGTTTATTACAGACAAAAAATTTGTTATAAAATTGTTTTTAAGAACTAAGAATATATAACATTGCAGTCAAGGATTATTTATTGATTCATTATGTGTATGAATATTCATACAAACCAAGTTCTTTATAATTAATTTTAACATTAACATGACATCAAAATGGCATAGAACATAACATCAAAATGTTATAGATTCTAATTTTCTAACATGACATCAAAATGTTATAGATACTAAATTCTTAACATGACACCAAAATGTAACAGATTCTAAATTCCAAACATGACACCAAAATGTGACAGATTCTAAATTCCTATGTTAAAGATTCTAAATTCCTAACAGGACATGGCATAGATTCTAAGTCCCAAATAAGATATTAACGTCATGTATTTCAATCTAATGATAATGAGACATCAAAATGTTGTACACTTTTAAGTCACCTATGATATCAATATGTTATAGATTCTAAGACCCTAGAACGGCATCAAATTGTTATGTATTCTATATAGCTACTATAGATAAGAAATGAAAACCATTCAGCTTTGATCTGATCCCTTACTCACCACAGTCAAATGGTCATGCTCAGAGTAACAACACTGTCATATTCATCATAAATCATCAAGAAGAAATGTTTTGATTGCATACAACTTTAATATTTAGATAAAAGATTCATCAGAATTGTTGGTTCCTATAATCTCTCCATCACTTTACCTGTATACTATATGTATTGTATCAGCATTGTTGGTTCCTATAATCTCTCCATCACTTTTTCTGTATACTGTGTGTATTGTATCAGCATTATTGGTTCCTATAATCTCTCCATCACTTTATCTGTATACTATATGTATTGTATCAGCATTGTTGGTTCCTATAATCTCTCCATCACTTTATCTGTATACTATATGTATTGTATCAGCATTGTTGGTTACTATAATCTCTCCATTACTTTTTCTGTATACTATATATATTATATCAGCATTTTTGGTTACTATAATCTCTCCATCACTTTATCTGTATACTATATGTATTATACCAGCATTGTTGGTTACTACAATCTCTCCATCACTTTTTCTGTATACTGTGTGTATTATACCAGCATTGTTGGTTACTATAATCTCTCCATCACTTTTTGTGTATACTATATGTATT
This sequence comes from Atrina japonica, assembly GCA_030159075.1. Lineage (NCBI taxonomy): Eukaryota > Metazoa > Mollusca > Bivalvia > Pterioida > Pinnidae > Atrina > Atrina japonica. The sequence goes on along the minus strand of BROG01000017.1, from coordinate 1,512,787 downwards.
GTATCATCATTGTTGGTTACTATAATCTCTCCATCACTTTTTGTGTATACTATATGTATTATACCAGCATTGTTGGTTACTATAATCTCTCCATCACTTTTTCTGTATACTGTGTGTATTATACCAGCATTGTTGGTTCCTATAATCTCTCCATCACTTTATATGTATCCTATATGTATTGTATCATCATTGTTGGTTCCTATAATCTCTCCATCACTTTATCTGTATACTATATGTATTGTATCAGCATTGTTGGTTACTATAATCTCTCCATTACTTTTTCTGTATACTATATATATTATACCAGCATTGTTGGTTACTATAATCTCTCCATTACTTTTTCTGTATACTATATGTATTATACCAGCATTGTTGGTTCCTATAATCTCTCCATGACTTTATCTGTATACTGTGTGTACTGTATCAGCATTATTGGTTACTATAATCTCTCCATCACTTTATCTGTATACTATATGTATTGTATCATCATTGTTGGTTACTACAATCTCTCCATCACTTTTTCTGTATACTGTGTGTATTGTATCAGCATTATTGGTTACTATAATCTCTCCATCACTTTATCTGTATACTATATGTATTGTATCAGCATTATTGGTTCCTATAATCTCTCCATCACTTTATCTGTATACTATATGTATTGTATCAGCATTATTGGTTACTATAATCTCTCCATCACTTTATCTGTATACTATATGTATTGTATCAGCATTATTGGTTCCTATAATCTCTCCATCACTTTTTCTGTATACTGTGTGTATTATACCAGCATTGTTGGTTACTACAATCTCTCCATCACTTTTTCTGTATACTGTGTGTATTATACCAGCATTGTTGGTTACTATAATCTCTCCATCACTTTTTCTGTATACTATATGTATTGTACCAGCATTGTTGGTTACTATTATCTCTCCATCACTTTATCTATACTATATGTATTGTATCATCATTGTTGGTTACTATAATCTCTCCATCACTTTATCTGTATACTATATGTATTGTATCAGCATTGTTGGTTCCTATAATATCTCCATCACTTTTTCTGTATACTATATGTATTGTATCAGCATTGTTGGTTCCTATAATCTCTCCATCACTTTATCTGTATACTATATGCATTGTATCAGCATTGTTGGTTCCTATAATCTCTCCATCACTTTATCTGTATACTATATGTATTATATCAGCATTGTTGGTTCCTATAATCTCTCCATCACTTTTTCTGTATACTATATGTATAATACCAGCATTGTTGGTTCCTATAATCTCTCCATCACTTTATCTGTATACTGTGTATTGTATCAGCATTGTTGGTTCCTATAATCTCTCCATCACTTTATCTGTATACTATATGTATTATACCAGCATTGTTGGTTACTATAATCTCTCCATCACTTTTTGTGTATACTATATGTATTGTATCATCATTGTTGGTTACTATAATCTCTCCATCACCTTATCTATACTATATGTATTATACCAGCATTGTTGGTTCCTATAATCTCTCCATCACTTTATCTGTATACTATATGTATTGTATCAGCATTGTTGGTTCCTATAATCTCTCCATCACTTTATCTGTATACTATATGTATTGTATCAGCATTGTTGGTTACTATAATCTCTCCATCACTTTATCTGTATACTATATGTATTGTATCAGCATTGTTGGTTACTATAATCTCTCTATCACTTTATCTGTATACTATATGCATTGTATCAGCATTGTTGGTTCCTATAATCTCTCCATCACTTTATCTGTATACTATATGTATTATATCAGCATTGTTGGTTCCTATAATCTCTCCATCACTTTTTCTGTATACTATATGTATAATACCAGCATTGTTGGTTCCTATAATCTCTCCATCACTTTATCTGTATACTGTGTATTGTATCAGCATTGTTGGTTCCTATAATCTCTCCATCACTTTATCTGTATACTATATGTATTATACCAGCATTGTTGGTTACTATAATCTCTCCATCACTTTTTGTGTATACTATATGTATTGTATCAGCATTGTTGGTTACTATAATCTCTCCATCACTTTATCTGTATACTATATGTATTGTATCAGCATTGTTGGTTCCTATAATCTCTCCATCACTTTATCTGTATACTATATGTATTGTATCAGCATTGTTGGTTCCTATAATCTCTCCATCACTTTATCTGTATACTATATGTATTATACCAGCATTGTTGGTTCCTATAATCTCTCCATCACTTTATCTGTATACTATATGTATTGTATCAGCATTGTTGGTTACTATAATCTCTCCATCACTTTATCTGTATACTATATGTATTGTATCATCATTGTTGGTTACTATAATCTCTCCATCACTTTATCTATACTATATGTATTATACCAGCATTGTTGGTTCCTATAATCTCTCCATCACTTTATCTGTATACTGTGTATTGTATCAGCATTGTTGGTTCCTATAATCTCTCCATCACTTTATCTGTATACTATATGTATTATACCAGCATTGTTGGTTACTATAATCTCTCCATCACTTTATCTGTATACTATATGTATTGTATCAGCATTGTTGGTTACTATAATCTCTCCATCACTTTTTCTGTATACTATATGTATTGTATCATCATTGTTGGTTACTATAATCTCTCCATCACTTTATCTATACTATATGTATTATACCAGCATTGTTGGTTCCTATAATCTCTCCATCACTTTTATCTGTATACTGTGTATTGTATCAGCATTGTTGGTTCCTATAATCTCTCCATCACTTTATCTGTATACTATATGTATTATACCAGCATTGTTGGTTACTATAATCTCTCCATCACTTTATCTGTATACTATATGTATTGTATCAGCATTGTTGGTTACTATAATCTCTCCATCACTTTATCTGTATACTATATGTATTGTATCAGCATTGTTGGTTACTATAACCTCTCCATCACTTTATCTGTATACTATATGTATTGTATCAGCATTGTTGGTTACTATAATCTCTCCATCACTTTATCTATATACTATATGTATTGTATCAGCATTGTTGGTTACTATAATCTCTCCATCACTTTATCTGTATACTATATGTATTGTATCATCATTGTTGGTTACTATAATCTCTCCATCACTTTATCTATATACTATATGTATTGTATCAGCATTGTTGGTTCCTATAATCTCTCCATCACTTTATCTGTATACTATATGTATTGTATCAGCATTGTTGGTTACTATAATCTCTCCATCACTTTATCTGTATACTATATGTATTGTATTATCATTGTTGGTTACTATAATCTCTCCATCACTTTATCTATATACTATATGTATTATACCAGCATTGTTGGTTCCTATAATCTCTCCATCACTTTATCTGTATACTATATGTATTGTATCAGCATTGTTGGTTCCTATAATCTCTCCATCACTTTATCTGTATACTATATGTATTGTATCATCATTGTTGGTTACTATAATCTCTCCATCACTTTATCTGTATACTATATGTATTGTATCAGCATTGTTGGTTACTATAATCTCTCCATCACTTTATCTGTATACTATATGTATTGTATCAGCATTGTTGGTTCCTATAATCTCTCCATCACTTTATCTGTATACTATATGTATTGTATCAGCATTGTTGGTTCCTATAATCTCTCCATCACTTTATCTGTATACTATATGTATTATACCAGCATTGTTGGTTACTATAATCTCTCCATCACTTTATCTGTATACTATTTGTATACTATAGGCCTATATGTATCAGTATTTTTACATGTATATATTGGTATGGTATGTAGTATTCAACATCTTTGTGACATTTTCCAGTTACGTAGTTCTAGTATGCAGACACACACACACACACATACTCTCTCTCTCTCCCCCTCTTTTCATTGGTTTTAGGTAAAATTAATAGTTTTTTATGAAGGCCATTTCTCTTGTTAAAATAAGCCCGACTTCCACAGCAAGTATACTTCTCTAGACTCATAAGCCTGAACTATTGTGACAGAAATTTTCAGTTCTGTGACTTTAACTTTTGACATTTTCAATTTTTTTCCCTTCACCACTAGGAAATACCAAGCAAACTCAATAGGTTTTATGAAAACATCTTCTGTATGTTCCTGCCTTTATTCCACATCCCCAACAATTTAAAACTCAAAATTGATAAAATTCTTGTATCCATAAAGCTAAATGATATATTTAAAGTATATATCTGTGTATGTATTGTAATATTGTATTAAATTATATTGTAATTTGTTTGGTTATTGTATGCATGTGGTAAATACATGTAGAAGAATACAAATAATACACAGTCAAATCTGTATATAGGGGCCACCCAAAGGACCAGAAAATAATTACCTTTATGTGCAGGTGACCCTTATGTACAGGTTAATTCAGTTGAATTATGCAGTCAAGGGACTTGAAAAAACTGGCCTATATATACAGGTGATCCTTATATAGAGGTAGCCACTATAGCAGGTTTACTGTAATTTTATTACAACATACATAGTTTGTACTATACAGGATTTTCCTACCTCCAAACTTTATGGTCCAGGGTCTGAAAAATTAGGGAAAAAATCATCATTTTAACTAAAACAGAAAACCCTATTATGAGACTTTGTTTGAAAATACTTTATTTTTCATTTTTAAATTCCAAATAAAAAATCTCTGGGGAAAATACAAGTCTTTTTTGCATAAAGAATGAATCCAGTAACCTGAGAACAAAAAATGGCCGAGGAAAATCTCTAGCCACAAACAAATTGCAAGTCAAAGATACTTTTTATATTCTGCAGTTGGCTACTTCTTGTATTCTGCAGTTAACGTTTTCTTGAACTGAGATCCATTAAGTGTATCCAAAGTTACGTAGACAAAATGGTGATAATAATAAGAAATTCTGTCAACTTTTGTAACCTTCTCCTTTAAATGTAAATTCAACACACATTTTTATGAACCCAATATCTTTTTTGTATGATACATATACCAGTGGTAATAACTTAAACTCAAAATTTATAGACATCTTTACTCCTGGCACACTTGTCATAAACATAATTACTAAAGCGTCCGACAGTAATAATTCTCAACTTCAAGAATGCACACATTTGCATGCGAATGTCTCCGAGTATGCAAATGAACAAATTCATAAATCCCCGATTACAATACATTAATTCTGTGACATATCACAGTCTACTATTATTGCATGCATCTATGCATGAGTTGCAGTCTGAATACAAAAACAGTAAGAATCATACCACATCTTTATGTTGGGAATTAGAAGAAGATATGAACACCAGATTGTCCAGACCGCAGCAAATAAACAGATAAAAATAAATAGATTACTTAGTTACTTATTTTACAGCCGATTTTGTAATATACAATGACAGATTTATAGACAAATACCAATAAAGTCTAGCTCTTGGATATAATCACAGATAGGATCTTCCTCTCTCTATATCTCTTGTCAAATCTAATTATACTTTGATTCATGTGTGTGTATGGCTGTGTGTGTCTATGTGTATGCATGTGTGTGTGTCTGTGTGCACGTGCGCACACTGAGATTCTGAGAATTGTAACAAATTATAACTTTGAAGCATTAGTATTGGTTTTGTTGATCTGATCATCAAAAGTTTTGATTTTTCGGTTTTTGTGCATATATTAAAATGATTTTTAATGCCTGAATGTACTCAACAATTTTTCAGTTACAGGAAAGTGGCCAGCTTGTAACAATGACAATAACAGTTACAATTCCAGAGATAATACAATGACAAAATACAGCTGACAGTAACTGACAATCCCGGAGATAATACAATGACAACAGTAACAGTGACAATCCCGGAGATAATACAATGACAACAATACAGTTGACAATAACAGTGACAATCCCGGAGATAATACAATGACAACAGTAACAGTGACAATCCCGGAGATAATACAATGACAACAATACAGCTGACAGTAACTGACAATCCCGGAGATAATACAATGACAACAATAACAGTGACAATCCCGGAGATAATACAATGACAACAATACAGTTGACAATAACAGTGACAATCCCGAAGATACTACAATGACAACAATACAGTTGACAATAACAAGAACAATCCCAGAGATAATACAATGACAACAATACAGCTGACAATAACAGTGACAATCCCGGAGATAATACAATGACAACAATACAGTTGACAATAACAGTGACAATCCCGAAGATACTACAATGACAACAATACAGTTGACAATAACAAGGACAATCCCAGAGATAATACAATGACAACAATACAGTTGACAATAACAGTGACAATCCCGAAGATACTACAATGACAACAATACAGCTGACAATAACTGACAATCCCAGAGATAATACAATGACAACAATACAGTTGACAATAACTGACAATCCCGAAGATACTACAATGACAACAATACAGCTGACAATAACAGTGACAATCCCGGAGATAATACAATGACAACAATACAGTTGACAATAACTGATAATCCCGGAGATAATACAATGACAACAATAACAGTGACAATCCTGGAGATAATACAATGACAACAATACAGTTGACAATAACAGTGACAATCCCGAAGATACTACAATGACAACAATACAGCTGACAATAACAGTGACAATCCCAGAGATAATACAATGACAACAATACAGTTGACAATAACTGACAATCCAAAGATACTACAATGACAACAATACAGCTGACAATAACAGTGACAATCCCGGAGATAATACAATGACAACAATACAGTTGACAATAACTGATAATCCCGGAGATAATACAATGACAACAATAACAGTGACAATCCCGGAGATAATACAATGACAACAATACAGTTGACAATAACAGTGGCAATCCCTGAGATAATACAATGACAACAATAGAGTTGACAATAACAGTCACAATTCCAGAGATAATACAATGACAACAATAGAGTTGACAATAACAGTGACAATTCCGGAGATAATACAATGACAACAATACAGTTGACAATAACAAGGACAATTCCGGAGATAATACAATGACAACAATACAGTTGACAATAACAAGGACAATTCCAGAGATAATACAATGACAACAATACAGTTGACAATAACAGTGACAATCCCGGAGATAATACAATGACAACAATACAGCTGACAATAACAGTGACAATCCCGGAGATAATACAATGACAACAATACAGTTGACAATAACAAGGACAATTCCGGAGATAATACAATGACAACAATACAGCTGACAATAACAGTGATAATCCCGGAGATAATACAATGAAAACAATACAGTTGACAATAACAGTGACAATTCCGGAGATAATACAATGACAACAATACAGTTGACAATAACAAGGACAAAATTAAAGTTGAAAATAAAAATAACAACAACAAGGCATCACAAGCGATACTATTCGCCACGCAATGGAAATATTGTAAAATACCTGTATAGTGGAATGTTATAAGTTTCGTAAAATTCCATTGAGAAATAATTCCTTATTTCGTCAAAATCTCACAATGTTGAAATTTTGAATAATCAGAAGCCTCAGTTTATTAAAGACGGCAATAAAACCCACATGAAAATATGATAATGGTGAAATTTCAACCAATCAGAAACCTTGGTTTGCCATAAACAGTGACGATACCCTCGTCATTGAAATCACAATCCCTTCAATGTCAACGTTCCGCAAATTTTATGGTTGGTATAATGGTCTTGTTTGCGATTACTTTGTTTCACTAAGTGAAATGTTGAGTTGCCTTTTCATTGGCCGTTGTTGAGACGTCTGTACCAATTGTGACGAGGATTCACTCCTTACATATTTCATCAGACTTGACTGTGTACTCACGGCGGGTGTGACCAGTCGACAGGTGATGCTTACTCCTCCATAGCACCAGATCCCACCTCTTGGTTTCCAGATGTCCGTGTTTATCCATTTTTACCGGATTTGTATCTATGTCCTGGACATTCTATTGATTTATACTTTGGTATCTGAGATTTTTTTTATATACATATAAATTCTAAGTTTCATCAAAATAGGACAATGTTTAAATTTGAACCAATCAGAAGTCTCAGTTTGCCATAGACAGCATTGAAACCCATATATTTAATTTGCAATGCCTTAATACCCATAAATTCCAAATTTCATCAGAATCGGATATTGTTAAAATTTTGACCAATCAGAAGCCTCGGTTTGCCATAGATGCCATCTTTTTATGAAGTCACAACATAAATTGTGCACATCTGCACACCCAAACCTAAAATTGTATGACGTTCCATGAAATTCCATTAAGAAATAAACTTCTTAGAGTGCTGACAGAAATATTTCAATGAAATAAACAAAGGGCAATAATTCTGGTAATAAGGGAGTGTGGGTTACGAAATGCAAGCTCGTACTAGATTTTACCAAGGTAAAGCCTTGCATCAAGTTTTGTGAAATTCTGTTAAGAAATAGACATGTTAGAATGCTGACAAAAATATTTCAAAGAAATAAACAAATGGCAATGACTCAGTAAACAAGGGAGTGTGGGTTTCGTGAAATTCCACTGAGATTTTTTTTTTTATGTAACTGCTCACGTGATTATGAGACTGACGCGCTACCTACTGCGCTACCGAGGCTACAATTCCATTGAGAAATAAACTTGTTAGAGCACTGACAAAAATATTTCAGTGAAATAAACAAAGGGCAATAACTCTGTAAATAAGGGAGCTTGGGTTACAAAATAGGAACTGGTTCGAGAGATTACAAAAGTAAATCCTTGTATCAAGTTTCATAAAATTCTATTGAGAAATAATTTTGTTAGAGCGCTGACAAAAATATTTGAATGAAATAAACAAAGGGCAATAACTCTGTAAAGAAGGGAGGGTGGGTTACGAAATGCGAATTCTTATAAGATATTACCATAGTAAAACTTATCTAGTTTCGTAAAATTCTATGGAGAAATAATAAACCATTGACAAAAATATTTCAATGAAATAAGCAAATGGCAGTAAGTCTGTAAATAAAGGAGCATGGGTTACGATATCCAAACTCCTCCGATATATTACCATAATTAACCCGTTGAGAAATAAAATTATTAGAGCGATGACAAGAAAGTGTAACATACTTACGTACGTATAAGCCTAATTGTTCATTGGCGAGGGGAGGATAAAGTTGACAATACAAAAGACGACAAAAAAGTTGAAAATTACAATTACAACAATAAGGCCAGACATAAAATATTCTCTGTTTGCTGTTTACCGACTCTACCCTTTTACTTATGGGTAGGTAGGTAGGGAAATTATTTTATTTTATTGGAAATTTTTCTGTCACTGTGAAGTCAGTTATTTTCTGTACAAATTATAATGAAAATAATTGTATATGAGGACACGTTAAATAGGAGAGAGGTTATTTGTGAAATTTCAATAAGTTTTCACTGTACAACAATTATCTATCGAATCTCAATTGTCATCTCATAGCATTTGTTCGCTGGTTTCAAGTCAAACAAACTTGCCAATATTACATCAGAGGCTCAACTTTACCTCCCAACTATCGGCAATCAGTGACACAGCAAGGTAGTGTTTATAATAAAGTGCATGGTGCAGTGACAGAGTCGGTGCTTAAAAATGATAACTTTCCTGGGACTTTTTAATATATTTCTAATGTAAATTAGAGAAATACACAGGATTATGTTAAAGAAAACAGATGTACAAATTTAACTGATTTCATTTTACTACCGGTAGATTTGATATCGTTCTTGCAAAATTATTACGTTTTGACAAATATTTTTGAAATAAAAGAAATAACAGGAGTTAACTCTTACGTAACTGTCTACATGACTTTATGTTTGCTGTAACGTTATTCCCTTCAGCTTTCATAAAAGGAGGAAACATATCAAACAAATTTACACAGGTGTTTCATAAATTGTTTATATTAGTAAAACATGTATCATACAGGACTTTTGGTTTCCTATTTTTATAAATAATATTTGTAGAGAAAATACATGTGTCATTCTGGGATATAGCAGTAGCTTAGGCTGAACTTTCTGTCCCGATTTTAAGCAATTTTTTTAGGGTGGGGGTGTAAATCAGGATTTTACCCTAATCCATTTGGAGATTCTGTCTGGCGGGGCAACATGACAGAATCTCCACATCTCATTTGTGCCCTAATACTGTAGATGGATTGGTAATATATTGAAAAGTTACAAGAGGCCGTATTATTAATTTGCAGTTCCTTGATAGGCCCCTAATGTCATGTTACGTACATTCTGGCCATTATTTTACACTACTCGGATACAATACTGTTAATATACCATGTTTCATTGAATAGGTAATAGCGCTTAATACTATATAAAGCTGTGACAGTAATCGAACGTTCCAGAAAAATAGTCAATGAAAAAAATATTTTTTTGAAAACGGCAATAAAATTTTCCAAGTCGCGGTGATTTCTGTGGGTCAGTCAGTAAACAGCAAACAAACTTAATTTTATTTTAGGCCTAAAGATGATAATTACATGACAAAACTAAAGTTGATCATAACACTGACAACAATAAAATTGACAATGACAACGATAAATGTGACAATAACAATGACAACAATAAAGTTGACAACAACAACAACAATAAAGTTGACAATAACAATGACAACAAAAAATTGACAATAACAACTTTAAAGTTGACAATGACAACAATAAAGTTGACAATGACAATGACAACAATAAAGTTAACAATTACAACAATAAAGTTGAAAATTACAACAACAAAATTGACAATAACAACTATAAAGATGACAATGACAACAATAAAATTGACAATAACAATGACAACAATTAAGTTGACAATAACAATGACAACAACAAAATTGAGAATAACAACTATAAAGTTGACAATGACAATGATAAAGTTGACAATGACAATGACAACAATAAAGTTGACAATAACAACTATAAAGTTGACAACGACAACAATAAAGTTGACAATAACAATGACAACAATAAAGTTGACAATAACAATGACAACAAAATTGACAATAACAACTATAAAGTTGACAATGACAATGATAAAGTTGACAATGACAACAATAAAGTTAATAATAACAGCTATAAAGTTGACAATGACAATGATAAAGTTGACAATGACAATGACAAAAATAAAATTGACAATAACAACTATAAAGTTGTCAATGACAACAATAAAGTTGACAATGACAATGACAACAATAAAGTTGACAATAACAACTATAAAGTTGACAATGACAACAATAAAGTTGACAATAACAACTATAAAGTTGACAATGACAACAATAAAGTTGACAATGACAACAATAAAGTTGACAATAACAACTATAAAGGTGACAATAACAATGACAACAATAAAGTTGACAATGACAATGACAACAATTAAGTTGACAATAATAATAATAACAGTGATGTTAACAGTGACAAAATGACAATTACAGAGATAATAACAATTACATTAACATATCTTACTATGGTCAACTTGACTTTTAATACTTTTATATTTCTTAAGTAACTCCATCCATCTTGCTGAGAGCACCTGTATTTGCCAATTATCACTGACAACTGTGACATCACTGGCACAGTCTATTGTTACAGATTATCAAAATATATCAATTATCACTAACAACTGTGACATCACTGGTACAGTCTATTGTTACAGATTATCAAAACAGGTCAATTATCACTAACAACTGTGACATCACTGGTACAGTCTATTGTTACAGATTATCAAAACAGGTCAATTATCACTAACAACTGTGACATCACTGGTACAGTCTATTGTTACAGATTATCAAAACAGGTCAATTATCACTATAAACTGTGACATCACTGGTACAGTCTATTGTTACAGATTATCAAAATATGTCAATTATCACTATAAACTGTGACATCACTGGTACAGTCTACTGTTACAGATCAGCAATACAATGTCAACTATTACTGACAAATGTGACATCACTGGTACAGTCTACTGTTACAGATTATAAAAATATGTCAATTATCACTACCAACTGTGACATCACTGGTACAGTCTATTGTTACAGATTATAAAAATATGTCAATTATCACTACCAACTGTGACATCACTGGTACAGTCTATTGTTACAGATTATAAAAATATGTCAATTATCACTACCAACTGTGACATCACTGGTACAGTCTACTGTTACAGATCACCAATACAATGTCAACTATTACTGACAAATGTGACATCACTGGTACTTCCTACCGTTACAGCTTATCAAAATGATGTCATTTGTCACTGACAATGTTACTTCACTGGTACAACCTGCAATACAGCTTATCAAAATGATGTCAACTATCACTGGCACAGCCTACTGTTACAGATCACCAATACAATGTCAAGTCATTTCTCAGATTGTTTTATTTTACATTTGCAAGTAAAACACACCAAAGAAGTGTAAAGGAAATTAGGTACAAAAATGCAGTCACACTAAAACTGTTACATTCTTCAGGAAAAGCTGCTGTAAATGCTGATGTATCATCTTGCTTATACATTTCACACATTCAGAACAAAAACTTATCAACATTAGGATCCAGAAGCCATCAATATGAGGCTTGAGTGACACAATAACAGTCTATTTCAGTTTCGCAAATGCTAAGGACACATAATTTTCTATCAAAGAGTTCTCATTTGACAAGTTAAGTGAGATCGGAATTCTCCGACTTCTGTGACTCCAGAGAAATCACGTTTTGGAGAGTGTAAGTGTTTTATTATATGTACAAACACATGTGCTTGATAAACACTATACCCCCAAGATTCTAATCAATCATCGATATTTTTTAGTCTCGTAACTCTAGCAAAAATTGTTGAATGTCGGCATAATGGAACTCGTCCTACATTCCAGTGATATAGGCCTAACAGTCAGACCACAAAATAACTTGGGAGCGATTGTTCAGGTGATGTAGAGGTTAAGACAAATACAAACCACGTAACCTCCTTTTCGATCTCAATGAATTTCATTTGAAGTCTTCATTATTGCTATTGTAACCTGCTGGTTATAATCATTCCTCTAAACGTAATCTGTAAATTGATTTCAACGATTTCTGCTATTTTGTGGCTTAACAGTATAAAGCATTATACCTAATTTGGTTACAATTTGGGAAAATACTTTGAATTGATATATACAACCATCCCACCAACTCTCCTTCACTCTCTACAGCGGAAAAGCATATGAAACCAAAAAACATTTGGACAACAGCTGATGATGTCAACAATTTAACATTTATGAAATTAAAAATGAATAAATGAAACACAGAATTGAAGAAATTTTAATTCCTATCACACATTAGCAAGGCATACACAAGTATATGCTCCAATCACACATTAGCCAGGCATACACAAATCACTCCAGTCACACATTAGCCAGGCATACACAAATCACTCCAATCACACATAAGCCAGGCATACACAAGTATACGCTCTAATCACACATTAGCCAGGCATACACAAGTATATGCTCCAATCACACATTAGCCAGGCATACACAAATCACTCCAATCACACATAAGCCAGGCATACACAAGTATACGCTCTAATCACACATTAGCCAGGCATACACAAATAGCTCCAATCACACACTAGCCAGGCATACACAAATAGCTCCAATCACACACTAGCCAGGCATACACAATTATATGCTCAAATCACACATTAGCCAGGCATACACAAGTATACGCTCCAATCACACATTAGCCAGGCATACACAAATCACTCCAATCACACATTAGCCAGGCATACACAAATCACTCCAATCACACATTAGCCAGGCATACACAAATCGCTCCAATCACACATTAGCCAGGCATACCCAAATCACTCCAATCACACACTAGCAAGGCATACACAATTATACGCTCAAATAACACATTAGCCAGGCATACACAAGTATACGCTCCAATCACACATTAGCCAGGCATACACAAATCACTCCAATCACACATTAGCCAGGCATACACAAATCACTCCAATCACACATTAGCCAGGCATACACAAGAATACGCTCCAATCACACATTAGCCAAGCATACACAAATCACTCCAATCACACATTAGCCAGGCATACACAAATCACTCCAATCACACATTAGCCAGGCATACACAAATCACTCCAATCACACATTAGTCAAGCATACACAAATCACTCCAATCACACATTAGCCAGGCATACACAAGTATACAGTGGCATTCACATCATTTTTAAACAATAAGCTAAAGTGGGCCTAATTTGCTCACATGAGCAAATTCTACAATTGTGGAAAGAAGTCCCAAGAAGAATACATAGGCTGATCTGTCAAAAAAAAAAACACCAAACATGGTTGAGGATTGTGAGTACATGTACTTGCTTCCTGTAAAGTTTTGTCAAAATCCCTTCAATGATTTCCAACAACAAACTGACCATGTAAAAAAATTACCCTCCCATCCACATTTTTGCAAGCTCCAAATTCATCAAAAATTCCAAAAATTAGATTTCAACAAAATTCTTGAAGCATTTCTCACCTATGTCACAAATTGGTTTTCATTTATTTTACTTTTGTTAAAACATTTGAATTACTTGCCGTTAACTTTATTGTTCGGATCTTTATAACTTAGGTAAAGTTATCTCGTAGACATGTCAGATGTGTGCAAAATACAGTTGCGGTAAGTTTAACTTTATTTTTTATGTATTACCGCTCGTTCACTCATCAGGCGTGACACATGAAAATCAGATTTGGCAAGTGTTTTCTTCTTATTTACAACAAGAAGCCCAAAAGGGTCTCAATTGCTCACCTGAGAACTATCTACAAATGTGGAAAGAAGACCAAGAAGAATATGTACATGCAAGCTGATCTGGCCAGGAAACAATACTGCAATTTTAAGAAATTCATGAAAATACTAAAAACTACACTTCAACAAAATTCTTGCAAAAAAATCATTTCTTCACCTATATACAAGTAAAACATACTTATTTAATATAGTTTCTATCTATTTTTATCAGTGGTAGTATCTACAAATGTGTTCCTTTACCAAAAGCACCTAGAACAGACAAGCATAAGTCTCTAACGTTCTTTGCACTTTGATGCTGCTAACCTTATACAAAATGATGCTTGCATCCGTTTAAGTTGGTAGCTACTAATGCACAACCACCATGACAATGATCTACTAACCATCTTAAAGACAAACTAAATCTTTCAACCAACATCAGGACCCAGGAAAGGCAAACAAAACCTATATACCATGATCTCGAAGTAGAACCCAACCCAAACAATTGCCACATACCTACAAACACTGGTCCAACCCATACTTCATCATCCATAAAGCGCCAAGGATACTATTGACCAATAAAACATACTAACTCTATAATAACTCTCCGTTCTTAAAATTAACCTCAAGCGAATACGCTCTTAACACTTCTTCTCAGCTATGCGTATATAGCTTTATCAATGTTTATTTCTAATCTTATAATCTTCGTAGTGTGCGGTCTGTTTCTAGGTAAAGTAGCAGGTAGTACTTACATTCTTAAATCCAGGTGTATCTTAAATACTTCGGTAGCTCTGATATACAATGATACGTGTCATCGCCCCTTACCTATAATGCAAACTATTCCTTTTCGACTGTCCCTTGGCTCATTTAATAGTCTTCAGAAAGACAGCCAATGCGACAAGAAATTACTTTGCGACCGCCGTCTGAAGGTATACTAGTGTTTCGTCAACTAAATACCTATATCATCGTATCCATTTCAGCTTAATCCTTAGATAGGTAATTCTTTACTTGCAGGTACAAGTGAAAAATACAATCTATTCTAATCTTCTTAATAACTCCAGTGGATTTCTGGGTGTAGTAATGGGACTTAACACAACTCCTACAATGTGACCAAAACGGCGACAAGGGGCCTACTCATACAAATTAGTGGATCTACAAAACATTCGCTCTTATGATACGTCTCAGTGATCCGTCAGGATTTTTGCAATTTAGGCATATTTTCAGTTTTTCTACTATCTAAACATTTCAAGTATTTGCGTCTTCCCGAATATCTAAACCAGCGCTAAACCCAGGCATGCATACACTACAAGACAGAGACAAAAGCGAAATACTTCCTTCATCCGGTACTGATACGATCCAATCCGGCTCTTACCTGACTCAAATAATACTACTCGTAAAAAATTAGCCAATATGCGATACGCAACATGCCGCGGAGTATTTCTTTTTATTCATTATTGATCCCCAGCTCGCCTATTTCACGTCCGGCACCTTCAGCATACTTGTAAACTTCTAACTTGACAGCGACCTTATCCAAAACAAACTATCAAAATCTTCTATGGCTCTGAGGGAGCAAGGATCCCCCACGCGCGCCACAACCCCACGCCAGAATAAGAACTGCTCTATTATCCCTTGTAATCGAAAACCCCCATAGCATAAATGATTCCTTAGACAGCTTTACAGTTCATACCGCCACTAATCCCATATTCCATGGGTTGTCACCCGTAATAGACGACATTACCCTTTAATTCGTCAAACGCACTACTAAACGCCAGATAACGACCGTATCACAACTTAAACAATCAGTACGTACAAATCCGAGAAGCATACAATAACAAAACTTATAAACAAACCAACCCCTAAAACAATAGAACAATCCAATCCCCAGGACAGAATCACCATCCGCAACTCTCTAACTCAATAAACAAGAAACAAACCAACTACAAGACACGGACAACAATAAAAACTTCCCACGATCACTGTCCCGTCCTTGCCAACAAATGTAAAAGAAAATACCTAACCCAAAAAAAATTTACTTTACAACCACAAAGGCGTAGGCACAACTCTCACTTAACCCGAATACAACCCACAATATTACCGTGTCCATAGGCATAGCCATTACTACTTCAAGAGGTTCCAAAGGTAACTTGAGATAAACTACAGTACAGATCCATTTCATATCATTTTCATCATGCTTTCCTGGACCCTTACTCTTTTACTTCTAATCTGTATAATTAATTAACCTATCTTGCATCTATAACGAATCAACGCACAACACTAACTAATGATTACACCCCAGACTGATTTCTTACTAAACCGTGCAATCCAACTACCTTACTCAAATATAACCAATCTATACACCGAACAAAACTCGATCAAGACCGTTGATTTCTTTACTACATATGGGTATGAAAATCTATAAGCAATAAACCTATTCAAAGGTACCTCCAAATACCGTACATATGTTCTCTATCCTAAACGAAGCAATTACTGCCCAGAGCTTCACCTTACCTTACTAACATAGATCTCTATCTTTGTATTTTTCAAACTTCTGACTGTAAACTTTGATACAACATTATGGTTGACAATCACAACACGACACAAAATGCACTTGACAAAGAAACAGACTCATGCAGGATAATTATTGTTTCTTCCTAACTTGTAGCTATCATATAAAACTAGTACAGATTTGGGCCTTAGTGGGTATTACAGTCTCCTTACGTTAAGCGTCCGAATTTTGTATTTTTCGATATGCATATTATGCGAACTGCAACGGTTACTAAGCCGACATCGAGGCAAACCTGCTTCACAATTGCAAAACGACGACGAGTACAGTCCCGCAATAAGCTCAAATAACCAGTATACGGCCAAAAAACACCGGGACAAGGTGACAACAATAAAAAAAATTTACGACCTAACGGAACAACAATTCACATTAAGTACATCAAAGAAGAAAATTAGACTTCTTACATCCTTGACTATTTTCAGTCTTGTTTCATCCTAATAATTCATATATTTTCAACACACAAATGAGATGTTATTTAATCCTCGATTCTTATTAACAATACTTATATTCGTTTCTAGCGACGCAATTAATTATTACTTAACCACGCCACCTTAGTGTCAACCCCCTAGGTCACTAAAGTTATGGACAACCCCCATTAAATAACCAATAGAAGACTACAATTCAGAAAAACTTAGATGATATATCATACCAGCAACAGCCATAACCCCATATACGTATGACGATTTTAATTAATTCGGCATGACACCTGCTTACTAGAATCACAATAAGATCCAAGTATAAGAAAAACTAACCTCTATCCCAAACGAAACAAATAGCACATAGAAAGCGCAGCGTCACAGTATATCAAACGCACCGTACTTAAAACAACAACCGACAAAAGAACATTATCTACACAACCAATATCTCACTTTTACAAATTAGAACCCACTCCAAACAATAACCAAATAATCAACCAATCGACACATCAACACCTACCCCCTCAATTCAACAACTAACAAAACCACAACAAACAAAGACTACTGACAATCCCAACAACTTACAACCCAATACCAGCCCACCAACATACAAAAAATTTGTCTATACCTACCTGCCTCATAATAAAACATACTAAGACAAAAATATTAGAGCTCCCATACAGACTCGTAATACCGCAACAACCCAAGACAACAAGCACAAATTTACCGAGGAGTACAAGAGAGTGCACAAACAAACTGCCGACCGACAACACACTTCGAAAAATAATCTTAAAAATCTCGCTCAAACTAACAATCGAAACTTACACACATACCCCAACCACACAACAACACCATGACAAAAATCTTAATCACGTCAACTTAGACCACCAGCCTTCCACATTAAAGACGGATTATTTACTATCAATCTGACTACATAATTTACACACATCCATAGTTGAGCACAATAAACAATAGAAAACATATAGACATAAATTAATGGATCATATATTCTAACACGATCCTTATCAAGGAACCCACCCAAATGCAACGATTCTGGATCTTTGATACTATGATGTCCCGCAAGTTGTAGATAAGATTTACCCGTAAAATACCTGCAAGCCCCTATCCCTATTTAATCATGCTACTCGGAATCTCTTGTGTAATACTTCAAATACCTTCAATCCAACAATGACAGGGCCACCCGAGACACCAAGCCGAGTCTCGCCCTTTATAAATAGCATATCTAACTTTTCAGTGTCTCAATATTTCCTATCTGTGAATCAAAAACTTAAAGGTACAGATAGGATGTTCTGAACAGACTTGATAACATTACGTGGAGCTACTTACAATATATATCGGCCTTTATGATTAGCTGAGGGTAGCCGTAATCAATGCGACCAACAAAAAAAAATAACACAACCGCAAGTAGAATAACAACCTACATACAATTAACAGCCGCTCCAACTTAACATAAACTACCATAATGTAACTATTCTGAAGTCACAAAATACAAACGCTGGGACCTATGCAAACCGCATAAGTACATCATCAATTGTCTTTCTAGCCCGAAAGGAATTTATGATGCCCAGTCTTACAAGGTAATATTCAATTTAAAACTTATCAAGATATTTTCTTATTATTATACATTATACCCGTACATGAAGATTACCTTCTTTTATTAACAACATTTCAATATTTTTCACCTATGCGTACACTTCTTATTCAATCTTACACTTTTATATATTAATTGACATAACGTTCGATTGTCTGCTGTGAGTCCTTCAAACTTACTTGAACTTATTTTTACTTGGACACAATCCGGCCTGCACGAACGGGAATCCACAAAATGTATGATTATAATCTTCTCTAAGAATTCAAAAGCCTAACAATATCTCAACTAACATCTTACGAAATTGAAAATACATTGATAGTATTCTATTATATGACCCAAGCCACAACTTGGTAGCCTAACAACCGCAAAATCATGCAACAAATAATGGCCCACCTATCCACAACGGCAACCAGCTACCATACCCCATGGAAGGCTGTCACGACAACCCCAAAATAGTAAGACCAAAATAGCCTAGCACTAGCACACGTCCCCCCTAATAAGAAACGTCGAGTTCAACAAAGGCCCCTGCCCACACCAACAAACAATTACATCAAAAAAGACTATTACCAAGTAACACTAACCGACTACTACAACGCTATGCACGAGCAAGAACACACTCCAATATCCCCACAATTAGCCTATAACTCCAACACAGTTAAATCTTATATTCACTATAATTCATTGATTAAACCCTCCTCCTTTCTTTGTTATAAGGCTAAGGTTTTATACTCTCCAGGCCTTCATCTATGCCCCCTCCTTATCATGGGTATATCCTTACCTTCATTATACTTATGACCATGAAAATGCTATGTCTTTTCGCTAGATCTGACTGTCATCTTTGCCCCTTTCTCTTCCAATTTATGAACTCTTAACCCAGTCTAGCTTAGATTATGGTTTTCTTAGCTTGTATTTTACTTTTAGTTCTTCACCCAAAAAAATCATTTCTTCACCTATATACAAGTAAAACACATTAAAAGAATGCATCATAATGAATGCAAAGGGAGATAATGGCTAACCCAAAATAAACACCTATCTGGTTACAGTACATCTAGATACAATCTGAAAAATAATATCTGGGACTCGCTTATCTTTTTACATCAGTAACAAAATGGTGGTAGATTGTTGAAGAGACACATTTTTTTTCAAAGGCTCAAACAGCGAAGCTGCATGGTCCAGAGGGGTAAGAAAGAAATAATATTTGGACGGAAATGAAAATAAACAAACACCAGTGTATCTGATAAAGAAAAGAATGAGCATTATCAGTTCTTTGTTTTATATAAAACCAATAATTTTGAATGTTTATGAAATCACAAAATCTGAACAAACTTTCACAAAATTTTACAGAATTACAGTCAAATAAAATACATATTTATAAAATACATACATCTTAAACCTACCTTAAACCTTAAACCTCGATATATTTATGGGAATATTTAGGTTTTAGCCATATAGAGAACACTTAATTTCCTTACATATTCTTCAAGTCAATTTAAGTCTTCTCTGTTCATGCAAAATAATTTTGTTTCTCATAAAATCATTGTGTATTCATAATATGCAGAGTAGTTATTTATATTTTAGAAAAGATACAAAATATGAATTTAATTTGCCACAGAGAGAAATGTTTTTATTTAGTTTCCACTAATAGATTTGTGGATACTATGAACACTTAGTGTGGTTAAATCAGCACTTTGGAAATATGTTAATCGACACTTAGTGTGGTTAAATCAGCACTTTGGAAATATGTTAATCGACACTTAGTGTGGTTAAATCAGCACTTGGAAATATGTTAATTGACACTTAGTGTGGTTAAATCAGCACTTGGAAATATGTTAACCGACACTTAGTGTGGTTAAATCAGCACTTGGAAATATGTTAACCGACACTTAGTGTGGTTAAATCAGCACTTTGGATATATGTTAATTGACACTTAGTGTGGTTAAAACAGCACTTCAGAAATATGTTAATTGACACTTAGTGTGGTTAAATCAGCACTTGGAAATATGTTAACCGACACTTAGTGTGGTTAAATCAGCACTTGGAAATATGTTAATCGACACTTAATGTGGTTAAATCAGCACTTCAGAAATATGTTAATCGACACTTAGTGTGGTTAAATCAGCACTACAGAAATATGTTAACCGACACTTAGTGTGGTTAAATCAGCACTTGGAAATATGTTAACCGACACTTAGTGTGGTTAAATCAGCACTTGGAAATATGTTAATCGACACTTAATGTGGTTAAATCAGCACTTCAGAAATATGTTAACCGACACTTAGTGTGGTTAAATCAGCACTACAGAAATATGTTAACCGACACTTAGTGTGGTTAAATCAGCACTTGGAAATATGTTAACTGACACTTAGTGTGGTTAAATCAGCACTACAGAAATATGTTAATTGACACTTAGTGTGGTTAAATCAGCACTTATAAATATGTTAACCGACACTTAGTGTGATTTAATCAGCACTTCGGAAACATGTTAATTGACACTTAGTGTGGTTAAAACAGCACTTCAGAAATATGTTAATTGACACTTAGTGTGGTTAAATCAGCACTTCAGAAATATGTTAATTGACACTTAGTGTGGTTAAATCAGCACTTGGAAATATGTAAATCGACACTTAGTGTGGTTAAATCAGCACTTTGGAAATATGTTAATTGACACTTAGTTGTGGTTAAATCAGCACTTGGAAATATGTTAATTGACACTTCTTAGTATTTATCAAGGTATCAAAAATGTAGTTTAAACTTTCATTATATCCTCAGAGAATATTCATTTTCAAAAAATAATGTGCGAGTGTGTCTTTTTTGTAGTTGTTTTTCCGACAATCAGGTGTTTGACTCTAGATTTTAACTTACAGATAAAATTTCATATATAATTATTAGTGACAAATTCACATTACAGGAAAAAATATGCTCCACTTTATCCATTTTGTTTGCTATAAATTTTGTCTGAAATAACTAGGTGCCAATATCTATAAACTAGGAGCCGAAATAACTGGGTGTCAATTTCACCAGGTGCCGATCTGACTTGAATTCTTCTTTTGCATAAGTCCAGCAATCAAACCATTTTAAAGCAGAGAATCAGAAAGAGAGACGATTAAAAGAGTGAGATATATGAAGAGATCAGATAGGGAGAGAGATATGTAGATTGGAAAAAAGAAAACTGCTTAATTTGTTGGAACAATAAAGTGGGAAACTTTAAAAATGTTTATAAATGGGCCATACAGTACTTGAGAATAAGAGAAAGTTATTAACATGAATAAGAATTTCCGCAGTAAGTAGGTGAAAATTCCACTTTATTGGTTCATTTACATTCAGGGAACACTTATAACCCACAAGAAATCAAAATGTCATATTAAATGTGCATGGGAGTGGACTAGTGTCAGGGCACTCGGAAGTGTATCACTGGGGAAAAAATAAGTTTCAAGAATAGAAATTGGCAGGGGCCCAGTAGCCCATGACAAGTAAAAACTGAACTGGGCTAATAGATTTCACTGTGTGGTTAGCCCAAATGGCTACTGAAAATTTGGGGCTATATATCTTAATGCACTCTAACAAATTTCAACTGAGCATACCTTGCTACATGTAGCAAGTGTTTGAATTACTTTAACATGTTTTCATAGTAAGATTTTTAATTAGCATGTCATAAGAAGAGCAAGTTTCTGGGCTTCCATACATGCAATTGGGCTTCAAAAAATCCTGACATATGAGCCCAGATGGTTCCTTGATTGCAGAGTTTAATTTCTATCCTTGAGATTATATCACATCATATTACTAAACAATTAAATCATTGCCTTTTGTAAGTTTGAAAGTTTGTGTGAATTACAAAAAAATGTCCTTGATCTGAGGTCTATAATATAAAAAATGCAATTAATGGAAAGAATTTATAAAATGAATTTATAAGTTGAAAGTCAAAAAAAGGAAAAAGATGTCAAGTACAGTAGATTATTTTCAGTTTTTACAGACAATTAAACAGATATTGCAGTGTTAGATACCTGCGATTTTAAGCATGTGGATACAAAATGAAAACTTTGGACTAGTAGTTCTTCATTTTGGACAAGTACTTTTTGTCAAGCACTTGTCCGTCTGATAAGTGGTTTTAAAATTTTGTCCCGAGCCCTGTGTATTCATTATCTATATAAAGGATGATGGTTATCAGGTTTAATTCTTACTACAATACTTATATATATGAATGCAAATTATATCAGTTGGAGACTTTTGTCTTCACTGTGTTTATTATAAGTAGGCCAGTGCTAGTGACCGTTAATCGGAGTGAAATCATAATCAATATTCTTTTTGTATTTGGAAGTAGGAAACCAATCAATTTTAAATTAATAACAAATTATCATAGAAAATAAACAGGATATTTTTTCTTATAATATTTGTTAATACAGTCAAACCTGTTTTAAGAGAACATCCACAGGAAAAAGCAAAAAAGGTCACTTAATTCCGGTTAAAAAATATATATCAATATATGTTGGGAGCCATACATTAAGATCACATAAGACATAGTCTCTTAATTCAGTGGGTCACTAAGGCAGCTTCAATTGTAATTTACCTGCATCTCCATGTACTTTCATCTATGAATGTGGAAGAAAAGAACAAAAACCAAAATTCCTACTTTATTTTTTCTAACATAAAAAGATCATTCTGAACAACAACCACAGAGGATTTTAAGAAAACAAGAAAGTATATGTATTCAAAATATAAGAAAACAATGAAGTAAATACAATGTATATTCGTTCATTTATATTATGAATATTGACACTATCTGGTTCTGATGGAGACTTCTGATTATAGAATTTTGCAACTGGAATCGGAAAGGACAAACCGATCAATTATCGATTATATAATCGATCATCCTCCCATATCAGCCAGTACTAAGATTTTGTTCAATGTGTGCAAGTTATTTTCCCTTGAATTGAATTATCTTGCCACAGTTTGAACATTTTTTTCAAACTTGATTGACTTGATCCAAATATTGACACAATCTGAAAATTTTATTCAAGCTGCATCGTGGTTGTATAAAAATCAATGCAGTATGATGCTAATTGCTGCTTTGGCTTGATATAACGAGCGAGCGGTGTGACTATGCCCCTCATCCCCATGAGGAAGGGAGAGAGATGTTTAGTGTGTGTGTTTATGTCCTTGCTTGAGTGGTCTATATTTCCGACAGTTTTTAAGTGCCACTACACTTGTACAATCTGACAAAGGTAACCAAGCTGTACATCCTAGACCATTTATCCTCCATCTAGGCATAGAGCTGTGCAGACAGGAGATAAATTCGAAATCTTTCCTTTGAAAATCTTGCATGACCGGGGATCAAACCGGGGACTTCATGTTGAAGATGGTCCTGAGTCTTAGACTTGGTCTTCAGACCACACTTAGGAATTGCAGCCATTTTACAGACTTACGACCAGTGACTTATGACTAAATCAGGTCAGGTCTTTTATGACTACCCAGAGGCTGTGCATAGATCTAACTCATTTTTGTATGCGTCATAGTTTATAGCAGTAAATAGCAGGTAAAATACTCATAAAATTACTTAATTAAGACTTAGTTAGGGTAGCATTGATCAAACAGTTCTAAGATTATGTTACTCTTTCCACTAATGCAGCATGAGAATGTATATTTAACCAGTGCATTCCTACAACATGATTTTGTTTTTCTTTTACATTTTGAAGTGACAGATTGGAGTTGACATTCTTGCTCAGAGCTACAACACATTTATTATCAAATGAATCGTGTAACCACAGGTACTTACAGTGCATTTTAATTATTGCGATTTTTTGTATATCAAATTTGTCATAAATATGACTTAAGAACTGAAGTATCCCAGGATACCTTACATTGATGGCATCTGTATAGCTGACTACAAAAACAATTAAGTGAAATGACACCAAGTGCATTTAATGTTGTTTGAAATAAAATTCACATACAGTTTGTATATATCTCATGAGAGTTGTTACTATGGAAGCGAATGGCTTCTTTTTTTTAATTTGTAGTACTAGAAGATGACAATACTCAAATTATTTAAATAATTCTGTTTTAAGTGATTCAGGACTTCAAATAACCCAAGTTTGTTATTGTGACCCTTATTTCAGAGCACTGAGTACTATATATATAACTTTCCCATAGTTAGTCTTTGCTTTTTGTCTTAATTACACGCCCACCCACCCCATAATTTTGCCACCTGTTTGGTCCAGGAAAACCATTGCTATCATTTGGCATCTACCATCATGCATTGGTGTTAATGCTAAAAAAAAATTTTTTCGTCTGCTATTGGTGGATCTAAAGGGGATGGGCCATTGGAGAATAACCCCTCCCCTTGAATATGATATTTCTTATACCGGTATATAAAATGTATTTGGAAGCTAAAAAAGGTTTCTTAGGACTTACAAAATTAAACAAATCTGGAGGGACTCAGAATACTCTAAACCTTCTAGCATAAAGTTTGTCTCTCATTAACTTTCAAAATTTATCATGGAAGCATACATGGTATGAAAGTGTCACATGTGAAATATTGCCTCATAATGAATCTAACAAATTATGTGCAGTGAGGTATGTATTGCATAAAAAATTTGAATGTACATGCAGTTTAATTTTACCTTCAATTTCTAGATCCGCCACTTTATAACAAACAATTTTATACTCAAAATTTACCACAATCAATCTTTAGGAACCTACCTTTAAGATTTCATCATGTATGCCTGTCAAGCAAATATCATCACAGCAATGGCTGAAATTTCGAAAATAGAATATAGATGTCAGCACATGCTTTTTGATGTTATGTCTCAAAAATTATCAGAGCAAACAAAAGAACCAAAGTTACATACCTCAAATGATATGCACACAAGGATTTAAAAATTTCTTACTTTCAACAGAATTCTCAAAGTTACCCATCTATGAGTTATTTCCCTTTACTTTTTTTCAGCTGTTTTGTGCTATTGTCTTGAAAATTATCAAGGTGAAAGTTTAAAAGCAAAAAATTTCAGTATGCAATGACCTACTGAAAAAATCAATAACCGAAATTTTCAATGGCCTTTTTAAAAGTACATTGAAAATAACAATGTACATCAATTTTCATCACTATCATATCCAATGACATCATGTACATGTAAATAAGTAATATGGAAGTATTCTGGCTAGCTAATGATGTCCCAGAAAATCATATCATATCTATGACATACTAAGTCATATATATGATATACTGTTACATGTATGTCATACTGCTATATATATGACATACTCAATTATATATGTATGACATACTGTTATATATATGACATACCCTGTTACATGTATGACATACTCTGTTATAAGTATGACATACCCTGTTACATGTATGCCATACTGTTATATGTATGCCATACTGTTATATGTGTGACATACCCTGTTATATGTATGACACATAACTGTTTGTTTATTGTTGTTTAACGTCCCACTCAAGAGTATTTTACTCATATGGAGACGTACCATCTTACATATGACATACTGAGAGAGAGAGAGAGAGAGAGAGAGAGAGAGAGAGAGAGAGAGAGAGAGAGAGAGAGAGAGAGAGAGAGAGAGAGAGAGAGAGAGAGAGAGAGAGAGAGAGAGAGAGAGAGAGAGAGAGAGAGAGAGAGAGAGAGAGAGAGAGAGAGAGAGAGAGAGAGAGAGAGAGAGAGAGAGAGAGAGAGAGAGAGTGTGTGTGTGTCTGTTTTTTATGCCAGGACACTCTAGAAAATATACTGGTATAATTAGATTCTAATAAATATACTATATA
This sequence comes from Atrina japonica, assembly GCA_030159075.1. NCBI lineage: Eukaryota > Metazoa > Mollusca > Bivalvia > Pterioida > Pinnidae > Atrina > Atrina japonica. The sequence goes on along the minus strand of BROG01000017.1, from coordinate 1,485,642 downwards.
TACATGTATACACAGTCATTTGTTTCATGCAATACCCCCAACCCTAATCATGGTGTGAGGTATTATGAAGATAACAAGATTGCAAGTACCAAGTGACTGGCTATGATTCCATGTATAACTGCAGTATTGGCAAATTAAGAGGAGACTCAGAGTGCCCCTAAAACAGGAGAAATGATTTTTTTTAATTAAGGTAAATAAAAAAAAACATTTTAATTTGTGTATAATTGAAATAATTGTCCACACCATAAAAATACATTACAACATTATTTGTTCATAGAATTTCAATTTTTTTCATTTGATTTAGGACCCAAAGTTGTCTCCAAAGAATAAGTTCTGAATTTTGCCCCAGAATAGTCCATCTGTCTGTCCCAATTTCAGCCCTCAGGCCTTTGGATATCTGATTTTAAAAAAATGCAGTATTTTCTAATATCAAAAATTTTATTTTTATATCAAATAACACTACATATTTTTTGATATCAGAAAATAGTGAATAAATACTAAAATGGCGCCCCATGCCTTTGAAAGAAACGGGTTTGTGGGATGAATTTAGGTTGTGTTAAACGTCCAATATGCGGTTAATTTTCAACATACCATCCGTTGAGAGGTCACTCCAGCAGCTGTCATTTCCAACCATTCCGGTTCCATATTCAACGTTGAAAACTGACCCTGGTTCCATTTTCAACAGGGGTCAATTTTCAACGTTTCACCGGCCCATCTGTTCAGAAGTCAAACACGGTTTTTATATAATGTCAATATGGATACCGGAAATAATTTATTGTGAGAAATATAGGTCTACATATAACTATAAAGGGTGTAGTCACGTGCGAACGGCGACCACCCTCGGATCGGCTACTGCTATTACAGGTATCATTAATTCCTCTGCTAACATTTGCGTCATATCACTGATTTTCTTCCACATTCAATGAAATTTCAACGGTTCAACACAGCCTATTAGCCTATATACAACACAGTTTTTCTAATAAATCATACGCACCAGTGTGGAACAGACTCTCAGATTCCTGCATGTGTGTAATGTGGTTTATGGAACTGTCAACACGCAGTGCTTAGCATGCAATTCGACTATGAGGTGCGTTCGAATGGTTTACTTCAGTAAAATAAATTTATCATTCCCATTGCGTCAGTTTGCACTACCACAAGGGAATCATTTCATTCAAAACGGTATTGATATCATGTAAAATCATAAAAAAACAAATAATAGTCGACTTAATTTGAGATAATGTCACTGTTAATGATATTATGCTTTAAAATCTGCACAGGTGTATAACTCTGTAGTATTGATCACAGATGCATTGTTGCTAGACATTGTATGAGTTCTCCAAAACTTTCAGGATTTTTTTTTTCAAAATTAGAAACACATCTACATGAATCCGTTAAATTCAAATGAATGATTGAAAACAAAACCCAAACTGACATCTCAAGCACCGCCTGAGTTTTTAATTCAAAATCTTTTAAATTTGGATTCCCAGATAAAAACATTTCAAAGTAAACGATTTGGTAGTAGCGGACCCAGAACTCTTTTTTCAAAAGCGGGGGTTGAAAGGTAGCATAATTATGCTACTGTTAATTGTTAAACATTTTACTGCACAGATTTTTCAAATTGTTGAATACCATTGGAGGCTTGCTCAATGAGGGTCGTTTCACAAAACATAATCCATATACTGTATAGGGCCTACAAGAGTTATGCTCCCCGGGGATTTTGTATTTGACATGCCCTGTGAACCAATTTTAACTCCTCAAAACGAAGATAAATTCAGCAGACATAGGCCGAATGATAGGCAGTTCGGGTCAGTATTTTCCTCCAGGTATCTGTCATGTTCTAAAATTTGAATTTAATGGGATGGTATACAACGTGACATATCTTTGGAAATTTTACCAACAAAAATTATATTTGGCTACGGGATAGAGTTTCCCCTAGATGTTTTTACTGAGAGTTCATTTTGTAGCGTCCACACTCTGAATCGGGACGTATCTAACCTGAAGGGGGACTTCCCACCAGTCCGAAGGTTCACCAGTCCGACAGAAAAAGTCGGAGGCGGAGAATTCTGGTTGATCCGGATGAGAAGCTCCACAAGTCCGACAGAAAAGCGACCGGATCCAAGGTTCCTCTAGTCCGAAGGTTCGCCAGTTTGAACGTTTACCAGTCCGACAGAAAAAGACATAGAGGAAGGATTGGGGTTGATCCGGACCCCATTTTATCTTTCAATACCAGATTTATCAGTAGGTGGACCGTCCCCGTTGTACCCTACCCGAGTGCCGCGTGGTTTGTCTTTTAGCGTATTTCTTTAAATGAAATCAAATATTCTCTGTGATTTATCAACTGCATTTCGAACATAACTGGAACCAATAGCTAGCGTAGAATAGTGTGAAGATGAAATATAGCTAGCTATTAGTGTAATATAAATATAGACATAAACTTATCTAGTGAAAAATTATCTTGAAAAAAGTTTTCCCACGGTATTTTTTATCTGGTGAACAGTTATTTGGAAAAAAACGAACTAATATTTCGTTCTCCCGGATATTTTTTATCGGGTGAAAAAAATATTTCGAGAAAACAAAGTAATAATAGATACAGGTAATATGTTTTCTGCATTTTATAATATTCTGGGTAATATTTCAGTAGGTGTTGCAAAAGGAAGTCTTTCCTAAATACTTTGTATTTCGTTTTCTCTCGAGTGGATCGTGCAGATACCAACGCTCCACCGCTGGCGTTTTGTCGCCTTTTCGCCCCGCAAATGCCTTTTCTGGCCCCGCTAACTTTGACGTTTCTTTTTTTTTATTCGCCTTACAAATTTTACTAAACTGCACACGCGCACACATCCTCTCTCACTCTTTGGCACATATTTTTTTCTCTCACCAATTTGCACTCTTAAAATTTCGTCTTTTCGCGCCGCTAATTTAAATGTTTCTTTTTTTTATACGCCTTTTAAAATTTACTAAAACGCACACACACACACTCTCTCTCCTTCTCTCTCTCTCTCTCTCACACACACACACACACACACACACACATAAACATCTTAAGGTCGCAAATTAGGGAAGCGAAAAGACGACATTTTAAGGTCGCAAATTAGTAAGGCGAAAAGACGACAATAGAGTCACTAATTTGTGAGGCGAAAATACGACAACAGTAAGTCGCTAATTTGTGGGTTATTCTGTCATCTTTTCGCCTCAATTTTGTCGTCATCACAAATTAGGAACTGCCTGATTAAAATCAATAAAAGTATGAAAGATAATTTAAAACATAGAATTTATATATCACATAAGTATACATGTATATTGATATCATTTGCATCTCTGTATCCCCCTGGAGTTTTGAGTTTTTGAGAAAGCGGCATTAACTGAGGGATTGAATTGATCTAATCACAGAAAATTCTTTTTGAAAGAAGAAAAAGCAAACAAATGTCAATTTCAAGCGTTGAAGATATAATTTTGCCCAAAATCATTAATTCTATACCTTTCATAAATTGTAAGTTAAGTCCGAGAGAATACCAGAATATATCTAACGGTTTTTTAAAAAATTATTGTTATTTAGCTCATCTGAGTCAAAGTTCAAATGAGCTACCGTCGTTGGTCGTTGTACAAGCTCTCGTCAAATCCTACGTAACGTATTTCAACAAAATCAAGAACTGAAAATCCCCTAAACCGTTTGTATTTTCTCGTTCTGATTAGTTGACGCATATTTCCACCTTGACCTCAATTTTTCTGGTGCTTTTTGACATTATTTTATTCATGACAGGGTGTGCTGAATGATGGTCCTCGAGTTAGCAATTTATACCAATATAGTCATCCTGTTTAGTTGTCCCTCAGACTTGGGGACCGAACTGGTAAACTTTCGAACTGGTGAACCTTCGGACTAATCATCCTTCGGACTAGTGAACCTTCGGACTGGTGGACCGTGACCCCAAATTTTGAAAAATTCAAAATTCACTTAACACATTAAGCTTCCAAACGCGAAATCCCGCACATCTTTTGCCAGGGTATATAATATATCCCCAGAAATATTTCAACTCGGAAGGCCATGAAATGCCATTATCTAGCTTCCAAACATCAGATTGGGACTAGTTTTTACCTCAAACGTATTATATTGACAAACTGATTATTTCCCGCCATGAACCGAGTACTTATTTAAAAACACCCATAAAATTGAAAGAGCAATAGAAAGGTCTGGGATATTTATTTAATTTAAAAGCTTTAATGCCTTAATTTTCAACTTTAAAGTCTTTAATTTTCTAATGCTTGTAAGATCACCATTGAAGTATTCTAACAAGTCTACCTTCAGCTTGTACGGTTACCATGGTAGCATTCTGACACATGTCTACCTTCAGCTTGTACGATCACCATGGTAGCATTCTGACACAAGTCTACCTTTAGTTTGTATAATCACCATGGCAGTATTGTGACATGTCTACCTTTAGCTTGTACGGTCACCATGGTAGCATTCTGACACAAGTCTACCTTAAGCTTGTATGGTCACCATGGCAGCATTCTTACACAAGTCTACCTTTAGCTTGTAGAATCACCATGGATGCATTCTGACACAAGTCTTCCCAAAGGTTGTGAGATCACTATGATAGAATTCAGACACAAGTTTACCCTTAGCTTGTAAGATCACCATTGATGCATTCTGACACGTCTTCCGGAAGGTTGTGAGATCACTATGATAGAATTCAGACACAAGTTTACCCTAAGCTTGTAAGATCACCATGGCTGCATTCTGACACAAGTCTTCCCGGAGGTTGTGAGATCACTATGATAGGATTCTGAATACAACAACAAGTTTACCCCAAGTCTGCAAGATCATTATGTATATAAGCATTCTGACAAAAGTCTAACTTTACAGCATATAGGTCTACCCTAAGTTCGTGAGATCACCATGGCAGTATTTAGACACAAGTCTGCCCAAAGCTTGTGTGATCACCATGGAAATATTCTGACACAAGTCTACCTAAGTTTGTTAGATCACTGTATATGAAAGCATTCTAATACAAGTATAGCTTTACAGCATATAGGTCTACCCCAAGCTTTCAAGATCACCATGGAAGTATTTTAACACAACTTAAGCTTGTAAGATCACCATGGAGGCATTCTGATACAAGTCTTCATGAAGCTTTTGAAATCACCATGGAAATATTCTGACACAAGTCTACCCTAAGTTTGTTAGATCAACACGGAAATATTCTGACACAAATCTACCCTAAGTTTGTAAGATCACCATGGAAGTATTCTGACACAAGTCTACCCTAAGTTTGTAAGATCACCATGGAAGTATTCTGACACAGGTCTACCCTAAGTTTGTAAGATCACCATGGAAGTATTCTGACACAAGTCTACCCTAAGTTTGTTAGATCACCACGGAAATATTCTGACACAAATCTACCCTAAGTTTGTAAGATCACCATGGAAGTATTCTGACACAAGTCTACCCTAAGTTTGTAAGATCACCATGGAAGTATTCTGACACAGGTCTACCCTAAGTTTATAAGATCACCATGGAAGTATTCTGACACAAGTCTACCCTAAGTTTGTAAGATCACCATGGAAGTATTCTGACACAAGTCTAACCTAAGTTTGTAAGATCACCATGAAGTATTCTGACACAAGTCTACCCTAAGTTTGTAAGATCACCATGGAAGTATTCTGACACAGGTCTACATTAAGCTTATGAGATCACCATTCTGCATAGAAACACTCTAACATAGGTCTACCCTGAACTTCTGAGATCACCACAGTGAGAGTATCAACTTATTAATGGCTATCATGTAGTAATATACTTTTATTTTTGCACACTCCCACATTATGTTGTACAAAATAGAATAATAATAGAATTACATTTTAACAGATTACATAACATTGTTTCTTTTTCATGTTTATTTCAATGATTTCAATATCACAATGTTTATGTCACGTTTTGATGTTGCTTAACACTTTCATGTATCTGATTATATATAATCAATACTTTTCTCTTTAATTGCTAATACAATGCAAATAAATTATTTCTTATATATCTTTATTGCTTTAAAAATCATAATAAATAAGTTGTAACTTTATCAAAAAATAAATTCATTCCAAATATATTTCATTTATGTCATCAACAGATTTGATAACAAAATTTCTAAATTTCTTAGACAGCTTGTCAATAATTTAAATAAATTTATAACTTACAAAGCAGAAACACCTAACTGTTAACAGTTTTATATCATGATGTAAACAGCATCAGACTGTATACCTGGAAATGTTCACTCCTGTCTTATATTTGCCATTAGATGAGAGGGCAAATTTAAAATGGAAGCATAATTTTCAAGCCAATTAATTAAAACACGGACAAACATGTAATCTATTCATTTTCAAGCTAATTAATTAAAACACAGACAAACATGTTATCTATCACAATAAGAATTATCTATCACAAAAATAAGAAAATCACCAAATTTACTCAGTACTCATTCAATTGTAAATTATTTGGACAAAATCATTTGTAAAATGTTTAGGTTTGAATGATTAGAAGTATATTAATATTTTTTATCATGCGTCCTCAAAAATATTTTAATATTTCTGGCTCCAAAGCAATTAATTATTTACAGGGGCAAATAAACATTAACAGGAGAGTATACATGAAAAGTTATTGAGCTTGAGTACTGAGTAAAAGGCTAGGTACATAGACTCACAAACTCACAAAACACCAACAACATTTGCAAACATTTCAAGCATCAGTTATAAGGATCGCCATTTACATATATACCTTCATGTTTATCTTGTAATAATCCTGTTGCATGTACAACTAAGTTGTATATTATTGCAACATCTACTGACAACTAAATTTAAATTATGATTGATATTAACCCTTTCAAAACTACAGACCATAATAGACTGAACCAAAACAAAGGAAGAGAACATACCATTTACGGTAGATACATAGGGGTATATGGATCAAGTACATTAACAATTTATTGTTCATGTATAATTCAATTACTTTTCCCATCCAGGCTGTAAATAACACCATATTTTATTGTAAATCTGAGACTTTTGTGAAATCTTTGTTTTCTGTTTGCAACATACAAACTTGTTTCTGGTTATAACATGTTCATAATGGTCTGCTCTTTTAAGTTCGAGTTTAAAAAAAAAACACTGTATTGTAAAGAAATCAGTATATTCTATGAATTTTGTAATCTGTAATATTCTAAAAGATCATTGACTTCATCATCTTCCTGTAAACTAAGTTTTTCCATTGATTGGTTAATGTCCTGATCACATGACCTTTTCTTACCAGTGACAGAGTTCTCGTCTTCACCTTTCAATGCCTCACTATGTCCATTTACTTCTGAATCTAAACATTCACTGTCACTTTTTACTTCTTCATTTGTACATTTTGATGAATCTTCAGTTTTACCAGATACTTTGTCAAAATGAATAAACTCATTGACATTTATTGAACAGCCATCTTGTAAAAGTCGTATAACTATTCTAGCAATATTTCTTGAGTCGTGCAACCCACAATGTAAGTTTCCTTCAAATTTCATTCCCATGCTTATCAACATGTTTTCTAGTTTGGCTCTCCTGCACTGATAAAAATTTGAGTAGGATTTACCAACATTTACCCATTTTTTTCCCCACTTTGGGAATGGAATACCATCCTGATAACACTGCATAGATAGAAAGCGACTCATATCCCAGGGGCTGCAAAATAAAACAAACAAGAGTCCAATAAATTCAAATATGTCCGTATGAAATACTGCATACCTGGAATTTTTTTTGCTCCTAGTTATTTTCACTCTTTTACAACGGAAAACATATTTGCACTAAATCAACATAGTCTCATGGATGCCATATACATCCTTGCCCAAATTGTTTAGCTGGAAAATTTCGCTTCCATTTTAAATTCGCCTTCTCATCTAAGGGCAAAAACCAGGAAAATTAAACTGGAGCAAAACTTTCCAGGTATACAGTATTAATAATCAAACCATATGATAGTATGACAGTTTTAAAAATTCTTAGTGTCATTAATTAATTTGCATATTTTTCCTAATTCTGTTCTGATTTTCCTTTCTTGATTATTTTTTATCAAAAAAATTAATTTAATTATTTGAAAACTTTTAATGGGTATTCTGAATGATAAATGAAAATTTCAATATTTACTTATCATTCGCAGAACAACTTAAAATATAACAAAATCGGTGTACAAAGGGGAATAAATATATGCTGTACAGGGGTGCGGAAATCCTATGCCCGACTTGCCAGACCTGTTTCATTTGTCATCCAGACAAGTGACTTTTTTTTAGTTTGGTTGTTTGTGGACAAGTTGCATTTTAAAGAGAGAAAAAAAAATTTACAGTTCAAAAATATAATAAAACTTTTGTATAACTAATACCTATTCCATAATTAAGTCTGTCTGAAACAAGAACAGAAAAGTTTGAGTTTATCTGTATATTAATACTCGTATCAATGGCATTGCATCAACTTTTATATAATGGGAAAACCACGTAACTAAAAATAGATTGATCTCCAAGATGATAAGACTTTGGCACTTTGGGGTATCCCTATGGAGAGCAATGCTTTCAGAATACATTTGATAACTTTGCGCTGTCGTTCGCCACATATGCATTTGGCAAATCTTTTTAAAAATCTGTAAACCCTCATGTTTATTTCACCCCTGTACGTTGTTTTGATGGTAAATCTACCCAGTCAAAGGCCTCAGGTAGCGATGTGTATACAAATAACGATAGGTAAATTGCTACTCATCATGCCTAATTAAACATACCTGCAAATTATCCTGTCTTTTGTGTTACCCTAGTCAACCTCCCGGATAATAGTTAATTTCTAATAATCCTTTAATGACATTTAAAACTCGGAAGACTTCACCATGTGTTGATATGACAGACCAAGGAATGACACCGTTTGAAATTTACATAACCACTAGGTGCCGCTTATTATTGATGAATAAAAGAAATTGGTCTGTTTAAAATTTTAATTGGAATGTAGATTTATTCTTAAAATTGTGAAATATTCTCCCTTTTTTCTAATTTTAGTTTTCAAAAATGTATTTTATAAATTTTCAGAAGCAGTACTCTAAATGTAGGTATTTTGAGTTGGTCAAGGACTTTTTAATTTGCCCAATGAAAATTGAAGTTTGCCAATGATTTGGCCAATATATTATCAGACCCAAGAATAATGCTGTGCTTATTTATAGATTTTTATAAAGTGTGTGTGTGTGTGTGTGTGTGTGTGTGTGTGTGTGTGTGTGTGTGTGTGTGTGTGTGTGTGTGTGTGTGTAATAAAACTTGAAATACAAATGTATATTTATTTAATAATTTTGTGTCAGTAAATATTGACTTTCAATCAAAACATGAAACAGTGTTATGGAATACTGGTATATAAAAAAGGTTAATTTAAAAAAAAATATGATTTTGAAGATTTTTAAAAATAAATGTGAATTTTGATAGAAAGCAAAATGCAATAAAAAGCTAGATGTACTAACAAGTCAATAACAACGAGGTACTTTCTTTTTAAACTCACCCATCAGTAACAACGGCAAATTTGTGATCAGATCCTAAATGGTGAGATTCCATCCAGGATTCCATTTTTTTCAACACAGCTGCAAAATGTTCTGCACCATCCACCATTGACTGGAGAGACAAATATAAAGATAAGTGATAAAATTTATCTGTCTGTCTGTCTGTCTGTCTGTGTGTCTGTCTGTCTGTCTATCTATCTATCTGTCTGTCTGTCTATTTGTCTGTGTCTCTACTTGTAGGGATAGGGCTACACTAGCAATGGTACAGAAATTGTTTTAAATAAGCCTGATTATGCTGATTCTATAATTTTTCATTTGATATATGAATTTAGAGTAAAATGTGGAGGATAAAACAAAGTTCCACGATATAGCAATATCTTTAACTGATCATTTAATGTACATTAGTGTATGTAATCTGCATCATAACCATCATACCAGTCTTCGTGACTTAGAATGTGATTAACTGTGTGATCCACAAACTCTAACTGATCCATACACTCTGATTGATACATAGACTCTGACTGATCCATACACTCTAACTGATCCATACAATCTGACCGATCCATACATTCCAACTGATCCATATACTCTAACTGATCCATAAACTCTAACTGATCCATACACTCTACTGATACATAGACTCTGACTGATCCATACACTGACTGATCCATACTCTTGACTGATCCATACCCTTGACTGATCCATACACTCCATACAGTCTGATCCATACACTCTGATCCATACTCTGACTGACCCATACACTGACTGATCAATACACTCTGACTGATCCATACACTGACTGATCCATACACTCTAACTGATCCAAACACTCTGACTGATCCATACACTGTGTCTGATCCATACACTTTGTCTGATCCATACACTTTAACTGATCCATATCCATAAACTCTGACTGATCCATATACTCTAACTGATCCATACTGTCTTCTGATCCATATGCTCTGACTGATCTATACACTCTAACTGAACCATACACTCTAACAGATCCATACACTCTGACAAATACTGGTACATACACTCTGACATACACTATGATGGATATATACACTATTTCTAGATCCACATACTCAAGTAATCCATATACTGACAAATCCATACACTGACAATTGATTTTGACTATGACCTTCTTTGAATACAATAGCAATTTATTGATAAAGCAACAGTTTCTTTGGTGTAAACATTAAATGACCACTTTCCAGGTTTGCTGGGACACACGATAGTTTACTGATCTTAGCTATAAGTTTGAATGATGTACAGTATCAGGCCATAAGTGAGTCATAAATAATGAATTTTACTGTATAACTTTAGTAAATATGCGTCTAAAATTTATAGATTATTCAACTGTAACAAAATTCCTTCCACAGAAAGTTGAGGTTTTGGTACTCGTTCAGAAGAAGTTTCATTGCAGTCTATTTATCATTTCAAGAGAAATACATTATTCTTCATGACAGTAAAATTCTAGTGAGGTCATTAGATGTTTATTACAAAGAAAATGAATGGATCTGTGGCGTAATTCCTAAATATAAAAATAAAACCATTGATACTTAAGTAACTTATGGATGTAAACTAACAAAAATATTTTCAAAATTAGGCCCAGACTACCAGGGTTAAACGTACCATTTTTCTTCAATTTCGGATGTCTACCAAATTCAGAGGACAGAATCAAACAAAGGCAGAATTACTACGGTTGTATAGTTAAATTCATTTTTATGACTCACTTAGACAAAAAATTCACGATCTTCATAAAAATAAATGTCATACTCTGATACTCATAATGGAGTGTGTCACACAATAGCAGTGATACCTTACTTGTGTAATTCCAGTTAGTGTTGTACAGAATTTGCTCAGCCTTGGGTTGATCTTTGGTTTACAGTATGAGTGAAATTCATCCACCTAGATAGCAGAAGTAAATCCAATATTAAATGTAATCCTATTTGTATACATATAATTTTGTTTATTTTATCAGTAGTGTTTTACATCACATTCCACAATTTTTCAGTTATATGGTGTCCGCCAATTTTACAGGCAGAGGAGAGAATCCAGTTACAATGTACTGGGGAAGAGACCACTACCATTCACTCACAAAATTAGCTCTGGTTCCAGGGGAGGGAGGGGGGAAGGGCGGCTGGAACCTGCACTGACAGGAGGTGAGAGACACTTCTAGGTTGAAAGTGTTATACTCTAACCACTTGGCCACAGAGACTCCTTGTTCGCACATATAAAATCATATCTAATAATAACTATATCTAAATAAATTGAAAAAAAGTTACTTTTCAAATCAAAACAATGTTTAACTACAAAATTAGGAAATATAAATTTTAAAGTCACATCAGATAAGAAATTATATACAGACATGGCTTGTATAAATCCAAACTGTGAACCTTTGTTTTACATCATCCAAGCAATCTAGACTATCAGTAAAACTGATGAATGTTCCCCCAAAACACCATCATTGAAGATATTTCATGTTTGTAATTTTGCATTTGGTATCAAAAAGTGTGTTAGATTTGATTTTTTTTTTAATTTTGATTTTTAGTAGTTTTTTACATCACACTTAACTTTTTCAGTTAAATGGTGGCGGCCCATTTTTAATTGTGGAGGAGAGAACCTGTTTACCCAGGAAGAGACCACTGGCCTTCTGCAAATGTTAGAATTTGGTATGGTAATTTGGAAGAAGAAACTATAATGATGTACACACCTAGTTTTATGCTCTTAAACTTAAATGTAGTCAAAGTTATGCTCCTGACTTAACATTTTAACAAAGGGCAATAACTCTGTAAATAACCAGCTGGGGAAAATTACTTTATCACAAGCACAAAAATGTAAAATATTTAGAATGCAATCAACAACAACTTGACTATATATTCCATGTGATCTGTAATTTAAACACTTAAAAAAAACCCATTAAAAACAGAAAATTTGTTGATGTGAAAAATTAACTTTGAAGAATTGGAAAGCTAGGTGAGCACTTATAGTTATCTTTAAGTGTACAGAAATCTTAACGAAGTTGACATACCACTTCCATTCGGTGAGCATCAATCATAACAACGGGAAATTCAATAATTTCATGTTTATAATTAGCGTTGTTCTCCTCACAAGTTGCTTCAAAATCAATAACTAATAGATAATCATTAGACGTTCCTCCCGGTGGCTTCACTTTGGCTTTCATTAATTTCCTCTGCCGATAGTGAGACTTAAGACGCTTTTTTAATACTTCTTTGATACCCCTGAAATGAACGTCATATTTTTAATTACTAGTAACAGTCAGTGAGCAATAACATATACAATATTACATGCGTATCAAAAGCATTTATCTCAAGCTAAGAATTATAAGAAGATATCATAATACATTTAAATAAAAAAAATATATCAATTAGACAAAACAGTTAAAAAATTCAATTAAAGTTTTATCAATTACTTCTTCTTACCTCCTAAATCTGGGGTAAAGGGTCCGGAAAATTGGAAAAATATACAACATTATTACTAAAAAATAAAAATTTAATATGATGCATTTGTAATTCTTGTAAGAAAATACTTTTATTTTTTTATTTCGAAATTCCAAATTAGGAATTTCTGCATATTTTAAAGCCATTTTTGCATTGGGAAGGGTCCTGTAACCGAACCCAAAATAGGCTTAGGAAAATGCCTGGACACAAACAATTTACTTGAAACGTACCTGGTATCTAACTTGAGCTCTGCAAGTTTATCCTTTAATTCTTCTCTAGACATCTTATTGATTTCACCATTGATAACTGCCAACTTCTTGTACACAATATCTAAGTCCACTTCATCTCTCTTAGCTTTCAAGTTATGAACTTTTGTTTTTTCATTTAACTACAAAAACAACACAATATACGCCTTATCAATCAACCATTAAACTACAAAAACAACACAATATATGCCTTATCAACCAACCATTACACTACAAAACTAACACAATATACCCCTTATCAACCAACCATTAAACTACAAAAACAACACAATTTATGCCTTGTCAATCAACCATTACACTACAAAAACAACACAATATACACATTACCAAACAACCATTAAACTACAAAAACAACATACACCTTATCAACCAACCATTAAACAAAAACAACACAATATATGCCTTATCAACCAACCATTAAACTACAAAACTAACACAATATACCCCTTATCAAACAACCATTAAACTACAAAAACAACATAATATATGCCTTATCAAACAACCATTAAACTACAAAAACAACATAATATATGCCTTATCAAACAACCATTAAACTACAAAAACAACACAATATACCCCTTATCAAACAACCATTAAACTACAAAAACAACATAATATATGCCTTATCAAACAACCATTAGACTACAAAAACAACATAATATACCCCTTATCAACCAACCATTAAACTACAAAAACAACACAATATGTGTCTTATCAACCAACCATTAAACTACAAAAACAACACAATATATACCTTATCAACCAACCATTAGACTACAAAAACAACACAATATACACATTATCAAACAACCATTAAACTACAAAAACAACACAATATACGCCTTATCAAACAACCATTAGACTACAAAACAACACAATACATGTATACGCCTTATCAAACAACCGATACAAAATTCTTTAGAATTAGTATGTGTTGCCTGAAATCCTCACATCAATATCAATTATCATCTTGTTTAAGACATACGAGCTGCCAAAATGTTTTGGTTTGTATTAAAAGTTTCAAATATTCAATGTTTCATACAAATACAGTGTTTTCAAAAATTCCCAGTTGAAAAACCTGTTATAATATTGTATTCGTGAAAAGAAATCAAATGTGAATAATGGGTCAGTGAACATTTGTATTCTTACATGGGTGGCGGGATATCTTTTTTATCAAAATGACAGCGTGTATGCCTTTTAATATGCTGGTGGAAAAAAAAAATCATTTGACAGAATTGCCAAAAGTTTCTTAATTTTGATGGTTTCAAAGTTCCATAAATCTCCATTAATACTGACAGTTGTTTGCTATTACGGACTACAATATAAAACAACATAAAAGATTTTGTTAAAATCCACTGGAATAAATTCAACTTATTCCCAATGGTTGATAAATGTTGAACATTACTGAACTCATCTGATATCTCTTACGTGTAAATATAAAGTAAAATACAACAAGTCCCAATGGCAAATCACATCCTTTTTCTCCTCTTTCATAATTCTATTCATGAATTGTATCTTAGCAGGGCAGAGTAACCTTTTAATTGTAATAAGGATGGTTCTACTCACTTTTCAGTTTAGATAAGCTTCACAGAAAAATGTTTTGTTTACTACTCAATATTCTAGTTTAGGTTACAAGTAGGAATTAACATTCTTGCTACTTTTACTCTATGTCGTTATGCTGCATCCCTAAAATTTAAACTTGTCCAGGTCGAGAAAGGGTTCACAAGACTCCACCCAACAAGGTTCTATGGATTTTATTATACCTGTATAAACTGAATGCTTGATCAAACACTGGGCATTCTGCACAACAACTTGCTCATTTTTTGCCATGAACAAGATAAATCACTGGACAATCCGCACATAGGCACACAACAACTTGCCCATATTTTGCCATGGTTTAAAATACATGTATATGATACACTCTCGGAAATTTACAGCGAGACTGATAACAATAAAAAAATCATTATATCAAGGGAAATAAAATTGTAACATCTAAATAAATCTGTTGATATGGTCTTCAAATTTTTGCCAATTAATACCAAGCTAGACTACTTTTTCTAATTGTAAGGGACCTGTCCCATCACCTTTCCAAAAGTGTTGAATTTAAACTGCCATATTTAAAGAAGGCAAACTGGTAAAAAAATGTATAAATTAATATATATATGTATGTATATTTTTTACATGATGATTGCTATTTGTTATATAATTACATGTACCAGCACTTCTGTGTACTCCTTTCCTTTTTCACTTGTTTTTTCCACTTCTGCCATTTTTAATGATGGTTCCTTAGGTCATTGCAAATAAATAACCTGAAAATAAATTTGCATTAACGTTTTGTTATATCTATGCATTTTGAGAAATTTCTTTGTCTTTGGTAGCTAATTTATAAAAATCTAATCAAATAAGATATACACATACCACAGTCTTGGTCTTGAAGTTAAACACAATCATACCTGCCATCCTCTGAAACCTTCAATGAGGGAGATCTCCCCCTCAGCTATGACAGCTGTTCTTCATCAGAGAAGCGGGAGTGGAGGCTGTTTATATCGCTGATCGAAGATAACAGCACATGGCGAAAATTTCAAATCTAATTAAAGGATTATCAAGAATTGATTACACACCTTTGATGTTGATTTGGGTATCTTTAGAGACATTATGACATACAGGTATGTTTAATCAGCATCAACTGCATTTGATCATGTTAATCACATGTTAATACAGGTGTAAACAAAAGTCAAAACAGCTGATGGGAGAGCGAAATTGACAAAATACAATGTATAAGGCGACTTGAACTTTACTTTGTGGCAATAACAATAAAAATTCCTTTACAATATTAATGCGACCAAGAGATTTGATACTCCCATGCAGGAGGGGAACTGCAAGCAGGAGATTTCTGGAATTTCGACATTTTCTGGAATTTCGACTCCTGGACAGAACCAAAACGGGAAAGTTGGCAGGTATGCACAGTAAAAGACAAACATGTTATATGGGTCCGTTTCTAAAGTGCAGATTTCATAAGGTGTCAATATTGTTATCTAATGGAAAAGTGACTAGGTACTAACTACTGTCTACACTGCTCACTTCAAATATCAGATGATTAAGTACTCAATTTTTGTTTGATTCATTGGGCTGAATAACGAACCAATGTCTTACTATAGTTGTTGCATATCCAACTTTTATCAGTAATCTTTTATTTATGGCTCTATTTAACATTGCAAAAATCTGACAAATTCCATGGAATTGGACAACTGCAATGTCAAAGAAATGTTTTGTCATACAATATTTTGACTCTCGCCATAGAGTAACCCTGGGGTCATTTTATTATTCAATAGCAGACTTGCCAACCTTTTGAAGAGAAAAAAAGGAAGGCAATGCAGAGTGGAGCGAGGTGGCAAATTTTTTTGCCATGTTTTGTTGCACGATTGAAAACCCTTGATTCTATTGGGTATAATTTGTTGTCACTGTTATTAGATCCGTCTCTTGATATACTAAATGGTCCACACTTCATCAATTCACAAGTTGATCTTGAAGTTACTGTTGCCATTTCTTTAACAATAAATAGCACCTGTTTTAGTTCTGCCACATGCTAAGCAGAATTTCTGCCCCGATTTTAAGCGATTTTTTTTTATTTTCGCAAAAAAAAAATGGATTAAAATCGGGGCAGAAATTCTGCTTATCCACACATGTACTTATTACTTAGCAGTAATCTTTGAATCTGGAAACATAGACTTGAAAAAATTGCCGATTTTTTCAGTTGTATTGAGAGGTATATTTTTTTCTCTGACATGTGAGATAAAGAGACACTCAACTCTTAATAAAGACAAATCATTACTTGAAGTACAAAATTAATCAATAGTCCTATGTGACTGAATACCGGTTGCTAATTTTTATGTTTACCTCAGGCCATGTTTAAATTTAAATATCATTTATCCCGCCATGAGGAGCAGTATGGATATATCTCACCTTTCTTAATTTTCACTATGCAATTAAATATTTCAGTTGCAATGTACTTCGATAAAAATGTTTGATCCCATCTGTTTTTCTTTTTAGTTGACATGATACAACTAATGTACTCTTCGCTCGTGTTCCGTTTCTATTGGAAGTCATTTTCAAACCAAGCAGTTAACAGGTCATAAAAACGCTTGTCAGTTCATTCCAAACGCTCAAATGACTGGCTGCAAGCTTGAGGGTGATACCAATATACCTACTAAAATAAAATGGGCCAAAACTTTTTATAAATTCCCGATTTAAAAAAAACGTAAGGATCATAATTAAAAACGTATAGGCGAAAGGAGAGGGTTTAAATCGAAAGGTTTTCGTTAAAATCAGGAGGGGTGACAAGTCTGCAATAGACTGACCCCCAGGTCATTCCATTGTAACCCGCCACCTTGTGATGTATTGAACCCCTATGAATATATGATTCCTAGCTGGACTCAATACATCGTGGCCTCCTTGTGCTATATTTTCTGTAAAAGTGTCTCTTTATATGTATTCTCAATGGAGGTTAGTATTTCATGGCCATGTAACAATTATGTATACCATCTCTAAACATGTGAATACAATTCAGAGATGGCGATTGTTTCATAGACATGAAATATTGTCCTCTAATGAGAATACATATTACATAAGAGACATTTTTTTAAAGAAAACATTACACAAGGGGAGTCATTTTACCGCAGCTGAGATTCTGGGAAGAAGTATGTACACTGACCTATGATGTCACCTCCCTCCGAGCTTGTCAAAAGAAAATGTTGGATAGAACAATAGAAAGATGGGTGATTACACAGTTGTGCTGAAATTATCAATCGTAATTTTTGTAAAATGTTTTATTTATTGTTTAAAAGCAAACGATACAGGCCTATTAAAAAACTCTGGAAAATTTTTGTTCATTTGCGTGCAATAGGTCCCACAACAGGTACCGTACCAGTATAGATCTATCCCATATTTAATTCTGGTGCAACAAAAGTATGCTTCTGAGAATTGACACTACTGATCAGCAACCAATTCTCGCCAAGTACTTACCGGTATTCTCACCTACTGTTTTTAACTTGTGTGGAACATGCAAACACATGCATACTTTCACAGATTTTTTTTGTTTCCTGCACAAGGCACTATTCTGATAGGGAACTTTCATTATAACCTGGATTATCGTAATAATCCTGTTTTATTATCACCAGTTGCGTGATTCTAGAAAAATGTTCCTCAATGTTATTTCTGGTTTCAATAATATATACATAGCCCCCATAGCACAAATGGTTAAAGTGCCCTACAAGTGTTCAGGAGGTCCTGGGTTCGATTCCCGGTCTGTCCAAACATTTTTCTCTGGCTGATACATTTCATTAATTTGGCTTTCAACTAAATAACCCATTGTGGTATATTTCAAGAGTCTCTTGGGTTTCTTTATACAAAATAAATTTAATGCGCTTAAAAGTAAATATATTTCCATTTACTTTACATACGTTGTGAAGGTAAATATGAAAACTGGAAGAACATATGAGGAACAAAATCGAGAATGCACGAATAAATGCATGATCATAACGGTAATCAGGGCTAACTTGAAAGTTCCCTATTGGTGAAAAAAAAAATAATTATTTCTCCAAGAAACCGAAAAATAGATAAAATAAAACGACTTGGCAAGAATTCGTACTTGGTTATGTTTTTAGTTATGCAAAACAATGGCTCTTGTTGTTTTTCCATATTTTTGAGAATAAATGAGAAAAGATTGAGATTTTCCACTGTAGCTGCAGGGACAGTAGAAGTCATTTTGACTTGGACTAGTCTAATTTATGACTACTGTACTTACAGTTATATCCTACTTTCTTTTTACAAATAAATTGTACTGCAGTAGAATCTACAGTACTTTATCGATAGGCCTTCAATTTTTATGTTATATATTTTCAAAAAAGTTCTCGACATAACATTATCTACAACCACCATTTTCACAACTTGATTTATTCGACTTTAAATTGTCGTGTTAATGATATATCTATTTAATTCAGTTTTGGGCCTACCGAATCAGAATCGCTTAACGTCGTCTCTTTCCCCTTTCACCTGTTATTTTCAGCGCTGCGCTGCCATTTTTCCAATGTTGATCCCTTAGTGCATTGAAAATATTTCACATCAGTACTCCACGATGAAAACGATTTCTTTTTCTTCTATGTTTATTGAATAAATTTGAACTAAAAAAATTTACATATATAAAAGGCTCGCTGCGCTCGCATATAATAAATACATTGTTTATTTATTAACAGTCGAATTAATAGAAACGATTTCAAATGGATTGAAAACTAAAATACGGATACAGTTGGATGCGCTCACTGGCCTTATCTATCGATACATTTAGATCGAGCTCATCTAACCAATCATCTTCGTGCGCATTGGCAAATAAGGCCCTGGTAAAGTTCCTATACTTCGGTCTATTTTAGCAACCGCCTTAGGCCGAAATTCTGCCCCGATCATATTCTATATTTACGACCCTTCCAAGCATGGAATAAACTTCTACTTATATGGTGTTTAGAAACCTTTCAAATTTCATAATTATTTCAGTTTTACTTCATGTGCTAGATTGGGTCGAGTCTCATCACTTTAGCTTTCTTGGTAAATGATCTTTAAGTCCGCATTTTCGATTGCTCTCTTAATCGATCTGTCTTTCTTTGCAGGTCTTGACATTTTAATGATAGCAGCGATATATAAAGCTAATATTTTTATATATCGCTGATGATAGCAAGGTTTCGTTCGCAAAATCTAAGTCTTCTAATTTGGTTGTAAAGTTCCACCAGATTTACGTTGTTTCTCCTTGTGCGTGTCTTTATCATCCAGGGCCTGGCACTATAAAACTTTAAAATTTAAAATTTACTCAAGTCTGAGAATGATCTCAAATTGGCCTGCTTAGCCAATCAGATTTCTGGATTAGATTTGAGTAAAAACTTCAAACTTATATATAAAGCTAATATTAGTATATATCGCTGCTGTCATTAACGAGATTTACGGCCGAGTTGTCGTTTCAACATTTAAACAAAAACTTTGATTTATGTAGAGCTCTCATTGCAATAAGTTATCAATATTATTGTTACGGTCTGGTTATCACATGTAGTATGATGTACATTGTCATCCTTTAAAAAGTTATAAAATGTGTAATGGTAACTAAAATATTCGATGGGTACGAGTGAGCCAAATGATGGGTACGAGCTGAGTCAATTCATTTGGGTACGGATCAGCCAAAATGGGTACAAATTGAAATGGGTACCAGTTGCGATGGTTACGAGTTGACTAGCTTCCAAATAAAAATTAAAACTGAGAGACAGTAAGATTTTCGTCTTTCTAATCCGTTTCAATCAGGATTAATACAATTGTTTCCTTTTCGTCTTTATTTTGTGAAAATTGTCCAATCAAAATAAGAGTTATCATTGAGTCCGTATTAATCAACAAAAATGGTGCTGGAAAGTACTATGGTGTGGTAAGAAACTAAAAAATAATACAATTCTACACTATTTCACAAATTTTGAAAAGAAAAAAAATATTGCGCAAATGCGATATACTTGGCGAATGTAGTTACACGTTGTCCTGCTTCTCATCTTGCTGACTTTTTCTTACTAGATGTAGTTTATCTTAATGATTCAGCAGAAATGAGAAAAATAATAGGCTAAAGATAGGGTATATAGGGGTATATACCGAAATGTACTGGAATGTACCGAAATGGATATGAAATACCGAAATGTACCACAAAAAGGTCGAAATGGAGGGTAAAACTACTAAAATGTATGCTATTTTGAGACTACAGACATATTTTTATTTAGCCGAAACAATATCAAATCCAAATATTTGAGTATGCCTATGGCGGAAAATGTACATGGATTAATACGAAGGTTGGCCTGCATTTCACAGCCAAGTGTATGGTTGATATTCGGTAATATAATAAAAATGTTTGGGTTTGAAATTATTCCAGATGTGTAAAAATATGTTAGTTGTCTCAAAATAACTTGTACTTCAGCTGCCTTACCATTTCAACACTGTTATGATACATTTCGGTGTTTTATGTACATTTCGTTATTTCATCATTCATGTACATTTCGGTATATTTCTGCTATTTTCCCTAAGGGGTTGTGTTGGTTGAAAAAATTTGTGGCTCAAATACAAAATCACCAGTTGTTAAAATCAAATTTTTGGAGCCAGATTCAAGGTAAAAAAAAAAGAATTAGGTTTTGAAACTGTGTTAACTGCTATTACTGTCAATTTATTTAATTCAATTCAATGAATTACATTAAGACATTATTGTCTGTCTAAAAGATTATATAATTGAAATAAAACATCGTTTTTGTTTGAAATAGTCACAATTTTAAAAGGTGCATCCATTAAAGTTCCATTACTGTGTATAATTTATTGTATGGAGTGCGGACGTCATAGAACTTTGAAGACACTAGTATCTGGCTTGGATATTTCTCATTTAAATATTGTATTAGAATCATTGAGGATTGATATACAAGCTGCATGGATTTAGTGGCATTAATGATGTTGAATAGAATATGAACTAAGGCATTACCTTGAAGGGAGCACAGCTTTCTCATTGTAACATTGTAATTTAACATTGAATGCATTGAGTTAGGTAAACCATGCGGTAGATACAAACAGTTTATATTTACAGTGTGGACAGCAGTGACTACATGAGAAATGGTGATTTTGTCCCAACGCGGTTTCAGGCACAACAGGATGCTGTGAATTTAGTATGCCACTCCAAAACTAGATCTAATCCTGAAAACAATGTTGGACTCATTACAATGGGAAAGTAAGTCAGTTTGCTGTGTTCTCCAATTTTTTATCTTATTGTATGTTGTTGAATACATCATTTCAGTTTGTTGGAATACAGTGATGACCTTTTGTATCTTAAAGAGAAGATTGTCTGTACTGAAGGGATCATTGCTTAGTATTATATTTGCTACCACAATGTGCAAACTTAACAGGGAGGGGGGGCTGGATTGAGAATGTATAGCAAAAGTAAATATTGTCAACTAATGTGCTAAATGATATGGTTCACTGTTTCCAGTAAACTTATCTCTTGATCTTTACACTTTTTTACTGTAATGCACAAGTTCATTTTCTGCAATGTGTAATTTACATGGATTGAAAGTGAAAAGTTTAGATTTATTTAAAGGTGCTTTTTCATCCAGTTATGTGAAATTCAATCTCTTATTATTTCTATTTCTTTGTTCCCACTTACTGAAAAAATATCATTCTTTGCATTTTAAAAAAATCCATCCCTAATAAAACTGCTAAGGAGTTCATTATCTACATTTTTACCATCTAAAAAACTTTATTAGTTCTGTGTAAATACCCTGTATGTATAAAATACATAATACAAATCATGTGCAGCAAAATGTTAATTTTAGCTATTTATGGTGTTCACCACATCACAAGGAAAAACTAAAAATGTAAGTTAAAGCGAAAATAAAATTTGACTCTGCACTCAACAATCTGTGAAAGGGGATCTTTATTGACTGTAACTGTTTCTCGGTGAGTACAAAAAATGCATCTTATGTCAAAATTGTAATAGAAACATTTTCAATATTCACTTTTATGCAGATACCTATGCAGATTATCTGTTTATATAAATTCTAATAGGCTCAAATCCAATTGAAAAAATTGTGTATTGTCAGACCCCCGCCGCCCATAAAATTGGACTGGATTGTATATACAAAAGATATAAATTCAACTTTATTAACATCATGATTAACTGTCAGAATATGGTTTGATTAAAGAGTTGGTCTCTCTATGGTGATTTTTATTCCTGTCTCTCTATGGACTCATTGAGCAGTGTTTTGATATTTATGTGCTTTCAGTTCTGTGGATGTTATGGTCACTCTCACAACTGATGTTGGGCGTCTATTGAGTAAATTACATACTGTTCAGCCTAAAGGAAATGTCAAATTTTTAACAGCCATAAAAGTTGCACATGTAAGTATTTCTGTTTACGACTATCTACAAAATACAGTTAGCATACAAAGGGTAAAGTTACAAAAGTATTTTTGGTTTTTTCCTCAGTCATTTTGAAGTCAACAAAGTGACTGTGTGATTAACATTTTTTGAAATTCAAAGGTCATTCAGGTAAGACTTATATATTACCCTCCGTTATAATGCCACTATTTCTTGATGAACAGATTTTCTCCCACATAATTTCTCCCGTTATAATGCCAAAACCCGCATACTGCCATCCTGCACCAATTCTCTGATACAAATGTTCATTTATACATCTTAATTCCACGACCGCATCGCCAGACCAGATGAAAAAAACAGTGTTAGTAAAACTGTTTGCCGACAGTATCTTGTGTCACAATTTTGAAATCTCACTTCCGTGAAAGTTGGAAAAAATTGACACTAGTGTGTTGATACAGCAATTATCAGGTGTCGACAAATAATTTTGAGTAGATAGGATATATTAACTTAAAGCTTATGTATTACCAGTGTGTCAAAGAGTTATTTTAAACAAAAAACCATGAAATTCACATTAAAAATGTTTCAGAGTTAATATTAGAAACAGATCTAGATTTTCCGCCATCAAACATGTACTGCTACATATTTTGGATGGTTTAGTTTTGGCCATTTTAATAGGGTGGCCAAATTGTCCAAACTTAAATAATAGATACAGATATCCAAATATACGAAAGTGAGTTGTAAACAGGATATGATATACAACAGGGATTAAAGACATTTTATGATGGAAACAACTACACCATGAAAATTGTAAACCTGGATATATTGCCAAACCTGTTGTACAGCCAAAGTTACGGAAAACAAGGTGGTGGTATATTTGAGGTGAACTGTATTTGTATTGATGCTAATATGGGAACTAGATGTTACTTTACAATTAGAATACCAATCTGTACAGAAATTAGCAGATTCTGAATAATAAATTTCTATTTCAGCTGGCTTTAAAACATAGACAAGGACGCAATCACAGAATGAGAATTGTAATGTTTGTGGGAAGCCCTATTGAAGATGATGAGAAAGAGGTAATTAGATTTACATAAAGGTTTTGAAATATAATTGCTGATTAGTTATGAAATGATTTTATCTCTTAAAAGTGTTGTTATACTTCTTTCTTATTTTTCCAAACTACTCATTTCTAAATAATTTACTACAGGTAATGCTCTTTAACTTTAAGGTTTCGAGAGTTTTGGGAATCAAAACCTCAACCGCTGTTGATTCTTAACAACATAAAAAAGTTTGGAGTTCTCAACATATCAAGAAAAAGACAACACAGATTGATATAAAAGTATTAAAATGTCATTTTATCATATATGTCTGTTGTATAAAGCAAAATGATATATTACTTGTCCCTAAAACTCCATAATTTACACTCTTATACATGTTTATCCCTCGTGGCTGTGTCACTAGGACTTACTCAAATTTGTAGCGTCAGCCTATAATAAGTATCTATGAATTACTTATTTTTGACTGAACTTAGGTACTTAACAATCATATCAATTACACCTCGGTTACGTAAGATATTTGGGGGGGCCCCGTGGCCCAGTGGTTACAGCATTATGCATTAAATCACAAGGACTCTCACCTCTGGTTCGAATCCCGCCAGGGTCTTTTCGAATTATGTGGGAAAGTTTACCGCCAGCTTACTTGCGGAAAGTCGGTGGTCTTTACCCGTGTAACCGGGGTTTCTCCTCCACCAATAAAAACTGGACACCATCATATGACTGAAAGATTGTTAAGTATGGCATAAAACAAAAAATCAAATTAATTCAAATCAAACGTAAGATATTTCAAGAACTTTTGAGGTTTCGATGTTCAAGAGACTGAAAATTAATTTATTTGTTTTACATATTTGTATGAGACATTGACGTATGAGCCATCAAGAGTCACCTGTATGCAGTAAATTTTCTACATTTCAAGATATAGTCCATTTTATTCTAGAAAAAAGCACTTATTGACTTAGCATATCTTATGTTGATTATGAAGCATTTCCTTCTAGGATATTACTGTACATGTATATATATTTCAGATTATGAAGCATTTCCTTCTAGGATATTACTGTACATGTATATATTTCAGATTATGAAGCATTTCCTTCTAAAATATTACTGTACATGTATATATTTCAGATTATGAAGCATTTCCTTCTAGGATATTACTGTACATGTATATATTTCAGATTATGAAGCATTTCCTTCTAGGATATTACTGTACATGTATATATTTCAGATTATGAAGCATTTCCTTCTAGGATATTACTGTACTTGTATATATTTCAGATTATGAAGCATTTCCTTCAAAGATATTACTGTACATGTATATATTTCAGATTATGAAGCATTTCCTTCAAAGATATTACTGTACATGTATATATTTCAGATTATGAAGCATTTCCTTCAAAGATATTACTGTACATGTATATATTTCAGATTATGAAGCATTTCCTTCAAAGATATTACTGTACATGTATATGTATTTCAGATTATAAAGCTGTCAAAGAAGCTGAAAAAGGAGAAAGTAAACATAGATATAGTTAACTTTGGAGAAGAGGTATGGTATCATGAAGTCTGAAATGTGTCCCGTCTATAATTAATTTATGTCTAAAGTTTTATTGCTTTATCAAATGTTTTTTTATTTCAAAATGATGTAGAATTCTGTGATGTCCATAATTTTTTATTTACAGCAATATTTAATGTATTTCATACCAGTCCATTTCTGAACCAAATTGTTACTGTATATCTGAATACATTTTGAAGCAATCTATTTCTTTCTTTTTGTTGCCATTTGTTAATTTTTATTCCTCAATCAACATCCATGGACAATGAATCATTGCTGATAATCTTTTAATTAGATTTGAAACCCCAAAAGTCTATCCATGCCCCGACATGTCAAACAAAGAGCTGATGAACACCAGGCTGCTTATATCATTCAATTACAACATACAGCTCATTTTACGGTTATCAAAAGTAATGTTTAAAACAAAAATTGCATTGAAGAGATACAAAATAAAAATATCAATGTCTTTTAAATAAATAAAAAAAAGATAATGTGGGTTTGATATCATTTGCCATATACATAGATAAAGTAAATCACGATGAATGCTTGGTGCTTATATCAACGATGAAAACAAGTTTATCAGCAACAGTCTTGTCTCTTGAAAGTATTTCGATGTTATGAATAAAAAAAATTTGTTTGTGAATTTTAATGCAACATTCGATTTTTTTTTAGAACGGGGAAATAGGATTGGCAAGTTATTAACCTGATTGTGATTTGTAATTTTTTGTACCCCTATCCCTTTAAAAAAAAGTTGTCATGGAATAGAACTTCTAATTTAATAATGCATAGCACACATTAAGTCATGAAACATATGACTCATTAGGACCCTGCACTTCAAAAATAATTTTACAAATAAAATTAAAATTATTGATAATTAAGAAAAAACATATCTACATGTAGAAAGATAGAATCTAGATCTAGTAGATATGAACAAATAAATAAATGAAGGGACAATCATAAAAATACATTTTGGCGATGACTTTGAATAATTGGACTCTTCATTTTCTGGATTGGACTCCCCAGATTTTGACCCTGGGGTCCCATGGATTCTCCTAAATTTTGCTCTACTGAGAGCCCTGCCATACTGTCTCTGCAAATATGATTCATACATGAGAAAGGAATTACTTGTAAATTTCTTGATACCATTCATGTGTTGAAATGCAAGTGTTTGGAACTTTTGTTGGTAGTCCCTTGAACTTCAACTCATCAAAGTTTAATTTAATTGCATTTTGGGAAAGAATTGTACTTTTGGTAATGTTTATTAATTATTCTTTTTATACAGGGTGTGAATACTGATAAATTGACTAATTTAATCAACACAATTAATGGAAAAGATGGGAACAGGTAAGTTCAATCTTATCTGTGAAAATGAAAGCATAGTGTGTGGTTGTTCTAGTGACATGTAAAGTTTTCTTTTTGATGTCACTGTATCAAAAGATTGTGATATGTAGAAACTTATATTAAACATGTGGAACCTAAATACAGAGTCCAGGAGGTGACATGATGGTGAATAAAAAATTTTTTCCATGTGAACGGAATAATTATTGAGAGAAAAAATCATTCCATGTGAACGGAATAATTATTGAGAGAAAATTATTCTGTGTGAACCAAAAATTTAGTCATTTTCAGCAAATTAATAATTCCATGTGCACGGAATAATCATTGGGGGAAATTATTGTGGAAGTCGAAGTAATTATGTCAGGGTTTTTTTCTGAATCATGTATTTTCTCATAATAATTATTCCGTGTGAACGAAATAATTTTCCAATTGCACAGAATAATTATTTCATTTTTATGGAATAATTGTTTCCTTCACATAGAATAATTATTCAATTCGCACAGAATAATTTTTTTTCACCACTATGTCACCTCTCAGGCTACGTACCTAAAGTATTAGGTTTGACACCCTATTTCAATTCAATAGTTGACATTAGCAATCTGACTGGATAGAGCTTTTTTCAGGGCCTCCATGACTGAGTAGTTTGACCATGCACTGTAGGTCATATGATGATTATCACCTCTATTCAGCTAAGTTCAAATCCTACTGAAACCTAAGGTGATTACATGAGAGTAAGCCAATTTCAATGCAGAAAGTTGATGTCATTTCTCAAGTATATTGTAATAAGGTTCTTACCTCAACCATTCAACTCACTGCTTCATGGCCGTAAGTGCTGGACTCGGGCCAAAATTTGAAGCCCTTCACCAGCACTTGGTGATGTCTCCATATGAGTGAAATATTCTTGAGTGGGACGTTAAACAATAATAAAGTAACAAATCCATCATTCAAAACTGCTGGTCATCATATAAATGAAAATCTGTTGAGTAAACAAAACAAATTAAGCCTCGTCTTTGAGTTGATTCTGAAAAGATTGTTGACAAATAGTTTGTTTCATATTTTTGTTTGTTAATTTTTGTAAGAACTAAACCTGTTGTCTGTTTATCTGTGAACTGCTTCATGTAACTCTACTATGTCAGGTGAGATAAATAGAGTTATACTAGGCACACATATATGACAGGATGTTGTCAATCTACATAACATCTATATATACTATGACAGGATGTTGTCAGTCTACATAACATCTATATATACCATGACAGGATGTTGTCAATCTACATAACATCTATATATACCATGACAGGATGTTGTCAATCTACATAACATCTATATATATACTATGACAGGATGTTGTCAATCTACATAACATCTATATATACATTTTGGAAGTCTGATTGCTAGAATAAATAGTTGACTAAAAGCTTCTGGTAAGGATATCTGACTGGGTCTCTTCTGTATAACAGACAATAATCTTTACATTTCACTTTTGTTGCAGTTGTCATTTGGTAACGGTGCCACCTGGTCCAATGTTGTCAGAGGCATTGATGAACTCTCCAATAGTGGTAGGAGAAGATGGATCTGGTGGTGGCTTGCCTGTTGGTGGTTTTGAGTTCGGAGTTGATCCCAATGAAGATCCAGAGTTAGCCCTGGTAAGCTTCTGATATCTACAAATCTGTGGGCATAGAGCCTGTTCAGCTTTACTTGTTGTCTTTTACAGTAGTAGTATGTCAGGTTGGCTCTGAATATTACCCTTTTCAGGGTGTCATTTCATTAAAGGTCAAAAACTTTATGGTTATGGATTAGTTTTACAACCATTTACCGACAATGTTTACAACCATTTCATAAAGCAATTCGGAATTTCTTACGACTGCTGTTTATTTAGTTTGTAGAATATAAAGGTTAAAAATATATTTTTTTTTGTTATTAAGTGAATAGAAAAGGTAGAATGAATTGTAGAAGAGTCAGTAATGTTTGTCTTGTAGGTGAAAGGACGAGATAGGTACTTTATCTTGAAATATATAATTCCAGAACATGAGTGTGATCCGTTATATAGTCCCTTATTTTATACGATCAAAGAGAAGTAAGTGGTATGTCTGCATTGGAAGATGCTGGGTCTCCTTCCAGTCTTATTTCCCTCTAACTCATTAGATAAAGACATTTACTCTGTCATTTCAACATTTTCTTTAAATATTTCACATGATTTTGATGAAAACAAGAAGAATTTGTGATTTACCACTGCCTAGACTCAGTCAAAATTACCCACTAAATTTTGTCGCAAATCGGTAATCAGACACGTTTATGAAACGGTCGGTAATCGTGGTATAGGGTTTTGGACTTTTTTCCTGATTTACAACCTTTTAGGATAACAATGATGCCCAGGTCACCCGAGACATTTTGGTAAGTACATGATGTAACAACTTTGTCATACAGTTAAAAAAAATGTCATTTTACTGACCTATTCTCTTGCTAGTGATATCCTCTTGTTTTAAACATTTTCTATGATATAAACTTACGAATTGAATTTTTTTATTTTTAATGTCGGTATTTTTGGTTTCCAGGCACTGAGAGTTTCTATGGAAGAGCAAAGAGCAAGACAAGAAGATGAAGCTAGAAAAGTTACAACTGCATCAGCAGCAGAATCTGGGGCTCAGCCAGCAGAGGCTGGAGGTATACAAACTAAGATAATATTAAAATCACAATGTGTCATGATTAGAGGACCATTTAAACATTGTTATTTGTCATCAAGACTGATAGAATATTGTGTCATGAAATATCCCATTCCTACTTATGCAGCTCAGAGTTTTGTTTGATTGTCAATTTTACACCAAAATGCTGCAGAATGCTTTAAAATGAATATAAACAGCATTGACAGAGAGACAATACTGATTACCAGCAAACATAAACCTTCAGCAAAACAACCACAGCCTTTTTGTACTCTAAACGGACAGAAAATATATTTCAGAACCACACACAACATACCAAAACTACATAGTTGGAAAGGAGATTTTTAAAATTGGCACCTTGGTCATACAAAAACTGGCACAAAATTTAAACTCTAGAAAAGTTCACAACAATACCTATATGAATGGGAAAGGAGTATTAGTGTGATAAAATGGTCCCCCAAATATAAAGTGTTTCAGTACAATCTTCCTCTGCATCTTAGTCCTAAAGGGCTTATAGCTTCAGCCCATGAACTGTTTTAAGTCGGTGTTGCTGCAGATTACTATATTTTTGTGGGTTTTTTTCTGTTATGTTTTCAGTTTTGTTGTAAAAACTTTCTCTCTTCTGAAATTACCAGTTTAACACCAAACATAACCATGCTCATTTTGAGGAAGTCTGCTGTAAAACTTGTCACTCATATGTGCCATGCAGAAATATTACTGCATGGCATAAAAATGCATGTTTTAATTAAGAAATTGATACAGCCTAAAGGGGCATTATTATCAGTGGATATTTTAAAAATTGCTTCCCTTTTTACTACTAGGATTGATATACAATAACAACAAAAAAAGATATACACAGGAATAAAAATTCTTAAATTTCTATATATACATTGTGAAAATTGCTTGTAAAACCTGAGTTTGTCAATTTTTCACTTGCAATTGATTGACTCAACTTTCCTATATGTATATGTGTCAATTTTTCACTTGCAATTGATTGACTCAACCTTCTTATATGTATATGCATACCACTCTGGGCCTGACCTTATTTTCACAACATATATAGGAATATAAGATTTTTTAAGCCTGTGTATAGCTCTTAATTGTTATTGTACATCAAGTACAAGTAGTAAAAGTAGAAAAAATCAAAATAATTTTTGGTAAACATGGCTAATACCCCTTTAAAGTAAAATCCAGTTACCTGAAAAGGATCGGAACATCACAAAGATCAACACAAGACCACAATATGACCTATATTGTAGTGAACTCATTTAGGCAATTTACTTCAGTTGCTGATTATCATTGAATTGCAGCATGAAAACTAACATTTTAAGAAGGAAAAGTGATTAGATGCAAAGTTGTACCAAAAGGTCAACATGACAGATATTGTCATGGATTATTTATTTATTGTCTTTATCAGTTATGGAGTACAGTTGTAAAACAGAAAAATGTTAAAATGTGATCTTGAAATAAGACAAGTGATTGTCCATGATGTTAAACTTTTTAAAAAGTCTCCTGAAAATGATTGTGATACTTAATTATGGTTTTATTTTACAGGAGAAGAAGCTATGCTCGAGCAAGCACTTGCTATGTCAGTTCAACCAGATAGTACTGAGCAACCAAGCCCTAGTGTTCCTGACTTTGGTTCTATGAGTGAAGAAGAGCAAATAGCTTATGCTATGCAAATGTCTCTTCAAAATTCAGGTAAAGAGCAGTTGCCACTATTTCCTGTATGACTTGTTAATCCTGGTAATATTGATAATTCAGTGACCCTTGTACAGATCTATATAAATGACAACAGTTAATTGGTTATAGCTATTTAGAATCTATGTAGCATTTTACCTGATGAATTAATGTGATCAAGTATATTCTAAACTGGAGTCACTTATTTTAAAGTTGTTATCTCTGTAAATCATTTAGAATCACTGTGTTTGAGTGTTATTCTCAGAAAAATTCCTGGATATTGGTCTTTAATCTTTGAAAAAAGGAATACATTTGTATTTGAATTTAGAATAAAACCCATATTATGAACCGAAGATGTGAATAACAGAGATTTGGTTACTCTTCTCTCTTTACCTGTATGGTAGGAATGTAATATTTTGGATGTTTAGTTCTGTCTCTCTCAGCTGTAAATCTGTATTGACACATCAGTAGTTATTTATCAACATATAACTTTATACCATTATAGCTGCCAACACTGCAGAAAATACACCTGCGCCAATGGAAGTTGAGGAGTCCACTCCAGCGCCAGTAAAATCCGAAAAAGATGATAAACAAGTAGGCTTATTATTGACTATTGTATATACAGTTCTCCCCTAATATATCGCCTCTCGTTATAACATCAAACTGTTATAACACCACTATTTCTAGAAGATCAAATTTACTACCATATAATTCCTCCATTACCACGCTAGAACCTGCATACCGCAATCCGCCACTGTTTCTCTGGTACAAATGGTCATTTATACGTGTTAAATCCCTCAACTGTATTGCCAGAGCAGGTTGATAACAATAACCAAAATGTCCAGATTTACGGTAGTGAGTTGTAAACAAGATATGATATACAGCAGGGATTAAAGACATATAAATGACCACACCTCGAAAATAGTAAACTTCAGTATATTGCCAAATACAAAAAGGTGGCGGTATATTGGGGGTGAACTGTACTTGGATAGTAAACAAGTAGGTTGATAGTTATGTTCTATAAGTTGAAGTTTCTTTGCTCTAAAATCAGGGGATAATGTCACACGTTTGTTTTATGATATGTTAGTATATATATGGGAAATTCCAATACAATATAGTAAGGGTTCTCTAGCATGGAGATGTTGGTATCTATATAGGAAATTCCAGTCCTATACAGTAAGGGTTCTCTAGCATGGAGATGTTAGTATCTAGTTATGACATTCCAGTCCTATACAGTAAGGGTTCTCTAGCATGGAGATGTTAGTATCTAGATATGACATTCCTGTCCTATACAGTAAGGGTTCTCTAGCATGGAGATGTTAATCTCTATATGAAATTCCAGTCCTACACAGTAATAGTTCTCGAGCATGGAGATGTTAGTATCTAGATATGACATTCCTGTCCTATACAGTAAAAATTCTCTAGCATGGCGATGTTAATCTGTATAAAATTCCAGTCTTGTACAGTAAGGATTCTCTAGCATGGAGATGTTAATCTGTATGAAATTCCAGTCCTGTACAGTAAGGATTCTCTAGCATGGAGATGTTAATCTGTATGAAATTCCAGTCCTGTACAGTAAGGATTCTCTAGCATGGAGATGTTAATCTGTATGAAATTCCAGTCCTGTACAGTAAGGATTATCTGACATGATGTTAAAAAAGAAACAAAGAAAGAGCTTTTACCTGTGACAATGATTAAGATTCAACCAAGATTTCAACCTTTAACCTTTTGCTTGCAAGGCCAGTGATCTGTCTCTGACCCACTTGTAGAACATGATGTAAATACATGTACATTGTCAAAAGACAGCACCACTTTATGTAGGCATTAAGTTTGAAATGTTTAAGGAGAATTGGAGAAGGAGCTATATTTTACATCAGGATTTAGTCTTTAATGGTATTTTGTATACAATTTGTGAAGTTTGTTTGAGTGGGAAAGGTGGTACATTGGATTATTAGACACTCTGTTTCTCATTGTTTCTATGACATAGTTTTGTAGATCTATTCCAGTGCTGTTTTTGAATTTTACTATTGAAATATTTTGAAAATACATTGAAGTTTTCAGTGTCTAGAATTGATTGTTTAGAATACAAAACAAGAAATAATGTACCTGTATCATTTTACTACTTATGGCAATAAATTTTTGTTGGAATTTTAATATTCAGATGATTACTCGGACAGTAAATACATATTAATTGCATTAGTATTTGTCAACACAGTAATTTGATTCTTGTAAAGCTAGGGCCTAGCTTGCTTAAAATGTATAAGTATCTGAATAGTGTTGCTCTATGACAATTCTACAAAAACTGACAGGGCAGAGGCAAATTACCCTCTCTGCCTATTGCTATATATACTTTTACATTTTTTCCAGACTGATGAGGATTATTCAGATGTAATGAATGATCCAGAGTTTCTTCAAAATGTGCTGGAAAATTTACCTGGTGTTGACCCACAGAGTGAAGCCATTAGAAATGCAATGAGTTCTTTAACTCAAGGTCAGAAAGATGAAGGAAGGAAAGATGGAAAAAAGGATAAAGATGCTAAATCATAATTGTAGATAAATATACAATCATTCATACTTTATTGACTCATCTAATTGAAATTGAATACAAAATGATTTGAAAAAGTCATTTCTTCATAAGAGTGTGTTAATTTCCTGGGTATGTGTTATGTTCTATATTAAAAGGACAGGTCTGTAGAAATACTCTACAGGGATTAACAATAAATTAATAGGTTCAAAATGGTATATAGTTTTGTTTGTTTGTTTGTTTTTTACTCTCTCATACAATTTTCAGCCTTTTTATTGTTATATTTTTGCAAGTTAATCTTGTAAACATAGATGCACAATTATTTTTTGTTCGCATATTGTAAATCATGTACAAAATGCCCGATATGTCTGAATGTTATAGTATGTCTCCTGATTCCAAGTAAGATTCTTTAATGCTTAAATAAAAAAGCACAGAGATTGCTGATACAATTCTCTTAAAAATGCGTTTCATAAATACAGTTGGACTAAAATGTCTACGGCTATCACAAGTGTTGAAGTAAATTAAAGATCCGTGATTGTAATCTCATCGGCATGGACATGTAGACTAATGGAACTTGTCAACTATGTGTATTTTTTTATTATTATTTATTTATTTATCTTTTTCTTTTTTTTTTCAATTTGTACACAGCTTATATTTCTCTTTTGGTCGGTTCAGTTCTAATGAAACCTACTGATGGTTTATAAACATTAGGCCTACTGCAGTACAGGTAAAGTTCATTCAAGTGCTAATCATTGACACTTACGTCATCAATTGACAGTGTAATTGTTTTATTGACACAATTATTTTTACCTGAAGAAAATCAAGACTGATAACAATATCTGGATCAGCAGGTAGGTTCTATGTTATGTCGTTGTAAAAAGTTTTTAGTTACATTGAGTTTTGTACATTTGTTCTTGGAATCTAATGTCGGAGTCGAATGCCAACTATTCCGTTGTAATGAGTACTTTTTAAGTACGTGTGCGTTTGTTCCCAAGCAATTCTTGTCGGATACCGAGTAATCTATTATAATGAATGTCATTGTAAAGAAGATTCACTGTATATATATATATATATATGTATGTGTGTATATATATATATATATATATATATAAAAATAAAACTGAATAACAGTATAGGGACATGTCTGTCTGTTCAAAACCGACCTCTAATCACTCTCATTTTCTGATATCTTGTGTATAGGATCTAACACAATACCCTATGGGGTCACATGTGGATGACCTTGTAGGTGTGTCATTTTCAACCATTGGATATGCGACTTGCATTTCAAAGAGACGTAAACATTTATAACATTATAAACAACACTGAGCACACAAAATCCGGAAAAACACGTCTTTTTTCATATTCTTGGATAGACGTTCAAATCACCAAAGATATTCGGATAGAATTTTTCGACTGATGGTTTCCTATTTATGAAATTTATCACATTTCTTTCCCATTCATTTTGTAAGTCAAATTTTCATTGGTCATATATTACACATCTATGAGAGGTCATCCGCACATGACCCCATAGCAGATTGTGTTAGGTCCTTTAGTGTCATAGCAGAAAACAGGAGAGGTTAGATACCTGTTTCTGATTAGATTGGGGACATGTCATATAATTTCATTTAAGTGCTTCAACCAAGAGGGATGTATAAGACATTGAATTAGAATTGTCATCGCAATTAGTAGATGAAAAATTAAAATTATTTTCTTTAAAAATATCACTTTTTTGTATTACTACTTAAGTTAATGTACAATAACAAAAAGAGATATACCGGTACACAGGCATAGCAATTCTTCATAACAAATCAGCATTGATGTAAACTAATGTAAGAACTGTATGAAAGCAAAATTAATTGTACTCTGTATGATTTGACATTTGGACTTGAGTTGGTGTATATGTAAATACTTGTTTGACAGTATATCATTGTAATGTTTTCATATCCTATAATGGAGACTTTTGTTTATTTTCTACAATGTACTATAAAGCGGCCTACATCCATAATTACCACCGAAGTTATGACATACACTATCACAATTACACTAACAACGCCAATGCCTTTACTAGACAAGCGTGAATCATATGCACTTGTTTTTGTTCTTTTGTATGAGGACATTTTTTTCCTCTCCAATAGTAAGATTTTCCTAAGTCCCATTAGTTTTTCCTCTAACCGTTTTCTTTTATCTGACAGCCGTGTTACATTGAACCACTCTGCTGGTTTGCTGCAAATGCAAGGGCAATCCTCATCAGATTTTAACTTAGTTTTAATATTAGAGTTTTCAGTCACATTCTTTCTTGGTAAAGCTTGTGGTGTGTTTGGGACTTGTTCACGACTTTTTTCTCTACTTGGAACTGTGCTCAGGTCTGAAACGAAAAAGGGTTTAAATGTTATTTTCATATATGACAGAAAGGAGGTAATAAACATAAAAGAAAAAAAAAACCAAAACTACCAGAAGAAAGAAAGACATAAATAAATTAAAATTACATAATATCAGTATTCTTTGGCAATAATAATGAATGGGTGTTCTGAAAAAAAGCAACAAATGAATTTCAGTTTAGATGGCATTGATACCGAGTCATTATCCTGAAGAATATGCAGTTCAAGGTTTACTAACTGAAAAAGTTAAATGACTATCTACAGCATCCTTAATATACATGTACACACATTAACTTTACATCCAGATATAAAAAATTGTTGGTAAGAAATCTCTTGAAGATGCTTTTATACTTGTTATTCTAGCATTCAGAAGACCAGACATCAACAAGATGGCGTATACACTTTATAACTATAGTCTATTATCAAATTAAAGAATCATCTTCGCCAGTACAGTGGACTTGTGTATGTGCATACTGACAGTCCAGACCACAAAATGACATTCAGGTTACAAATATAAATCACGTAACCACCTTTTCTTTTTTAATGAATTTCATTTTAAGTCTTCATTATTGCTATCATAACATGCAGGTTACAGTCATTCCTTTTAGCCTAACATTTAAATGGGTTACGACGATTCCTATTATTTTGTGGCCTGTGACATATTGATTTTTATCCTCCTTTGAGAAATAATTTGATTCTATGTGCATTTTTGAGCCCCAGGAAACCATAACAACCTAGAAGTCTTATCTCTGACTCCTTCTCTATTCACCCAGTGATTATATGCCGATCGTTATCATACTTTGTATACATATGGATAAAGCAAGTGTATTGTTTCCCAGAATTTTAATTGTGAAGGGTTGTTATCCCTTTACAGATTGGATGTAGTAACCGTGTTGTGCGTATACAATATGGGATATTATATTGAACATTCAAAAGTTCTTTATATATACTAAAAAAACAAGTCATTGGTCCGTTTGTTTCAGTCATACAGTGGCTTAGTGGTTAGATCGTTATATTTTAAACCATGATGTCTCTCATCTCTTGTACGTGCAGGTTAGAATTGCACTGGAACCTGAGATGAAACATTAAAACTCTGTTCTCCCACCACTAAAACTCATAATATGACTGAAAATTTGTTGAGTGTGGCGTAAAAACAACATCCAAAATTCAAATTCCAACCATACAGAAACTATTACTAATTTGTTTTGGAGCTGTAGCATAGTTTCAGATCAATAGAACAACTAGCACAAATGTAGATTTCAACATATTTGATGTCATTTTTATCAGGAAATAAATGTGAATATTTTAACTAATAAAGTTATAGACAATTAAGAAAACCAAATTCCCGTATAAAATGGAATAAAATAGAATATCAAAATTGATGAATACACATTTCAAACAATATGAATATAGATAGATTTGAATTAAAATGGGAAATGTTTTAGTAGGAAAATACCATCTTTTACAGTAAATGGAAATTTATTTTAAAAGTTATTACCCCGAAAGAAAAAATGGCTTAAAATTTAAGATTTTGCCTTTAGTATAGCGGGTTTCCCTGCTTACGGAGTTATTTCCCTTTATTATGTTATTCTTTTTTCTCAGTGCTCTAGATTCTGCATTCTTATTTTATAAGAAACTTGATGCAGGTGATTAGTATGATAATATCTTGGATTATTTTGTGGTCATTCTTTCACACTTACCCTTATTATGGATTTATTGCCCTTTGGAATGTTACATTTTCATTGTCAGCGATCTATTTCCTTTATTTCTATGAAAAACTTGGTACAAGTGTTAATTATAGCAATTAGCGTTTGGTATTACATTCAGCCTTATTACAGAGTTATTTCCTTTTTTATGACATAATGTCTTTGTCAGTGATCTAGTTTCTAAATTATACATGTGTCAAGTATAAGAATATCTTGGACAAGTTTGCAGCATCATCGAAGTAAGGGTGCCAACATTTATAGTGCGTGCGCTCTTGTCTCTTTGCTATGTACGTGTTCGTTATAACACGTACTGTCCCCGGATATTCAAACTAAGATGCAGTCATAGACGGCTATAAATGAATTGCTATAAACGTGACTTGGCTTTATTTTTATTCATTGGTACACAACTTTGTATTTTAATTTCTTCTGTAATTCTTATCCAATTTTGTACTTGGAAATTTCAAATTACCGGGTGAATATCCTAAATGTCCATTAACTGGATGGATTCTAATTCCAATAATCATATACAATGTACATGCAAGTGGTCAAAGTAGGATTTGGTTGTTTATTCCTACCTATGAAGTATACTGAAAGCCTCCATCGTCCACCACAAATCTGGGTGATATTGCCACCACATGGAGTGTTACATTCATCTGGATCAGGAGCTTCGTTTGTCACTGTCAGGAGTTCACCATTTCCACAGAAACAGTTGATGTAAAACTGTAATGAATAATTAACTGTTAACCATCAGATGTTGATTATTTGACTGACATATAACAAGGTTTTAGCTATATACTTTATATTATTACATGAGGACTCTTGATGTCGTGGATTAGTGGATTCTAACTGCGCAGATAAAAAGGACCGAATTTTTTTCTCCAACTTTTGTACAAATGTTGAGAGAATTATGTGTTAAGTAGATTTAGTAATGAAGGCATTGTGTTTTAAAGAACACGGAGATGAAAAAAAAGCATTTGCGTGTACGATGGCGGATTTATCCCTCACTTATTTCTTTTGGATTTGATTGTTGACTTGCGGTGGGCATGACCAGTCACAGGGGATTCTTAGTCCTCCGTGACACCTGATGCCACCTCTGGATTTTCAGAGTATTAAGTATATTGTCTCCTAACCCTCCTAAAGATAAAGTAAAATGCCTTATTTAAGACTATTTGTTCATTTATTTTTAATTCAGTTGATGTTGTTACACTCAATTCATCAAATAATTGCCAAAAAGTTTACACGAATATAAGAAAAATTATACTACCTGCTATAATGTGTAAAAGAGCGTCATTAAAAATCGTTTGTGCAGAATTTGACACGTTTATGCACGTGTCATTTGCTAACTTTTATATTGAAAATTAAAAACAAAATTGAAAAAGAAACATGTAAGGTTTATCATGTGAACGGAAGGATATTCTCCATTATCAACACAACCTACTGTTTTTGCATTTATATTTTAATGTTAATCGACTAAGCTACTCCAGAAATCTGAAATATTAAATAATCACCTCAGTCCCGGCAAAAGAATATCCTTTACAGCTACAAAAGTCGAGACACATAGATGTTGTCATATTGTCCGCTTTCAGTCTTTTGTCTGGAAGCGTCCTGTCGTCTGCATCTATATAACATCCTCTGAACTCTGGGAAGTGTAAAATGTTACACGAGTAAATTGCATAATGAAATTCTTTTTAAAACGGTGTATACTCTTCTGCCTATAATATATGTTAGATGTTTCACTCATCAACACCTGTGGTCATATATACATGTTATTTGGATAGGCTCTTAAGCATTTAGTCAAGATAAATATTTAAATTGTGAAAGACTGTCATGGAACAAAACAAAATTTGAATTATTGGGCATTGAATTTGATGTTAATATAGAGAACGTACCAAATATCAACTTTTTTAAAAAAAATAGAAGAAGATGAACAAACAATTAGATAATGGAAACAGCGATTCATAACTCCTATTGGAAAAATAACCATTATAAAATCTCTCCTATTACCAAAACTAGTACATTTATTTCAGTCATCGCCAAATCCATCAGATCAATTTATACAAATTAAAATAAACTTTTATATAGTTTTCTTTGGGATGGTCCAACAGATAGAATTAAAAGAGAAATACTAATCCAACAACATTCAGGAGGAGGTTTAAAAATGATATATGTCAAAAATTTTGCATCAGCTATCAAAATTACATGGGTTAGGAGAATACTGACTGACGAAAAAAGTGGAAAAATATAATACTAAGTGAAACAAATACAACTATAAAACAAATTACATTATATGGAAGCCATTCTTTACATAACATGATTAAAAAAAAAGTTTTGGAAAGATATATTTTTAGCTTTTATTTCTCTCAATCAGCAAAGTCATATACATAACCTCATTGATTTTACAAAATATCCTATATGGCACTCAGATATAATCTAAATAGACAATAAACCAATTATTTTTAAAAAATGGATTGAAAAATATATATTTGCTTTCAAACATTTAATTAAATCAGAAAATAATACACTTAAAACATTAACTTATACTAAATTACAAGAAAAATACATTTTTAGGTCAAATATTTTAGAATATCTTGGAATAAAAAATTACATTAAAAATTACCAGCACATTTAAATGTAAATGAACTAAGAAACAAATTGATCACAGGACCAGTTATACCATAAAATTTAACAATTATTATGTCAAATGCAGGAGGCACTAAAACATATATAATACACTTACAAAAAATAAAATAAATAGATCAAATAGTCAGTCAAAATAAACAAAAGATTTAGAATGGGAAAAAAATATGATCTGCCTTTTCGACTATCAATAAATTCAAACATAAAATGGTTACAATACAGAATTAATCGCTGCATACTAGCAACAAATCAATATCTCAAAAAATAAACATAACAAACGACGATTTGTGTGATCTATGTCAAACATCACCAGAGACATTGAAACACTTGTTCTGGAACTGTCCAAAAACTAAAATTTTAATATCAGAAATTGAACATTAGCTCAATGCATCCTTATACAATATGTTCACAGAATTAAACATAATATTTGGTATTACAGATAAAACACAATACTCTGAGATAATTAATCTTATAATTTTAACAATAACAAATATATATATAACACAATAAAAAAAAATATGTATAACACAAAATACCAAAAGAAAACACTATCTTTAATTCAAGCTAAAGCTCCCAAGAATATGGAATTTTTTGAAAAATTAATAAAGGAAAATTAGTTAATTATTTTAATAATTATATATGTATGCATAGGTGTATGTACATGTGTGTATATGCATGTATATATGTATATGTATGTATATATAATGAATTGTATTGAGTAGACAGAACCCCTCAACTCTGCCTCCTCTTTTGTTGGTTGAGGACAATGTAATATTTTCAATACATCTAAATATTGTTCTTTACCATTGATATACATGATATACAGTATTCCTTGTGCTTTTATGAAGCCCCCCCCTCTCTCTCTCTCTCTCACTCTCTCTCTTTCTCCGGTATTTGGTCATTCAGACGTATGGAATCTCGTACTCCCTAGCCAGATGGAGTTGTAGGGGTTGATGCCAAAAACCTGGCCATATACCATTATTTAAAAAACAAAACAAAACAAAAAAACAAAACAAAACAACAAAAACCACCTTTGGTCATATTTAGAACCGCCAAAATTAATAAATAGTATGGTCTATATAGTTATTCAGAAGTGAACAAGTTCATATTGCATGTAAAATCATTATAAAACTTTTATTTTAAATCATACACCCCTGAATTCTGAGAGTGAACTTAGCCATATTTTTAAATGGGCAGGTCCAAATATGACTTCTGGGGATGATGAGTTAAATAACAAATCCAGCAGCAACATAAGATGTCGAAATGTTGAGTTACCTGTTTGAAACCATCTATTAATAGCAAGTGTGACGAGGATTTATTTCTTACTTGTTTAATTAGAATTTGACTAAGGACTCGCAGTGTGTATGACTGGTCTACAGGTAATGCTTTCTCCTCCATGGCACCTGATCCCACCTCTAGATTTTTATGAGGTCCGTGTTAGTATAATGTTCACTTTGTATACAGTCTGACCACTTGACGGTTAATACTTTGGCATATGTGCCTTTTTATGTATGTGTAATGTTTAAAGTTTAAATACAAGCATATATTTATTTAAACTTCTCTGTAACTACAATAGTAATAGATACGTTTAAATAAATGGATGTTTAAACTTTAAATATAACATGTTTTTGGAATATTGAGAATTTAAATGTGTTTTCTGAACATTTAAGTGCAATTCTTCTGATACACAGAGTATATTAGACTCGTTTTACGAAATTAGGGATTTATGACTACAGCTTAAAGCATCATAATGTTTTACAAGAAATTAAATCATTAGAATATTTCAAACAAAACGCATTCAATCAATCAAGTGATTTTGGAAAGTTTTCTCATATTGACTTTATTAGTTTTCCGAAAACGGAGAAAATTCTTGTGTATATGTAGAACGTTAAAAGTCGAAATGTTCCTTGAAACACTGATGTGATGACTGAGTTTTTCTAGGTGAAGATGAACAATTTTTATGTTTAGTTTTATTTGGTGTCTTTTTTCCCCTCCAGATTAGACGCAGAGACCATGCTAAAAGAACCAGGTCTCCGTACCTGAGTGATAGACTTTTTTGGTCAATCCAGAAATGAATGTTTTAACCAATTTTCAACATTTAAGTAGTAATATCCCACATTCACCCGCATATGGAGTTTATATTTCACAAATGATCAGATATGCCAGGGCGTGTTCAACATATGAACATTTCATATACAGAGGTAAACTACCCACTGACAATTATTGACACAGGGATATCGAAAACCGCGTTGGTTGTCAACGTCACTCAAATTTTACGGTCGGTATAAAAGTCTTCTTTGCGACTACTCTGTTTTTCTAAGTGAAATGTTGAGTTACCTGTTTGATGGCGGTTGTTGAGACGTCTGTACCAATTATGACGATGATCCGTTCCTCACGTATTTCATTTTGATTTGACTGTGAACTCACGGCGGGCGTGACCGGTCGACAGCGGATGCTTACTCCTCCGTGGCA
This sequence comes from Atrina japonica, assembly GCA_030159075.1. Classification (NCBI taxonomy): domain Eukaryota; kingdom Metazoa; phylum Mollusca; class Bivalvia; order Pterioida; family Pinnidae; genus Atrina; species Atrina japonica. Next base: position 1,442,451 of record BROG01000017.1, on the reverse strand, counting down.
CCTTATCCCACTTCTTGATTTCAATAGGTCCGTGATTGTCCATTTTTGACCAGATTTGTACTTATATCCTGGAGATCCTAGTGATTTATACCTTGGTATCTAAGACTTTTTATATCTGCTAAATGTTATCTGTTTAAACATTTTGTTGACAGTGTCTACCTGCAGTTTCATTTGTGCTAAATTGTTCTAATATTTTTTTAATCTTATTTCGAATGTCTTCCAATCATCTTTCAACAGAAAATGGGCGTTAAAATAATATAGATTAGGCTAAATTGTATTTGTGTATGTTGTGATCTTCATGAAATAGAGGATATATATAATTCCATAGTGATATATCCTTACTACACCACTATTTATCAAATGTATCAAACCCTACTTCTTCAGAAGACCAACCTCTTTAACGGTTAATCAACTATTGTCATCTCAAAATGTTTTTGAACTGCATCATCGTAGAGAATATTTATTTGCTGCTGTTAAGAGATTTATTCTGTATGTGAATGTCTCTCTTCTGCCTACAATCCCCTGCCACACACACATACACACACACGCGTATGTGTGTGTAATATATTGTATTTATTTGTATTAATATACATAGAACAAAAGGCCTATGGTGAATAAACTACTTCTTCTTCATGTACTTCGAAAATGAACTTCGTTCGAGGCAAAATGAATTTCTGCGCGGTGTAACTTGCTCTCCTACTATAAATAAACATCAATGAATTGATTTAAGAGTAGGTCATAATTTAATAATTGCAATATTGTAAATACATGTACCAAAATATTATTAACACTTGTAATTTAACTTGAATTTAAGGAATTGATACCTATGTTAAGTTTTATAACTAGGATTCATATTACACATTAGAAACTACCAATGTTTATATACAAGAAAATCTAGACTTACCTGGTAACAGTGACGTTGTCCTAAATAAGACCAGACTACAAAGCACTTGCAATAGTTTAACTTTCATTTTAGTATGAATTATATAGGTATTGGATGCTATGATGATATCTAGCATGACGTAAATTCAGACTTTATAATTCTGGCATTTTCTGGACTTTTTATCTGTTTAATGATCAACCACTGTTGATACACGCTTGATTATATTCAATCCGGAATAATCTCCTACAACAGCCCGAAATGAAAGGGAATAAAATAATTTAATTCAAATTTATCATATCCATAGAGATTTTAATGGTGTATATTCGACAAAGGAATTTTCACGTCGGTACGCAATTAACATTTACATCGAGCATTGCTTTTGAATATTTGAACCAAAGTAAATTATACGCTGTGCGGAAAATGATCTAGTAAAATTTCATTGTTGTGTAAAGAGGTTATTAGGTAAAAAGCGTGTATACGTCTAGCAGTGATATAGAATCTACAGGCTCTTAATACGGATCTGTTCTTTTAATTACACTACGATAATGATAAAATAGTCATCGTTTTACATTGGCACGTTCCCATAATTTTATGTTCATTTCTAGTTCCTATGTTTACGAATGATGCATCACATATTTATGTGTTGTCAATATTTAAAATGATATCAATTTTAATCCGCATCAGATACACGTAATTTTTTAAATTTTGTACTGGATTACAGAGTCATGCACAGATCCATAAACATAGTTCACCCAGAGTACTGAAATGAGGTGACAATGATATAGATATAAAAACCACAGATATAAAGCATTAATCGTCGGGATGTCCAGGGCCCGAAGTAACCAAATTTACTCAATACTCAAGCTCAACTTTTATTTCATTATTTTGACTATAAAATTGTTTATAAAACTTTAAGATTTTAGTGATTAGGAAAAATATTACGATTTTTAATCATTTATATATAAATATTTGCATCACACTTATGATTTTTCTGTAAAAAACGAATAAATACGTTGAGTACGGTACTACTCAAGATTTGAATACGTACTAAAACATTTTTTAAAAAGATTTCTGAAGTTTTCTTCAAATGAGCAATAATTTTTATCATAATTTACAACTGTATACAAACATCAATATACAAACATGTCCAATTACAGAATGAAGATTGCATGTTTTTACCTTAAAATCGTAAAAAATTATTTGAGCTTGAGTACTGGGTAAATTTGGTGACTTCGGGTCCAGGATGAAAAATACAAATCTGGTGAATATTGGACATACACGGGCCTTTGAAAATCTAGGATATGTTGCTATTGAGGAGTAAGCATCCCTTGTTGCCCGGTCATGCCCACCGCGAGTCTACAGACTAAATTCAAATGAAACAGGTGGATGTTTTCCAGCGAATGACTTTATAAAATGTACTGGAATACGTTTTAGTTTCTGCACCCTTAAAAGGAGTAAAATTTACGGGCGTTGTTTGGATTCTTCCTTTAATAGATTCGTAATATTAAGAGGCTACAATGTTATAACGATTTCAGGTACAATATATTTGAAAGTCATTTATCTCTAAACTGCAGATACGTCACGCATGCAGTAACGTAGCCAATGCACTCAAATAATTCAAACACCACCGATTAATATTACTTACTGTCCAGAATGCCGCTTATTTCTGTATTTGGCAATTTTCTTTCTTTTTTCATGGCCTTAAATTCTGCCTCTATCATTCGTCGGCATACATTCTTTAGACGTCCTCTTCCTCTTCTCTTCTGGTATCTAACGAAGAGCTCGTTTTGAGATGGAATCTTGAATCATTTCTTACAATTTCTCAGATCCATTTCCATATGTGTATTGATAGTATATATGTTTTGTAGCCATGTTTTCCTTCTTGTAATGTTAATGTAGGTGTTCCTTAGACAGAATGTTTAAGGATGCATCTCATGTGTTTTGTGAAAGTAAAGATAGTTTTTTATCACCCTTCAGTTTTTGGAGCTATATAATAAGACGAACAAACACAACATTGATATAGTCTTAATTTTGTGTTTACTGTATTGGAAGGGCTTTTCTTATCTTGACTATATATCTTTATAAATTGTAGGCTTTAACAACTACATGTGTAGTAGTCTGTACTGGTTTTCTTTATCTGCATCTCTGTCACGGTTTATGGTGCTCCTTCAGTAAGTTAATTGTTTCGATTTTGTTAGCTCTTTCCTGTTGATTTACAGTGGAGTTTAATAGGGTCATTATTTCAGTTTAAATCAAATTATAAAAATTCTCAGATTCCAAAATATAAATCCATACAATGTCCAGGATATAGATACAAATCCGGTAAAAATTGACAAACACGGACCTCTGGAAACCAAGAGGTGGGATTAGGTGTCATGGAGGAGTAAGCATCCATTGTCGATTTAAGATGTTAAGGCTATTGGTCTTTTATTGAAAGTGTTCGTCTGTGGGGAATTATCTAGCTAGGATATAATCAAATCTAGATGTTCACGTTTGTTGTTAATCGTGATCTGGGACTTGTGTGGTTTTTCACATATCCCCGTCCATAGCCAGAAGATTGAATAAAACTGATGGTCTTCTATTACTCCAGTTCCAACTTTGAACTGTGTCGCTATTTCCAAAGCAACGTCTGAAGTCGACATAAACATTTTATTCAATCTACAATTTCCTGTGGAATTCTCTAATAATTTTGGTGTATCTACCATAATAGTCGTTTATGTATCCCGTCAAAAGCTTTTTTTTTAAGTTTGCAAAGTTGATATGAAGTCTTCCTTATTCAATCAAATGTCTAATTACATAAATTAATTGTCATTTTTTATTACTAAAATATCGTTTGAAACCTTGGAATCCCTCTAACAGTGTAAAGTTTAGTGATAGTTTTAGATGAAGCTTTAGTTCATGGACAATATTAAACAAGTCACACATCAATTTACGACCTTATTCTGCAATTTTCTTACGCAAGTTGTATAAAAATGCAGATAAACGTCAAATTACCGACTTTTTAGATCTTTATTGTTTATTGTTTTACACACATAACACACACACACACACACACACACACACACACATATTGTAATTAACAATTTTGGTAAAATGTAAAAACTTGCCGTTCTGTTGTAAGAGTTATATCCCTTTAAGTGTTTTAGGTACATTGTAACTTTGTTCTTACAAACAAGTATAATAGTAGAAAGTTGTTGAGCGTGGCGTAAAACGACGTTCAAAGAAACAAACAAAAATCAGTTTTGACATGTAATGTTACAAAACTGAGTTTGACTTCTTTAATTTCATAGGTGAGAAAGAAATCCTCGTCACAGTTGGTACATACAACTCAACAACACCTATCGGACAGGTAACTCAACTGATCATTTAGTGAAACAGTATAAACCTCTAATGTTACAAAATATAAAAATGTCAGATACCAAAGTATAAATCAATAGAATGTCCAGGACATAGATACAAATCCGGTAAAAATGGACAAACACGGACCTCTGGAAACCAAGAGGTGGGATCAGGTGCCATGGAGGAATAAGCATCCCCTGTCGACCGGTCACACCCGCCGTGAGTCAACAGTCAAGTCCAATGAAACACGTGAGGAGTGTATCCTCGTCACAATTGGTACAGACGTCTCAACAACCGCCAACGAAAAGGCAACTCAACATTTCACTTAGTGAAACAGAGTAGTCGCAAACAAGACTTATACCGACCGTAAAATTTGCGGAACGTTGACATTAAACGCGGTTTTCGATATCCCTGTGTCAATAATTTGTCAGTGAGTAGTTTACCTCTGTATATGAAATCTTAATATGTTGTGCGCGCCCTGGCATATCGGATCATTTGTGAAATATAAACTCCATATGCGGGTGACTGAGGGATATTACTACTTAAATGTGGAAAATTTACGATGGGAAAGCCGAAATAGTCGCGTTTATCGTATAGCTTAGTTGCTAATTTCCCGTCTGTGTTTATATTAAGTAAAATATGTAAGTATGAAGCGTGTGTGCTTGATTCTGTTGTATGTCGTCGATATATCTAAATGTGAAACTGAGTTTGACTTCTTTAATATCCTGGTAGTGTATCAATGCATAACCAAATATAAAATGTGTAATATTTACATTTTATTTGTCATGGGATACTCAAAGTAAAAGTGAAGTACCAATAAATAGTTGTAACTGCAGGTCCATTAGAATACGACAAATTCAATATTGAAAAATAATCTGAACATGAAGAACAATTGAAAATCACAAACGGGATGGGACTAGGTGTCCGGAAAGAGTCAGCTTCCCCTAATGTTATATTTAAATGTTTATAATTGTTAGTTTCAGGATCAAATGGGTGCATTGTGCAATATTAACCCTAAAAGGACGACGTGGTCAAACATACTGAATTTACAAAGGACCATTCATAAATACGTTACATACAAGACAATTACATAAAATTTCAAATTATAGATAGTACCATGAATAATAAATACTACTCAAACTTTTTTCAATTTGAATATATTCGCAATTTGTTTTAATATGTGACAAAAAGTTTGGGGTTTCATTTTGGAAAACAAAAATATTCAGTGATTTTAAGTTATCAATACATTTAAGTTTTTTTAGCCTTGTATGATACCACTTTTTGTTTCGGACATATACATTATTACGACTTGATGGCACACCAACGCAGTTAGATTATGCTAAGTTGGGAACAAGTTAAATCACATTTTACAGTATGGGGTTTATAACACATTATACTGACGCAAAATTACACACGTATGTGCATTTCAGCAACATAAACTCAACTTCAAGATTGAAATTTCCAAATCACACTTTAATTCGTATATTTTTGCTTTTTAAAATGACGAAAATATAGTAACAATTCGCTGAAAAATATAGGTCTACAAGACGTTGAAATATATGCTATTAAAGGTCAGTTCAGAGTCCTTTATGAATTTTAAGATATTACAAATTTGCTTCAGAATGTTACTTTTCAATTATTTTTTACCATTATATTCTTGTGATAGAATTGACATTAAAAGCGATAGACTGGACTGTTAACGATTCTTGCGCACGATTAATCTGTTTGTGAAGTTGGACATAGAAGTTGCGTCATTCCTCATTCAAGTGATCTTAATTGATGAGAAACTCGCGGCAGTGTTTGAAGTTGGGAAAATGTTTTACATGTACATGTATTGACCTATAAATTTAAGGCTACTGATAGGAAGTATATCGTAAGGGTATAATACTGCCCTGTTGTATAGAAATTTACTATCTATAAATTAATGATGTTTATAAGCACAAGATTTTATAATCATATCTCTGATCTATGTAGTTTGCTGCGTAATAAATAAGCCATCAGTACTCATGTTAGGCCAAATGTCTGACCCGATTTGTAGTTACTTTTTTGTAAAACCTAATTTTACCGAATTAAAAAGTATTCCGTACAGTGAGTGTATTATACCCCATTAAATCTTACGATTGCCATCAACTCGTATCAGTACTTTCAGTACTTTGATTTTTTAGATTGAAGCTCAACCGATGAAGTCTTATTGACAGAAAGGATTGTCTTGTATAATTATTTTGACCCTATTAAGAAAACGTCACTGTGGTATAATGTTTATAATATTTCATAGTAAATTGTATACTTTAGTTAAGATAAAAAGAGCTGCTCTGGAGTATACAAACAGACAGACAGACATTAGATAGATAGATAGATAGATAGATAGATAGATAGATAGATAGATAGATAGATAGATAGATATAGATAGATAGATAGATAGATAGATAGATGGATGGATGGATGGATAGATAGATAGATAGATAGATAGATGGATAGATAGATAGATAGATAGATAGATAGATAGATAGATAGATAGATAGATAGATAGATAGATAGATAGATAGATAGATAGATAGATAGATCGATGGATGGATCGATGGATGGATGGATGGATGGATAGATAGATAGATAGATAGATAGATAGATAGATAGATAGATAGATAGATAGATAGAAAGATAGATAGATAGATGCTTTTACAGTATAAATCGAAGGTTTTTATTCTTGCTTAATAATCTACGGCATTTTGTTTATACTGGAGTAAGAAATCATCTTTAAGGTTTCAAAACTACTAATTTCGATATCATATTTGTACGAAATTGTATTATTACTCATTTCCTCTTTAGAAAAATTAACGTAAAATAAAAATAATGCAATACAGTTAACACACTATTGAAATTATCTGTTTTTGATTAGAACATAGTACATACACCTGTCATAAACAGCATTAGTAAGAATGGCATTGTATATATACATTAATCAACTTTTACTTATTTTACAATGATTAACACAGTTTATCAACTTATACCAATATATTTTACAGGCACTGGTGTTTATTTTAGTTTATTCACCAAAAGTACATGTATATAGGCGTGACAGGTGCTTTCTATGACAGACAACTTGAGTAATAGTACCGAATCTAGACTACAGACGCCTGTATTGTATCATCCCTTTCAAATTACTTTGATAAACCAAACTGACTGTTGCAGAACGGCACGCACAACGTGTCAATATGATAGGTCTCCGTGTGAATATCGAGTGTTGACATAGATGAAATGACCTGTAGTATGACAGGTTCTCATAAAGACACTTTTAGCATGTGTCACGTATATATTACAATGACATTTCAGTAAATGTTTCTGATCGATTTGTGTACTATGATATAACGTCCTTTGTATAGGACATATCATTTGACATGGATTATACAATTAAAATGATGATAAGCCGCGATCCGAATCATTGATCTACTCCACGATAGTAAACATACTTAAGATAAATATTTAGATATGAAAGTGTTTGATAATTACGGTTAATTGTAAAATATACTCTAATGTTAATGCCATGATCATTTTAATGGTTGGACACGATTTTAACACCATGATGTAAAGTAAACGCGTTTTTATGCCAAAGTTAACAATGCGCAATATAAATATAGAATATCTTACAAAGTGTCATTGCCTTTACAAACACAGATTTGCTTGATGCTATTTAGGAAAGTTTTGAAATAGTATGTGTGATTAAACTATTAAGTAGAGATGTTTATACGTAAATAACCAACTTGTGAAAGGAAGTGAAAACTGGTCCCGGATAACGTTAATTAATTCTGAAATACAGAAAATCCGCATCTTGAAAAAAATCTTATTAAATTGAATCATATTTTCTATGAATTAGAAGGATCGTTATGAATATGTATTCTTCTTCCACCTGGTTATTCCTTTATTGTTTTTAAAGGTGCTATTTCAAATATTTTGATTGCATTCTGTTCAATAAATATTTATCACAAAATGTTTTCACTGAAGAAAATATCATTACTTGCAGTAATCAAGAATTTAAGTTACAATTAAGACACATGGGTTAAAATATAGTGGCTACTGATGATAGCTGTTGCAATGTACAACAGGGGTGAATTACGAAAATTATATAGTCCAAACATTTTGTATTAGACTCAATCTCTTATTTATCAAATTTAAAGAGGCATATTCGACGAACAATCATCGTACACTTAACAAATTACAATGATTAATTATTAATTATTGTTATAGTTATAGATAGGAAGGTCAACCGTCCTGGTTAATCATAATGATGCCCAACTTTGTACATGTACGAGTGTTGATTGGTGTTGAGACTCAGATGTAAGGATTTGTCTTTTCAGAGACATATTGCACTATTTTTCAACATAATCTTTTTCAGTGTCTATACGCTTTTGCCAGATATATTTAAGAGTCTTAATGCCACTTTTAAAGAAGTCCCTTTCTTGACTGGAAATGGGTATTGGAAATGCCCTTTTCAATTTTGGGAATAGATGGAAGACACATTTACTGAGCCTTCCACGGCGCTTGGTTTTAATTTTTTCTCTGAACTGCTTTTACAGAAGTGAATCATAATATGTCACCCAATATTATGACTTTAGTGACAAATTCATGAGGTGCTACAGTGACCGCCCCCACCCCACCCCCAGGACGGCTCATCCTGAAAGCTCTGCCTGCCACTCTTAAATTCTGCCATCTACCTTTTTACAGTAGCATATGAAGGGACATCATCTCCTAGTATTTTGCTACCATGTTAGTATGAATGGCGTTGACTTAGGTGCCAGACCTTTTTGAATAAATATTGATTCAATGCTCTCTCGACAGACAATTTTGTTCATTTTGCGAAAGTCACTTGTCTTGTTTACTTTAGAGTGTTACCTCTTCGACAAAAATGAATAAATGGCACTGTTCGTTGGTTGGCTGAAAATGGGCAGCCCTAGTCAACTATATTATAAACATAATACCAAAGTTATAATGTTCAAGACGATTGTTTCTGTCAATTAGACTTTATCAATTGAGCTCCAGTTGAAAATAGATGTTTATAAACTAAAACACAGGGTATTATAGATAAATGGCAGCCAAGTTTGTTGACCTCGCTAGACATCAACAATAAACCTAGTATGTTCTATTTCATTATATCATAAGACTATAAAATTTGTACCAAGTGTACTTATTCCAAACACTTTCCACAGGATTTCGGAATTTAAATAAATTATCCCAGACGATACTAATTCCACCATTGCACCAGAATCGTGCTCTGGATTTCCTAGAAATACGTATCTCTTCCGTACTCAATATATTGTTATATGGACTTCCTTATGGTTAACATTTAGAAGTCCGTGTTTGTTCAGTACTCAGTATATTGTTATATGGACTTCCTTATGGTTAACATTTAGAAGTTCGTGTTTGTTCAGTACTCAGTATATTGTTATATGGACTTCCTTATGGTTAACATGTAGAAGTCCGTGTTTGTTCAGTACTCAGTATATTGTTATATGGACTTCCTTATGGTTAACATTTAGAAGTCCGTGTTTGTTCAGTACTCAGTATATTGTTATATGGACTTCCTTATGGTTAACATTTAGAAGTCCGTGTTTGTTCAGTACGCAGTATATTGTTATATGGACATCCTTATGGTTAAAGTGATATGAGCTGTCGTAGGTGAAAAAGTTTACATTCCCATTTTATGTGATATTTTATCTCATGTATATTCCAAAGAGACCATCTGGTGTTTAGAATAACGTAACCCGTAATATTAGTTATTGTTTGTCCGCCATTACTTTGAGCATTGCAAATTAACTTTCGGTAATTATTTACGAAGATTACCGAGTGTCCAATAAACACGTTCTATTTGCAGTTATTATACATTCTATTCTTATGACCCTTTGCGTTTATCTTCGTACATCGTCATTTCATACCTAAATCAGGCAAAATTGGTCATTTTCGTGAACTGCCCAACTCCAACGGGCATGGCGACACGATTGTAAAACATGTGCTACCCATACCTTTCACAGTTATATTGTTTTGATTTTATCAATGTCAGCATTCAGGGTAACATTAAAGATCGGATAAATTTCTTTTAGTGACCTGATATATTTATTCATTTATTCATCTGATTTTCTTCAGGTATTTAAAATAGCGTTGAAAAGCATATATTTTACATAATACAAGCACTTTCCAATAAAAATCACGTCCTGTATTTTAAAAGTAAATATAAAATACATAGAAATCGGTCGACTTTAACATAGTCCGAGCGCGTACAGGACCGAAGTTTTATCTGAAAGGTCATTGCATATAGAAATACAGCTGGATTTTTTAAGGTACGGGAAAACTTAAATTCTAATAAAACAAATAACAGAAGATCTTTTACAATATTTCACGTTTTTTTGATAATGTATTTGAACACACATTTTATCATATTCTCGACAATATGTCAGGGGACAAAAGTAATCATTGTGACAGCTTATATCGCTTTCACATCTAGAAAGTCGAGTTCGTTCAGTACTCAGTATATTGATACTTGATGTGTACTTTTTGTGTAGCATATGTGTAAAACTATGGTACTTTACGTGTAGGTTCGGACATCTCCATATATTATATGAAACTTCAAAATGTATAAATACAAATGCCTGACAATTATTTTATTACCTGATACACAATATTGCAAAACTTTAATTCTGTACGCATATTATATCTTACTAATATAGCAATGTTTTAATTATGAAAAGGTCTGAATTCAACAAGAATATTCAGCTACGCCACTCGAATCATTCGTTTTAGCTTTATGATGTCATTATAATTTTTGTCCTATTATAACAGCGCCATGTTATATTGAGGTAATTAACTCAAAACAAAATTAACATTTAAAAGGTGTAGTAAATCAAATTTTCACAAAAAACGTCATTTATATAATAGCACATTATTAGAGTTTTTCCGTTGGCGAATTTATAGCATTCAGTGTTTGGAAACGTAATTTATTGATACATTTAAAATATTGTTACACCCATGTACAATGGAAATCCGTGAGAGGTAAAAGTCGGGAAAATCCAGCAAACAGCATTAATCGAGTTTATAAGCTGGACTCTCTCTATAAATCGTCACCCCAGCGTTCACCATAACACATACTCTACCCGCCTTTCATTGCAATATGTATTTTACTCCCCAGGTTTCGTTTTAATTGTGCAGCGTCAAATCACACCGTTTACACTTTTATAATGACATTTGTTTGTATTTGTTGCTTTTCATCCCGTCAGCAATAATATTGTGTTACAAATTGACTTGTATCATGTACTTTTGTAACGTCATTAACTTTTGTTATGTGCTACAAATTTCGACATTTCATGTACCTTAAAATATGTAACGTCACCAGCAACAGTGAAGTGCCACATGTTCTGAAGCGCATCACGTCACGTCATCAGCTATAGTGATGTGCCACAAATTCTGAAGTGTATCACGTCATCAGCTATAGTGATGTGCCACAAATTCTAATTCTGACGTGTATCACGTCACGTCCTCAGCTATAGTGATGTGCCACAAATTCTGAAGTGTATCACGTCATCAGCTATAGTGATGTGCCACAAATTCTAATTCTGACGTGTATCACGTCACGTCATCAGCTGTAGTGATGTGCCACAAATTCTGAAGTGTATCACGTCATCAGCTATAGTGATGTGCCACAAATTCTAATTCTGACGTGTATCGCGTCATCAGCTATACTGATGTGCCATAAATTTTGATGTGTGTCACGTCATCAGCTATAGTGATGTGCCACAAATTCTAATTCTGACGTGTATCACGTCACGTCATCAGCTATAGTGATGTGCCACAAATTCTGAAGTGTATCACGTCAGCAGCTATAGTGATGTGCCACAAATTCTAATTCTGACGTGTATCACGTCATGTCATCAGCTATACTGATGTGCCATAAATTTTGATGTGTATCACGTCACGTCATCAGCTATAGTGAAGTGACTCAATTTCTCACTTATACCATATACTTAGTAACGTCATTATCAATAGCGGAGTGCCACAAAGTCCTACTTGTGCCATATACTTAGTAACGTCATCAGCTATACTGAAGTGCCACAAATTCTAACTTGTCTCATGTACCTTTGTAACATAGACAGCTATAATGAACTGCTATAAATTCTGATTTGCGTCATATACTTATTAACTTCATCAGATGAAATGAAATGCCACAAATTCTGACTTGTGTCACATATCTAGTAAGGTCATCAGTTGTAGTGAAGTGCCACAAATTCTGACATGTATCATACACTTAGTGGCGTCATCAGTTGTAGCGAAGTTCAACAAATTCTGACATGTGTCATATACTTAGTGACGTCATCAACTGTAGTGAAGTTCCACAAATTCTAATTTGTGCCATCTACCCTGATCACTCATACAAAATTCCAACTTGATTCATGCACTAATGTCAATATAGTGATGTTTCTTCAATGTGACACAGTGTTATCCTAAAGCCCGTAGCTTCAAAGGTAACCTATTGCCAAGTGTCTGACACATGGCTGTCAATGTGCTTTTTGACGTCATTCGATTGTGTTGGCATAATCACAAATGAGTTTTTGACGGGCCATTTAATTGCGACAACATAATTGAAAAGTATGCCAAAAGGTTCATCACAATTCTCGAAATTGAAATAATAACAACTAAATTGTTTAGTTTTAATCATTTATTAACTTTTCTCACAAAACCAAGCACTTTCTTTCATTTAACAAGGGTATTTAAAAACCAACATACAGAAAATAAAATTTATAACTTTTCCTTACACAATACAATAATCATAAATAATCTGTACACAATTTTACAAATAAAAATATAATCTATATCTTTTTTCTACTAGAGATATAATATTTGAACATTCTGTAAATAGCCAGGGAGATGGCGTCAGCTGGCTGACAAACGCAGTCAAGTGTATCTTGATATCATTATATATGGACATCATCTATCGTCATCTTCCGTTTTGAGATGACAAATTATGTACATTAACATGGACAAATAGCTGTGTCTATATATCAGAAGTCTCTAATCTTATCTTCCATCTATTAATTTAGAAAAATGGAGCGGTATTTCACTTACCATGGGAAGTTATTTTGTACCCTATTTATCTACTGACAGTTATCATAATTGTATTTCATTTTCCTTTTAATCTTTGATCCTTGAACTGTATTTTCAAGTACAAGACACGATTTAAATTTGGAACTGCTGTAAAAGGTATCTGTTTAGATTATTTTTATTTTTGTCTATAAAACCCAAAGGCATCCAAACACACCTAATAATCAGTATAGCTGTTATGTATTTTACATTCAACTTCACTACATACACAAGTGCAAGATGGCTCTATGAAGTTATATAACAACTGCAAGATTCTAGATATTATGATGATCATGGTAGTAGATATCATATGATAACTGTCATAATGGTATCAGATATGACATCATATGATAACAGTAAACAGGATATTAAATATCATGATAACCACCATCATGGTACTAAATACAACACCATATGATAACTCCCATCATGGTATTAGATATTAAATGATAACAATAACCATGGTTTTAGACATCACATGATAACTGTCATAATGGTATTAGATACAATACCATGTGTTACCAATATCATAATATTAGAAATCATATGAATACTGCCATCATGGTATTAGATATCATATGATAACTGCTATCATGGTATTAGATATCATATGACAACCACTCTCATGGTATTAGATATCATAATAACTACTATCATGGTATTAGTTATCACATGATAACTGTCATCATGTTATTAGATATCATAATATAATCACTATCACAGTATTAGATATCATATTATAACCATCATCATGGTATTAGATATATGATAACTGCTTTCATGGTATAAGATATCATATGATAACCGTCATCATGTATTAGATATCATATGATAATAGCTATCATGGTATTAAATATCATATGATAACCGCAATCATGGTATTTGATATCATATAATAACCACTATTAAGGTATTAGATATCATATAATAACCACTATCATGGTATTAGATATCATATGATAACTGCCATCATGGTATTAGATATCATACGATAAACACCATCATGGTGTTTATCAGACCAAACTACCTACAATTGTCATTTTTGGGTGTATCTATTTTACTTAATTCAAAGCACAGAAGATGTCGTCTAATAGTCCTCAATCTGCAACCTTTGGGCTTCTGCTCACAACCTTTAAGCCCTCGTTCTACCTTCCTTTTAAAATCTCTTACAGAACCTGTAAATAATGTTGAAATAAGATTTCATTGAAAAAGAAATTTTTAAACAAATATGATCACTGTTCTTTCAAAGACATATAAATGAAGGCTTATCAATGACTCCTTGTTCTAACAAATTCTTTATACAGTTAATTGCTGGCGCCAGAGAAACATTCTGCCTCATAAACAGAGAAGTTGAATAGGTGGAAACAAAATAATTTACATATTTCTCGTACCCAAGTTATAATTGATATCGAATCTTTATAAGAGGAAATGTTGTTATTAGTCTGATAACAGTTACCAGTCTGTCATCTATGATCTTTTCTGTCTAACACTTTAAAGATCAGAACAAATATTTGTATATAATCTAACGTTATGACTTGATCATATACTAGATAGTTTAACTAGTGTATTAATGGGAACTACATTTGCCATAACCGTAAAAGAGAAAGACAGAGAGATATAGAGTGATAGAGAGAAAGAAAAACAGTAACAAAGGCAGAAACAAGAGATAGCCAAAGGGAGGCAAAAAGACAGACAATGAGAGAGTGACAGAGGGAAAGTGGGAAAGAAATTGACAGAGGGAGAGAGAGGGGAGAGTGGAAAAAATTGACAGAGAGATAGACAGAGGGAGGGAGAGCGACAGGAAGAGAGAGAGGAATAGAGGAGAGAGAAGGACAGAGAGAGGGGACATATGGAGTCAGAGGGACAGAGGAGAGATATATACTGACAGAACGAGAGGCTAATAACAATCTATACACACGTTTTGTTCCTGCTCCCAGTATAGTTTTTACATTGCTGATCTGATTTCTAAATGTGTCAGAATGACATGGCTTGTACTTCTGTCTTCCAGTAATTTTATCTGTGTTTAAAAATAGATGAAAATAGTCATGTAGCATAAATATATACACGAAAGAGTATTTACAATTTTTCAAGAAATATCAATTAGTAATGGATACCTTCAATCATTTATGCTCAATAAAATATATGTGGGAAATTAATTAAAGCTGATAATTGCATTGAGAAATAAAAGCTGATAATTGCATTGAGAAATCATGAATCATCATTGTTCTCTTTACAATTTGCAAACATAAGAATTTACATAATATATATCCATGTTGGCGTGTTGTGCTAAACTATGATATTGACAGCTACAATATTTATCGGGAAACACTTTTCCTAAGCAATAAATGTAAATAATTGTCCTATTTTGTCTTTATAATGCACAATGTATGTTATTGTCTAACAAGAAAGTCCTGATACAGTAACCATTTTAGGACATACTTATTGCTCTCTGAATTACCATTTAAATGCTCACAACTTCAAAATATGTAAATTTGAAAATATATATTAGTATGTATGTTTTTCATTCAATGTGATGTAGCCTACATGTTTATATACAAAGCTCCTAGTGGACTTTTTAAATTATTTTGATGCATTCTATATTATATTGATAAAATTTTCTAACACAATTTTTTAGTGGATAGAACATAGCGCTTAGAACCACAATGTATCTCATTTATAGTCTTTTCTTTTTTATATTTCAGTATGGAGAAAAATTGCAAAAGAAACAAATGATGAACTGATAAACATTAGAGCATGTCCAAAACTATACAAACCTTTACTGATATTATATGTCCAGATCTCAATTTGATTAGATGCCACATGGTCAAATGCTATAAATGCAGTATGGTTGTAAATAAACTGTCTATACACGATGTAGTCAGTACGCTCAGGTAAGCACAAGTTTTTAAAAAAGCAAGGTAATTTTTGTGTTGATTTTAATATTGCAGGACAAGTATTGTCACCTCCTGGTAATGCTGAAATAGTTCCATTTATACATTTGTTTGATTTTCTGTTTTTCCTTCTTCTGTCTGAAAATAATGAATGACAAGCATGAATCAAATATTTCTAAGGACATGATGGTTTATCTAAAGGAACATAAGTTACAATATTAAAATCTTACAATTAGTAAATTTAAGTTTCTATATGTAACATAAGACAAATGAAATATCAGTAACCAATTTACCCAGTGAATGTGACCAGTCAACAGGGGGCGCTTTACTCCTTGAGAGTAACAGGTCAACAGGGGATGCTTACTTACATCAGTAAACTGGTTAGTAGTGAGTGTGATTGGTCAACAGGAGACACATACTTATATCAGTAACCAACTTACACAGTGTGATTGATCAAGACACATGCTTATATCAGTAACCAATTTACACAGTGAGTGTGATTGGTCAACAGGAGACACATACTTACATCAGTAACTGACTTATAATGTGGTTGGTCATTAGGGGATATCAGTAACCGACCTAATCATTGTCCCACATTGTATATTGTTAACACACATTGCTACTTTTATGTTTTGGTCCACATTGATTGTATCTTATATTGGTCACATAAATCTCTACTTTTAACTTTGTATTATCTAAAATTCATATTTTTACATCATACAGAATTATTTACCTTTTCTGCGTCTCCTTTTTTTATTTTTATCATCTTTTTTATTTTTCTTTCCTTGTCGTCTTTTTTTATTTTTCCGGCATCTAAGTTTTCCTTTTCCTTTGCTCCGCTTTCGCTTACCTCTTTTAGGACATGTTGGACAACACTGTCCCTTCCGCTTGCGTGGCTTTTTACAAGATAAATTAACAGCTGGACATTTTATTCTTTCACACTTGATATCACCCACCTAGAAAAATTCCATTATATACATTATTGACTTCAAATAGTAAATTATGTAGACTAAGTTATTGACTTCAAAATAAAAAAATTAACGAAGTGTTTTGTTAGACATTTTCAACTAATATCAAAAGTGATTCCTTTTTTTCTCTCTCAATAAAATCTGAACCTGCATAAAGCAGAATTCAAATTCATTTACCATCGCTTTCACTGAAAAAAATTAAACTGATTTCAATGTGGAATGGTCAGTAACTTCTTGTACATTAGTAAAAATTTGGCGATTTTAACCTCTTCATACATAACATTAGCCATATAGAGATATATACTGCAACTTGATCTCACTGTATACCAAACGGCATATACATGTATAATTATTGTGAATCATGTCATAGACTATATGTATAGAGAAAATATTGTACAAATGTATACA
Organism: Atrina japonica; assembly: GCA_030159075.1. Classification (NCBI taxonomy): domain Eukaryota; kingdom Metazoa; phylum Mollusca; class Bivalvia; order Pterioida; family Pinnidae; genus Atrina; species Atrina japonica. The sequence goes on along the minus strand of BROG01000017.1, from coordinate 1,424,842 downwards.
TTAATATACTTACAAGACATGTACAAATGACACATTTGTTTTCTTTCCCATGCACCTCAGGGTGCCACGTTGTACCGTTCGGTTGGACTTGGCCTTTGGTATCTGCACAGTCTGTTGAATATATAAAACAATATCTTCATTTCATTTGAAATATAAAAATATACATATCCTCTATGTGTACTGACTTTCTGACAAATCATTTGTCTTCATTTGATCACATGTGTGTGCATCAATCATAGAGATGCATGGCTTTTGCTTTGGCTTTCACGAGATGTTCAATATTCTGTTTGATGATATTCAGAAACATGCACATGTTTATAAAATGGCTATGACTGCCAAAGATCTTATTGATTTTGCAGATCTGGCTAAGGTTTCTGTAATATACAAATAAGTGAGCCAAAACAATTTTATTTATTAATTCATGTACGTCTTTCGATTTATCAGAAATTTTACCAACAAGTGAAAACACGACAATCCAAACCGTATATCAAGTCGATGTTGAGTTTGGTGTGGTACATTTTACAAAGTGGAGAATTTGATAATTATGATTTTACAAAATTTCGGCTGAGTACATCAAGTATTCACTATTTTATCACAAAAACTATAGTTTTCAATTCAATAAGCTGAATGGCCGGACTAAGACATTATCTAGAGGACAGATAAACAGAGACAGACTGGGGACAGATAGTACTAAGGAAATATGGACGAGAAATCGTTTATAAACATGTAAATGTTTTAGTTATACCAGGCATTAGTATTTCTTTTCGATAATTTGATATAGGAAAAACATGTTCTCCAATTCCGTTTCTCTATCGGACTCCAGACTCATCATTTTAAAATTTCATCTACTACGCAGTAATAATACCAAACACCTACATGTTAAATACATTCAATATTTAAAATTCATCTATATCAATAATATTTTATACCGCAATCTAGATATATCATGCATCTAAAACATACAGTGTTATCATTCATTAGGTATTAGAAGCCAGACATGCATCCTTTGACATAACCAAAGCTATGTATTTATATAAGTTAAATGTCGATGACTCCATTGGACCGCCTTAAACTTCGATGACTCCTATGGACCGCCTTAAATTCAATATAAATTAAACCCTTCGTCTGACTTTTCGTCGCGGTTAGACGTCGTATAGAAGTGTTTGTTGTAATCGTTGGATTTTAAACAAATAATATACTCTTGGGATATTTGATATTTGGTCATAACAATGCTTGGGTGGCCGTGCAGTAAATATATACTGTAACCTTTACAGATCGGAGAGGGTATCAGTACATGTACAACAAAATGACATAGCCGTGTGATGTTAAGTATTGGCGTTAACGTTTTTGTATATTATTTATAAGTAAGCTTGATATTTTTCGGGTTCTGCACGACTTTTTGCACACTTTGCAAGTGATCAGAAATAGGTCGGGAACTCTTTAATTGCTAAGTACTACAACTAAAAAGCAATAATTCAAGTCGGCAATTCCTGACGTCACGGTATATTATTCTGTATGAGACAAAAAATCGGAAGTAATTTTCCTACCTGATGCTTCCACATTTTCGCCCTTAGAAAATCCAAATATATAGAGAGTAACAAGAAAACAACTTAAACTTAATATTTTCACACACGCAGCCATTGCGCTTATCCAACTATATGATCGAATCTCGGCTGCTGGTCACGTGACATTTAATATCTTAATCACTCCTGAAGCCGGCGACTTTGAGATATTCCTGCCTATTATAATGAGTTCTTAAGAGTGAAAATTAAGTAGTGCGGCTTGCCTTCTATTTAAGTGATTACTCTGTGAAACGAAAACAAACTAATTGAGCGTTAAAGTGTAAAACGGAAACAGGCCACTTAACAGTATATTTTACAAATGTATACAACTTTATGCATTTATGTATATTTCAAAGATATATATACATATCACAAAAACATAAACATTTATTTCATATACATAATACGAATACAAATAAGTTAAAGCAAGCCATGCTTTATATATATATATATATATATATATATATATATATATATATATATATATATATATATATATATATATATATATATATATATATATATATATATATATATACTCACAGAACGTTTGCAGTATATTTGTCAGGCGTTTTATATTATACAGACTTTACATATCACTGACGTTCTACATGTTACAGACGTTTTATATTATACAGACTTTTTAATATTGCACTGACGTTCTATAGGTTATAGACGCTTTATATAATACAGACTTTTTAATATCGCACTGACGTTCTAGAGGTTATAGACGTTTTATATTATACAGACTTTATAATACCACACTGACGTTCTACATGATGCAATTGTTTTATACTATACAGACTTTACATATCACAGTGACGTTCTATATGTTATAGACGTTTTATATTATACAGACTTTACATATCACTGACGTTCTACATGTTACAGACTTTTTATATTATACAGACTTTACATATCACACTGATGTTCTATATGTAATAGACGTTTTATATCAGACAGACTTTTAATATCGCACTGACGTTCTAGATGTTATAGACGTTTTATACTATACAGACTTTACATATCACAGTGACGTTCTATGTTACAGATGTTTTATACTATACAGACTTTACATATCACACTGACGTTATATATGTAATAGACGTTTTATATCATACAGACATTATAATACCACACTACCGTTCTACATGATGCAGACGTTTTATATTATACAGACTATACATATTATACTGACGTTCTATGTTACAGACGTTTTATATTGTACAGACTATACTTATCACACTGACGTTCTATGTTACAGACGTTTTACATTATGCAGACTTTACATATCATATTGACGTTCTATGTTACAGACGTTTTATATTATACAGACTATGCATATTATACTGACGTTCTATGTTACAGACGTTTTATATTGTACAGACTTTACATATCATATTGACGTTCTATGTTATAGACGTTTTATATTGTACAGACTTTACATATCATATTGACGTTTTATGTTAAATACGTTTTATATTATACAGACTATACATATTATACTGACGTTCTATGTTACAGACGTTTTATATTGTACAGACTATACATATCATATTGACGTTCTATGTTACAGACGTTTTATATTGTACAGACTATACATATCATATTGACGTTCTATGTTACAGACGTTTTATATTGTACAGACTATACATATTATACTGACGTTCTATGTTACAGACGTTTTATATTGTACAGACTATACATATCATATTAAAGTTCTATGTTACAGACGTTTTATATTGTACAGACTATACATATTATACTGACGTTCTATGTTACAGAAGTTTTATATCGTACAGACTATACATATTATACTGACGTTCTATGTTACAGACGTTTTATATTGTACAGACTTTACATGTCATATTGACGTTCTATGTTACAGACGTTTTATATTGTACAGACTATACATATCATATTGACGTTCTATGTTACAGACGTTTTATATTGTACAGACTATACATATTATACTGACGTTCTATGTTACAGACGTTTTATATTGTACAGACTATACATATTATACTGACGTTCTATGTTACAGACGTTTTATATTGTACAGACTTTACATATCACACTTACGTTCTATGTTACAGAAGTTTTATATTGTACAGACTATACATATCATATTGACGTTCTATATGTTACAGACGTTTTAAATTATGAAGACTACATATCATACTGGCGTACTATATGTTACAAATATTTATATTATACAGACTTTAATATCATATTGACGTTCTACATGATATAGACTTTTTTAATTATGCAGACTTTACATATCACATTGACGTTCTACGTGATACAGACGTTCTATATAATACAGACTTCACATATCACATTGACGTTCTACGTGATACAGACGTTCTATATAATACAGACTTCACATATCACACTGACATTCTACGTGATATAGACGTTCTATATAATACAGACTTTACACATTAATACGCTGACATTCTACATGATACAGACGTTTTATATTTTACAGACTTTACATACCATTTTGACGTTCTATACGATACAGACGTTTTATACTATACACACTTTATAACATCATATTGACGCTTTATACCACACAGTCGTTTTATATCACACAAACAATAAATATAAAATACGTTTTTCTCTTTTGTATCACAGTTTTATATCATGCATACGTTTTTTTATCAATGAAATGCTTCTGTCACTCCGAATTATATTACATAACAGTTTTGTATCATACAAACGTTTTATATCACAAAAAACGTTCAAAACAAAATACGTTTTATATCAATCTAATAAATGTTTCTGTCACACAGAGTTTTTTATCATATGGACGTTTTATAAAACACAAACGTTTTATATCATATGGACGTTTTATAAAACACAAACGTTTTATATCATATGGACGTTTTGTATAATACAGACGTTTAATATCATATGGACGTTTTATATAATACAGACGTTTTATATCATATGGACGTTTTATAAAACACAAACGTTTTATATCATATGGACGTTTTGTATAATACAGACGTTTAATATCATATGGACGTTTTATATAATACAGACGTTTTATATCATATGGACGTTTTATAAAACACAAACGTTTTATATGATATGGACGTTTTGTATAATACAGACGTTTAATATCATATGGACGTTTTATATAATACAGACGTTTTATATCATATGGATGTTTTGTATAATACAGACGTTTTATATCATATGGACGTTTTGTATAATACAGACGTTTTATATCATATGGACGTTTTATATAATACAGACGTTTTATATCATATGGACGTTTTATAAAACACAAACGTTTTATATCATATGGACGTTTTATATAATACAAACGTTTTATATCATATGGATGTTTTGTATCATACAGACGTTTTATATCATATGGACGTTTTGTATAATACAGACTTTTTATATCATATGGACGTTTTATATAATACAAGCGTTTTATATCATATCGACGTTTTATATAATACAGACATTTAATATCATATGGACGTTTTATATAATACAGACGTTTAATATCATATGGACGTTTTATATAATACAAACGTTTTATATCATATGGACGTTTTATATAATACAGACGTTTTATATAACACAGTCGTTTTATCATACAGACATTTTATATTACACATACGTTTTACATAATACTTGTTTTATCATAGACATTTTATATTACACAGACGTTTATATAACGCAGTATTATCATACTGACGTTTTATAAAATAAAGACGTTTTATATCATACGTGTTTTATATCATACATACGTTTTATATTATACAGACTTCTATTTAACACAGACATTTTAAAATTCAGTCGTCTTATATCATAGTAGATTTACAGATTTTTCATATCACACAATTTTATCAAATATACTTTTAAGGGTATTTTAATCTGTTAAGCATGCGGCAACATTTCATTAGCCTCAACATTTTTTCCTTGATTGTGTAATGGAAAGTAACTCTTACCAGTTCTACTGTCTTCCCCAATGGACCGGAAGTCGGGGTCAGTGGATGTTTGATCGTCTGAAAGTGTAAATATAATCTACTGCAGCTTACCAAGCGCATACATGACACAGAAGCTCAAAATAAGCTAAGACGGAACAACGATGTCAACTCAACGAGGACAAGATGGCAGACCCATGCAAGCGACATTAATTTGGAATTATTCTTATCAATAAGCTAGCATATTATATATCCAATATGACACGTTAGTGAAAACTTTATTGATATGTATAAACATAAAACCGTTACCAAAGCCATCATCAGAATAATTTGTGATTCAACTCAAATTAACTGACCCAACGATCATAAGTCAATATATACTGTGTAAATTTCTTCTTAATATTATACACAAATACTAGATTTTGTACTCATATTTCGAATGTTTCGTACTTCACAATGTGAATTACATATTTTGGTAAATACGATTAAACAACGTTTGACTCATGTTTATTGTGTGATATCTTGTCCAGGTTTGTCGCCAATATTTACAGAATCGCGTAATGTTGAACGAATATGTGTGCAAGAAAAGTTGATTATTGCAGCTTAAGTCAAGATGGAAGAGATTAAAGACGTTGTGTTGGCGACATTGTTTTCTTTTCCATGGATATAAGGTCGACAAGGACTTTTTTGGTTTGTATGTACCTTATACATACCTTCAAATCAAGTAAGATCCTTTATAAAAGACGCAGTCAGTAAGACAGACCAGGAAATCACGTCAGATTCGTTATAAAGTAAGCAGTCAGTAAGACAAAGCATGCAAACATATCAGATCCTTTACAAACGGTGCAGTCAGTAAGAGAGACCAAGAAATTACGTTGGATCCAATATAAACAGCACATTCAGTAAGAGAAACCAAGAAATCACGTCAGATCCGTTATAAACAGCACAATCAGTAAGAGAAACCAAGAAATCACGTCAGATCCGTTATGAACGGCACAGTCAGTAAGACAGACCAAGAAATCACGTCAGATTCGTTATAAAGTAAGCAGTCAGTAAGACAAACCATGCAAACATATCAGATCCTTTACAAACGGTAAAAAAGACCAAGAAATCACATTAGATCCGTTATAAACGGCACTGTCAGTAAGACAGAGCATGCAAACATCAGATTCTTTATAAACAACATTCATCGATTTTATAAACGTGTTTTATCATTTTGTTTGAATGAATCCTCAGTATATAGCAATGGTGATGTCTTAAAGTCGACGCCAAAAATTTAAAGTAAAAGTGACTCCGGCAAGTAGTGGTAGGGTTTAGTGATAAGTGTAAGAATGATCAAATTCAAATCTTTGAAATGCCTATTTCCGTTTAAGAAAGTCATGTGATATCCGTAATAGGAGAAGATCTCGAAGATTATTAAATTAAGCGTAGTGATACATGTGATAAAACAAGCTTTCTGAGAGTGCTGTTGAGTTAATACGTGACCCTACATGTTAAGCTATCTGACAGTGTTGTTGTGTCAATACGTGTCCCCTAAAAGTGAAGCATTCTGAGAGTGTTGTTGAATCAATACATGTCTCATAAATGTGAAGCATTCTGAGAGTGTTGTTGAAAACCGCATTTGATGTCAACGTTCCGCAAAATTTACGGTCGGTATAATAGTCTTGTTTGAGATTACTCTATTTCACTAAGAGAAATGATGAGTAGCCTGTTCGATAGCGGTTGTTGAGATGTCTGTACCAATTGTGACGGGAGATATTACCAATGTTGTATTTTCCTCTCTCATCATATTTCATAAAAGACAAACAACAATGGTCAAAGGTATTACATTTTACAAAGAAATTGGTATTTGAAAAATTGTCTCATTTCATTATATTAAGGAGGGAGTCAGAAAAATATCTCGCAACAATCCGCCATGTTGTCCCTGTCAAACTGAAATATACAAAGCTATATGTTCTTAACCAATGAAATCTAATACAGCAATTTGATGCGAGTTGGTTAGTCAATATTTGATACGTACCTTGACATTGAGGACAGCATCCATCACCTTTCGTTAACTTTCTGCAATTTTTTGGAATGTTGCAAGTTTTGAGATAACAATACACGTCTCCTCCCTGTGAAACATATTATATACATAAATATTGACTAGGGCTGTGTATCATGACTCGAAAGTGTATCACGATAAATGGAAAGCGTATCACCAAGTATCACAATATGTCATACAGTAGTGTGAAACACTGAATGTAGAACTACTAATTATTTATTACATTTTGTACATTGGTAACTTATTTTAGACAACAGAGATAATTTGTTGATATAGCGCTTTGGTGACACCATCAGACACAGGAACTAACATAATGTATTTTATGTTTTCTGAAAAATATCAATATTGATTTTTCATAATGATATATCGTATCGGCAGAAATAAAATTGCAATATATCATTATATCGATATATTGTTACATTTGTTAATTGTAATTGGGTTTCTAAAGTGAAGTGTGTTACCATAGTAACTAACTTATATCCATCGCCTGTCAGAGTTCAACATCTTGAATTGACGAGTCAACTTTTAATACAGTGGATGTTTTGTAAATACAGTATGTTCTACATCTGTCAAATGACAAACCAATTTTAATTGTAAAAGCTTGAAATTATCATGATCGTACACACAGCATGCACATACATCTTGTCAATGTTGTCCTCATTATTTGAGATTTACGGGGAAATAAAAAAAATGAAGGAAAAGTCTATGAATACCAGAGTCCAAAATCTTATAGTTGCTCTAAAGAAAATATTTCCAAGTTTATAGTTCTAAAACTTACAACAGCAAAACTTGTAAGCAAATAATTATTTTCTGTGTCGTAGTTACAATTTACCCCTAATTACCAGATATACAGGTATATATAGATATGTCAAGAATGTATCTAGTTAATGTCAATGTCTCACCGTGGGTATAATTATATGTACACATACTGATGCTTTCAAATCAACTGTACAGATCTTAAACACTTAAAGTGACATAAGCTATGTTTTTGTTTTTATTTTTTCCCCCTTTTTCTTTACATTAAAATTGATGCACGAAAGCAAAAAGAGATATACACAGGCATAAAATTCCTATATATTTTGTGAAAATTGCTTGAGAAACCCAGTCTGGTCATTATTTGTTTGAGAAACCCGATCTGGCCATTATTCCTTTGCAAATGATTAATTGGACCTTACAATTTGTATATGCATACGGCACTTGACCTAAACATATTTTCGAAAAATATAAAGGAATATAAGATTTTTATGCCTGTGTTTATCTCTATTTCTTCATATAATTCTATGTTGTAAAAAAGATTTTTTTTTTTTGAAAACACAGCTAAAAATGTTCCTTTAAGTGACAATCATAGACATAATAGTTTTAAGCTTACTTGGCAGATGCACTCTACACACTGGCTCTCTCTGTAAGGTGAGATGGCTGTTTCGTTATTAGAGAAGAACTCGTTTGGAGCATATGTTTTCCCATGGTACACACAACCTTTCTCAGCTAGTCCTGAATCCCCATTGTTGGCTGGCTTGACTGTAGGAGGAATGTTCGTGAAATCTAGATAAAATAGTGCGCGCTTTTCACCCATATAGTTTTTAACGATGGACTAAGAATTACAATACAAGACTCATTCTATAGATTGGTTTCTACATATTTTATGTACATTTATGAATATACATGTATATTCTTTATCTAGTCCTAATCAACAACATAAATGCATCATTTTAGGTCACTGAATATGTCCATATATTTGACCGCTCGCTGTATTTCGGTGTCACAGCGTTGAGTTCACGAGCCACGGACCAAGGATAAAGTGCTTGTTTGTCGTTGTTTTCTTATGTTAGCCTAGTGTAACGAAAGTCGGGTTCAAGTTTGTTGTTTTACTATAAGTGTGATGTAGGGAAAACTAGAGAGTATAGTCTAGAGAACACCCTACAGTTTCCTTATGAATAGGAGACGAGCTGCGCACCGGTCAGGCAGCGAACAGTCAACAGAGTAAATCAATTGGTAGAGCGCTATTTCTTCAACATGAAGGTCTATATTTTCAGAGGTGCAGTTTCGTCGGATTGTACAAGTGCCGTAGCACTGAAAAGCCGTGGGAAATACGGACTACTGAAGAAGAACACAAATCAAGCAAGCAAGCAAGCACGGATCAGTTTCTAGCTTCGTTTAGCAGCCATACAGTATACGAAATTAAAGTTTACGCTGAAGCATACATGTATAGATAGTGTTGTGTATAGGATGGTACAGTGGACTGTGATAGTAATTACTGTGGACATACGGGCTGTGCAGCATACAACACTGAGTTGATGCATGCATGCTTTTAGGATATAAAACAACTTCCGGTGATGTGGGGCGGGATGTGTATGGGAGCTTGGTGGACAGAAGCTAAGTGCTGGGACGAGAGATAGGAGAGAACAATCGTTAAGTTATATGTATATAAATTGTGACTCGTATTTTTATAGCTAAGATCTAGTTCCGTTTAGAGAGGTATTAGCTGTGTGTGGTTTATTTTACTACGTAGATTGATGAACAATACCAAAAATGGTATATACAGGTATACACATTCTTCAATTCCTAATATACAATGTATCTTGTGAAATTTTCTTGAGAAACTCATGTTTCGCAATTATTCGTTTGCAAATGATTAATTCGATCTTACTAGGCTATTTGTATATGCATACAACACGGGACCTGACCTCATTTTCACAAAATGTGTAGTAATATACGAATTTTTATGTTTGTACATATCTCTTATTTGTTATTGTACATAAATCTAAGTAGAGAAAACGACTTTTTTCGCAAAACACAGCTAATGTATTCAATCCATTTCCTATGTCACCTACAGCTGAACCGGGTGTCGCTTTTTAATAAAAAAAATCCCACCATGCCTTTGACGTTTAGTTACAATACTATATAAATATTACATTCATGAGAGGGTGATATTGCATATTTTCACCCCGAGGAAGCAATGCTGACCGAGGTGCACCCTCTCATGAATGTAATATTTATTTTATCATATCGACTGTCATAGTTGTTTCTTTAACATATTACCATAGATATTTTACATCTCAACAATTATCCAGCAAGCCAAAAAAATAGCCTACTTGTAAACGGTTTAATCTCTCACTAGGACGGAACCGTACGCGCATAACGTTGGCGCATGTGACTTTTTTAAATGTCACCCTGGCTCACTGAGGCTAACTGTAGGTGCATAACGTTGGGGCATTTGGAATATCATCCTGACTTCTTTACCTCTGTAAACTGAGCGGGTACGTAGAACATTTTCACATTTCTCTCAACCAATCAGATTACAAGATTTTAACAGAAGGTATAATACATGTATATTTTACTCAATACATGTTAATTTGTTTTACTGTTATTTTACACACCTCCAATAATTTGATTTAGTTATATACCAAGATGTCACCAGCTTTGGGTTATTGGGTTCGTTTACGTGCTGGCCCAGCTGTGACACGGGACCTCAGTTTTAAGTCGTAACCAAAAGACCCCACCACGCTAATGTTTAAATAAGGAACACATCCGCGATAAAATGTTATTCATGTTTAAAGGGCGGTGCGATTTGTAATGTAGAAATATCATGTCGGTGACTCAATGATTAGAGCATCATGCTTTAAACCATGAAGTATCTCGCCTCAAGTCAGCGTGGATCTGAGGCCTGATGAAACCTTAGTTGATTTTGCGATTAAGTTTGTCAGTTTACATGAGAAAGGCCAGTGGTCTCTTCCCTATGATATTGTAACAATCATATTGTATTATAACTAGGTTGCCTCACCCACCTTTCAAAATTTACCGCCACAATTTAACTGAAAGAGTGTTAGGTGTGGCCTGAACACAAACATTTCCTGGAGTGGTCCTGGTGGGATTTTATCATCATCATCATCATCATCATTATTATTATTATCATTATTATTATTTGGTGGGAACATAATGTTTGGACTTAAAGATGCAAATTACAGACGGCAATATGTTGGGTCAAAATTTTGGTTCCTTTTAAGTAATTCATAAAATCCTGTCATCAGGAAAAATAAAATTCGGTGAAAATGCACATTTGAGAAAACAGAAAAACCATACGGTTTATAAAGGAGATTCAAGGATACTACAAAATTAAATCTTATTTTCTAGAATTCTATTGAATTTATTGCAAAGAAAAATCATAATAGAAACAGTTCCATTACCTTCACAAACAGGGCAACAACCCCCGTTTTTGTACTTAGGAGTATTACAGGTTAAAACCGGACACTCTATCCTCGTGCAGTTTACTTGACCCTGTAAGAAAATGAAGGTATAATCTTTAGAATAAACATGTATATCGTTTCATTTCTCAGGTAACGTGTTTTGACAATTAAGTGCATGCACGTGCCTTGTCTATCATTTAAATTCTCGCGCCATCATTCTTCATGACAGCAACCAAATATAGCTTAAAAACACTAATGTACCCCTTACCCGTAGATTTTATTTTGTTTTATTTTTATTATTTACTCGTGAAATTATCATTTAATGAAAAGTAAAATACAATTATTAACTTCACTTACATGTCGGCAACTACAGTTAACACATGTGGCGCCAATTCGCTCGTCAATGACCGGACTCCAATACTCTCCTTCCGAATAGTAAGTCTTCCCGTCTAACGTACAAACAGCGTCTGTGAATCAGAGAGAAAAAAACAATGCACATTTATTTATCATTACCTGATGCGCGTGTATGTACAAACTTATAGGGTTGTTTTCTTTCAGTATATATAAATTTTATCAATGGTTTATCTTATGTCATTGCATTCCCGCTGAAAACTTAGCTGACTTAGTGAGAATATTTGGCAGGCCGGTGCTCTCTTCCAACACTAAAACCTTGTCGCCACCGTATGGCTGAAACTTTGAATTTGGCGTAAAACAGCATATAAATTATAAATATATCGCTGCATTACAATGGCCGGATTGGTGCAGGTGTTACATAACTGTTGTATCAAATTTTGAGTCTAAATGTTCTGCAATACTATATTTGTAAATGTTGAATTAATTTATGTACAGAACATTTATATAAATATAAAATCCTGTATTCTATTTAATTCAATACGCTCTAAAATTTGAGTTATCTCCCGTTGTAATGAGTTCGGTTAATTTTACTAAGCTGACATATCTTGAACAATTACTGGATTTATTATTTAGTGTGTATTGTAGTTGTTTTTTCTGTCTGTTATGACTTAAACATTATAGTTTTGTTATTGTAATTGTCCCTCTCACCCATCAATAAGCAAACAAAGACTCCCCACCTTTAACCAGACCCGATACTGCTATAATGTGCGACGTATAGTGCTGGAATGTGCATCGTCTGATATGAAAGTCAGGGATCCTCTAAAAGCATGTCCAGTGTCTCGGGAAATGTATCACTTTTAAACAATGTGGATTCGCACTGGTTTTCGTCATATTTCAACATTTTGGCGAAGCCTAACTGAATATTTTTTTTATGTTTAAACATCATGACAAATGATTGTATATATTGTCACATTTGTACATATGTTAGTATGCCCTATAAGTCTTTTACGGCTTTTGAAAATAAATGGAACCTGTTGAACTTGTTGAAATTAGTTATTCTCATCACATGAGTCCAAGTAGTAAACAAAAGTCGATATTTGCGGCATTCCACCAGCAACCGATGACGGCTCTGCAACGGTGATATATTCTTGCATGGTGCTTATAAATACATTCCTTTGTGATATACAATGTTTTCTACACGTGACAGCACGATGAATTTCGAATACATTTACGACAATAGATGTACAAATAAATTGAACATTTTATCCCGAATAACGGCAAACTAATACTTATAGGAATGTGTTACAGAACTGTAAAAATAATTTCCACTTCAACATAAGTCTTAACTGTTTGCAGGTACTTTGAGATGAAAATACACACAAATGAAGAAAGTGTTAGCTTGTGCTTCCTGGATGATCTCTTTGGTCATCTAAGAAAATGAACCGACCCCACTCTAACGGGGAAAAACGTTTTGCTAAGACAAATATTTAAACTGCCATTTAAACCGAAAACCCCCGTACTTTTGATTGTTGTGTACAATATACCGGAATTTAATTCAGAAATTTTACGAATAAATTAATTAGCTCGGAAGTACATTGTTATTTACAATCAATTCTAATGGAACACAATTCCACAACAGATTGAAAACAAATCTGGGGTGCGACAGTACGGATTTTATCAGTGAATAGCTTAACTAGTTATGGGATTGTACACAAGAAAAGAAACGGAATTATATCTATTGCAAAGTGCGCCAAATAATTTCGACTTTTGGACAGATAATAAGCTTGTCTTAGTTCGGAGACGAACCTATGAAAAGATGTTTTGCTTATTAAAATTATCTTCAAATCTAAATACGTGTCGGCATATTATATAATAACTGACCTCTATAGAGTCGTTTTCTTAATAATAATGAAAATTCCCGTGTAATTGATTTTCATATTTCGGGTCAATAGTAACTGTCAAAAAGGATATCGCATTACCAGACATACTTATTCCGTTGAGCAAATAAAAAACCATAAATAACATTCTGGCTCGTTTTTCACTTCTTTCACAAACGTTATTGAACAACAGAATCGATTTCAAAACAGCATTTAAGGTAATTAAGATAAACACAAAGAACGCCAAAACTATAATAGCCTAATGGGCATACGAGGATCATCCCGTCCATACTGTCGCCTGCATGATGCCTTAAGATAGATAACATCAGAATCAATCTCTCTCTCTCTCTCTCTCTCTCTCTCTCTCTCTCTCTCTCTCTCTCTCTCTCTCTCTCTCTCTCTCTCTCTCTCTCTCTGTAATCTATCGTTAGGAATCATACAGGCGACAGTGTTTAAGATAAGTATACAAGGAATGGTTAGTGGGGTGTGTTTTCACATTTGCATAAGAGACATACATAATTCAAAACTGCTATACATTTGTCGAGATGGTATTTGTTTACTAGAAAACGAATGTTTTGACGTGAATGAAAGGAATCTTTAATACGATCATGTTGTTAAGTGATGCCGCTGTAGATAATATATGTCTACTAAGATTATAGATCTACCTGTGATTAATTAGAGGAATGTCATAACGAAATCAATTCTGTCGTGGTCTGTCAGAAGTAAGATTGAAACTTACTGGGGCCAGTATGCTGTGTGCTGAATATCATATAGGATTTATGACGGACACTTGAGCCGACTAGCTTGACTGGGATCTGCGATAAATATACACGCATTATAGTACTATGAAAGACCAAAGCAGACGACTGGAAGCATGCGTCTCCATATGGATGGGACCAGGTGTGAACTTTTTCTCGTCTGTTGGCCACGAGGGCGCGTCCGCTACGAGATGTGGGGTTTTGAGAATATCAATAGTAAAGTTACTCTATATGTTTATCGCATTAAATGTCATTTCATGTCGCACGTAGATTATTTTTATTAGCAAGTAAACATGTTGCTTAAATCATTGATAATAAATGTAAACAAATTTATCTGCAATAACAAGTCTCCAAATAATTGAGCGTAGATTTTCCTCCTCACTCTCAACGCTCCTCTTAAACTGAATTTGAAGAGTAAAATCTACTTTAAATATCAGAGAGATACCAATACTTGATAAAATACAAAGGTAACTATTTAAAATCTATCAAGCTACAAGTGTGGTGCACAAAGCGGAAAGAGGCAGACGATTGTCCCGATCGCGTTATCAATGGTAGATCACTTTTTATCTTGTCTGGAGAAAAAGGAAACATAGATCACAGGCGATATATGGTGCATCCCATTCATTTATCGTTTGAACATAATAATTAACCCATCATTTTCCCGCCCCCTTATTAAATTTTTGTTAAACTGTTATCTATCTAAATATTTCCGCGTTTATGAGCAAATTGAATTGTATCGGTTTTGCCTGTACGATCACAGCGAAACGAACGACTAAACATCTTATGAATTGGTCAAATGGTGAGTTAAACATAACAGCTCGTTTGCTGTTTTTGGTGCATGTATATATATGACAGTTATTTCATCTAGATATTGTCGCCTGCGAATTTACGAGTTTAGCAAAAATATAATATGTCGTTGCTCTCCCGCGAAGATTTGCTAGGCGCCCGGAACTTAATTTCAAATTAAGAATACAATACAGGCTGATCTTGGGACGCTTTCAAACTAGTTCTAACATGGTGTCAATAAATTACAGATAATCGACATAACAAATAATTGACTCGTCTTCATTTTTACTAGTTGAGACACCTCTGACTCGGAAACAAGGAGAAAACACTAGGTGCTTGGTGCCAGTTATATCTGTCAAGTCATGGTGTGTGCGTGAATGTTGTTAAAAGAGCTGGATTTATGTTATTTCTACAGTAATTTATTTGTATTGAGGCGGCATCTGTCGAGTGCAGATGCAGAAAAATATCATTGTTTAGAACTATTTGGATATATATATATATATATATATATATATATATATATATATATATATATATATATATATATATATATATATATATCTTCTGTCTCATTAGAGTGGTGACAAACTCAGTATTTGAATTCGAAACCCGCCCTTTGGTCAGAAAGAGAGGTGAAATAAGTCAAGATTGACTTGTTTGATAAGATCAGCATCAATCAAAAAAATAAATATTGGACTCTCTATATGAACTATAAAAATGTTATCATTTTCATTATTATCATTATTATTATTATTATTCAATGTGTTTTCACAGCGAATTTTCATCCCTAGACTCGCTGAAATTTCATCTGGATCAGGTTTGTGTATGTGAAATTAAATGTCATTAAAACTCATAAGGTAGTTTGTCGCTGTGTGTTGCACGAGTTCAAGTAAACTAATGAACTATATCATGTTTGGTATTTGTTGAGGATGGTACGATAAGATTTTATACCAATTATCATATGCAGATAAGAATATTAACGGGATATGCGTTTTCCTTCAGTTTCCCTAAATACAAATATACATAATAAGCCTGCATGATATTAATTTTACTTTTTTATGTTCTATGTTTGTTTGCATGACTGATAAAAAGAAGAAAAAACGAGGAAAGAAAACGTGCGAGCAAAATTTTACACGTTTAACAAAAAAAAAAAAAAATGATTTTATCATGAATGACTCGATTTAAAATAGACTGATGTTTACATGCAAGTCTTACCTGTTAGTTTTACTCCAATAATTAGCAAAGTAAAGCCCAATAAGCTCTTCAACATGATCTTAAAAGAAAACAAGATAGAATAATAATAATTTCCATAGAAAAAGTGAAAAATCACATTTCTGTTACGAAGTATCCGTGATGTATCGGCAGATAGGTGACATTAAAACTCCACACTGTTGTTCACAAGCACTGTTCTCTTTGAAGTACATAATGCATTATGGAATGATCCACGTGGATAACGACTAAATATATAGCGACGACTGAATGTTCTACCGATAGAGTACGATTGATATACTCTTAAACACAATGATAATTGAAAAACTATTATAATTCCAAAGAGCCAATCAATTCAGGTCACGTGTTACCTTGTTCGCCTAGGGAGGTCTGTTTTAACTTTTCCAAATTGTCGTTTTTTTCTCCTTAATAATTTCCATTTTAATAGAAAGAAAAGTATTTGAACATATAACGTTCTGCTAATACAGACTTTAACATAACTTTGGCACCATCTCTGAATTCTTCAACAGACAAACAATCATCGTAAAAATTTTCACAAATAATGGTTTATTGGTTTTTTCAAAAGGCTTGCACGCTGACAAACTTTTGATAACCGGGAAACTAAACAAGCGATATATTGATACAAGGTAATCAGGGCAGAATTATTGTGTTGTATTGTACACCTGGGCGCCGTAGTAAATTTATATAGAAGTTTGTTATATAGTTGTTAGTAGAATGACTGCTATAAATTACTGCAGCTTAATTATTATTCCATGTTTTCATATAATTTTCTTTTTCTATTCACTGTTAACGTTTGACATATAGGTGTAAGAAGTTTTACACAAGTATACACCAGTAGGTTTATAGTGTCACGAACCACACAGGACATATATTCGCACTATCTTTCAAAATGTCTTTTTATCATTATTATCATTTTTATTTTATCGTCAGACACCGACGCACGACGCACTTAAATTTTATTGTCCTGTAAAACGATTTCAGTACACAAGATGAAGCTATTATATACAAAGTATAAATAAATATGATTTGGGAATTTCTCCCAATAACTGTAGAGAAGTAATCCATTTCATGAAAACGAGCGTAGTTTGTATTCAATTTTGACACACCATCGCGAACAGACTGTTTAAGAATATTATAGGGCGTGTACACCCTAAAGTTGTTGTTTTTTTTCTAATCGCTATGACGTTAAGATGTATGGGTATCCGCTACTCATTACGTTGTCGATTTTTAGTTTCGCGGTTAGAACCTTTATACCCACGTTTGAACCCAGAGTATGGTAATTTGACTCGTTATCAAAAGCAGAGAGAGAGAGAGAGAGAGAGAGAGAGATGTCTCCTGTGCAAATGTGGGATCGTCGGCCGTGTCTACTTCTTTTAATGTTTAATTATGCAGTCGATGGACCAAGTCTGAAGATCCGCCTACCATTCAATGCGTGGTAATACAAATTAGCAAGACACGAATCTGTATGAACCTTGTCAGTGTGTCATATTATAAATTTTGAATTTACTGAGTAGGTGTAAATACAAAACTTACAACGTGACAACTTTGTCATGTTGGTGGGGGTAAATACAAAATTTACAACATTACAAATGAATAATATTCTTGGAAATGTCAATGTTCTTTATTTGTAAACTATTTTGTAATCTATATACTGTATAATGCTAAAATTCTATTCTAGACCCCACATACCAGTAATTGGGAGGGTCATTCCTAAAATTGGGATAATTCCTTTTGTGAATACAGGGACCAAAGTGGATCTACGCCCTTTTCTGTATATTTCGGAGTTGTTGCTTTATGGTATTGTACTTTGGAACCTTGTTATAAAACGTTGCATTCCATATGATTTTTTATGAAACGAGATGTATATTTGTTAATCCTAAGCCGTACAGCACGACGATTTAAAAAGATTGAATTTTGTCGGTATGAAATAAAAACTTAAAGAAAATTATCATAATGTAAATGTAATATATCAGTTGATATATGTAAAACGTATGGTAAGTCCATGAACACTGAGAGGAAATGCCCAAAGTGTGTTATATGATAATCCACGAATTGATGACATACTATCCCAAGCTTTCATGTCAACAGGTCAGTCCCCGGCTCTTGATTTTTCTGTCGTTGTAACTCGTGATGAATCAATTGCGTAAAAGCGATCATCTGGCAAACGAAAGGATCCCCGGTCCGACTCCGAGTGAGACGTTTTTAAAGTACGTTTTGACTCGCCCTTCACCATGTGTTCGCCATAAGCCATGTATATTCAAATAATACTTGAAACGGAGAAATTTCTTATACAGAGTTGTCGGTCCTTGTATTCTCGAATGAGAGAACAAGGACCGACAACTCTGTGTAAGTATTTTCGTCTCAAATTGGATTTTATTGTATGTCAAAACTAAAGATATATGCAAAAAAGGCAAACAGCTTATTTCAAGAATCTTGAAAAATCAAGACGTTGGCAGAGATTGATCGGTAGTACAAGGACCGGCAACTCTATATAAGAGATTGTCTTTTACACATAGTTGTCGATCCTTGATATTCCCAATAGTGCAAGAAATTTGACATAAGTCTCGATCGATAAGAATCGGCGGCTCTAGTTTCGCCTAAAGCCTGGCGGCATCCGTGGCTAGACATAAATGACTGGTAGGCCTACATGTATATACACTGTACAAACAAATCTATACGTGTGCAATAAGTAGCCTATTTACTCACTATGCATAACTTGCCCCATACATACTGGTGTCAGTGTAGATTCTGTTAAATACGTCCATCACCGTGTAAGTCGAAAGATTCATTGAAATGGACCAAATCAATGTGTAATGAAGAGATCAATCGAGACAGTGATTACGCCAATTTCAAATTTGCATATTTCTTTGCTTCAAATTAAGGAAAAACGAGTCCTGACTCATCCATTTCATTGTGGTGTGTTTGCGGTTCATCTTCATCAATCTAATTTTTAATCATTTGATGCAAGAAATGTATTTAATTGGAAGATGTTTCTGTTGTATGGGTTAATGTCTGTTATAGTAAACGATTCATTTTCCTCCCAGAAGCTGGTCTGGGGAATTCAATGTTAAAGTAGCGATTAAATTACTTCATGGTGACACATGGAATATTCCTAGTATGATATCATTTACCATTACAAGAATGATTATTTGGAAAATAAGATTTTGTATTGCGATCATATCAGAAAACGTCAAACTGACAGAAATCCACAACACAGAGTTAGTTATTTCAAGCAGTAAGCGCAGAGAGCAAAACTACTTCATAAGCGGAATTTTTCTGTGGTATTACATGAGGATTAAATTAAATTGCATTTCAAGGGAGATAACTCACGTTATTACACCTTAGATGGATATAATTTAATTGATCTCCAATTTACGTCTGTGAGTTGCTTCCCTTTTAGAATATGGCGGTTACAACTCTGTCGAAAAGGGGAATCCTTCAGTTTATCATAGACGATATGCCATGCACCTCCGGATGTTCCTGTTTTTAAAGAGCTGTGCTCGCAATAAATCTTAAGTTTATATTCTCCCTAAACTGAGATCTTTTGATGACTTAATATTGATTGTTTTCATCGTTTTGCTTACCACTACGAAAATCATATTGAATAATTGTGGAAAACGTGTATTAATGTCAAAATAAAATGTAAAAGTCGGCACATCTAAACTGGACATTGAGTTGTGAAGTTCCACATTCTATCAAAGCTCTGCCAAGATACCCGGATGTTGGAATTCCTTAAGTTTAACTTTGTACTTTGTTAAAACATTGATGCACGTTCCAGTTTGAATATGCTGCAATTATTCGATATGATTTTCGTAGTGGTAAGCAAGAACCGTGAAATTAATTAATATTCAGTCGTTAAATAAAATCAGTCTAGTAAGGATAGATTTATTGTGTGCAAAGTAATCTCTTACAGTTGTCGATGTAAGAGCTGGTGTTATGTTGTTAATTTGGAATTTACTGGGTGGGTGTAAAGTTTGTATTTACACTAACCCGGTAACTTCAAAATATACAACATGACACTTTAAGATATTGAGAAATTCGAACATACAGGTTATATGGCATATCGGCAAAGATGAACTGACGGAAATTACAATTAAGAAATTTCAGTTTCTTACGAAAAGAATGCTTTGGAAGCTAGAAAGTGGTAGTGCAGTAAAATGTTTGTTTGAGGTGTAACTCGTTTGCTAACCTAAAGCTGCTTTTCTACGAGGCAAGGACGCGGGCGACACTTTTTAAGTGATATTACATACACCAATGAGTGATATCACTTATGTCGTGTTGAACTGAAAGTGATATAAACGATTGCGAAATAGGAAATGGCACGTATTCGTATAGGTGAGACGCACCCATGAAGATTGCTACAAGAAGATCCGATATCTCCTATTCGCGCTTGATCGTGATATCAGATGGAAATATGAATAGATGATTTCCGCTTACACGTATAAGCAGATTTATCGATTCTTCTATCGAATAGGTGCTTTTTAATACCAGTTAGTGATATCACTCTTCAAATAGGGGATATCACATATTCGAATAGGTGATTCACTCATGATATATATCTCTTATTCGAATATGATCCACTTTTAATAGGTTTTAATGATATTACATTCGAATAGAGTGATATCACTAATTGAATAACTGATATCAACCTATTCGAAAGAGTGATATCACTTATTCGGTATAGGTGAAAAATGAAGACGTAAAAAGTGATATCTCCTATTCGAACTATGATCGGGTTATACTGGTGACGTTATTCGTATAAGTGATATCATTCTTTCGAATAGGTGATATCACTCTTTCAAATAGGGGATATCACATATTCGAATTTTTGATATATCTCTTATTCGATATTCCAATAGGTAATGTCACCTATTCGAATAGGTGATATCACTAATTGAATAAGTGATATCACCTATTCGAAAGAGTGATATCACTAACTGGTATTAAAAAAGTAAAACGGCGCCCTATAACGATTCGGGTTTCTGCGTAAGCCTTCAGTGACCCAATCCTTAAAATACAATAACTACGAAAGCTGGTTGGATTATATTGAAACTTGGCTTAAAAAATAAACGAAGCGTCGCAGTCGTAAGAACGAGATAACGGTAGTAATTACGCGATTTCATGAAGTCGTAATTCCGAGATAAAAAAGTTATTACGAGATAAAATGTCTTTACGAATGAAACAATTCTTGAGAGTAATTTACAGAATTACAATTATAGGCCCTCAGTACCAGATTCCAGTCTTTGTCAGTACATACGACCCGTGTTAATTGTGTATGTGGTGTGTAATTCTTGCGTGCTGTACTTAAGATTTTATCTTAGAATTGATAACTTCGTATCTAGCGAGAATCAGAGATGAAAAGTCACAAATGTGTATTGGGAGAGATATTGTCTTTAACGATCTCTAAAAACTGAAAATGTTTCAGATGCTATAGTAAGGAGGCGTATTGGTGCCACGTGTAAAAAGATGTCGAAATTTTGGGAAAATATCTCGAAATTTCTGATGATAATTCGATATTTCGAGATATTAAATCAAAATTTCGAAATATTCTTTACACATTGCCGTAATATAGCCTACATGTACTTCCATACTATAATAGCTCATTCATTTCCATGTGTCTTATTAAGAAATATAATTTCGATAGTTGATTTTTGTTTCCAGTTCAATAGAAAATTTCAGTATAAGTAGGAAAATAATCTGTTATCACCTTTACGTTGTAATTACTTTGTCATTTATATAGCAAAACCGTAATTACTTGTCATTTACATAGCAAAACCGTAATTACTTGTCATCTATACAGCAAAACCGTAATTACTTGTCATTGATATAGGAAAACTGTAATTACTTGTCATTTACATAGCAAAACCGTAATTACTTGTCATCTATACAGCAAAACCGTAATTACTTGTCATTTATGTAGCAAAACTGTAATTACTTGTCATTTACATAGCAAAACCGTAATTACTTGTCATTTACATAGCAATTTTTTTTTTTTTTCAATTTCAATTTTTTCAATTCATTTATTTCTCATAGCAAAACCGTAATTACTTGTCATCTATACAGCAAAACCGTAATTACTTGTCATCTATACAACAAAAACGTAATTACTTGTCATCTTTACAGCAAAACCGTAATTACTTGTCATTTATATGCCGTTATATAGCAATACTGCCATTACTTAAAGGGGCATTAGCGGTGTTTACCAAAAATTATTTCCATTTTTTCTACTTTTACTGCTCCTGTAGAAGTCGTACTTGATGTACAGTAACAAGTAAGAGCTATACATAGGCATTTTCCAGGAATCTATATCAGTTTGCCACTCAAAGTTACAGGACCGCAGTTACAGTTAAAGGGTCTATAAATGCCCTCTGACACGGGTTCATTCGTTATATTAACATATCATAGTTCTCAAACTGTAGAACAAAATAATGGAATCGAATAACCCGCCTTACGTGATCGGTCTAACGAAGTTCAAAGTAGAACAATAAAGTATAGCTTTTAAAATAAAAATTCTTGGTGTAACGTCATTATAATATATACATGTTATTAATGGTCATATCATTGTGTGACGTCACATGAGAAACTTCATTAATAGCCGATATAAACGCCGTCTAGATTAACACTAATTCTACAGGAGACTGCTGCGGGAAACATTTCTAGGTGTACTTTCCTGGTAGTCACATATATATATATATATATATATATATATATATATATATATATATATATATATATATATATATATATATATATATATGGGAGATATTAACGACAGAATCATCAATCTCCTATATTTCTTTCACCAGACCGTAACCTTGAATCATTTTGGGGGGTTAATTTTAATGAAATAAAATTTGTACCCGTATAGGAGACATTTCGTATAGGAGACATTTATTAATTAAAAGCACAATGATTGTTTATATATCTATAGCAAATATCAATACACTGGCTGGCTGTGGTTGTTCTTTACTAATTTTATGACTTTGCTTCTTTTATGAATTTTGCAATAAGATTTAACATAGTCAATATGTTGGCACTAGCGGTGTATCATATTTCTTCATCAAATTATTGATAAAATTTTATTCTTTTTCTGACGACGTCTATTACACACAGTTTAGTATTTTTGTACTTTTTATTACGTCTGTATTATTATGGATGATGGAAGTTCTAACAACGTGTAATATGTCTTATGACTGAATGTCCACAGTAGCTTCAAGACATATATAATTATGTTTTAATTCTTGTAAAAGCTTCAATACATATATAATTATGTTTTAATTCTTGTAAAAGCTTCAAGATATATATAGTTATGTCTTAATTCTTATAGTTGCTTCAAGCTCGGCTATATAATTATGCTTTTATTCTCATTGCCGCTACAAATAAGGGCACCGTGTAATATACCCAAATCCTTATAGTTGCTAGACGTTGGAGAATCGATAAAATTTGTTCCGATTCCTATAGCTGATTCAAGTTAGGGCATCATTAACTTTGTCCGGATTCTTATAGTCACTGCAAATTAGGACATCGTTATATATGTCCGGATTCTTATAGTTGCTGCAAATTAGGACATCGTTATATATGTCCGGATTCTTATAGTCACTGCAAATTAGGACATCGTTATATATGTCCGGATTCTTATAGTCACTGCAAATTAGGACATCGTTATATATGTCCGGATTCTTATAGTCACTGCAAATTAGGACATCGTTATATATGTCCGGATTCTTATAGTTGCTGCAAATTAGGACATCGTTATATATGTCCGGATTCTTATAGTCACTTCAAATTAGGACATCGTTATATATGTCCGGATTCTTATAGTCACTGCAAATTAGGACATCGTTATATATGTCCGGATTCTTATAGTTGCTGCAAATTAGGACATCGTTATATATGTCCAGATTCTTATAGTTGCTGCAAATTAGGACATCGTTATATATGACCGGATTCTTATAGTTGCTGCAAATTAGGACATCGTTATATATGTCCGGATTCTTATAGTTGATCTAAGTTAGCACATCGTTTTATATGTTATATACGTTATACGTTATTCAAGTTAGGGAATCGTTAAACTTGTCCGGATTCTTATAGTTGATTCACATTAGGGAATCGTTAAAATTGTCCGGATTCTTATAGCTGATTGTTATACTTGTCCAGACTCTTAGAGTTCGTTCAAGTTAGCACATCCTTACATTTGTCCGGATTCTTATAGTTTATTCAAGTTAGTACATCTTTACATTTGTCCGGATACTTATAGTTGATTCAAGTTAGCACATTGTTATATTTGTCCGGATTCTTATAGTTGATTCAAGTTAGCACATCCTTGCATTTGTCAGGATTCTTATAATTGATTCAAGTTAGCACATCGTTATATTTGTCCGGATTCTTATAGTTGATGCAAGTTAGCACATTGTTATTATTTGTTACATTTGTCCGGATTCCTATAGTAGGCTATAACTTAGGACATCATTACATTTGTCCGGAATCTTATAGTTGCTATAACTTAGGACATCGTTATATTTATCCGGATTCTGATGGTTGCTATAACGTAGGACATCGTTATATTTGTCCAAATTCTTATAGTAGGCTATAATTTAGGACATCATTACATTTGTCCGGAATCTTATAATTGCTATAACTTAGGACATCGTTATATTTATCCGGATTCTAATGGTTGCTATAACGTAGGACAACGTTATATTTGTCCGGATGCTTATAGTTGCTATAACTTAGGACATCGTTATATTTGTCCGGTATCTTATTATTGTTGGTTCATCGTTAAAAGTTTTATCTGAATTCTTACAGTTACTTCAATTTAAGACACAGGTAAATTTCTTCGGATTTTTACGGTTGCTTCAAGTTAGGACATCGCTGTATTTGTCCAGATTCTTATAGGGGCTTCGAAATTCTTATAGTTACTACATATAAGGACATCTTGTAGGACTTTAGACACAATGGCATACAGTACAATCTTTTAAACATTACAAATAGACTAAAGACCATGTGCTAATGATGCCCAAATGTGAAATCGATCGTAGAAGCATACAGAGATTACGGAAGTGAAATGGAATCAAATGCTTTGTTTACGACAGCGGCGTCAAGTCACTAATACGATGTAAGCGTTCCCCGCTTCTCCTTTCGAACAAAGCAAAGACAAACGAAAGTACAAAGTATTGAGAGTTATTGTTTTTGTAATTTAAAATCAGGTAGCTTGTAATTTTGGTATATTAATGCGCCAGTAAACAAACCGTGTCCAATTTTGTATATCATAACAATGGGGGTTTCTTTACGAGAATGACATTTCTTTGGTTAAACAAAAAAAAAAAAAAAAAAAAAAAAAAAAAAAAAAAAAACAAACTATGATAAAATCTGGAATTTGTTTTCTGTTGAAGTAATATGCTAGTAAACTACCTATAAATGTTGACTTTGTTTAGGACCTCCAATCACACAATACAAATTCACATCTGAGACTGGGCTCAGATTACAAACTTCATAATTGCCAATAAAATGTTTTAAATATGATATATATGAAATTCTTTGCATTTAATGTAGTTCATATTATCAATGTATTATCAATCATAAATATATTTTTATGCGTTAATAATATGTAAAAAAGGAAGCAACAGTTTTAAGATTAATAATATTAAACCACTTTGATCAGGTAGAAGGATCACATTTTAACAAACACTTAGTAATTCATATCAATGGACAGTTTGTGTAAATTTTACATATAAAGAATTAGAAAAAAATTCCCGACATGCAAACTATATTGTGTGCAATAAAACAGTCACACAATAAATTACATATAACGAATTTTTGTATTCAACGACTAGTTAGAATCAGACTGTCTAGCTATCATCCCGGGTTTACACACACGCACACACACACACACACCAAATTATATATATACATATATACTAACGACAAAGACAAACTTCATATATATACAAAGCAATAAAATCGACGACACTTTATATCCTAGGGTGTCGGATCTAAGCAATAGATACAAGTCAGGAAAAGAATATATAAAGCACTAAAATGACTAACAACACGGACAAAGTGAATGTCAAACTATCGGGACGACCTCTCCCTGTTCCAAAGTCCGAAGTCACTAAACTTACTCCTGGGCCCGAAGTCATCAAATTTACTCCAGTGCCCAAAACCCAATCCTGTGCCCAAAGCCATCAACTTTACTCCTGGGCCCGAAAGAGCAATATTTACTTCACTACTCAAAGCTGGGAGTCACCAAATTTACTCCTGAACTCGAAGTCACCAAACTTACTTCAGTGCCCAAAGCCCGAAATCACCAAATTTACTCCTCTGCCAAAAGCCCGAAATCACAAAACTTACTCCTGGTCCGAAAGAAACCAAATTTACTTCAGTGCCCAAAGTCCGAAGTCACCAAATTTACTCCTTGGCTCGAAGTCATCAAATTAACTCCTGTGACCAAAGCCGCCAAAATTACTCCTGGGCCCGAAAGAGCCAAATTTACTTCACTACCCAAAGCTGGGAGTCACCAAATTTACTCCTGGGCTCGAAGTCACCAAATTTACTTCTGTGCCAAAAGCCCGAAATCACAAAACTTACTCCTGGGTCCGAAAGAAACCAAATTTAATTCAGTGCCCAAAGTCCAAAGTCACCAAATTGACTCCTGGGCTCGAACGCACCAAACTTACTTCAGTGCCCAAAGCTCAATTCACGAAATTTACTCCTGGGCTCGAAGCCACCAAACTTACTCCAGTTTCCAAAGCCCAATTCACCACATTAACTACTGTGCCCAAAGCCGCCAAGTTTACTCCTGGGCCCAAAAAAGCCAAATTTACTTCAGTATCCAAAGCCAGGAGTCACCAAACTTACTTCAGTGCCCAAAGCTCAATTCACTAAATAAACTCCTGGGCCCAAAGGCACCAAGTTTACTCACGGGCCAGAAAGAGCCAAATTTACTTCTGTACCCAAAGCCCGGAGTCACCAAATTTACTCCTGGGCTCGAAGTAACCAAACTTACTTCAGTGCCCAAAGCCCGAAATCACCAAATTTACTCCTGGGTCCGAAAGAAACCAAATTTATATCAGTGCCCAAAGTCACCAAATTCACTCCTGGGCTCTAAGTCACCAAACTTAATTCAGTGCCCAAAGCTCAATTCACTTAATTTATTCCTGGGCCCGAAGTCATCAAATTAACTGTGCCCAAAACCACCAAATTTACTCCTGGGCCCGAAAGAAACCAAATTTACTTCAGAGATCAAAGCCCAGAGTGACGAAATTCACTCCTGGGCTCGAAGTCACCAAACTTATTTCAGTGCCCAAAGCCCTAACTCACCAAATCTACTCCTGTGCCAAAAGCTCGAAGTCACCAAATTTACTCCTGGGCCCGAAAGAAACCCAATTTACTTCAGTACCTAAAGTCCAAAGTCACCAAACATACAGTGCCCAAAGCTCGAAGTCACTTAATTTTCTTCTGGGCCCGAAGTCACCAAATTTACTTTAGTGCCCAAAGCCATCAAATTAACTCCTGTGTCGAAAACCACCAAGTTTACTCCTGGGCCCGAGCGTTACCAATTCACTTCAGTGACCAAAAAGCCCGGAGTCATAAAATTTACTCCAGGGCCCGAAGTTACCAAACTTTCCCAAAGTTCACAAAGCCCGATATCACCAAATTTACTCTTGTGCCCAAAGTTCGAAATCACCAAATTTACCCCTGGGCCCGAAAGAAACCAAATTTACTTCAGTGTTCTAAGCCCGAAGTCACCAAATGTACTCCTGGGCACGACGTCTCCAAATTCACTTCAATTCCCAAAGCTCAATTCACCACATTTACTCCTAGGCCCGAGGTCACCAAATTTACTTTAGTGCCCAAAGCCCGAAGTTACAAAATTTACTCCTGTGCCCAAACCCACAAAGTTTACTCCTGGGCCTGAAATAAACCAAATTCACTTCAATGCCCAAAGCCCGGAGTCACCAGATTTACTCGTGAGCTCGAAGTCACCAAACTTACTCCTAGGTCCGGAAGAAACCAAATTTACTTAAGTGCCCAAAGCCCGAAGTCACCAAATTTACTCCTGGGCCTAAAGTCACCAAATTTACTCCTGGGCCCAAAGTCACCAAATCACTTCTGTGCCCAAAGTTCAGTCACCAAATTTACTTCTGTGCCCAAAGTCCCAATTCACCAAATTTTCTCCCGGGTCTGAAGTTACCAAATTTACTCCTGGTCTCGGAGTCGCCAAATTTACTCCTGGGTCCGAAGTCATCAAATATATTCAGTACTCAAGCTCAACTGACTTTTCATGATTTTAAGACAATAAATTATATAAAACACAAAATCTATGTTGCCACTGGGCATGTTTGTATATTGATGACATAGAATAGAAAATAATAAAGACATATGTGTCATGTTTTGTAGAAATCATAAGTGTTATCCAAATTTGTGCATGTGAATGGCGAAATATAATAACGATTATCCGATTTAATCAGATCCAAAAGTCTTACAAACAACTCTATAGTCAAAATAACAAAATAAGAGTTGAACTCCAGTGACTTCGGAAAGCAGAGTAAGCCTACTCCAGGCCATAATTGCAATTTGATATAATACTGTTAACTTGATCTTATTATTATTATCCATACATATACTTATATCATCTACCATACTAGTTAAACGATATAACGTCTTTACCTTGATGAAAATATTGTTGTAATATTCCTTTTTTTTGTTAGGCTTTTTTGTGGTTAAAGATTGAAGTCATATGACACCAATCAGATTTTGTTAAAATGCGTTTTCATCTATTTTGGTGTCAACATTATAGTTAGAATTAATTATTTCGATACATATAGAGACGAATTTGACAAATTTTATCTATGTAATTCTGAAGGTTGAACAAATGATACAACGATCACGTAAACGTATCTTGATCCATCCATAGCGTTTAGATCAATATAAAATTTACAAGGTTTACGGTGTTTATTTAAGATTTGCGACATCCTGCCTCTTAAGGAAAAAATCATTGTCATTCAAATTTGATTTAGACATTTATTTGCTGTCTCGGTTAAGATATAAAATCGCACTTCATTACGAAAGAGAGACTAGATAGAGGGTTATGGTTAAAGGAACATGGAAATGACTGTCTCTTTCTAATCAAAATGCAAAAACCAGCCCTATCATTGTGTCGTGATGATAATTGTAATACAGTTTGGTTTGTGTTAATCACGTCAAACTATGGTCATTACTTGCAATTTCGTTAACCCTAACTACACCCTTTATTATCGGCGCGCCGCTACAAAGATTTGGGTACACATTGTCTCGTTTAAGTCTCATACAAAATGCGTTACGCACAAGGTGAAATGCAATAAACGGAGCCAAAACGGACTAGACTTAGACCCACTGCTGTGTTCTCTGGAGACGGAAGAAATGAGCAATCAATCAATGTATAAATTAAGATTTCAACGACACAAGAGGACATTTTTAAGATCAGTAATTACTTTCATGGATGATTTTTTTCTTGTTTTCGTCAAACCGTTTAGTCGGTTAAATCTCGACTTCTCGTGAGATGGAATGCATATCGTTCCTTTCATAGTCAGCTGCTGACCGCTCTATTTGTTTGGATCCTGAATGGCCGACGATTATTTAAAGCTTTTTATAATATATCAATGACATTGACAAGAATGGAAAATGACAATATGTTTATTTTCTGTAAATATACACAGCAAAAATATTTAAGCTAAAGAAATATAGGCGCGACGAATAAAATGTTAGCTATGCGAATGCTATTTAGTAAAATACATCAGAAAGTGGAGACGTTTGTCTGTTGAGACGCTGCAAATTATTTACTAATCCTATCCTAAACCCTGCTCAATAGTCCGTTTAATTCAACATTAGACATTCCTATTATCAAATCATATCTTAAAAGTATTAAGTAAAAAAATAAAGACTAACAGTCAAAACTAACCAAATCGCATTAATCTATATTTGCGTTCAAATATTAATATTCAAATGTTAATAATGTCTTCTTATCTGTAGTAACTTAGATCTATTTTGGAGTTTAGTCTTATTTTTTAAAAATATAAATACCTCCCTTTGAGAGAGAGAGAGAGAGAGAGAGAGAGAGAGAGAGAGAGAGAGAGAGAGAGAGAGAGAGAGAGAGAGAGAGAGAACAAACAGTTTACATTTGAAGAAATCGCGAGAAAATGAATGTTAAACAATAGCATACAAGCTTTTAGTTTATCTGAAATGTTTTACTAATTTTTCGGATATGTAAAATTCATGTTAGCTAACTTTGGGTTTGGTCGCAGTCCACTAGTCCGAAGGTCACCAAGTCCGAAGATCCACTAGTCCGAAGTTCAATCAAACAAGAGACCAAAGTTGGCTAATATGCCTTATGGAGAGAATGTATTAATATCTAAAATATAACATCTTCAACTGGACAAGATACTGAGAGAGAATGTAATGTCTACAACTGGACACATGACGGAGATGAGAATGTTACATTTACAACTGGACCCGAGACTGAGAGGCAAATGTAACATCTTCAACTGGAAACGAGACTGAGAGAGAACTTCAATGTAACATATACAACTGGAAACGACACTGAGGAGGTAATGTAACATCTACATCTGGGCACAAGACTGAAAGGAAAATGTAACATTTACAACTGGACACGAGACTGAGAGGAGAATGTAACACCTACAACTGGACACGACACTGAGGGGTTATGTAACACCTACAACTGGGCACGAGACTGAGGGGAAAAAGTAACACTTATAATTGGGCACGAGACTGAGGGGGTAATGTAACACCTACAACTGGACACGCGACTGAGAGGATTACGTAACATCTACAACTGGACACGAGACTGACAGGGGAATGTATCATCTACAACTGGACTAAAGACTGAGAGAAAGAAAGGTAAAATCTTCAACTGGACTCGAGATGGACAGAAGAATGCACCATATACAAATTGACAAGAGACTGAGAGGAAAATGTAACATTAACAACTGGACACGAGACTGAAGAGAAAATGTAATATCCACAAATGGACACAAGACTGAGGAAAAAATTTAATATCCATAACTGGACACGAGACTGTGGGGAAAATGTAATGTCCACAACTGGACACGAGATGGAGAAGAATGTAACATCTACACTTGGACACGAAACTGATGAGATAATTTAACATCTACAACTGGACTTGAAGCTGAGAGAGAATGTAATATCTACAACTGGACACGTGATGGAGAGGAGAATGTAAACTTTATAACTGGACACGTTACTGAGAGGCGAATGTAACATCTACAACTAAACACGAGACTGAGAGAGAATGTAACATCTACAATTGGATAGGAAACTGAGAAGCAAATGTAACATCTACAAATGGACACGAGACTGGGGGAAAAGGTAACATCTACAATTGGACTCGGGATGGAGAGAAGAATTTACCATCTACAACTGGACAGGAAAATGAGAGGCAAATTTAACATCTAAATCTGTAGACGAGACTGAGGGGATAATGTAACATCTACAACTGGACATGAGACTGAGAGGGTAATGTAACATCTACAACTGGACATGAGACGGTGAGGATAATGTAACATCTAGAATTGGACACGAGACTGAGAGGAGAATGTAACACCTACAAATGGGCACGAGACTGAGGGGATAATGTAACACCTACAACTGGGCACGAGACGGGAAGGATAATGTAATATCTACAACTGGACATGAGATGGAGAGGATAATGTAACATCTAGAACTGGACACAAGACTGAGAGGAGAATGTAACATCTACAACTGGACATGAGACGGAGAGGATAATGTAACACCTACAACTGGACACGAGACTGAGGGGATAATTCGACATCTATAACAGACCTTGAGACTTAGTTATGAATGGGGAATTTAAACGGAACACGGTACTAGGAAGAGAATAGGACGTTGAGCACAAGACTGGAAGGGGAATGGTGCGTGTACAACTTAGCTTGAGAGTATAACGAGAATTTGGTATCTACAACTGAGTATGAGAAAATGGAACATCTAAAATACAATACTGGGAAGGGAATGTGCACACAACTGGGATGAGAATTTGGCATCTACAACTGAGCACGGGACTGGGAGGATAATGGAGCATCTACAACTGAACACAAGACTATGAGCAGAATGGAGCCTCTACAACCGAGCACAAGACTAAAAAAGGAATAGAGCATCTACAACTAAGCACAACAGTAGGAGGAGGATGGGGCATCTGCAAGTAAGCACAAGTCTGGCATGAGAATAGAGCGTCTACAACTTCGCACAAGACTCGGAGGAGAATGAAGCATCTATAACAGAGCACAAGACTAAACAGAGAATGGGGTGTCTTCCACTGGGTACACAACTAGGAGCACAAGCCTGACATGAGAATGGAGCATCTACAACTGAAAACAAGACATGGAGCAAAATCAGATGGAGAATCTACATCTAAGCACAAGCATAGGAGAAAAATGACAATTACAATTGAGTACAAGGCTGGGGCGAGTAGAGCATCTACAATTAAGCACAAGACTAAGAAAGGAATGGAACATCTATAACTAACCAGAAGGCTGGCATGAGAATGAAGCGTCTACAAATGAGCGCAAGACAATAGTGATAATGGAGCATCTACAACTGAGCATATGGCTGGCATAAGAATGAAGCATCTACAATTGAGCACAGGATTAAGGGGATAATGGAACATCTACAATTCAGCACAAGGCTGGCATGGGAATGGCGCGTCTTCATCTTAACTAAAGTCTATGATAAGGATGGAGCGGCTACAACTGAGCACAAGGCTGACATGAGAATAGAGCGTCTTCACTTGAGCACAAGTCTAGGGGATAATGGAGTGTCTACAACTGAACACAAGTCTATGATAAGGATGGAACGTCTGCATACTGGCATGTGACTGGAACGTCTACAACCGAGCACTAGGCTGGCGTGAGAATGAAGCGTCTACAACTGAGCACAAGACTAGGAGGAGAATGGAGTATCTACAACTGAGCACAAGACAAGGAGGAGAATGGACAATCTACAACAGAGCACAAGACAATGAGGGGATGGAACCTCTACAACAGAGCACAAGACATGGAGGGGATGGAACCTTTACAACAGAGCACAAGACAAGGAGGGGGATGGAACCTCTACAACAAAGCACAAGACAAGGCGGGATTGAACCTTTACAACAGAGCACAAGACTACAAGGAAAATAGAGCGTCTACAACAGAGCACAAGGCATGAAAATGGAGCGTCTACTACTGAGTTTTAAAATTTTGATGTTGTTTCACTGACTGT
The DNA here is from genome assembly GCA_030159075.1 of Atrina japonica. Classification (NCBI taxonomy): domain Eukaryota; kingdom Metazoa; phylum Mollusca; class Bivalvia; order Pterioida; family Pinnidae; genus Atrina; species Atrina japonica. The sequence goes on along the minus strand of BROG01000017.1, from coordinate 1,390,805 downwards.
GCAATGGCCAGGTCATGTTTATAATTTCTCTTTTTCCTATTTTTAACTATTTCGTGAGTTGGATGTAACTACAGTTACAATATATATATATATATATATATATATATGCACGTGTTAATAACCAGAAAGCATTCAATTGGGCTCCGTCGTCTCACGTCTTATTACCACCGTATCACAGTTACTGCCCTTTGATCACTCTTTTAAGGCGAAGAACAAAAATACCACAGGTCTCGCAAGATTCTAGGAACAACGCGAAGATGTGTAAATAAAAAACAAAGTAGCTTGATAGATCTGTAACATGGATGTCAAATATGTCCGTGAAGTACTGCATCACAGTAAACGTCACCTAGGGTAGCAGAAAAAAGAAGAAACTCGATTTTACCAGTTGCCAAAGGTTGGCAGTAGTTGCAAAAAGTGGCTAGATTTAGAAGGACTTATAATAAATACTGCGTCAGACACTCACCTTTTGGCAAATTTAATAGATCACATATTTACCGTAAAGATACGGTTATTTGTATTTGCCGCCATGTTGAAGTTTATTTTGTTTACATGTTATCCCAGAGACACTTCTAAAAGCGCCTTTAATATGAAGAGTTCCACCCACTAATGGAAATAAGACGTATTTGGGATACGCTTTTAAAAACAATACAACGAATTATATTTTACAGCTAAAAGAAATGCACGAAAGAAAAAAAACACCTTATAGAATGTGTGAAATTCTGTATGAAGCACCTTAGATATAAAATACTAGTACATTTGTATTTGAATGCTAAAATTAATATCCTCCTACGCTCAAAGTTGTCACCGGATTTACTCTTTCCATTGAGGGAAATATAAATGCCGACAATGTTGAATGACTTGCAGAAAGTCTATCTTTCATTATTCTCAGTGTTTACGTAAAATGTCGTCTGCTTCCAATGAGGATATAGGAAACGTCGGGGTGTGCCGCATGTAAAATGATACGCAGACAGACCGTCCGTCTGTTTATAAACATACTACATAATATACACCTTTGCCAGCCAAACATAAAAATTTGAAATTAAACAACGTCAGTTATTACCAACAAATTATTATCAATTTTAATTCTGATATCATCACGAAACATTTCAATGTAATTTGGCCGAAGCATTCGCTGTGGTTATCAAGCTCTCAAAACCGTAGACATGTTTGTCATTACCATTAGATTGATGATCCTAGCTCTTTGATGGTCTCGTGTCTCTTGTCAATAGATAACTGCATTTCTGAATACGTGCAGTATGTTAATCTGAACTTATACTGAGTACTCCATAGTGTGTGTGTGTGTGTGGATGTTTGTGTGTATGTGTGTGTGTGGGGGGGTGTGTGTGTGTGTGTGTGTGTGGGGGGGTGTAAACGATAAACCAAACAGTTTACGTAACAGAAAACGAACATAGAGATATCAGACACACCTCACAAACAATATATCAGACCTTTTTAATGTGAATTACGGCTAAATGAACATATAATTCGTCGAGATTTTACTCATTCGTTCCCTTGGTTACCTTCAACAGAAAAAAAACTTCATTCAATAGAAGACAACCACGGGTCATGGCATGTTTGTTCTGTTGCCTGAAAACACTTGCACATCCACATAGCTGACCACATCTCTGCAATTCCACGTAAGACCGCATAAAGTTTGCGATCCATAGGGACCACAAAACGGATCAAAACTTGGTACATTTTTAAAAATCTTCTCTTGAACCGATGATCAGACGACTTCAAAATTTTGTATGCATGATTATTAGTTAATATCTAAAAAGATGATGAATGGAAACGAAATCTGTCAATAAACGAGCCACTTGGGGCACTTCAGTAACAGGATACACTTTTATACAAATGGTTTAAAGACATAGTATCTACGAAAATGGTTATTTTTTTTAGTCGGCAATTTTGCGGAAATATCGAAGATATGACTGAATAATGATCTTCCACGTCGACACTTTTTTGTATAATTAGCGTAATTAACGGATAAATGCTGATTTGTTGTCGTCGTCTGTAAGAATCAAACTCATTAATTATGCACAGAAACAATCCCAGAAGCACACACGCAATGACCTAGATCGTATCGATATCAATCAATGGATGCTGAGGTAAGCACGTGTTGATTTATTTACAATTCGATATTTATACATAATTGTATCGTTTACATTAACGGTTTGCATGAAATTAACTTATTTTTATCATTTAATCCTGTTGTGGCTGAATCTGTCAATTTAACAGGTCGGCCACGATTTGTTTTTGCTTTGGACGCCATGCTTTTCACTATCAACAATGGAAATGCGCATGCGCAAATACAGGTCACGTTAAGGTTATATGAATATGGGCGGGCTTGCAAACGAATTTTTGTCGTACCGACAAAAAATAAAAAAAACGTGGAAAGTTGTGAAATACAATAAAACTATACTTCTATGTGTTTTAATTCAACAATTTTTCGTTTTTTATCTCCAAATATTAACATATTTGACCCAAACAATTGAGATTGAAATATTTGAGGAAATCGTAGATACTATGTCTTTAATATCTTAAAACTGATTAATTTTTTGTATACAAAGATATCATATGAAAAAGATGTTAGGAATTTCAAGGTCATGGACTGGCAGGTCAAGGTCACAGGCACCTCATTAAACGGAAAATATCAGTTTGTCGTCAAATTTTAGACATTTTGTACTTCTTCTCAAGAACCAGTGCGCCAATCTTAACCAAACTTGGCAGGAAGTGTCACCATGTCAAGCCGCATCATTTTTTGCGAATGAAAAGAGGAAGGTACCCATAGAGGCAACAAAGGAGTAAAAAGGACCAAACTTGATACATCTTCAAATATCTACTTCTCATGAACCAAACTTTGTAGATGATTATCAAATTCAATATCTAAAATGTTTGAGAATAAAACAATGAAATCTGTCAATGAACGAGCCACTACAGGGCGCTTCTGTAACATAGGTTACAGTTTTATACCTCAAAACTCATTGACTTTTTGTATACAAAGATATATGAGAAAGGATCACTTTGACAACATTTCAAGGTCAAAGGTCAAGGTAACAGTCATCTAAGTAGGCTAAACAGAAATTTGGGGGATCCAAAAGAGGTCAAATCTGGGTATTATTTCACTCGAGTGATATCGGAATGTTGACAGGGAATTCTTGTATGACAGTTGTTGTTGTTGAACTGTATATATCGTAATGTTGACTCCATTTTCTTGTATGATAGTTGTTGTTGATGTTGGACTTTGTGTATCGGGATTGTTGACAGGGATTTCTTGTATGATAGTTGTTGTTGAACTGTGTATATCGTAATGTTGACAGGGAATTCTTGTATGATAGTTTTTGTTGAACTGTGTATATCGTGAATGTTGACAGGGAATTCTTGTATGATATTTGTTGTTGTTGTTGAACTGTGTATATCCGGAATGTTGACAGGGATTTCTTGTATGATAGCTGTTGTTGAACTGTGTATATCAGGAATGTTGACAGGGAATTCTTGTATGATAGCTGTTATTGTTGAAGTGTGTAAATCGGGAATGTTGACAGGGATTTCTTGTATGATAGTTTTTGTTGAACTGTGTATATCGTGAATGTTGACAGGGAATTCTTGTATGATATTTGTTGTTGTTGTTGAACTGTGTATATCGTAATTTTGACTGCGATTTCGTGTATGATAGTTGTTGTTGAACTGTGTATATCGTAATGTTGACAGGGAATTCTGGTATGATAAATGTTGTTGTTGAACTATATATCGTAATGTTGACAGGGATTTCTTGTATGATAGTTGTTATTGTTGAAGAGTTGTTGACAGGGAATACTTGTATGACAGTTGTTGTTGTTGAACTGTGTATATCGTAATGTTGAAAGGGATTTCATGTATGATAGTTGTTGTTGTTGAACTGTGTATATCGTAATGTTGACAGGGATTTCTTGTGTGATAGTTGTTGTTGAACTGTGTATATCGTAATGTTGACAGGGATTTCTTGTGTGATAGTTGTTGTTGTTGAACTGTGTATATCGTAATGTTGACAGGGATTTCTTGTGTGATAGTTGTTGTTGTTGTTGAATTTTGTGAATGTTGAATTACTTGAACTGTGATAAACGTGTATATATCGATTGTGACAAAGAGTTATATGAATTACTAAGGTTTTTTTTCTACACAATTACATATGATATATATTGTCAATAAAGTGTATGACACTTCAGAATGACAATCTCCATCATATTAGGGTCTTTGCAGATATATCTGTATGTTCATGTCTATCACATCCGCTTTCTTTAATTTGGATTTATTGCACTTCCGATGTAACAACTGTATAATTACATTTCTAAGTGAAATGACTCCAGTAACAAGCCGGTCGACAAACTATTTCATTTTGCTACAGTGAATATTGATGCTTGCTTTTTACAATGTAGTCATCTATTATAGTTTTGGAGATGTGACAATGCTAACAATGAAAATCCGATTTTTACAGTAAAACTGACGTTATCAATCTATTCCAGTGTGTATGTTCACCAGTTTTCACTTCTTACGGTACGCTTCTGTCTATTTACTGTAGATTTCGAGATATACAAAATGTAATGGCAAAAACGTGAAAATATACTTTTAAAGGGAACTAACTCCCCCGTTATATGCGTGTTGAACTTTTTTACAACACAAGTCATTTTAACTCCGTCAATACCTGCAGAAGGTCGGTGGTCTCTTCCCGGGTACATTGAAACCGGGTTCTAATCTCCACAATTAAAAACCGGCCACTAACATATAAGTTATAATAACTGGAAAACATTGTCGAGTGTGGTGTATAACACTATTCAAAATAGATAAAAATAACTCCATCAAAATGTTACGAGGTCCATACTTTCAATTTCAGTTGATTAATTTTCTGACATACTGTGACAAGATTGGCGTTTGGGTGAAGGTGGGCAATTTCGACAATAATATTGAAAGGTGGTTACCTTATTCACGAGATATCCTTTGATAGATAGCCGTAGAAAAGGAGATATGGACTAAATAATATTGACCAATGGCTGTAAAACTGACAACTGACACGAGATATCGATTGTCGCGTACATTTCACGCATTTATTTCAACTGTGTAACATTTTTAATGTTTCTGCGGTTTAGAAAACGGTTAGTGACCTTTACAAATGGACATAAATAGACGTTGACCAATTAGGTGTGAGAAAATAGACGTTTTGGGTAATATACATCATTGTATTATGTTATCTTTTAAAAAGGTGAAATTACGTAAGAAAATATTTTTGTGTGTTATTTAAGCGTTTAATTGCAATATTTAAATATAACCTCTTCCGAGAAACCACCTGAGAGACCACATTTCAGTGGCAGATGGGGTAATCTCTCAAGACGGGTTCCACTGTAGTAATAATACAAAGAAATACAGAATACGGAATAGTTCAGGAATTATAAAATATTGTTCGGGTTAGGACAACAAAGGTTGTTGCTACATCGTCAGCGGGACTACTGCACCACTTTGTACTGCCAAATATGTATGTTTTAAAACAGTTTTACAGATGTAAAAAGTACAAATTAACTCAGCACATGACGCTTCTAGACAAGATTGACTTTTATGTTAATATGGTAACTTGATTTTTCAATCAGAATATCGTTACAAAGACAGTCTAATTTCATCTTATATACAGCTTTTGATAAACCATATTATAGGGCAGATGGATAAATGATCTCTATTTATCATGTCAGTACAGTGTATGTGACATCTAAACATTCATGTCACATTTCAGCTAAAAGCTTTTACAAATATATATTAGAGTATTTATTTTAAATATTTGTACACTTTTTCGTTTTAATATAGCAAATGTCAACTTAAGGATGGCGCTTGGTCCGCCCGAGACTTACTGGCTGCACCACACGATGGCAAGACGCCCTCCATATTAAAATCGCTCGAAGATGGATCGATAAGGGATTGTTATATCATTTTGACGTTGTTCTGGCAGGTATATTTACGATAAGTAACTTTGTAATATTTGAACTTCATTTTGGAGTAAATTGTATACTATAATATTAATGTTTACGCTACTCCACAAATCTAAACATACTTGAAATAACACAAGATCGGTGCTGTTGATTTAGATACACAGATAGATTTCATTGCGTTTTATGCCACACACATACATACACAATTACTTTAATGCAGAAGTACTTCTGTCATTTTGAGAAATGCGTCGGCTCTATTGACTTACCGTAATGAATTTTCAATTCATAATTACAAGCTCTCAGTAAGATTCGCACGAGTTCCCTATCTTTAATTACCGCACTCTCTTCAGCCAAATATTTTCACAAAAATTGGGGTAATGGATTTTTCTATCCGTCATAGCAAGTTTTAAGTGATACTTAGTTTTATCAACAGGTATCAGGGGTGGACTCAGGTTTTCGAATTAGAGAGGGGACAAACCTAGAACATACTCGCATACATCGAACATAGTGAGGCGCAAAAATATTGGTAATTTGTTATGCCAGCTATAAATTCCACCTGTTAACAGAAAAATCCAAGATTGTACACGTTTTTTTTTTCATCTTTACTTAAGGGCGTCCTTGCCAGAATTTTGCCTCTGGATATAGGAGAAAAAGGTAACTGATAATCAAGACCTATTTAAATAAATGAATTCGTGGTAAGTATTCAAGCCAGTCGGTACTGGATTCATATGAATCATGCGCTGTCAAATTATTGGCGACTGAAGTCTACCACTCCTCCCTCCGCTACCGACGGGCCTGGCATTACTGATTACACCGGACTAAAAGGTCCGTGTACATCGGGCGGATTCAGAATATGTCGTAAAGGGTTGAAAAAGCAAAACTAATAGGCATATTACACCAAAGATAAGTGGGCTCGGTAGCATGGAGACTGTCTTGCATACAATGGTTATAATCTAATCTTCCATTTTCTGATATGTCGCGTATAGGATCTAACGCAATCCGCTATGGAGTCACGTACAGATGACCTCGTAGGTGTCATTTTCAATCAATGAAAAAGCGACTTACAGAATCTTGTAAGCGATCAAATAGTAAAGAGATGTAAACATTTTAACATTATAAACAACAGAGGTCACCCGCACAAAACCCCATAGAAGATTGCTTTAGATCCTCTAAGCGACACATCAGAAAACGGGAGCGGTGAAAGATCGGTTTTTAATTAGATTGGGATATCGCGTGCCTCCTAGACAATGCAAGAGAGAGGGGGGGTTAAAATTTCCTTCATTGTTGAATAAAGTTACTATTATGTTGTTATCAGTAGTAAGGTTGATGTGTCTGGAAAATAGAAAATGTCAATGAAATTGAATTGTCCGATGAATCGGGTCGAGTCTATTCACGCGACCGTCGTTTATATACGTATACCATATTTTTATTATATTTTTTATAATTTTTTTAATATTAGTAATTTTAATATTTCAATTTTTATTTTTTAATTTTATTTATTTTTAGATTTATTTTTTTTTTTTTTTTTAGTCTTTTTATTTTTATCTTTATATTTAATTATTTTTATAGTTTTTTTTTATTTTTTGTTTTTTTTTATTATATATATTTTAGCGTTAGTATTTTTATTTAAATATAATAATTATTATATATTATTTAATATTATATTATAGTTTTTTTTTATTATTTAATTTAATTTTTATATTGATAATTTTATTTGTATTTTTTATGTTTATTTCTTATTTCTATTTATTATTTTTTTATTATTTGGTTATTTATATGATATTAGTTAATATATAATATATATTTTTTAGTTTTACTAATCTGTAATTATTAAATAGTATTCTCTTTATATTAGGATTTTATAATTTATTTTATTTTTTTATTTTTTATATAATGAATATTATTTTATATTTTTCTTTTATTTTTTATTTAATAATTTCTTATTCTTAATTAGTTATATTTGTGTTTAGGTTTAAATTAATTTATTATAGTTAGTTATTTTTCTATTATTTTTTTATTCGTTTCATTAGTTATACTCTTTTTTATTTTTTTACTTTATATATAATAGTTATTAATTATATTTTTTTTCTTTTATTTTATATTATTTTATTATTGTATCTTTATATATTTATTTTTTAAAATAATTTTTTTATTATTTATTTTGTTTATTATTGTATTAAAATTAGAGGAATATTAATTATTTAGTTATTAATGTATTATTATTTAAATTTTAATTTTTTTTATTAGTTTTTTAATTATTTTTTTAGATTTTATTTTTTTCTTTATTTTTTTTATATTAATAGTTCTTTAGTATATTTTATTTATATTTATATAGTTATTAATATTATATTATATTTTTTATTTATTTTAAGTTATTATATTTATTTTTTATTGTGTTATTCTTTTTATTAAGCCATTTTATTTAGTATTAATATAGTATAATTATATTTTTTATATTATTTTAGTTTACTTTTATAAATTTTTAAAAATTATTAATTATATTAGTATTTATCTATGTTTTTATTAGATAGGTTTTAATTTATTATTTATTTATTTGTTAATTTATTTTTTTTATTATTTTAATTTTATGTAATATATATATAGTTTTTATATTTTAGTTTTTATTAGTTGATTTTATTTATGTATTTAATACTTATATTATTATCATGTATTTTATTTTGTTTTATTTTTATTATAATTAGTTGTTTTAGTCTATTTATTATTTTTTTTTTTTTTTATAATTTTATTTTTTAGGGTCTTTTAGATTATTAAATTTTTAGTTTTTAATATTTAATAGTCTTTTATTAATTTTTTTTATTTATTATTTTATTTTTATATTTATTTTTATTTTTATATTTTTATTATCTATTCTTAGTTTGTTATAATTCTTTTTAGTATATTTAATAGACTTTTTATTTATAATATATATTTTTATTTTTTTTTTATTTTAGTCCTTTTTTTATACATATTATTTTTTTATATTTTTTAATTTATATATTATTTATTATTTTTTTTTTCGTTTTAATATTTTTTTTTTTTATTATCTCTATTATTTTATTGTTTTAATATAGTTTTTTATATTTATTAATTTTTATTTTTTTATATTATTTTTTTTTTTGATTAGTTATATATCATTTTCTGTCTATTATTAGTGATATATTTTTATTTAGTTTTATCTTATTATTTTAATTATTTTTTTTATTATAAATTTATAATTTTATCTTTATTTTATATTTTATATTTATTATTTATTATATTTTTTTTTTTATATTTAGTCTTTATTTATTTATTAGTTTTTATATAATTATTTAGTTATATTTTTTATATTTTTCTGTTAATTTTTTTATTATTTAATTTATTATAATTTAGTTAGTTTATCTTTTATAATATTTATCATATTTTAAAATTTATTATTTTTGTTTTTATATTTTTTCCTTAATTTTTATTTAATGTTATTTATATCTTAATTTTATACATATAATCTAGTTATTTTTTTTTTTATTTTTTTATTTAGGCTTTTTTTTTAATTATCTATATTATATTTATATGTTTTTTTTATATAGTTTTTAGTTTATTTCTTTTAATATATTTTTATTATATATTTTTTATATTTATTATATGTTTATTTTTAGATATTTTATATATTTTTAGGTTTTAGATATAGTTTATTTTTATTATCTTTTTTTTATTTATTTTTTTTTAATATTTTTTTTTTTTGATTATTATGTTATTAATTTTATTTAATATAAATTTTTTTTTTTTTATATTTTATTTTGTTATTTTAATTTTACTTTTTATTTTATTTTTTTTTTCATTTTTTTAAATTATATTATATTTTTAATATTTTATTTATAAGATATTTAATTGAATATATATTTATTATTAATAGTATTTTTTTATTTTTATTTATTATTTTTTTATTTTCATAAATATTCTTTTTTTAAATATTAAATATGTATAATATTGTTTTATAATATATTACATTGTTTTTTTATTGGTGTTAATTTTTTTTTTTTTATTTTTAGTTAGATTTTCTTTTAAAATTTTATTTATTATTATTTTTTTATTATATTTGCTATTTATTTTTTTTTTTTTTAATTTACGTTTTATTTTTAGTTTTATATTTTTATAATTATTATATTTTGATATTTTTTTTTTTTTAGTGATATGTATTGTAGCTATTGTATTTTTATATTTTGATGTCAATGTTTATTCTTTAATTTTATTTTTTTATATATTAAATTATATTTTTTCATTTATGACTTTAGGTTTTATAATTTTTATATTATATTTTTTTTTCTAGTTATTAATGATTATTATAGTTTTTTTCATATTTATTTTTTATTTTTTTTTTTTTTTAATATTTTATTTAGTTTTTTTTTTTTATGATTTTTTTATATATTTTAGGATTTATTTTTATTAATTTTTTATTTTTTTATTTTTTTTTATTTATTATATTATTTTTTATTTTTTATATATGATAGTAATAATTTTTTTTTTTTTTTTTATATTTTGTTTTAGATTTATTTTTTTTTTTATTTTAATTTTATTATTTTTTAATTTTTTTTAATTTTTTTTTTTTTTTTTATTTTTTATTATATTTATCTTTTTATTTATTTATTTTTAATACATTTATTTTATATATAGTAATTTATTAATTTTATTTTTCTTTTTTATTATTTTTAGAATTTATATGATTTTTTTTTTTTTATTTTTTTGTTTTTTTATCATTATTTTGTTTAGATTTTATATTTTTTTTTTTTTTTATTTATAGATATTATTTTTAATTTTATTTTATTTTAGATTTTATTTTTTAACTTTATTTAATAGTTATTAATTATTATTATTAGTAATATTATATAACTTATTTTAGTTTATTTTATAGTTAGTATTTATTTATTTTATTTATTTTAAATCTATTTGTTTTTTTTTAAAATTTTAATTATTTTTATTTTTTAATTGTATTAGTTTATTTGATTTAAGTTATTTATATTATTATTATATATATATTTTTATTTTTTAGATATATTATTTATTGTATAATTATTTTAAGTATTCATTACTATAATTTTTTTTTTTTTTTTGTAGGTATTATATCTATCTAATTTATATATTTTTAATATTTTTATTTTTTTTATTATATTTTATAAATTTTTAATTATTATTAGTTTTATTTTTATTATATATTTTTTATTGTTTTATTTATTTTTTATACTATAATTTAGTTATTATTTATTTCTTATTTCAATTTTTTATTGATTTTTTAATTTATTTAGTTCTTTTAAATATTTTTTCTTATTTTAGTAAATATAGTTTTTAATTTTTCTATCATCATTTATATTTTATAATTTATTTTTTTTGTATTATTATTAGTTCTTTAAATTATTAATTATTTATATTTAAATTTTTTATTATATTTTTTATAGTTTAATATAGTTATATATTATTTATATAATTTTGTTACTTTACTTAACTTAGTTTAATAGCCATTAAGTATAGTTTTAGAAATTGTAATATTTATTTTATTTTTATATTATTTTTAGATAGATTTTAAATTATAAATACAATTTAGTTAGTTTTAGATTACTTATTAATATTATTATTTATTAGGATATAAATAATTTATTTTTATTAGGTTATTATTAATTAGATTTTTTTTTAATTTATATATTAATGTTATTTTATATTCTTATTATTTTATATTTTTTATTTTTTTATTTAGTTTAATTTTTAGTATATTATTATTATATATTTTTATAATTTATTTTTTTTTTTATAGAAATATTTAAATTTTTTATATTATTTATATTTAGTAGTCAAAATCTTTTTATTTATTATTATAGTTTAATTTTTTTATATCTATTTTTTCTATTTATTTAATTATCAGGTTTTTTAGTATTATTTTTTTTTTTTAATATTTAAATGTAATTTAATTTTTTAGTTTTATTGTTTTATATATTATAATTTATCTTATTTTTCTTGATTTGGTATAAATTTTATATATTTTTTTTATATTTTATTTTTATTTAGTTTATATTATTTAATTATTATATTTTTATTAATATTTTTATTTTATCTATATTCTCTTTTTTTTTATTTTTATATATTTTGGTATATTATATATTTAGTTTATGTAGATTTTGGATAGTATTTTTATTATTTCTGATTATTATATATATATTATAATTTTTTTTATTATATTTTTTTATATCTCTTTTTAATTTTATAATTATGTGTAAGATATATTATTATAAATTTATAGTTGTTTTTATTTTTTTATATATTTTATATTATTTTATTTTTATATTTTTTTAGAATAGTTTATAGTTATTTTTTAGTTTTTATATTAAATTTTTTCTTAGTTTAATTTATTTATTTATAAGTTTTTAAAAATTAATATTTTTTTTATTAATTTATTTATTTTGTATTTTATGTTTTTTTTTCTTTTTTATTATTATTTTATATTTTTTTTTTTAATTTTTATTTTTTAATATATTTTTTTATTTTTTATATTTGTTAGTCTATTATATATTTTTTTTCTTATTCATTTTTTAAGTTTATAAATCTTTATTTATTATTTTTTTAGTTTTTTATTTATTAAATATTTTTATTTATTTTCTTTTTTATAGTTTTATTAAATAGGCTTTATTTTTTAAGTTATATTTAGCTATAGTATTTATTATTTTTTTATTTTCACTTTTAGATTATTATAGTATTAGATTAATTATTTAATATTGTTTTTATATATAAAATTATATTTATATATATATATAATAATCTAGATTTTTTATTTTTTATATTTAGGCTTCTTTATTTATTTTTTTTATTTTTTTTCTTATTTTTAGTTATTTAATTTTTTATATTTTTTTTTATATTTATTTTTTTATTCTTTTTAGTTTTAAATTTATATTTTCATATTTTTTTTATTTATATTTATTCCTTATAAAATTTTTATGATTTTTTTTATTTATTTTTTGCTATATTTTTCTTATTTTTAATTTTGTTTTTTTGTTTTAGTTTAATTTATATTATTATATTTGATTTTTTATATTGTTTTTTTATTTTTTTAGTTCATATTTTTTTTTATTGAATTTTTTTTTTTCATTTTTTATATATATTTTTATTTAATTTTATATTTTATATTAATTTTTAATTAGTATTAGTTTTTTATATATTAATTTATTTTCTTATTTATAATTTTATAATTTATTTGTAAATATTATTATATTTTTATTTTATTATTTAATTTTATTTAGTTTATATTTGGTTATTTATATTATAATTTCTAATTTTTATAGGTCATTTTTTTTTTTTTATTATTAATTTTTTTAATATTTTAGTATAAAATATATTTTTTAGTTTTAGATATTATATTTTTCTTATTTTATATTTGTTTTATATATTAGTATTTTTTTCATATTTTAGAATATATTTTAGTTATTAGTATTAGTTTATTTAATTTATATTTTCTTTTTTTTATTTTTTTGTAGTCTACTATAGATATTTATATTATTTTATATTTTTTATTTTTTTTTATATTATCTATTTTAATCTATAATTCTTTTTGTTTTTTAGGTTCGTATTATAATTTTTTTATTTTTAATTTTTAGTTTATTATTTTTTCATATATTTTATTTCTTTAGTTTATATTATTATTAAATTTATTACTATATCTTGTTACTTTTTTTGTATTTTTTTATATAAATAGTTTTTACTTATTTTTAATTTATATTTTTTTATTTTTTTTATTGTTTTAATAATTATTTTTTTCTTTAGTTTATATATAGTTTAATAATTAAATATTCTTTATTTATTTTTAGTTATAATATTTTTATTTATTATTTGTATTTTAATAATAATATATTTTTTTTTTTTAGTAGAATTATTTTTTTATTAATTAGTTTATATATTTATTATATTTTTATAATTTTTTTCTATTATATTTTTTTATTTTTTTAATTTGATGTTCTTTTTTTATTTTTTATTTATTTTATTTTATATTATTTTAATATTTATTAATTATGTTATTTATTATTGTTTCTTTTGATATTATTTTTTACTATTTTTTTATATTAATATATTATTTTTTTTATTTATTAGATATCTATTTATATTATTTTTTTGTTTTATTATTTATATTTATCGTTTTCTTAATATTGATTAGTTTATATTATTTATTTTTTTATTTTATAGCATATTTTATTTATTTTAATAGATTTTTATATAGTTTTATTTTAATATTATTTTATCTATATATTATTATTTTTTTATTTATTTAATTTTTTTAATATTTATTTTGTTTTATTTGGATTTTATTTTATTATCAATTTTATATTTGTTCTAATTTATATATATTTATTAGTTTATTAGTATATTATTTTTATTTTTTTTTTTTATATTTTATAGTTATATATTTTTTGTTATTATATTTTTTTTTTTTTTTAGGTTTTTTTTAAATATTTTTTATTTACTTTTTTTATAGTAAATATTTTAATTTATTAGATATATAATTATTTTATTTATTTTTTTAATATTTATTTTTTTATTATTTTATTTTATTTTATAGTTATTTATTTAGTCAGATTTTTCTTTTTTCTTAGTTTTTTTTGTTTTTTATTTATGTTTTTTAATATATAATTTTTTATTTATTAGTGATTATTTATATTATTTTTATTAGTAGTTTAATAATTTAATTTTTAGATTTTTATATTTTATTAATATTTATTAATTAATATATACTTAGGTTTATTTGAATTTTTTTATTATATTTTATTATAGTTTATTTTATTATATTAGTATTTATACATTAATCTAATTTTTTATTTATTTATTTATTACATATTTATATATTAATTTATTTATTTGTTCATATTAGTCTTTAATATATTTTTTTTTATATTATTTTTAATTTACATATTCTAGTTTTATTTTTTTAGTTTTTTTTTTTACTATTTTTTTAATATATTTTTGCAATTATATTGTTTTTTTAATAGTATAGTTTAGTCTATTTTATTGTTTTTATTTATTAATAATATTTAGGTGTTTTATTATCTTTCTTTTATGATATATTTTGTTTTTTTATATATTACTATTAATTAGTTTGTAATTATTTATTTTTTATTTATTATAATTACTCATTTTTTTTTTTTAATTTATTTTTATTTTTTATTTTTTTTTATTTTTATTTAGTTTAAACTATTTTATAGTGTTTTCATATTATTTTTTTTAATAATTTATTATTTAGTATTCTTTATTTTTTTTTTTTATTTAGTTTTATAGTTATAGTTATATTTTATATTATTTTTATTTTTTAGTATTATTTTTTAATTTTAGTTTATTATATTTGTGTTTTAGGTTTTGTTATTATTTTTTGTATATTTTTTCATAATATAGTTGTTTTAATTAGATATATATTTTTTTATTTAGTATTATTCTGTTTAATTTAATTTATTTATTTATTTATTTATATAGTATTTTTAAATTTATTTTTATAACTTGTATTTATTTTTATTTTTTATTTTTTATTTATTTTTTTTATGTATGTTTATTTAGTACATTTATTTTTTATTTTTTTTTTTTTATATATAATTTTTTTTTTATAATTTTATAATAATAATTTTTTTTTTATTAATTTTTTTATTTTTTATATTTTTTTTTATATATTTTTTTTATTTTAACATATAGTTTTTATTTTTCTCATTTTAGTTTTTTGTTTTTAAATTTTATTTTTTATTGATTTAGTCAATCTTATCTATTTATTAATTTATTTCATTTTTATTTATTATTATAATTATAATTTTTATGTTTTATTATTATTTTAGAATTAGTTTTAGTTAATAAATTATTATTATTTTAGTAATATTATATTATTTATTATTAGTTTTATATTTATTATTTTTTTTTAATTTATTTAGTTTTTTTTATTTTTTAATATAATTTTTTTTTTTATAATATATTTTTTTTATACTTTAGTTTTTATTTTTATTTTATTTTTTTTCTTTTTTTTATAATAATTTTTATTATTTTTTTTATTTATATTAATATTATATTAGCTTAATTATTTTTAATATTTTAGAATTTATTTTTATTCTAGATTATATTATAATTTTAGTATTATATATTTTTTTAGATTACTATATTTTTTATTAATTTTATAGATTATAGTTTTATTAATTTTTTTTTTCTATTTTCATTTTAGTTTAATTAGTCATATATACTTTTTAGCTTATCTTATTTTTTGTTTTTAGAATTCTTTTTTATTTTTTTTCACTTACACGTTTATTAGTCTATTTTACTTCTTATTTTAAATTATTTTTTTATATACTTTTTTCTGTTGTATATTTTTAATTATTTTATGGTTTTTATTTTTTATTTATTTTATTTTACGTTTGTGTATTAGATTTTTTTTAAATTATTAGTTTTTTTTTATAGATTAGTTATTTTTTTATTTTATTCTTATTTTTATTATTTTGTTTTTTTATTTTTTTATATATTATTTATTATATTTATTTTTAGTTATTTATATTATATATTATTTATTAATTTATTTTTTTTTATTTTTTATTTTGATTATTTTAAATTTAATTAGATTGTTATTATATTATTTTTTATTTTTATATATTATTTATTTCTATTATTAGAGTTTTAATTTAGTTTATTAATAATTTTTTTTTATTAGTTCTTTTATTTTAGTATATTTATTTTTTTTTTATTTATTTATTTTAGTGACTTTACGTTTTTTTTATATTTATATTATTTTTTATATATATTAGTTCATTTAATTTATAGAATTTAAATTCTTTATTATATTCTTTTCATTTTATTTATTTATTTAATTTTTTATTTATTTAGTTTTTTTATTTATTATTATTTTTTCTTTTATATTTTCAAATTTTTTATATTATTTTTATTTATTTTTATATAATATTTTTTTTGGTATTATTTTTTTATTTTTATTTAGCTTTTTTTATTTTTAGTATTTTTTGTTTCTTTATTTTTCTTATTTAACTATTATTTCTTAGATTTTTTTTTTTATTATTTATTTTTATTTTTTTATTTTTTTTATGTATTCATTTTTTATTATTTTTATATTTATTTTTGTTATAATTATATTTTTTTTAATATATTTTTTTTTTAATTTTTTATATATTTTTTGTTTTTTTTTTTATATTATTTTTTTTATTATATTATTTAGTAATTTATTTTTTTTCATTTTTTATGCGTTTTTTTATATCTTTATTAATTTTTTATTTATTTTTTTTTATTTTATTCTCTTTTTTTATTGTATTATTTTTATTCTAATATTTTTATCTAATTTCTTTTTATTTAAATTAATTATTTATTTATTTTTTGTTCTTTTTTATTTATTATTTAATTTATAATATTTTAATTTAGTTTATTATTGATTATTTTTTTTTTAATTTTTATAATCTTTTTTTTATATAGTTTTTTTTTAGTTTTTTTTCATAGTTAATTTAGTATTTTTTAGTATTAATTTTTTCATTGATTTATTCTTGTAATTGTTGATAGTTTTTTTTTTGATATATTTATTTTCCTATGTTTTTTTTTTTTTTATTTATTATTTTTTTGTATTATATATATTATATGTATATTTTTTTATTTTTTTTTTTTTTTTTTGATTATTATTATATTTTTTTATTTTTATTTTTAATAATTTATTTTATTAGTATTTATATTAATTTATATTTAGTAATTTTTTATTTATATTATTTTTTATTAATTTTATAATTATATTATATATTATTTTTTATTTTATTTGTATTATAATTTTATAATTTTTATCAATTATATTTTATAGTTATTATTTTGTTTATTTTTATATTTTTTTTTTTTAAATTTCTTAGTATTAAATTTTTTTTTTTTTATTTTATTTTTATATTTTTTTTTTTTTTTATTATACTTTTTTATTATTTATAGTTTATATATTAATAGATATTTTATTTTTTTTTTTTAAATAATTTTAATTTTTTCAGTTTATTTTTTTTATATATTATATTATAATTTTTTAGTTATTTTTTAATTGTTATATATATAGTTTATTAAATTTTTTTTTATTTTATTATATTTATTTATATTTTTTATATTTATTAGTATTTATGTTTATATTATTTATTAGTTTTAAATTATTTTTATTTTTATATTGCTAGTTTTTTTATTTTAATATTATAGTTAGTTATTAATGTTTTTAATTATTTTAATTATTTTATAATTATTTATATTTTATATTAGTTATAGATATTTGTATTTATTTAGGTTTTTATGTTTATTAATTTAATATTATTTTTTTTAGGTTTTTTTTTTTTTATAATTTCTTTTTATAATTTTTTTTTTTTATTTTTTTCTTGTTTAGTTTTTATATTTATTTTATATTATTTAGTATATTACTATTATTTTTATTTATTCATTTATATATAGTTTATGAAATTTTTTTTTTTTTATATTTTTATATTTGTATTTTTATTTATATTGCATTTTTGTAGTTTAATTTAGTTTTAGTTAATTTTTTATTCATATATATAGCTATTTTTTTATATTTTTCATGTTTTTCTTTATTTTTTAGTATTTTTATTTTTGTTTTTATTTTTAATATTTTTTGTACTTTTGTTTTAATATTATTTTATTTTTTTTTTTTTATTTTTATTTATAAATTTTTTTTTTTTATTTTTTTTTTTATTTTTTATTATATATAAGTTTATTTTATTATATTTTTTGTTTTTATATATTAGTTCTTTTAGTTTTTAGTTTTATTTAATTTTTAATATATATTTATGATATATTTTAATATATATATTAGCATTTTATTTTAGTTTTATTTTTTTTTTATTTTATTTTTATTTTATATTTTTTTAATAGTTTTTTTTTTTTATTTTATTATTTAATTTATAATTTGTAAATATTATTATTTTTTATGTAATTTTATTTATTTAGTTATTTGTGCAATTAGTATATTTATTTTCTTTTTTTTTTTTTATTTTTTTTATTTATATATATTTTTTAATTGAATTTATTTTTTTTTTATTTTTGTATTTTCTTTTTTTATTTATTTTTTTTTTATAAATTATATTTATTTATATTTCCTATTATTTTATATTAATAATATATTTTATATTTAATTTATAATTTGTATTATAATATTTTTTTAATTATTTTTTTTTTTTTTAGTTTATATTTTTTTATTTTTTTTTTATTTTTTTTTTATTTATATTTTTTTTATATTTTAGTAATCTTAATTATATATTTTTTATATATATTTATATTAATTTATTTTTCTTTTATAGATATATTAATTATTTTTAATTTTTTATTTTATTTTTATTTTATTTTTTTTTTTTTATTTTTTTTTATTTCTTTTTTATTTTTTTTTATTATATATTATATAATCATATTTTATTTCTAGTAATTGTATTATTAGTATATTACTTTATAATTTATTAGTTTTTTAATTAATTATTTTATTGTAGCTTTACTTTATTTTATTTTATTTATTATTTAATTAGTGTATATTTTATATTTTAATTTTTTTTATTTATTATTAATTTTATTTTTTAATTATAATATATTATTTTTTCATTAATTAATTATTTTTTAGATTATTTATTATTTTTTGTTATATTTAGTATTTTTTTATTTTTTGTTATAATTTTTATTTTATTTTTATGTTAGATTAGGTCATTTTTATTTATTTAATAGTATTTTATTTTAATTAATAGTTTAGTATATTTTTTAATAGTTATATTTTTAATTATTTTTATTTTTTTTTTTTTTTATTTTATTTATATATTATTTTTTTTATTTTTTTTTTATTTAATTATAGTTGACTATATATAGTATTATTATAGTTTATTTTTTTTTTTTTAATTTTTTTATGCGTTATATTATTATAGTATATATTTTTATATTTTTTTTAAATTTGTTTATTTTTTTTAAATTAAATTTATTTTTTTATTTTTTTTTTTTTTTGTTTTTTTATTTTATTATTTTAGTTTGATTATTTTTTAGATTATAGTTATTTATTTTTTTAATCATAGTTGAGCGATATTTTTTTGGAATTTTTCATTTTTTTTAGTTAAATTTAATATTAAAATATTTTTTAAATAGTATTTAGTTATAGTTAATATTTATTTTAGTGTTGTATATACATTTATAGTTAATAGTTTTTTAATTTAATTTTTGATCTTATATTTTTTATTTTGTTTTAGTTTTGTTATTTATTTTTTATTTTAATTAATAGTTGTTTTATTTAGTTATATATTTATTTTTTTTACTATATTTATTTATTCTTTTTATTATTTATATTTTTTATTTTAATAATTTTTTATTTTATAATAGTAACTATTTTTAGTATTTTATTTATTTTTATATAGTTTTCTTTAGTTATTTTAATTTATATATTTATAGTTTTATTAGTAGTTTTATTTCTCGTTTTTATATAATATTTTTTTTTTTTTTTTTTCTGTCTTTACTATTTTATTTCTATTGTGTTTATTAATTATAATTTTATTTGTTTATTTTATTTTTATTATTTTTTATTTTTTATAATGAATTTTCTTAGTTCTTTTCATAGATATCATCTTTTTTTTTTTTTTTTTTTTGTTAAAATAACTTATTTTTTTTAGTATTATCTTTTTCTAATTTATTTTATTTTTTTTTATATATTTTTTATTTATTTTTAGTTATTATGATTTTATTTAGTTATATTATATTTTTTTGTTATTTTATTTTTATTTTAATTTC
Organism: Atrina japonica; assembly: GCA_030159075.1. NCBI lineage: Eukaryota > Metazoa > Mollusca > Bivalvia > Pterioida > Pinnidae > Atrina > Atrina japonica. The sequence goes on along the minus strand of BROG01000017.1, from coordinate 1,370,100 downwards.
TTTTTTAATTATTATTTCTATATTTTTAGTTTTTTGTTATTTTATATTGTATTTAGTCGCATTATATTAAATTTTTTAATTATATTTATTATTTATGTATTTTGTTAATTTTTGTTTTTTATTATTTTATTTTTATTATAATATTAATTTTTTATTTATTATTATTATATTTTTTCAATTGTAGGTTTTTATTATTTTATATAGATAATTTTTTTGAATTTATTATGATTTTATAATAATTTATTTAATATTTTTATATTAATTTTATTATATAGCTTATATATTTTTATATTTTTTTTAGATTTTTTTTTTTTTATATAATTTTTTTTTTTATATATATATTATTTTCTATGTATTTATAGATATAATTATTTTAGTTTTTTTTTCTTTTTTTAGATTAGCATTTCAAATTAGTATTTATTATTTATTTTTATATTATATCATTTTTTTTATATTTTAGATTTTTATTTTTTTTTTTTTTAATATATTATAGATTAGTTTAGTTTTTTATTTATTTTATATTTTTTTAAATTTTTTTATAGTATTTATATTTTAATTTATTTGTTTTGTTTTTTTTAATTCATTTTATGATTTTAATTTTTTACTTTAGAATATTATTTTTTAATTTAAATTATGATATTGCAGTATCATTAGATTATTTATTTATCTTTATATAGTATTATATATATTATTTTATTATATTTTTTTATATTGTTTTTCTACTATATTTTATAATTAGATATTATTTTTTTTTATCATTAATATGTTATTTTTTTTTTTTTTAGTTTTATTATTTTTTTTATTTATTTTTTTATTTACCTTTATTAGTGCTATTATTATTATTTTTAGACTAAATAGAGTATAATAGTTATATTTATTATAATAGTTTTATAATGGCTATTTTTTAGGTTTATTTTCTTATACATTTCTAATTTTTTTTTTTTTTTTAAATTTAAATTATTTTTTTAATTTATTATAATTTTTGATTAGATTTTATAGTGTTTTTTATTTAATTTATTTAATTATATATTTTTTTTTAATATTATATTTTTTATTATATATTATATTATTTTTAGTATATATATATTAATTTTTATTTTTTATTAATTCTTATTATTATTTATTATTTTATTAGTTGGCTAGCTATATTATAATAATTTATTATTATTATTTTATGATTTAGTTATTTTTTTGTTTTATTTTTTTTATGTTATATATTTATTTATAATTTTATATTGATAAATTTTATTCATTTATTATTTTATATTTTTTCTATTATTTATTTTTTATAATTTTTTTTTTTTTATTATTTTATATTTTCTTTTTTTTTTAGTGTATTTTTTTATTATATATTTAGTTTATTTTTTCTTTATTATTATTATATAGATATTTAGTATTTATTTATTTATTTTTAATTATATTTATTTTTATTTCTTATGTATTTTTCGTTTATTTCATTAATTTGCTCTTATACTAGTTAATTTATTATATAGTTTATATCTTTTTTATTTAACTATTTATTACATTTATTTTTTATATTTTTTTTATTTTTTTAGTTTTAGTATATTTATTTATTATTATTTCTTATATTATTTATTTTTTATATTATATAGATTTTTATTGGGAATATATATATTTTTTTTACTTTTAATTTTTTAATTTTATTTTTATCTTTATTTTACTTATAATATTTTTTATATATTATAATTTATTTTTTTTTTAATTTATTTTTATTGATCTTTTTATTTTATTTATGTATATATTTAATTTTATTTTCTTTTTTTTTGTTTTTAATTATTTTAGTTTATTTTCATTCGGTATTTTTATATTTAATATTTATTATTTTTATTTATATAGTTTATATTAATTAATCTTATAAGATTATTTTTTATTTTTTAGTTAGTTATATTTTTTTTTTTTTAGTTCATATTTAATATTAAAATATTATTTTATTAATTAGTTTTTTTTTTTTGTATCTTTAGTTATATTTATTGTTAATATTAGTTACTTTATTTTATTTTAGTTTATATTTAGTTGTTTTTTAGTTTATTTTATCTATATTTTTTATATTTATTTGGTTTAATATATATTTTTTTTCTTTTTATTTATTTGGTATTATTAGGCATATTTATAGTTTTATATCAAATTTATTTTTTTTTTAGTATTTTATCTTTTATAATTATTTTTTATTTTTTTTGATATTATTATTTTATTTTAATTTTTATATGTAATTTTTTATTATATATTAATTATTAATTATTATTTTATTAATTTATTAGTATTTTATATATTTTTTTTTTTTTTAGATTATATATTAATCAATAATTTTTAAATTTTTTTATTATTTTTATGTTTATATATTATTTATTTTTTATATTTTTTTTTTAATTATGTTATTTTATTTATTTAGTTTATTTATTATATTATTTTATAGGATTTCTATTTTTTTTTATTTATATTTTTTTAATTTATTACTATCTTATATTTTTTTTTTTATTTTATTTTTTTATAATTAGCTATTTAGAACCTAGTTAATTTTTTATTTTATTTATAGTATTTATTTATTTTATTATTTTTTTTATATATAATTTATAATAGTTTTTTTTTAAAATTTTTTTTTATGAATTTATTTTATTTTTATTTTTTTATATATTTATATTTGTTAGTATTTAGCACTTTGTTATATATTTTTATATGTTTTTATATTTATTTTATTTTTTTTTTATAGTATTTTTTTTATATTTAATTTAGTTGATTATTTATTTTATAATTCTATTTTTATTTTTTTTTTATTTTTATAATAGTTTTTTTTAATATTATTTTTTTTTTTATTTTTAATTTTATTTTTTATATTTATTTTTTTTACATTTTTTAGTAATAATATTTTTATATTTATTATATTTTTAGAATATTTTATTTATTATTTTATTTTTTTTAGTTTTATTTTTTAGATTTATTTAGATGCTAAAATTTTTTTTTTATATATAGTTTATATTAATTATTATTTTTTTTTAATAGATTTTATGTTTCTTTTTTTAGCTTTATATATATTTGTTTTTTATTTTATTTTTTTTAACTTATTTTATATTTTAGTCTATATTTTATGTTAATTTATTATTTATATTTTATATTTTATATTTATTTTTTAGATTTTTTTTATTTTTTTTTTATTATTATATATATTATTATATAATATATTTAGTTTAATTACTTAATTATAATTTTTTAATTTTATATTTGTAATTTTTAGTATTTTTTTTATTTTATTTATTATTGTATTTTATTTTATTATTTTTTTATATTTTTTTTATTAATTGTATTTTATTTTTTTTTTTAAGTTATTATTTTTTTTATATAAATATTAGTATTTTATTAAAATTTAATAATTAAATTTTATTTTTTTTTTATTAGTTTTTTAAATTTTATCATATTTTTATTTTATCTTATTTTAATTTGAATTATATTATTTATATTCTAGTCTTTTTTTTTTACTATTATATTTGATTATTTATAAATTAGATTTTATTTTTATTATTTCCTTTTTTAATAATTAATTATATTTATTATTTATTTTTTTTTTATTACTTTATTATTTTATATTTTATTTTTTATATAATTTTATTTTTTTACTTTTTTTATTTAATTTATTTTTTAATTTTATTAATTTTAAGTTTAACTTATATTTTTATTTTTTTAAATAGTTTTTATTTTTTTAGATTTTATATTTTATATATTATTTTTTTTTTTTTTTATTTTTTTAGTTTATTATTTATTAATTATTTTAGTTTTACTTTTTTCATTTTTTTTTTAGTATTTTATTTATTCTTTTATAATATATATTTTAATTTTTTAGTTATTAATTTTTTTTTTTTTAATTTTATTAGATTATCATATCCTTTTTTATTTTAGTCATTTTTTAGTTTCATTTTTATTAGTTTAATTTTATATTATATTTTTTTATAACTAATAATTTTTTTTTTTTTTATTTATTTTATTTAGTTTTTAGTTTAGTAATTATAATTTATTTATTTATTATATTTAATATATTATTAATATAATAATTATTTTTTTTTTTATTTATATTTTTATAATTTTTATTAAATTTTTAGTTATCAATTTATTTTTTAGTGTTTTTTTTAGTATTTTAAGTATATTTATAATATTAGGGTTATTAATATTTTTTTTTAAATTTTCAGCATTTAATTTATCTTTTTTATTTATTTTTTTATTTCTTTTTTTTATTTTAAAAAATAATAATTTTTAATATAATTTTAGTTTATAATTAATTTATAATAGTATAGTTTTATTTATTTATTTAATTTTAATTAGTTTTATATAATTAATTAGTTTTTTCTTTATTATATTTTTTTTAGTTTTTTTTTGTTTATATTAATTTAGTTCTTATATTTTTATTTTATATTAATTAGACATTATATTATTTTTTTATATATTTTTTTTATATTAATTTTAGTTTTAAGCTCAGTTCACATTAGCAATGCGATTTTTCCCCGTATGATTTCGCGGTCCCGGGGTGCCGTAGACAATTCGCAACAAACCCAGACAGGTCCACACTAGTTGTAAATAATGCAAGGCACCTATGCGATGCTCCTGCGTTGTAAAGCCTCAGTCACAACCGGCAGTACTTCCACTCTACGGGATATGGACAACACTGAAAACGCCAAGGAACGCATGGGCCTAGCGGGGTTGTCTTGTGAAATTTCCAGCACGCAGACTGTCTGTAAGCACGTAAGGTGGATGTTGAGCATGTTCAACAAACTCTGCGATTTCCGAATCACGAACGTCGTTCTTTCTTCCAAATTACAAATTGACTGGTAGGCCTACTTTTTTTTCTGCCCACACGACCTGTACGACTCTCACCTACGGCGAAAAACGCAGAGGACGCACAATTTAAAAACCCGTGCGTCCTGTTGTAACTAAGGCTTTAGTAACACGCAATAATTTATTGACCTCAGACCCAACTTTAAATCGTACGATAATTGTGCGGGTGTCTCGAGGTAGCCATGCAGCTTTCTCGCGAACTTCTTAAATCTCTCCAAAATGACAGAAAAATTTGCATGTCGAATTAGATATCTAATTGGCGACGTTGCGACAGCCCTGCAGCCTTGCGATTTGTATCATCTTGAAGATGCCATACGAAAACCATTCCTCAAAAGTTGGTCGTAGACTCGATTGTATACAGAGATTCGAACATCGTAGAGAAAATCACTACGATTCCATCACCCATAATTAAGTAATCTGGTTCCATCACCCATAATCAAGTAATCTGGTGATTTGGTAATCGTACTGAAAAATGTCCGTGATCCAAACCACATTGATTCGGTTGTCATGGCGGGAAAAATCATCGTGATCTCCAAGTGAATTTCTCTGTATACTAGTTTCCATTACTCGCAAGGTAACGCAACTATTGTGATCGTAAGATGTAGCCTAGTCATTTGTAAGACTGATGAAACTATCAGTTTTAAAATTAACATTAGATAATTAGAAAACTTCCTCATAAAGTAATGTCATCTACTTATTGTCACAGGTACTTGCGGACAGGAATGAGTATTTAAAAAAAAAAAAATATTATTATTGGCAATAATTATCAACGTTGTTGGTGCGATTTTACCTAACTTATCGGGGGCATCACGTTAAGGTTATGCTCCGTTTCCGATGGTATATACACATGTTTATCACCATATGCTATATAACCTTCAGGAGTAGGCCTACCACTTACCGTGGAAAACAAACCAAATTAAGTAAGACAGCGCCAACAATGTTGTGTATTATTGCAAGTAATAATAATAATTCAATTTAAAAAAAATACACATTCCTGTCCTTAAGTACCCGTGATTATTGCGTGTTATACTGTTTTAAATATAAATATTGAAATCCAGGTCAGACGGACTTGGTTACTAACACTGATTTCTGTCTGTGTAATTAATAGAAAAATGAAGACGAAAGATTTAATACAATTAAAACTGTCTGTATTACCCCCTCCCAAAAAGATATATTCGTCTCCCTCGAATGTGTTTGTACGCAACTGACAACTTGGCTACAAGAAACTTTATGTCCAGTAGACCTATGTTCCCATTTTATTATATTTCTTTTATTTCTATATTTTCAACAGTCTCGTACTTCAGTACATTACTATTTACCGTTGGCGAACATTTATGGAAGTCTTTTTTCTCTATTTTTTTAATGAACATGTCATGTTTACACGAGAGCGGTTGTGTACGTTGTTACAAGTCTTTGATGTCATTTCTATGTTTATTTGCTTGATATATCCTTATTGGTCGCCATTACATTTTGTTAGCTGCAGTCGACACGACCGATTGCTTATTTATATTGCCGCATAAACAAACAAGTCGTAGACCATGTTGACAATTAGAAAATAATAAGAATTGAAAAGCTATCCTCTGTTACCTAGCGATGAAGGTATTATTTGAAGAAATGAATGTCTATGGGTGTTAGAGTAAAATTCAAATCCCACTCCCTGCAAGAGACAGACAGGCGGGCGTTCTGCTTGGAGTGCCTGAACATACTATAAATGTAATCTAACTAAACTTAAGTAGTATTACGTCATGAGGCTACAAGTTAGGCTATCGTAAGTCATTTAAAGCATGTATATCCATACATGTTTTAATGCAATATGTAGTCGGAGATTCTCCTTCGTATTTATTTTTCGGATATGTCGGTGATATACTAAAAGTAGTAATAGTTCGAATAAGAATTTTAATTCTTTTGAACTATTTCATTGCTCCTATAAAATCTATGCATACGCGCTGATATATATGATAGGTAGCAGATAAAATCGCAGAGTTTTATACAGGTATGGTGAGTTGTAATCTTTTACATTCATATGATAACATTTCTTTCGCTTTCAACTATTTTAATTTTAACAGACTGAAAATGAATAAAAGGTAGATATAATGTACACGAACGAATACACACAGAGAGAGAGAGAGAGAGAGACAGAGAGAGAGAGAGGGGCATCAATCATGAATCAAACTTAATACCATATAAATCAAAACTGAGTAAAGAAGTCAGATACTTTACCAGGATGTATGTCTTTCAGATTGTTGATTTTATCAAATAAAATACTTCTATGCTATTTATGATCGTTTATTCTCCATATTGATTGCTATAATGCCATCATTTTAGATTTATAATTATTTTGACAAATTAGATTCACAAGATTTATGTTTCACGATCACAAAATCTTAAAAAGTAAATATTCTCTCGATATCCTTACGACGTGTGGTTCTGGTCTGTCAATATAAATATATTGTGCATATAAGCAGGCGGAAGGTCCCGGGTTAGATTCTTTAATAACGTCTATTTAAAATAAAAAGAGGTGACTATGATTTCACCGGGCACAGTTAATTTCTAAAAATTGGGGATGAAAATCTGCGGTTTTGTTGCACTGATCTCATTACCGTGTTCTTAATCAATCAAATACAGGCGACAACTCATATCAAGCCGAGGTCTATAAAATATACAGATCTAGAGTATAAACTACAAATGATAGAAGTAGAAAACAATTCTTCCAACAAAATTTTACATCAGAATCACTTGTCGGGTGATCAGATTAGACTACTAGGGTTCTTTGTTCACCAGAAGCGATGCAGCTTATAGATGTACACTAATACAAGTAAATGTATAACAAATGCATGTAATAACTTTACAACGTGGTCAAGGATAAGATTACTACATGTATATCACTTGTTATGGGTACAATTCCAAGTTTGGCATGTGGGAGTAAATGATTGTGTATTGTATATGTTTTAACAAATAATAGGTTACAAACAGTGGTATTCTATAAAATGTGTGTATTTTTGTAAGAAATTGTTATGTGCATTATGGCTACTTAAGTCGTAATTTCTAACAAAAATAAATTACATGTACGGTATATATAATCTTTTCATCTACAGATGTTACTGAACTCTCTGGATTAGGCAAATATCCTATTGCTACTAATTAATCGAGAAATATTTTTTCTGTGTAATAATTAATATACTGTTCTTATTGTCATCTCCTTTCGCATTTTTACTCCCAAATTCCCGTTGGAAGCAGAGGTGGGTGGGAGTGTAACAGATAATCCTATTTATCCGACTAACGGGAGAGGTATACAAAATAAAGTTTCGGAAATGAAATAAAGGTGCGGCATGCTCTTAGGAAATATTTTATTCCGAGAAGAAAAACTTTTACCTTCGAAAATAACGTTTATTCGTATATCGAAAACTGCTTAAGCAGAGAGAGAGAGAGAGAGAGAGAGAGAGAGAGAGAGAGAGAGAGAGAGAGAGAGAGAGAGAGAGAGGTGCAAGTTACATATATACCATGATACTTCGATGATCTTAACTAACACTGAGACTTAAATCTATTTATTCATTTGATTTACTTTTGTAATAATTACATGTCAACGTTGTATCATTTATGTCAATTACTGTTAGTTAAGTGTAATACTTTATTTCTAATACAAACGCACCAGTGCTAAGTTTATGTATATGTATACTTATGCACGTGCTCCGTCGTGATAAGCTTCCTCATTCCTTTCTGTACATGCCGTTAACAAATCAAAATTAGTGTAATATCTCAGATGAAAAACAAACTTGTGTATTTATTATGAATAATTAAATGGATACATAGATCAGAACCCCCATTATGCGATACATTAAGTCTGGAAAAATTCCAACATAAAACATAAATAATTAACTGAATTTTTAACGTCACTGCTAACACTATCTTGACGTCACATAAAAAAAATCATGATCCCTATATATGATCAAGAGAGTTAATTGGCCTAAATTGGTGAATATAAAACAAATTACATTTTATTATTTTATTAGCTAAACATACTCACCTTACAGTAAATCAATGTATTGGTAATTAACTGGCAGACGATATATGATTAGAACACTATCGCGTGCGCTCGTGAGGTGTTGAAATGTGTAAATCCTTTCCTTCTTGTCAATGAATAAACATAATATGTAGACTTTCAACAGTATATTACTATTCCTGGGATAAAATGATCTATTCCAAGGTGTTTTTTCTTTGATATACAGCCTATAATCGCCAGACATAATGATGACTCCCTCAATTACAACAGAGACAGAGATTTGGGGGCAATACTGAGTAATTATCAGTCTGTTCACGTCGGCGTCATGTAAGTTTGAGAAACGGGGCAATGCTGGAGCCACCAGTTCTATCTTCTGTCGATAGCGGATGAAGAAAACACTAGACACTTTCGCGCACGCACTTGTTGACTTGTGCAAAGGTGTATACATCGAGACAAAAAACCATCAAACCACCAGCTAACATAATAGAGTATTGAACTTATTCCAATTTTTTGTTTGTTGATTGAGCATTAGAGTAAACCATGGGATAATTAAATCAAATTCCGTAAGCCGAAAACCGACATTAAAGACTGTAAATTCGGATGCCTAAGAGACAGATGAGTTTAGAAGTATTTAACGGCTGAAGAACAACCAAATCTGTGTAATGTTAGAAACACGTCCACGTGCCAAAATTATTTCAAAACGTGTTATTATTCAATTCCCTCTGCGTATTTTCATTTTCTTATTGTCTAGATGGCGCGCCAGAGGTATTTCAGCGCATCTATTTGTAATATCAATCATAATTTCTATCTCTCTCAGACGTTTATCTTCATGAAATATATAACTATAATTTAATGTCGGTTTGTTCAAGACAGAAAATTAAATAGCAAAACGATAAGCATTGCTCAAACAATGTATCAATGTAAATAAAATGACGGAAATTGATGGTTAGTGCATGTATGAGACAAATAAAACAATACATACCTATATATACATCCATCCATGATCCATCTAGATACATCAATCCAACAAACCATATACATGTACAATTTATGTATTAGATAAAACAAAATAACACACACACACACACACACACGTATGGCACCATAAGACGTTACTTTCTGTGTATACTAAAATTATCTTTTTTTGAAATTATTCTCCTGTGTATGTTTTTGACCAAATTTCTCGTAGAGCTTAATTTTGTAGTTTCTTCTCATAAATCACCGATTATTCTGTGATACTAATTAAAAAAAAAAAAATTTTCTTGGAGTGATTTACAAAGAAGGAATTAATGTTGCAATATTCACCAAGCAAGAATAAATGCATGTAATATACTAATTAACAGCCAGGTCAAATAAAATTGCCAGGAGGTCAAGCTATATAATTGTTGAAAATTTTAAGAAAATGTACTAAAAAATGAAGTCACTGGAAACTATTTCAAAAAGATCGTTTTAACGTAGATACACAATTAAACTGGCTAAGCCAAGTCAAAAACTTGTTATTTAGTATTGGACTTGGATATGTGTGGGTTTCACAAAATGTCTTGAATAGTGATATTTTTCTTAATATATGTAAATCTCGTCTGATTGATATTTTCATTCAAGAAATGCATTGTTATTTCCAAGAATCTCCAAAGTGTTTTTTATATAGGTATTTACCCGATACTTTTTTCTTACAATATTATCTTCGTAAATCATTACCAGATCCATTTACAAGAGTTCTAGCAAAATTTAGAATGTCTTCACATAGTTTAATGATTGAAAAGGGTCGGTATACAAACGTACCCCGAGATCAGAGAATATGTTTAAATTGTAATGCTAACGTTATTGAAGATGAGTATCATTTTATTTTTGTGTGTCCAAAATACAGCGACATACGCTCCAGGTTTATCAAACGATTTTACTACAGAAATCCGTCTATGTTTAAACTTGTCCAGCAACTCTCGGCAAAAAACAGGAAAACTTTATGTAATCTATCAAAATTTCTTATTCGAGCATTGAAATGTAGATCTAGTAATTAATCAATATAGTATTTGTTATATTTTACATGTCCATACCTCCAAAGTTCAATCCACTGATTTCTTTTATATGTATTTCATTGTATATATGTTTGTATTGTAACAATATTGTGTATGTTACGCTGATTGGCCGAAAGGCTAAAAGCTAATAAACTATACATAGAGAGTAATGGGAAAATGACGTTTGTCCATAAACTTATGACATGGTGCTACACATATTTTTTTTCTATATTTCATATGAACCTCATTTTTCTTTTCACAAAATCTATTGGGAGTCACTTCATTTTCAGTTTCAATAAAACAAAATCCCCATGAAACAACACACACTTTGTCTATATATTTCATTTGGAACTACTTTTTTTTCAAAAAATCATTTAGAAGTATTATTTCTTTTCGATTTAAAAAAAATCCCCATGAAGTATCGATCATTTGTTATAAATTGTCATTGTCTTAATGAACTAGTCATTCAATGAGTTCAAGTTTTGGTGGGGAGAGTTTTATTTCTCATTTTGATAATTGCAAATAGAGAATTGTAATATGAAGAACAAAACTAGTTGTCAATATTCCTCAAGATCGTGTTTGATAAGATTCATTGATAGCTTAATCTGTAATATAAATAGTAAAAAAAATTTAGTGTCAGAAGTGGGATTCGAACCCACGCCGGGAGAACCCGACTGCGACCTGAACGCAGCGCCTTAGACCGCTCGGCCATCCTGACTTATGGTGTTTAGGAATTAAACAAAAATATATCCATTGGCACTTTCATGACCATGTATTTTTGTTTATTCTTTATTATTTAATAGTTTTACTTCATGCAAATGAAATATAAATTTTGAAGTCATTTTCTACAGGTATGGGTTCACGTTTTTTCTCTCACTAGAGTGTAGTTTCGATTTGTGGAAACGTCATAAGGGGATTCCCCTATCATACCTTTCGGTTTTATTTCCTGGTAGGCCTACGTGGGACATAAACGACAGGAAAAAAAATAACGACGAAGTGAAGTATTCAAAACAATGTAACAACATGGTTTGTTTACAGATGTGTTTTTAACCTCGTACACCGAACAAATACGAATAGTTTTTGGGAAAATGACAGAAATTAAAGAAGATACCTACATTCGAAAATTACCATACTCAGCAATCCAAAAGTTGATCTCCTTTCTTGAACCTGGCCAATTATGGAAGCAGTTTATAGTTAATATACCCCGAAAACTGCGCTCATCAGAATTCGAGGAAAGGTATTCCGATATACAGATCAGAATGATTGAAGAAAAAGGAAAGAAGCCAAATACATACTCAACAAGGTGGGCCTCGAAGTATAGCATATATTTGTTATTAATACTATGCCTGTCCATATTTTTTATAGTGTATACCACAGGGACCTAAAATTCTGTCCGTATATTTATATACCAATCATTTACATAGTTTGCCCTCCGTAATGAGTAGGTAAATAAGGGACACGGAGGACAAGCTATGTAAATGATTTGTATATCAACAGACAGAATTTCATGTTCCTGTGAGGCTGTGTGTATACAGACATATATATTGGATAGACCTTATAGATTTTACATGACCTGTTATTCATTTACTAGTTCAGTTGGTACTTGAAAATAATAATAAAAAAACCCCAAAAACAAGAATTACGAGTAAGTATATGTCTCACCGGTCCCTGCTTTGACATTAAATGTAGCAAAGTATACTAATTTCTATTGAAACATCGAGGTCATACTTCCCACTTCCTCCACGTTTCAATATAAATTACAAAGTATACTCAAAATATACTTGTAACATGCAGTATTAATAAGTGCAGGATCAGAGATGTGAATGTATTTCAAGTTATAAGTTAAGTTAATATGTATACATATACATATACACAATATATACATGTATATGTATTCCAGGGGGTGGGGCAGAATCCCTATATGCACAGCCAGATGTGTCTCCCCATAACAGTCAATAATATATTTGGTTTAAGGATGGGGCTGTGAAACGGTTTTAATGCACATAGCTCATGATGACGTCGGGGTAAAAATCGGTATCAGGGCTGATAACCGATATCAGCCCAGAGCAATATGGATTTTCTGCTTCCATATAGTCAAATATGGTAACAGGGCAATACCTGTGAACCATTTCCTGTATTATCACATATGCAAAATCGGTTATCATTGCCAAATATGTGATAAATGTCAGTTCAATACAGGTGGCTATTACATTTGAGTAGCCACTAAAAATGATGAAATGTGTTATCAAGGACACATGGAATAAAAATTTCTTTCTTTCCATAAAATGTCTGCTGGACTAATTGAAAAAAAACTATTTAGTGTCACCAAACTGGCACCATCTCAATCCCCAACATGCCCAAAATAAAGATCCATTGAAATAACTGCCCTAAACTGCTCACATTGGCAAGATGTTCAGCTAGCCAAGCAGTCATTTATCACCAATTCAGGGTCCTTAAAAGATCATACAAAAGACAGTGCCAAAAGACATTCATACATCACACACTTGAAACAGTAGTCTGTCAATATTTCAGATTGTCACCCTTCTGATAAGAATCTTCTTGTTTTCATTGGGCAATCGATGAAACATATCAAACCATATGTCCCTGATTAGCGATATATATTTTTTATATGTACCATCTGATGCATGTTCACTAAATTTGTGACGTTATGCTATATGATTGTAAACATGTAACAATCCAAACAACAGACACTGAATGACGTTTGTCTGTGACAGTAAAAGTGTAATGAAGTTACTGGATCTCTGTTTGAGGCTTGCTTCTATAATTTTCTGTTGAATGTTTAGAAAGGTGACAAGTTCATTATCTACGTTGTCATACCTGTGATATGGTTTCATGCCGCATGCTAGAATTCCAGCATTGCATTCGCCTCTGACTCGGGAAGTGAGAGAACTCAGGGATGCGATATGAAACCTATCACCCATATGCACTAGAGCAGAATAAATATGACACAATATAGGCTATATTTCATTGTGAATATCTGTTTTAGTTTAATTATTGTTACACTTTCTAAATTTCCAGAGTTATTATTGATGACTGGGGAACACAGAATGCCACAGTAAAGGATCTATTACTGGCCCTCACCAAAAGTCGGCTGTATGCTGCTGCAGACTATATTTCTGTCAATGTACTGAAGGGAGAACAAGTCCCAAGGCAAGCGACAGACTTTGTATTCACAGATGGCATATTGGTGCAACAGTCTTTGGAGAGACTCAATCTGGAACAAAGTACACCAGAAAAATCTGGATTGTACAACAAAGACAAAATTAGTACGAGTACTAATAACAGTGCTGGAAATATAAGTTTTATTAGTAGCAGCGATAGCAGTAACCAGCCAAGTTCCTATAACAGAAATCAAGTTTCGAGTCAAGTTGATGGTGAATTATTGTATTCACGTGAAAATCAGCATAATTCAGTTCCACCATATTGTCAAGGAAAACATAATGCAGAACAATCACATTCTTATTTAAGTCAGGATGATTCCATTAATGGTGATGTGATGTCTAACAGAATTGAACCATACAACAGCGGAAACATGTTACAAGATCTGAAGGCGGAACCACAAGTTGTACCAAGTTCCGAAAGAGAAACCGATTTAGTGTCGGATACTGTTGAAGAAGTACAAAAGAAGGATGAACATTGTAGTTTTGATTTTCAGTCTCAGGAAATAAAATATTCAGTACTGAAATTGTATACAGACAACTTTTCAGAAAAGAAATTTTCAGAAGGAGGAAAAGTGATTGGTTGGGGAGGATTTGGGACTGTTTATTTAGCAACATTTCCAAATCAGTATAAAGTTGCCGTCAAAAGACTGAAAAATACTTCTGACCCCATTATGCAAAAACAGTTTGAAACTGAACTGAAAACATTGTCAGCATATAAACATGAAAATATCGTACAACTTATTGGTTACTCTATAGATGGACAAGATAAGTGCCTTGTGTATGAATACATGGTTAACGGTTCTTTAGAGGATCGTTTACAGTGTCTCAGCGGAACTGCTCCATTACCATGGCACCTGAGAGTAAATATAGCTTATGGGACAGCAAAAGGAATCGTATATTTGAATGACGAGGGTTTGGTTCATAGAGATATTAAAAGTGCCAATGTACTTTTAGATGAGAAATTTGTACCCAAAGTAGGTGACTTTGCTACCACTAGGCTAGCACCATCAGGTTGTGGATCCACTGTTGCTAATACAACACTTGTGATAGGCACCTCAGCATACATGGCTCCTGAGGCAATACGATTTGATATATCAGCTAAATTAGACTCGTTTGCATTCGGTGTTGTTTTACTAGAACTTTTGACAGGTCTTCCGCCAAATGACTCATCAAGAGAGGAACAAGATTTATATAGTCATGTTGCAGAAAACTGTGATGAAAGCATTCTTGAAATGCTGGATAAAACTGCTGGGTCATGGATTGAAAAGACAGCTGATGCTATATTTGACATCGCACTTCGATGTCTCAAAGATCGTAAAAAAGAGAGAATCATTGTGAAAGATGTTTTGGATGAACTTAAAAGTCTTGTTTCAAATTAATGTGGTAATGGTTTATGAACTCATCAACCCCTGAAAAACAATGGATGCCTCTGTAAATCAATGACCTAGTCCAGTCCAAATTTGTCCTTAGGGGTGAATGAGTTGAGCCTCAATGAGAGAATTATTATCATCTGTATCTATAAACCAGGACTTAATGTTAACAAATTAACATTTGACAATTGTCAAATTTAGCTTGCTGAGACAAATGTCTGGAGAGCTACATGTACATATGTAATGCCATACCCCCAGTGTGGTCGGCATCCATAGACAAAAATTTAACCTGGCCTATAACTTTTTAACCCCAGGGACAGGGCTCTGATATTTCACATATAGATTCCTTATGATGAGAGCTTTCATTTGGTACCTAGACTTTGACTTAGTGACCTTGACCTTGGACTTTGACCTACTGTTAGCCTTTTAATCATTAAACTTGGCTTTATCTTTTAAACCATGAGGGATAGGGCTTTTATATTTCGCTTATAGATTTCTTATGACCAGAGCTTTCATTTGGTACCTTGATTTTTGACCTAGTGACCTTGATCTTGGACTTTGAATTTTTTTACGAAAACTTTAACCATGGCTATATCTTTTAAAGCATGAGGGATTGGGAGTTGATATTTTACATACATGTATATATTTCTAATGACCAGAACCTTCATTTGGTACCTTGCCTTTTGACCTAGTGACCTAGACCTTGGACTTTGACCTACTTTTCAAAATTTTAAACCTGAGCTTAGGAATAAAAATTTTACCAGTCCTTTGACCTTAAAACTTGACAGTTATGTGTCAATGATATTTTTTTTTTAAATCTACAGCCATTTTGGCAAGATTTGTTGGCCTCTGACAACTCTTGTATAACAAATCACTAGTTCAAAGATTAAAGAGTTCTGTTTATTTCATATACCCGGTATATATAGGCTACATACACAACCCCTCATACATACATACACATACTGGAAATCCGGAAAATTTCATGGGACATTATTTTCGCGATACCCGAGTTCTAAATTTATTCACGAAATGATATTTTCATGATTTTGAATGCTGATTTCGTCATACTATTATCATACTTCATTATGCGATAATTTTATTTTCGCGAACAAAAGCTCTCGCCAAATTACACATAAATAAGATTCTCATGAATAAAAACGGATTTACAGTACATATAACGCCATTTATACGGAAATGGAAGGGAGAAAGTTTATGTTTTGTAATAGCCAGATTTTGTTATATGAAATGAGGTCAGATTACAGGTTATATCTATTGATAACCAGCTGTGTAAGGTAACTTAATTATAGAACATTGAATTAGGATGACATCCATGCTAAGAGTTTATAATACAGTCAATTTAATCTTAATAAAAGTTAAGTTTATTTGAAAAGAAAACATACATTTTGAAAAAAAAGCAATAGATTGATATCATAAGTCTTGTTTGTAAAACACCTCGTTATACAGCACTAAAACTACATGATGAAACCGTCATCAGGACATATCTATAAACTTGTTACATGCGATATCTCATTATAGGCATTCAGATTTATACTAAATTGAAAAGTAAATGCAAGGGGAATGGAAATATTCTTCTTTTAAATGGAATCTTGTGAAAAGTGATCCTGGAGTTGACTGTGTGTGTGTGTGTGTATATATATATATATATATATATATATATATATATATATATATATATATATATATATATATATTTGTATATGTATTGTTTGTTTATTGTTGTTTAATGCCACTTTCATCGATATTTCAATTACCGGTATATTGTGGCAGTAGTATATATATAGAAGTTCTACTGTATACAGAGTGTATATATATATATATATATATATATATATATACACACACAGTAGAACGTCGATGAGTAAAACTTCCTATGACGTTCTCAATGTTTTGCACAATTCACAAAGTCCCGAATAATTTTGTCATTAAACTCTAGTTAATGTATAAACATTTTATAATTTGAATTTTTATGAGTCGAATTTCTCAATGTTTTGGAATAAATTTTTTGGCCCATTTCTACAAAAAACAATGAAAATTCCTACGTATAATTCAAGAATTCAATAATTTTTCTCCTTCTCATAAACACTCAATGTTTTAATTTCACGAAAATTTAATTAAATTTAGCACTAATTATTAATTATAAAGACAGTTCATGTCTTAAATGGTTTTGAAGCAGTCATATATACCTTATAGAACCTGTGAAACTAAAAACGTATGGTTTTAAGTTACCATCCATGAGTTGAAGTCCCGATGTTTCAAACTTTTTCCAGCAGGTGGGCCCTTGAACTTCGACTCATCAAAGTTCTACTATATATATATATATATATATATATACATACATTGTTCACCTAAGCAGAAAACTTGTTTGTGTATTATTTTTTGTTTGTAAACATCATCTTTATTCCTAAACTATTTGCACTGCCAAGTTTCCATAAACATTGTTAAACAAATTTTACTATCTAGGGGTGATCTTTTCTATTTTGTTCGAATGGATGTTTTAAGTCAAACTCAACAATTTTTCAATAACTTTCAATTGTTGATGGCCAATTTTTAATGGTCAGGTAGAAAACCCAGTTACAATGTACTCAGGGGAAACTTACTTACAAAACCAACTTAGCTTACAGAGGGGCTTGAACTTGTGCTTATTAGGGGTCGGGGTAGTCAATGTAAGCCTTCGTTGGTTTGCTTTCAACATTTTTATTTTTTGATATTTATTTCCACTATTAATGCTGAATCACATGGTTCAGCATCAATTTAACATCATTCTAATAAAATCCTGTTGAAACCAAACAATTGGAACCAGTGAAGGCTTATATTATAGGACTAGGGGTGAGGGATGAAATTAAAGTATTTTTAAATGTGCTTCCTGAAACATTTTGTAGTTGTTTTTGTCCTGTTACATGTTTAAGGGGTGAAGTTGAAAGTCTCTTAATTCTAAGTCACTGTAAAGTTTTTGCAGAACCTAAATTGGGCTATTCTGTTTTCAATTTTCTTTTCAAAGACAACAAACAGATTTGAATATTTGAAAAATTGATTGCATAAGAATTTAAAACGGTCACATAATTAAGTCTGACACCTCTGTTGAAATTGCTTCTGTCAGACCACAATACTTATACTATTGTACAGCGTACAAGGTGTATAAGACATATGTCAATAAAGTGTCCTGTCCATCAAGTCTTTGTTGTCTCTTTTAAGTGGACCACTTGCAATGGTGTGTGGTGGTCAAGCATTTGACCGGTAAGCAGAGGTCGGAAGTTTCAGGTTTTGATTCTTGGCATGACCAATGTTGTTCAAGATAGTGACAGTTTTTCATGAAAGAATGCTTTTGAAGTCCTGTGGAAGAGACCAAAAATTGAGGTCCAGTCTAGTAGTGTCCGGGTAGACACGTGTATTAACTCATCAACCCATGTGGTCACATTTAGATTTGCCTGGATCAGTAACTGTAACGTCAAAATTCAAGGGTGAACAAGTTGATATTGAATGTAAAATTATTTTGAAATTTGGATTCAAAATTATACACTCCTGAATTCTGACAAGGACTTTACCATTCTTTGAAGTGGATGAGTCCAAATGTGGCTACAGGGGGTCAATAAGTTAAACAACCCTCGCCACATTTGTATCAGGCCACAGTACAAGTCAAAACTTGATATATCTCCCTACAGTGATAATGAGTAAATCTGCTAACGTATTGCCTCAAATACATAAAAAGATAGGTTTATATTTATACTGGAAACAGTTTTCAGTGCACTTATTCTTTTCTTTTGATTTTTGAAGAGTAAATTTTTTTTTTATTACAATATTGAATGGCAGAAAATGTGAGAAATGCAGAGCAAGGGAGATAACTAGAAGTAAATGCATACAAGAATATGACTTGATATTTGGATGTTAAAAACTGGAATGTGTAAGTTAATATGATTCCTGTCTTATTATTACTGTAAGTCTCCCAAATAAAGTTTGAAGACTTTTTTTTTGCTCGGTTCTTATTCATCTTTTTCCACCACGTTTTTTTCTGAACTTATCCACAGCAGATCTCGGAAACTGCTGGTCAGAATTACATTGTACATGTATTTAGGGTACCACAATATGTTAAATTTACATGTCTAGTGGTGCAATCAGGGTCCTGTTTGTGCATTGGGAGCTTTTAAGCATCACCAGTATTTTGAGGGGGTTGAAGAAGGGAGGGTTTACTATAGATCTCGATGGGAATTTTTGAATTTCATGTTTAAATGATTATAACCTGAGAACGGTATGGTAAGTGGTAGACACTTACGGTCTTCAGTTATGATCATTGGAACATGTGACAAACTTCAAGGTCAAAAAGTCAATGATTACTTATGACCTTGACCTTTGACCATGAACATTATTTCTCAATTTACAAAAAATTAAAAGATGTAGGCCTATGTGGAATCTAAAGAATGGAATATTTTCTGCATGATAAAACAAATCAAACAAAATATGGGGTTAGTTTCCAGGGGTCATCCCTACCCTCTGCAATTTGAGAGTGTTCAAATATCTTTTAAGTGGTAAAGATCATCACCTCTAAACCATATACAATGTATATTCCTGTTTGTCATGTCAAGATTTGAATAACATTGTAGGATTAGCCTCTAGGGGTTATCCCCACTCCTACTAGTTGAGAATGTTCAAAGATCTTCCTATTTATCGTGTCAAAATGATTTGATTGATACATATAGGGTAGGTTCTTAGGGGTCATCCCCATTCCAGTTGAGAATATTATCATCCACATCCCCTTTCAATAGAGAATGTTCAATACAGTCAATCTTGCATTCAAGGCCACCTCTCTTTAATGGACACTTGCCTACAAAGGCCATTGAAACATAACCTTTGTTAACTTTTTAATAAAGAATAAACCTCTTTACAAAGCTCACAAATCTATTGCGACTTCTTTTGCCTGTTCCCTAGAGTGGCCTTTATAGACAAATTTGACTTTTTAAATGATTAATACATGTATATGATTCAAGGGGGTCAAAAGTGGTTCATACATTCGGGAACTCTGTTTGGGAGACTTCGTAACAGCATCCTGTTACAAACATTTCTTGTTATTTTTTAGATGGTTTACAGATAAGTTAAATATTGTATACATGAGTAGCTTTTGTTGGTGCTGGTTTTGGAGTTAGAATAAGATGCATCATGTGGGAGAAACCAAAGAGAAATACACCTTTAGTCTCACTGACATCCATTTTGAATCAATAGATTAGACCTTAACTAGTGAAAGAAACCAGAGAAAAATCAAATATTGAATCAAGTGTTATCATTTTGTTGACTACGGTATTATGTCATGGAGATCACTGACCACTCTTGTTATATAGGCAATTTACATAAAACATGCTTTTTACATCTATACTCTTACATGTAATTTAACATATTGACAACTGGATTACAACAGGTCACTGAAGTCACACAGGTTTTAAAACCTTCACTGCTGACATCAGTCCATAGGACAAGTAAAAACTTGTGGCTCTTCACCTACAGTTCATGTTTTTTTACATGCCATTTTTGGTGGGGGATGTGTGTGTGTTAAAGATATCAACAACAAACTCACACACTGAGAACTCCCCTTTCAAAAATGTGTACAGAAACATACAACACACATTCACAGAGAACCTACCCTTTAAACAAGATGTTTGTGAAGCACAAATGCCCCCAGGCCCAAATGCATCATAATCCAAACTTTAAATATTGCAATGTTCTACATTTTAACCCACCCTACCCCCCGGGGCATGTGATGTCAGTAAAGTGTTAGCAACCTTTAGATGAACTTACAGTCTAAGTTTGGTTACTGTAAGACAATCCAAACTTGAAACATTGCACTTTATATGTAAGTGGGATGGAATTACCGACAGACAGACGGATGATCCAAACACTAGGTGCCCCCGGCGGACCTTTCAGGCCGGGGGCATAAAAATCACATAAAGAAACAGCAACACACATCGAGTACCCACCCTTTAAAAAAATGGTTCAATGATTTCTATAGATATGCTTGACTGGTTTTCTTTTCACTCCAAGGGCATATAATTTTAATGATTTTTTTAAATTTTGTAACATATATAAGAAGATAACAAAAAATGGAGGCAATACCTCCAACTCTTTTAAATTAGAGGGTCCCTGGCAAATGAATCAATGTGAATATAGGACATCAAATATCACACTTATGATACATATTAAAAACGAATGGAAACAGGATTCATAATATAATAACTTGAAATTATTACCCGATTTGTTTTTATGTGATCATCAGTTTAGTGACATTTTGGGTATCAAAATGTTTTTATACAGACTAGGTATAAGAACAGTCACTGAGAAGTCCAAAGTCTGACCAGATGTTAACCTGTGCACATGCAAGTAAAAAGCTAAATCATCTTTAACAGTGTAATGTCATATGGCCATGATCAAGACCTACACACTTCCGCTGTGAATCAATTAACTAATGATAAGTTAAGTAACGTAATTTTATAAAATTCTGTGAAAGCGCAACAGGCCTTCTCCACTAACTTTTAATGATTTTAAGGTAAAAAAAATGCAAAATTTATTCTGTAACTGGAAACGTTTGTATATTGATGGCATACAATTGTAAATAATGATCAAAATCATTGTTCATTTGAAGAAAACTTATGAAATATCAAAAAATTGTTTGGGTAATGTATACAAATTTTGAGTACCGTATTCAACATATTTATTCATTGTTTCTAAGAAATTCATATCTGTAAGTGTGATGCAAAAGTTTATATGCAAATGATGAAAATAGTTATGTGTCTCTTAATCACTCAAACCCCAAAGTTTTAAAAACAATTGATTATATAGTCAAAATAATGAAATAAAAGTTGAGCTTTTGTATTGAGTAAATTTGGTGACTTTGGGCCCCGATATCCTTAGAAAGACAACACGAACTTAAGATGCTGATTTCAATTTTTTAATCAGTTAGTTATGTCATAATCACATATAATTACAATCACATATCATTTCATCTAATCACAAATTTTATCACAAATAAAAATAAAGTAATTGAATTATAGGAAAAAATACTCTTCACATTTCCATACATCTAGCAATTATCTCAGTCTATTGACAAAAGGAATTAAAATTTATTTACCATAAAACAAAAGTGTCTTTGGAAAGAGTAAATTAAGCTTACCCAGACAGTTGTACATAGGACGTCCAAAAGGCCTTAGTGGTCATCTGAGTGAAAATATGCTGACCATTGGCCAAGGAGAAGATTTTCTGTACATATACTATGTTTTGGGTTTTTTTTTGCCCCAAAGAGATCCTATCCCCTTTTCATTTCTAATCACCATGCAGCTTCACAACAGCCCTTTTCACAATAACTGCAGTCCTATTAATTTCACCTGAGCACAAAATCTTCCTGACAGCATACCCAAAAGAAATCGGTTTCAATGAAAGAAGGTATGACTTGTCCTGGTTACAGAACGTTTTGGACATGAAACTTTTTTATGTCTAGTGGGACTGTTTGTGTACAGTTGAAATCAGTTGAACCATAATTATCATAAAAAGGTCTATTGTGAAATATTACATAAAGTCTTTGTGAGACACATCCTAACCAAATTATCCTTATCTATCACACATGTTTATTTGTTGGCAATTAATTATGATGAAAACAAAAATAATTAAATGCAAATAATGTTTGGATTTGGCATCTATCAGATGAAATAACATGAACAGCAATTCTCATTGATCAGTTGTAATTTATATTTATTGCACTTTCACCAAAGTTTTGATAATTACATAACAATCACAAAATATTGACACACATGCACACACACACACACACACACACACACAAACATTATACTAATATTTTAATACAATTACCTACACATATATCAGAACATCATTCAAGACTCTAGGAAGCAGTAGCCGTCCATTATCAAAACAATAGTCAATACTCATAGACAACTAAAGAGACTTGCCATACAGGCATTATCATTTTATACGATATATATTTCATATAAAACCACATTTTCTCAAAAATATATTGTGAAGCCATTTCTTATTGCATTTTAAAAGAATATTCACTGTTAAACAAATTATTAAATATAATTTCATTATATATTTTGATTCTAATTTTCTGAATTAGAAGTAAAAAGATTTATTTATTTAAACAGAAAGTTTTATCCTTGTGTTGAAAACTCCCTATATTGGTAAATAAAACTATGATATCTAAATTTTACTTTTTATTTAAATTGTCAAATCTTTGAAATGACAAATTAGAAAATTACATCTAAATAAGCAATGAAACTTGGAAACATTCTCTGTTTAACTGGAAATTTGATCACTACTGGTTCTCAAAGTTACATCAGACTTAATACTAAAGATCAAATGTCAAGGTCATCAATAACCTCTCACCTTGACACCAATGTATAGTCCCTTTTAAACACTCATTATTACAGAAAAAAAATCCCATGTCTTTGAAGTTTTCTATGTTTGACACCACCTCTAAAATATACATTAAACTCCCTTAATCTAATATAAAAAACAATCTTGCACAACTACTGGTAGATACTTTGGATTATTATATCCAAAAAGTAATAAAAAAATTCACTCTGGGATCTTGAGAACCATTGCAGACATTTTTTGGTGTTATAATGAAGAGAAAGATGAACTGAGCAAAACCTATAATGCCTCACACTATGCTTAGGAGACTTAACTAGTATCAAGATTGGGTAAGAATTTACCTGCCATCTAGGTTTCCCCAATGAAATATAAAAGAAAAGAGTTTAATTGCTAAGTGAGTGTCTCTTGCCATCTCTGAATGCTGACACATAAATGAAATATACATGTTGACATTAAAACCTGGATACAAAAATTAGAATTATATTTTCATGCACATTTTAACATTTTTAACTAGATACACTTTTGACATTAGAATTTTTATCTTGACATTGACACTAAGATCCACATACTAATATTAACAACTAAATGTCCATTTTGACATTTACACTATGATGACAACTGAAGATAAGGTATGCTGATTGACATTTCGACAAAGAACCATCTATTGACATTTACACTTCAATACCTATGTTCACATTACTACAAATACAAATTACTTGGCGCCTACATTAGGATACACATGATGTCTTTTACACAAAGATACAATGGTTGACATTTACACTAAGATCCCCAAGTTGACATTTCACCGAGATACAGATGTTGACATTTACACTGAAATACATGTGTTGACATTAACACTGAGATACATGTGTTGATATTTATACTAAGATCCACACTGAGATACATATGTTGACATTTATACTGAGATACATGTTAACATTTACACTATAAAAGTGTACATATGTTGACATTTTGCACTAAGATCCACAAGTTGACATTACACTGAGATACATATGTTGACATTAACATATCAAAGATACATGTGCTGACATTTACATATCAAAGATACATGTGCTGACATTTACATATCAAAGATACATGTGCTGACATTTACATATCAAAGATACATATGCTGACATTTACATATCAAAGATACATATGCTGACATTTACATATCAAAGATACATATGCTGACATTAACATATCAAAGATACATATGCTGACATTTACATATCAAAGATACATATGCTGACATTAACATATCAAAGATACATATGCTGACATTAACATATCAAAGATACATATGCTGACATTAACATATCAAAGATACATATGCTGACATTAACATATCAAAGATACATATGCTGACATTAACATATCAAAGATACATATGCTGACATTAACATATCAAAGATACATATGCTGACATTTACATATCAAAGATACATATGCTGACATTTACATATCAAAGATACATATGCTGACATTTACATATCAAAGATACATATGCTGACATTAACATATCAAAGATACATATGCTGACATTTACATATCAAAGATACAATGCTGACATTTACATATCAAAGATACATATGCTGACATTAACATATCAAAGATACATATGCTGACATTAACATATCAAAGATACATATGCTGACATTAACATATCAAAGATACATATGCTGACATTAACATATCAAAGATACATATGCTGACATTAACATATCAAAGATACATATGCTGACATTTACATATCAAAGATACATATGCTGACATTTACATATCAAAGATACATATGCTGACATTTACATATCAAAGATACATGTGCTGACATTTACATATCAAAGATACATATGCTGACATTAACATATCAAAGATACATATGCTGACATTTACATATCAAAGATACATGTGCTGACATTAACATATCAAAGATACATATGCTGACATTTACATATCAAAGATACATATGCTGACATTTACTTGAATATCCTAAGTTGACATTTACACTAGAAAACACTAGTTGACATTTACCTTAAGATTCATTTGTTGACATTCACACAAGAGTACATTAATTGACATTTACACTTGGTTACAGTAACTGACATTTACACTCGGGTACAGTAGTTGACATTTACATTGGGGTGCATTAGTTGAAATTACCCTAGGGCACACTACATGTAGTTGACATTCACATTAGGGTACGCCAGTTCACATTTATACTAGTTGACATTTATCTTAAGATTCATATGTTGACATTTGCACTCAGGTACACTAGTTGACATCTAAACTAGGGTACACTAGTTGATATTTACACTAGGGTACACTAGTTGATATTTACACTAGGGTACACTAGTTGATATTTACACTAGGGTACACTAGTTGATATTTACACCAGGGTACACTAGTTGATATTTACACTAGGGTACACTAGTTGATATTCACACTAGGGTACACTAGTTGATATTTACACTAGGGTACACTAGTTGATATTTACACTAGGGTACACTAGTTGATATTTACACTAGGGTACACTAGTTGATATTTACACTAGGGTACACTAGTTGATATTCACACTAGGGTACACTAGTTGATATTTACACTAGGGTACACTAGTTGATATTTACACTAGGGTACACTAGTTGACATTCACACTACACATGTACCCTACACTAGCTGACATTTATACTTTTTGACATTTACCTTAAGATTTATATGTTGACATTTACACTTCAATATACATACTGTATAGTTGCATTTATTCGCAGGTATTTAATTTCCCTATATTTGCTGTCTAAAAAAGTACCAAAAATTATAATTTAATACTTAATATTTATTAAATATCAACAAGACAATACCTCACCGATAAAAATTACAAAATTTTACCAATCAAATAACTATTATCACACTTCAGTATTGGAAATGGTCTTGTGCGAAATTTTAAACCTGTGAATAAGTTTCTTTCAGAAAAATGCAAAATTTTCTCCCCATGAAATTAAACAACTATACGGTATTGACATTTAAATTTAGATCTACATATTGACATCTATAAATGTAAATACTGATATCACTTGGATTTTTTTTCATTAAGTTGTATTTTGGTGTCTTTGTTATATGAAATGCTGAATTTTCTACAGGTAACTTTTTCGAGTTTGTAAGTTCATGAGATGAAGTAAATTAAAATTTTGGTCCTTTTGTAGCTCTTGTGTTCTTGCCCTAACTACTGGAACTGGACTTATTTTTATTGGTCTTTCTTGTCCTTGTTGTTTTTAGAATGTTATAGTTTACATATGTACAAAACTTGCTTGATATAAATGGAATGTAGAATGCCCTAAAAATCTTGTGAGATCTGAAAAACAAAACAAAATAATATTACACACTTTGCTCAGCTGCTATGAAAAATGTTGACAATGCTTTCGGAATCCTTCTTCAAATTACAGTTTGTTTGAATAAATGCTGTCTTATAAATGTTTAAGTGAGGGAGGTAGGTAGGGGTTACATTATATACCAAACATCTTATTTGTTATAACAAGTCATGGTCACAGCAAGTCATGGTCATAACAAGTCATGGTCACAACAAGTCATGGTCATGGTCACAACAAGTCATGGTCATAACAAGTCATGGTCATAACAAGTCATGGTCATAACAAGTCATGGTCACAACAAGTCATGGTCATAACAAGTCATTATTTCTGACATTTACCTACTGTTCATGTTTGTCTGTACTTTGTGGTAGTTCTTATCAGTAACTCAGCTATACTATGCTGTCTAGTCCCGTCTGTAATTAGTAACAATTGTCAGAGTGTCCGTATCCTTTGTGGTAGTGTTCGAGTAGACATTCAAGTTCTCCATGTTCTTATCAGTAACTCAGCTATACTATAATATGCATTCCATTCTATAATTAGCAACAATTGTCAGTATCCCCTCTAGTAATTAGCAACAATTGTCAGTTCTTAATCATCAGTTAACTCAGCTATACTATAATATGCAGACCATTCTATAATATGCAGTCCATTCTATAATTAGTAACAATTGTCAGTATCCCCTCTAGTAATTCTTATCAGTAACTCAGCTATACTATAATATGCAGACCATTCTATAATTAGTAACAATTGTCAGTA
This sequence comes from Atrina japonica, assembly GCA_030159075.1. Classification (NCBI taxonomy): domain Eukaryota; kingdom Metazoa; phylum Mollusca; class Bivalvia; order Pterioida; family Pinnidae; genus Atrina; species Atrina japonica. The sequence goes on along the minus strand of BROG01000017.1, from coordinate 1,342,185 downwards.
TCCCCTCTAGTAATTCTTATCAGTAACTCAGCTATACTATAATATGCAGACCATTCTATAATTAGTAACAATTGTCAGTATCCCCTCTAGTAATTCTTATCAGTAACTCAGCTATACTATAATATGCAGACCATTCTATAATTAGTAACAATTGTCAGTATCCCCTCTAGTAATTCAGTATCCCCTCTAGTAATTCTTATCAGTAACTCAGCTATACTATAATATGCAGTCCATTCTATAATTAGAAACAATTGTCAGTAGACATTTATCCAATCAGTAAATCATCTATGCTATAATGATTGTGGATTTACCAATTCTAGAGTAGTTAAAAAAACTGTAGGAAGAGTTAAGTACAAAAAAATAGGTACTATCTGTTTACAAAATTTCAAGAAATAAATAAAACCATCATGTAAATTTGTAATTATATACTTACCTACTAGAATCTAGGAATTTTACTGAGTGTAAAATTTTCCAATTTTCTGTTTGTGATGAGTACCTAGGTTCGTATTTTGTTTCTTGAGGTAGATCAAGATCTATTAGATAGTGACATTTACTTATATTTATCTGAAAAACAGAACATAAAATTCTTTTATGTATCAATAGGTACAGTAAATTCAGATACAAGAAAAAAACAAATGGCAATTATAAATGTGCACCAGAAGTGAAGTTTTGCACGAGAGTATGACATTAGCTCTCCAGATATTTTGTCCCAGCAGGCATATAATTAGATTTCTCTTGATTTAAGAAGTCACTGACTGTCTACTTACATATCTGGACATTTCCTCTTTATTGATGTCATTCATATCACTTGGAATTTTCTTAGTTGCTTCTTGTCCAGAGTCATATGGTTTAGGTAATTGTCCTCTAAATTCAGACCTCAAAAACTGTAGGTTCCAACTGCAAATAAAAAACATTTATGTATGTTAACTGAATCAATGAGGAAAAACAGGAGCTCATCTGTCCTTGTCCTTTTAACCCCTCCACTTTGACTTAAAGGGAGACTCTCATTTTCTCCTAATAAAAATCATTTACTTCTACTCTCTAGATACCATAGTTCCCACTTCCTTATTAGCAAGAAAATCATTCGCTTCTCTCCAAGTAAGAAAAGTACTCACTTCTTTCCAGATAAGAAAAGTACTCACTTCTATCCAGGCAAGAGCAGTACTCACTTCTATCCAGGTAATAAAAAGTACACATTTCTTTCCAGCTAAGAAAAGTACTAACTTCTCTCCAATTAGAAAAGTACTGCTCTTTAGGAAAGAAAAGTACTCACTTCTTTCCAGTTGAGAAAAGTACTCACATTTCTCTATGTAAGAAAAGTACTCACCTCTTTCCAAGAAACAAAAGTCATCACTTATATCCATGTTAGAAAAGTACTCATTTCTCACCAGGAAAGAAAAGTACTCACTTCTCTCCAGGTAGAAAATCACTCACTTTTCTCCAGATAAGAAAAGTACTCACTTTTCTACAGGTAAGAAAAGTACTCACTTCTGTCCAGCTCTCAATTCTTTACAAGCAAGAGAAATACTCACATTTCTTCGGGTAAATTTACTCATATCTCTCGAGGCAAGTACTCATTTCTCCACAGGCTAGTAGTCACTATTCACTTTCTTTGGGGAACAAAAGTACTCAATTCTCCACAAGCAAGTACTCACTTCTCCACAAGCAAGTACTCACTTCTCACTTCTTGTCTGAGAGCAAAAGTACTCCTCTCCAAGTAAAAGTACACACTCCTCCACAAGCAAGTACTCATTACTCACATCTCAACAAAAAGTACTCACTACTCACTTTATTCAGGGACAAAAGTACTGACTTCTCTCCAGGTAAGAGGTAATCACTTCTTTCAAGGTAGCAAAAGTACTCACTTATCTCCGGGTAAAAAGTAGCTACTAGCAAAGCGGTACCATTCTTTTCCAACACAAAGGTTGACAGGCTTATCACTAGTTAAGGTGTGGATCTTTGGATCACTAGCAATCTTGTTAAGCTCCACATAAATATCCAGTGGTGCATGGTATCCTAGGTAACAGATAAAGGCAATAGGCTTACCACAGTAAAAACCACTTATATCACTCACAATCACTTTTAACAGGATGTAAAAATAAAAAAGTGCAAGGTATACAAGATAACAAGAACCTGTTCACCTTTAACATTCCTAGTATTTCTTTTGATAATGGTGTTATCACACATAAACATATCCCTGGTATAAAATCTTACAGTATATCTAATAGAATTTAATCAAAAGGTACACATTTTGTAAACATATTTATTATTTATACAGTCAAACTTGCATTAAATGCAACTTCTGTAAAAAGGGCACCTGTCTGTAATGACCAATTTTGTTTATTCTGTGGAGTGTCCTTTATAGATAAGTTTGACTGTATGTCAATATAATACTGTTGTAGGTCATGAAGGATTTATTGCAATGAAAAAAACACATGTGCACTCTCTGTATTAATAGCATCAAACGTCAAGCAGGGCCTATGTGGTTGAGTATATGGACCTCACTGGTAACGTCAAGCAGGGCCTATGTGGTTAAGTATATGGACCTCACTGGCACCTATGTGGTTGAGTAGTTAGGGGCTTAATTTGGGCCTCTGTAGTTGAGTAGTAATAGCTTTAATGGGGTCTATGTGATTTACATCATTTAGTTATGGCCTTAATGGGGTCTATGTGATTTAGTTTAGGCCTCACTGGGGCTTATGTGTTTATTTAAGTAAGGCCTCACTGGGGCCTATGTGGTTAAGTAAGAAGGGCCTTATTTGGGCCTTTGTAGTTGAGTAGTTATGGCCTTATTTGGAACAATAAGGTTGAGTAGTAATGGCCTTAATGGGACCCATGTAGTTTAGTTAGAGATTCATTTGGACCTCTGCGGCCGAGTACTTAGTGCCTAACTGAGGCATATGTGGTTGAGTAATTAGAACATCACTGGGGCCTTTATGGTTGAGTAGTAATGGCCTTTCTGGATCCAATGTGGTTGAGTAGTTATGGCCTCACTAAGGGCCTAAATGGGTCTTAATAATTAATTATGTGGGCAAGGTTGTCAATATACATAATACATGTAGAAGTCTTTTCCCACATCATTAAAAGATTATTGAATGGCATGTAATACGGTCAAAAACAAAAAGATCGAACAAAACAAACCTTGATAAACAGCTACTATTCTAGCTAAAGACAGAATGCTAAAAATAGAACATGCTGATACTGATATCCAGGAAGTGTTATCGGTGTACCGATTGGCTGATATGTGTGGAAACAAGAAACTCCAAAATTTCTGGAAAAAAAACATAAGACTTCTATTTTACGAATGCCAGTAAGTAAAAACAAAAGGCTTAGGAGGCATTAACAGTCACCTGTATGACCAGGGAGAGAAATTTAACTCTGCAATCAAGGAGCCACCTGGGCTCGTATGAGAGGATATCTTGGAGCCCAGCTGCATGTCTGGAAGCCCAGAAACTTGCTCTTCTTATAACATGCTATTTAAAAAATGTTACTACGAAAAAATGTTTTAAAGTAGTTCATACATTAGCTACAGATAGCAAGGTGTAGTAAGTTTTCAAGAGAGTTTAAATTTGTGAAAGTGCAAGATACACCCCAAAATTTTTAGTAGCCACATGGGCTAACAATTTGTGAAATCTATTAGCCCAGCTCAGTTTTTATTTGCCATGGACTACTGGGACCCTGCTAATTTCTATCCCTGATGACTGCAGTAAGAATGAACTGTATGATGTGGAAACAAACACCGTAATACAGACTTAAATGGTACAAGTTTGGATAAATTCCACAAATCTATTGACCACGCCACAAACTATAATCCCAATGTAGTTGTTGTCGGCGATATAAATGTCGACATGTTAACAGTAAGATCTCACTCCCTTATAGACCTTATACTATACTTGCAGTTTTCTAATGTAGTGCACGGACCGACACCTTTTGGAAATACACGAAATTCACAACTTGACCCGTTCTTGTCAGAGGGTGTGCGGTGGAAATGTATAGCCTTCTTGATATAGATTGCCAGCTTCTGACCATAATGTTACCTTTGTAGAAATTACTATTAAATGTAAAATACGTAAAACTTTTAAAAGAGATGTATGGTTATATGAAAATGCAGACTTCGATGCATTTGATTGCGAAATTCAAAATTTTGACCTGGATAACTTGATTCAAGAATCGCATGACATCGAACATGTGTGTTTAGTTTTCACAAATAAGTACATGGATTTGGCTCAAAGTTTTATTCCAAAAAACAAAATTACAGTTAGATCAAATGACCGTGGTTTAATTCTGAACTTAGACGCGAAATAAGAATTAGAGAAAGACTCAATAAGAAAGTAAAAAATGGATCTAATTCGGACTTATTGAAATTTAAAAAGCAAAGAAATCATGTAAACAACATGAAAAAATGTGCTAGGCAAAGTTTTTACTTTGACATAAATAATATCACTGATCAATATAAAACTGATAATAAACAGGAACTTATCCAATTTATCACAAAGTCTAGTGGAACTGTTACTACGATACATCTTTAATTTATCCCAACACTAATTGTGTAGAAGTTGAAGAAAAATCTAAAGCCGACGTTTTAAATAATCATTTTGTAAGTATATCAAATATTGATGACACTCATGTGGAACGTCCAATTTTAATCTCAGAACAAATCATACTCTTTCTAACATTTATTTTAACCAAGACGATGTCGCAGATATAATTTTGTAATTAAAAAAAATAAAGCGCTGGGATTGGACAATATCAGTTACCACATGTTATGTAACACTGCCCGAAATATTAGTTATTCTCGTATGTTGTTATTCAAAAAATGTTTTAACTATGGTGTTTCCATCCTTGTGGAAAAAAAGCTAGAGTTATGCCCCTTTTCAAAAAGGATAATACACACATTCCATCTAATTACTGGGGCCTATAGCTCTGTTAAGTACAGTGGGAAAAGTTTTTGAACAACTGATACACAAACACTTACATAATTATATGTTAAATAAGTTGTTATACAAGCTACAATCAGGTTTTCTTCCGAACAATTCTATTTACCAGTTGTTAGAAATATATCATGATATCTGCATAAACAGGGAACCAAAGAAAAATACACGTTTAGATAGAAATAGAATAGGTTTAAACTAAACTAAACTTAACAGACTTAAATTGTATTTTTGACTGATAAAAACTGATGTTACAACTCAAAACAAACTGATAAGCCCAGTGAAAACAATAGAAATTACATTGATTTTGCATGACCCCTCACCCTGAAAATTTGCCATGTTAATCTTTGTGAAATTTCTAATAACATTCTGAAATATATATGCAAACAAAAGTATCATCCATATTATTTTTTAATAATCTCTGTAAACTATGCTTAGATGCATGTAACATTGACCACTGACCCTGTGACCTTGAACCTTTGTCACTATAATTCTATTCTATTAAAGACATAGTATCTACGATTTCCTCAAATATTTCAATCTCAATTGTTTGGGTCAAATATGTTAATATTTGGAGATAAAAAACGAAAAATTGTTGAATTAAAACACATAGAAGTATAGTTTTATTGTATTTCACAACTTTCCACGGTTTTTTTTATTTTTTGTCGGTACGACAAAAATTCGTTTGCAAGCCCGCCCATATTCATATAACCTTAGCGTGACCTGTATTTGCGCATGCGCATTTCCATTGTTGATAGTGAAAAGCATGGCGTCCAAAGCAAAAACAAATCGCGGCCGACCTGTTAAATTGACAGATTCAGCTAGAAAAAGAAATCGGAAAGAAGTTCTGGCGAAATACAACAAGACCAAGATAAATATTGGACAGGAGCATGATCGATGGATAAGCCTCAAGGACCGTCTAAATGTAGGATCTCACGCCGAAGTCGCTAAAATCCTGATCGATTGGTACGTAATTACATTTTCAAATAATTGATGTTTTAGGTTAAGGAAAATAGCCACAACAGGATTAAATGTTAAAAATAAGTTAATTTCATGCAAACCGTTAATGTAAACGATACAATTATGTATAAATATCGAATTGTAAATAAATCAACACGTGCTTACCTCAGCATCCATTGATTGATATCGATACGATCTAGGTCATTGCGTGTGCTTCTGGGATTGTTTCTGTGCATAATTAATGAGTTTGATTCTTACAGACGACGACAACAAATCAGCATTTATCCGTTAATTACGCTAATTATACAAAAAAGTGTCGACTTGGAAGATCATTATTCAGTCATATCTTCGATATTTCCGCAAAATTGCCGACTAAAAAAATAACCATTTTCGTAGATACTATGTCTTTAATAACTCCTTAATTATATACTAACCTGAATGTAGTCAACAGCAACTGATCCAAACAATGCAATCAAAGGATAGATGGGAAACAAGAATCTCTCTTCCTGAAATAAAGAAATAGAACTTTTTACAGAACAATGTATTGCTAATATAAAAACCAGTCACATTTCCAGAGTGTTTGTAGAACAAAGGAACTGTGTTCACTTCTAATACTTTGAAAAATTATTTCCACAATGCACATTTTTAGACCATAATCTAACTGCCTCAGCTGTCAGCTAGATGCATTAAATGGTGTAGCAGGATTTTTTGTATAGCATTCACATAGCATGAACAAAATAACAGGAATGAAGGGTCCAACTTTGGTGGAAAAAAATCTATCAAATTCTTCCCATATTGCACAACTTCGGACCAAATTATTGTGAGGCTGGGAACAGAATTCATACAGACCTTGTGTGGCTGGGTAAAAAATATATACAGACCTTGTGTGGCTGGGTAAAAAATATATACAGACCTTGTGTGGCTGGGTAAAAAATATATACAGACCTTGTGTGGCTGGGTAAAGAATATATACAGACCTTGTGTGGCTGCGTAAATAATATATACAGACCTTGTGTGGCTGGGTAAAGAATACATACAGACATTGTTTGTCTGGGTAAAGAATATATACTGACCTTGTGTGGCTGGGTAAAGAATATATACAGACCTTGTAAGGCTGGGTAAAGAATATATACTGACCTTGTGTGGCTGGGAAAAGAATATATACTGACCTTGTGTGGCTGGGTAAAGATATACAGACCTTGCATGGCTGGGTAAAGAAAATATAAATACCTTGTGTGGCTGGGTAAAGAATATATACAGACCTTGTGTGGCTGGGTAAAGAATATATACAGATCTTGTGTGGCTGGGTAAAGAAAATATACAGACCTTGTGTGGCTGGGTAAAGAATATATACAGACCTTGTGTGGCTGGGTAAAGAATATATACAGACCTTGTGTGGCTGGGTAAAGAATTCATACAGACCTTGTGTGGCTGGGTAAAGAAAATATACAGACCTTGTGTGGCTGGGTAAAGAATATATAGATACTATTCTGTAGATATTACCTTGTGTGGCTGGGTAAAGAATATATACAGACCTTGTGTGGCTGGGTAAAGAATTCATACAGACCTTGTGTGGCTGGGTATAGAAAATATACAGACCTTGTGTGGCTGGGTAAAGAATATATAGAGACTATTCTGCAGATATTACCTTGTGTGGCTAGGTAAAGAATATATACAGACCTTGTGTGGCTGGGTAAAGAAAATATACAGACCTTGTGTGGCTGGGTATAGAATATATACAGACCTTGTGTGGCTGGGTAAAGAATATACAGACCTTCTATGGCTGGGTAAAGAATATATACAGACCTTGTGTGGCTGGGTAAAGAATATATAGAGACTATTCTGTAGATATTACCTTGTGTGGCTGGGTAAAGAATATCAACATCCACAAATACATAGGCAGAATGGACAGCCAAAGAGGGATATCTAAAGTAAAAAAAATAAAAATACATGTATTTATAAATATATATATATATATAAAACAGCAAGTACATGTAGACAATTGTGTAATCATATTGATAGAACTTGTCAGGACTATTCACTTATACAGGCCTACTCAACATTTCAGAGTTCTATGATACAGAGAAAATTGTTTGTTATACATAATGAATGACATCTCTTAACAATTCCATAAAATTTAAAGATTGCCAAAGTGGTATTTTCATTGGTTGAACAGGACACCTACAAGAGGATGCTCACATGTGACTCCATAACTTGTTTTAAAATATTATCAAATGAAGATACGCAGCATAAAGATGATATTTAGCATACTCATATAATATTAATATGAACTAAGGTAAGGTAAGGTAAGTGAGCACAGTTCCTTGTTTTACAAATGGAGAAAAAAAGTATTCATTGGGAGTCTATTCCCTCTTACAGGAGCAGCACCTGTCTGGCAAATTGATGTCACAGTTTAATTTTGATGTCAAATATTTAGAATATAAGCACTTCTGCAATAATATGACCATAAAAAATCTCAGAAAACGTTTGATTTGAATAGAGTTACTGGTGAAGCCTCAGGTTGACATAGTCCATCTTTGGCCATATTGGATGGATGATTTTTTAGGCTCTACAGTGTGCAGTTTCTGACAGTCCTGTCACTTTTCTGTTATGTACATGTTATCTATGAATTCGCTTCTCGAATGGCCAAAGGCTGCGCTCTGTATCATATGAATTTAGGATTAGTACTACAAATATAACATAAGCATAGCTCCATTAAATATATTTACCTCTGTCTGTAACTCTCACAAATAACTTGACAAATATCTGAAACAGATCAACATACACATGTATAACACATCTATATAAGGGGAATTTATTGTGTTGTACAAATTTGTTTAGTTCATTCACTTGTTGTTAGGCTACTGCTACCTTTACTGATACAGCAAAAGCAGTCATCAAAGTTCACTTTCATGAAAACCAGAACTTGTTTTGTTTGAAAAGTCTCAATAACACTAAAATATTTCAAAATATGAAACAAAGAGTAATGAGAGCTCCTGCCATGTCCAGTGAAATTCTGCATAATAATTCCCCCAAAGTATATTACAGGATGAAAATTTTAAATAAAACAAATAACAATAAAAGTTCAATTTTAACTCAAGTCTGACAAGTAACCTTATGTGCAGGTCAGTTAGTTGTAAGCATGTAGCTATCAAACTGTGAATCTATACATAGATCTCCAACATTCAGAAATTGGACTGCACAAAAGAACATTCAGTGCTCCAGATAAGCTGTATATTTGCATATTTTATGCATAAAAAACAAATACATATGCAACCAAATTAAAATCCATGCAATTTAAATCTGGAGTGTAAAATTAAACACATTGGATATGAAACTTACTGAAACATAAAAGATTAAGTGTACTTAAATGGATCTTGGTCATAAAGTGTGTCCTAACCCTTTAGTGATAAATCATTTTGCTGACCCTCAACTGGCCTTGTACTTTGTAAAGACTGTAAAATATCTATTAATTAACTGTAATCTAGCAGCCAAATTATCTGAGAAAATCAATGGAAATCATAATTTTGCTTGTTTGTTTATTGTTGTTTAACGTCCCACTCAAGAATCTTTCACTCACATGGAGATGTCCCCAAATGCCGGTAAATGGCTTCAAATTTTGGCCTATGCTCGGTTATTATGGCCATTGAGCAGTGAGGGTTCTTTAATTGTTTGTTTGTTGTTGTTTAACGTCCCACTCAAGAATATTTCACTCATATGGAGACGTCACCAAATGCCGGTGAAGGGCTTCAAATTTTGGCCTATGCTCGGCACTTACGGCCATTGAGCAGTGAGGGTTCTTTAACGTGCCGTCACCTACTGTAACACAGGACCTTGGTTTTTACTGTCTCATCAGTAGGACAGGAAACCGACCTACCGTCGGCTGGACTCGAACTCACGACCTCACGATCAAGATTGAGCGCGCTACCAACTGAGCCAGGCCCGCTCCATAATTTTGCAACAGATTTGAAAAATACTCTGAAAGTTACCTGGAACACTGAACGTTGATAGGTATAATTTACATATCTGAGCAAAATCATTATAAATACAAAGGAAATAGTATTTTATCAAGACTAATTTTATCTACTAGCAATAAAAAAATGAAAGCACTGAAGTTATCTCCCTTGATGGACATCATACTTACAACCAATGGTAAACAGAACAAAGCTAGAAAAAAGAAAATGTTGAAATTCAGGAATCCATTGATGAAGTAGAAGGAGAATGGTTCCACACCTGCAAAAAAATAAATCTCATTAGATTTGATATCTTATTAAAACCAGGTTGGTGGTCCAGGGTGAGAAAATAAAATGAACAAGGTAGTCCACGATGAGAAAAAAAAAAGAAAAATCACTTGTCCAATGGGAGGTCCAGGGTTAGAAAAATGCAATTGAAAAATCAATCTTCCAATGAGACAAGTGTTCAATGTGACGAGTGATTCTGAAAACCACTCATCTCGAGACACCTTCACCTTGTCCCAATTTTTTTTTATAAAATTGGAATGGAACCATTAAGATTAACTATTCTTAGATTTCTCTAATATGGGACTTATAATTAATAAAAATTGACAGTAGGATTCTGTATCTGCTGTGTGAATGCAACGTTTTAGAGGTTATGATGTAAGATGTTATAGATTTGAAGAAAAATTACCAGGGACGAGTACCCACCATAACTACTTCTCACCAGGGATGAGTACCCACCATAACTACTTCTCACCAGGGACGAGTACCCGCCATAACTACTTCTCACCAGGGACGAGTACCCACCATAACTACTTCTCACCAGGGATGAGTACCCACCATAACTACTTCTCACCAGGGACGAGTACCCACCATAACCACTTCTCACCAGGGACGAGTATCCACCATAACTACTTCTCACCAGGGGATGAGTAGTTATGGCGGGTACTCGTCCCCATTTTCATCTGTATAGGACAAATAGGCGAGTACATTTTTCTTGCTCTGTGGTCTTTCGGCGAGGTCACTGTATTTATGAAAAATATCTGTCCAGGATTTTCTTTTAAATCTTTACAGGAAAATTATAATAATTGATGTAAAAACTCATTTTCATTTTACTTTTCACTGTTAGGTTAAACGACATAAGTAAGTTATTGTATTTTAAGCTAATGTCATGTTTGGGCCTCTGTCCATGTGACAATGTCCAAGTCAGGATGGACATGATATATAATCTAACATTACAATGTAATTTACATAGCTACTTAAGATTTTTGTTTGTCTTGGGGAGGAATTGACAAGGAACAGAAATAAGAATTTAACTGACAACACGGACAAAGCAATAAGGGAAGTCATCAAATTACTATGAAATCTGATAACATTTTCAATAAAATTTTGCTTGTACCACTGTAAAACTTGTAGGTCCAATGATGAAATTCTCAAGTTCACAGCTACATTAAAATTGATTCATTTATCACATTTTTGTGATATTCTGACCACCAATGCTCCATTTCTGAAGTTTTAGACACAGAAATGATTTATATATTTTTATTGACCCATTAAAACTGCTTTACATAATATCCTATAACAAACTGTCACAAGATTCTTAATAACACCTTTATTTTCCATTACACATTTGATCCTAACTGTTTCAAATGTTGGTAGACTTTCAATTTTTTTTATTCATTTTCTTCATCTTCCTAAGCTCTTTTATGCTAAACTGAAAAAAAAAACATTTAAAGCAATACAAATTTGGATTAGATTTCCTAAACATATCCTCAATCAAAGGTTTCTGTGTTTGGCTATCACATGACACATGACTCCATTTATTTGATAGAGAAACGTCTTACCATACAGGTCTGGTCCATGGTCTGTAAATACATTGTACATCACAATATTCAGTGGTGCTACTACCAGTTTACCATAGTAATGGTAGTCGATCTGAACCATTGGCAACTGTAATCATAGAAACAAGAAATAAAAGTCATTGTTACGGTGCAATGGTCAAAGAAGTAAGTGTGTTTCAGAAACAGAATAATTATTTAAAGAGTATGACTCCACAACAAATAGATTTAAACAAAAATAAACAGATGCATTTGTTTGATAGGTGCTTGATATTGTTCATTTAAAATATTTCTTCTCTTGTACAGTAGAACCTGTCTTGAGAGACCACTGTCGTAAAAGACCACCTGTCTTGAGAGACCACTGTCGTAAAAGACCACCTGTTTTGGGAGACCACTGTTTTATAAGACCACATTTCAGTGGCAGAGGGGCTTGTCTATCAAGAAAGGTTCCACTGTATTATATATTATCATTGCTTTATCAAAATAGTGGATGTTATTATATACCTAACAATATTCCGATTTTGATACTGTTGATTTCACAGATTGTGATCTGACTTTCCAGATCACCACACTGTAGTTTTCTGAATCCATATCAACTCGACATGATCCGGCTCTTAAGATCAAGTTACTGCTATAATAATCTCTATTTATCATTTTACTATGGTAAATTGGGATATTTTGAAGATTGTTTAATTTTGGCCAATTTGGCCACCTTATCAAAATGGCCAAAATTGAACCAAAAAAATCCAAAATATGTACACAATGTTACTTTTTAAAAAATGTTTTAGTGCTTTATAGGTTAACAAACAGGGTTTTTAAAACAACACTGTGTGGACGTTAATCTTAATTATGTATAATGTGACACATCAAGTCTAATTATTCTATTGGCACCTTTTAATATTTTCATATTTCAAACTCTTGGAATGTTTGACACAAAAAGACCGATATCTGATCTTAGGCCAAATTAAAAAAATAAACATAAATGGCCAAAATTTAATCCTTTATTTTATGCCCAAAGTGGCCAAAAGATGCAAAAATATCCAAATTTATGGTATGCAATCTTAAAATTTAATTTCCCAATTTTGATTAATTATAAAGTGGATGATATTATTTTACGCCATTATTTTATGTTATTCTACAGATAATTTCCTAATCTTGAATATCTGTGTACTTTGATATTTTGCCCTACAGGTGTGCAGAAGCAAGTACAAAGTAATATGTTGTTAATTTGGATTAAAAATTGAACAGAAATATGAACTCACTAGAAATATAACTAAAGAAACACATGACCACAGGAGAAGGACTTTAATCTTCTTTCTTCTTATGATGATATCATATACTAATGGTACACTACAAAAGATATGACTTGTGTGATTGGTTGCAATCATTTATACAGTTTGTCACAAAAAACATTTAATACAAACTTCATATTAAAAACAGCTGTTTCTGTATTTAAGATTCTTGAAAAGCTTACAAAAATGGTGAAATAAAGAAAACATAAATCTGCTAATGTTTGAAAATATCTCTACTGTGTAGTAGAAAAACTGGATCTAGCGACTGGCTATCAGTGAGATTTACGGTAGGCTGCAATATAATCTATGGATGTAAGAGTTTTTTTTAGGTACAATGTTTATATTTAGATGTTGTTCCTTGTTCAACATGTTCAACTCTTGTATGAAATACTTAAGAAAAACCACCTTTTGCAAAAACATTTCTTGAAAACAGTTATTGTAGTCATGGTAATATGTGAATAAGATTACAAATGATTATGGTAGTCATGATTGCAAATAAAATACATGTACTTTAAATATTTGCTCACCTGACAGCTACATGGGATAAAATATGTTTGATTAGCTTCACTAGGGTCCTTCAAAATAAACTCCTATATTTCTTATTTAATAAATTTTTATTTCCGTAAAAAATTTGATATCATGTGATTTATACTTTTAATAAATGATGATTTCTAAAACTGACCTTGGACTGAGACATGTCATTCAGATGAATAAACAATTTCTAAACAAAGATATCATAGTATATACAGCTCTTACAACATAGTTAAGACACTAAAAGACTTCTTAAGATGGGGGTTCACCATGGCAACACCTTTCTGTATCAACAGCTGGTACAATATGCCTTCATTTTTCTATAAACTCAATCTTACCCAATAATACCTGAAAATGGCCAACCTAGAATTACTCCTGCAGCTATTCCCAAAATGGCTACCTATATCAAAAGATAAAATATCTGTCTAATAAATGTGATAAAAGATTTCTTTTGCATAAAAGGTGATACAATGTCAATGTGTTTGTGATTTGTTACAAGTAATTCTCCTTTAAAATAAAACTACTAGTTATTAGAATGTAAAAAATCCATAACGAGAACTGTTAGAGGAAGTCTTCAAACAATGGAGCAGACACACATATATACTTGTCCAGTATAACTACTATAAAGTTTCATTAGGATCCATCAGACTCTCAGAAATATGTACCCAAAAGCCATAGGTATCTTTATTTGCCTATCATTACTATTAGAATCCAGCAAACCGTTTTTGAGAAAGGAGTAAGACAAAATTCTTGTGGAAGAAGAAGAAAAAAATAATAGTAATAAACATTGTAATAATTATAAAAAAACTGAGTAAACCCAATAATATGAATAAGTCCCCCACACTTTGGAGTCTCAAGGCATGACTAAATTTCCCATATTTAACCAATGTTTTAATCAAAGTGAAATTTAACTAATTATTGAGCAACAGAATTTAACCCTAGGTCAAATTTTAATCCTTGCTTAAGTTATTTAACGGAGGGTTAAAAATTAAATGTTTGATGAACAACATGTCCAGATGATTAATATGAGATAAAATATTGCATAAATTAAAATCTTAAAGTAAAATTTCGTGCCAATGACAGCTCACATTGCTTTAAACAGTGGAGGAGAATCAAAATTATAATTTACTTAAAAAAGACACACTTAACAAGTACACGGGCTCAGAGTGAGGATCATAAAGATTATTATGGAGCTATATTTTGATTTTCTCTTTTTCTCAAATACATTTAAAAGTAAAACTTACATTGTAATGGCCAAGAAACCATCCTCCAAGAGAGATAAATGTGGTGTACATACAGAAACTGCTGGGAAGATAAGCTGTAGATGATACAAAGAGTCCAGCACTCAGCAACAAAACAAATAATGTTATTATTCCAGTATTGGCACCAAATTGTTTACAAATACCTCTGTAATATATAAACAAATAATCAATCCAGGACCTATAACAGGCTCTTGTATACGATATAGATAAAGATAAGACAAAAACTCCAGGACTTATAACAGGCCCTTGTATACGATATAGATAAAGATAAGACAAAAACTCCAGGACTTATAACAGGCCCTTGCATAGAATACAGATAAAAATATGTTTATTGTTGTTTAACGTTCCTCTCAAGAATATTTCACTCATATGGAGACGTCACCAACCACCGGTGGAGGGCTTCAAATTTTGGCCTATACTCGGCACTTACGGCCACTGAGCAGTGAGGGTTCTTATATGTGCTGACACTTATTGTGACACAGGATTGCGGTTTTTACTCTCTCACCTGAAAAACAGGAAACCAGCCTACCACTGGCTGAACTCAAACTCATGACCAAGAGTCGAGTCCGCTACCAACTGAGCCAGGCCGGCTCGATAAAAATAAGACAAAAACTCCAGGATCTATAACAGGCTCTTGTATAGTATACAGATAAAAATAAGACAAAAAATCCAGAATCTACATGTATAACAGGCTCTAGTGAAGACTATAGATAAATATAAGATAAACAATCCAGGATCTATAACAGGCTATTGTTAATGATATATGTTAGACCAAACAACTGTCATGATTCATATTTGGGTAATAGTTCAATTTTTATTGTCAATTCTTATAGAAATCCTAACATAATTAATATGTTTAATACTAAAATTAGCATGAAACTCAAGGAACAGATGGCTTATAATTATGGAATCATGAGCCCAAATTCATGTGTTTACAAGTCAAGGAAAAATATCAAGAGACCTAGAGAGGTATAAAGGTCAAGTCAATGTACATTGTATCAAGAGACCTACAGGTACAGAGGTACAAAGGTCAAGGTAATGTACATTGAGTCAAGAGACCTACATCTACATGTAGAGAGATATAAAGGTCAAGGAAATGGAAATAGTATCAAGAGACCTAGAGAGGTATAAAGGTCAAGTCAATGTACATTGTATCAAGAGACCTACAGGTACAGAGGTACAAAGGTCAAGGTAATGTACATTGAGTCAAGAGACCTACATCTACATGTAGAGAGATATAAAGGTCAAGGAAATGGAAATAGTATCAAGAGACCTAGAGAGGTATAAAGGTCAAGTCAATGTACATTGTATCAAGAGACCTACAGGTACAGAGGTACAAAGGTCAAGGTAATGTACATTGAGTCAAGAGACCTACATCTACATGTAGAGAGATATAAAGGTCAAGGAAATGGAAATAGTATCAAGAGACCTAGAGAGGTATAAAGGTCAAGGAAATGGAAATAGTATCAAGAGCCCCAGAGAGGTATAAAGGTCAAGGAAATGGAAATAGTATCAAGAGCCCCAGAGAGGTATAAAGGTCAAGGAAATGGAAATAGTATCAAGAGACCTAGAGAGGTATAAAGGTCAAGGAAATGGAAATAGTATCAAGAGACCTAGAGAGGTATAAAGGTCAAGGAAATGGAAATAGTATCAAGAGACCTAGAGAGGTATAAAGGTCAAGGAAATGGAAATAGTATCAAGAGCCCCAGAGAGGTATAAAGGTCAAGGATAAATACTGTACTTACCTATAGAAATATACCTCAGAAATTGCACATATGAGAGCAAATATACAGCGCTGAATGTAAAACAAAATAACCTGAAATGAAAGGAGTCAATATACAGCACAGAAAGTAAAACTAATTAACCTGAAATGAAATGAGTCAATATACAGCGCTGAATGTAAAAAAAAATTACCTGAACTGAGTTTTACTAAACTTCATAAGTTTACAGTTTCATCGTAAACGTAACTAACAATACAAATTCGCCAATGCCTGTTCTACTAAACTTTATAAACTTAAGTTATGTAAAAAATTCATTTGTATCTTACGACAGCATAAGGGCTCTCTTAACTTAAGAATTTTCATTTTGTAAGTTAAGAAAAGCGAAATGGACACGTTTGTTATTATGATGAATACTGACAATCAAAATGCACCTAGACGAGAGTGGGTGTTTCGTGACAGACATAATGTATTGGATACCTTAACTTTCCATCAGTGTCTAAGTTGAACAATAATTGAATTATACATGTATGAATTCTGCCCTTTGCTTCACAATTTTATTTTATTTATGGTTATGATCAACAGGCAATCACCCAATCGTAAAAACACCTACACCAAGTGCTTGTGGTATGATTGTGGTCCAAATAAAAACAACACAAAAATTGAAGAAATGTCACAAATGAGGTGCGTTTAAGGGATGTGATTAAGGGAGGGCTGATGCACGGTATGTGATAAAGGGCATGTGCTGGCTCCTGTATCAGAGGTGAAAAAGCCTGTAGTTTTGAATATCTGATAAAATATTGTTTCAGCTAGAGGGAGTTACGGGGCTTGCAACCACTTTTGTGAATTTGGCAATTTTTACGATTCATAATCTTATCTTTAGTTAACATGAAATAATATCAGTGATGTGTTCCACAGTGTATATTTTAAAGTTTTTTCGCAGGTTTTTTTAAAAAAAATAATGTTTTCCCTGATCTCCAAAACAATTGTATTTAATGCATTCCTTTAGCAAGTGTTATTTACTGAAACACGTCATGGGCGAAATAGTCAGTCTGCCTTCATTTGAAATTAAAACTGATCCAAATTAAATGTCCAGAAGCTTGTAATGGCCTGTCTGGGATTGCAAATTTTTTGGGACAGGTGTTTTTGTATCTGTAAGTTATAAAGTGCATCCAGCATTCTGGCGATAGATATAATTTACATATTGCTGGGCATTCTAATAGCTTGAGAATACTCCTGAATCCCCATAGCTTTCGGCCTCTGTACACAGCTTATAATTCATTTGGGGGTGGGGGAGATTATCAATTTGATACTTTTGACTGACAGATATACAAGTACATTTTTTCCATATGGATTTTGTTTATTGAAACAATCTTCTTTTCAGGGGATAACCAATCAATATCTAAAGGTATGTGTGCAGGTCATTTTTGGAATCTGAACAATGCCTTCGCAGGCTTCAAAATTTCATCGATTTCAGTCTGAAAAGGTACTTGTCTCCCGATACTATTCCAAAGTCTGGTTCTTGCTTAAGATTTGATTCAAGAATTTTAAAAAATCAGCGTAGGGATTTCAAAATTATACCCCCCTCCCCAAAACAGAAAAAAACTGGATCCGCCACTGTTGTTATCTAAATATATATTTTATATATGTGTGCATATCAAAACTTTACCCATATAGTATTATAGATAATATTTTGGTATCATAAGGTGGTATATTAAGTACACACAATTTCTTTTTTTTTCATATGATTAAAATAATATTTTGAGAAAACAAAATATTAGTTTAGTATTACTGTTATGATGACATTTCACAATGAATTTACATCATATAAATAAATTTAAAAAATAAAACATGCATTAAACATTTCAAAAGTGGGCACTTGCATTGGCCCAATCGACCTGCTGGCATTAAACTTAAGACCAGCCAAAATTCAGCCAATTGGCACAGAAATGGTTAAGCTCAAATAAAACTAATTTTAAAATATTTATTGATAGTTTTATCATTTTAGAATCATTTGACTGTGACGAAGTGCTTAGTAAAACAGACATTTCTTATCTAAAGAATGAACTTTTGAAATTCTTAAGTTTGAATTCTTGTCATAAACTTACAAAGTTGAGTAAAACTCAGTCCTGAAATGAGTGTTTGCTTGTTGTTGTTTTATGTCCCACTCAAGAATATTTCACTCAAATGGAGATGTCACCAAATGCCGGTGAAGGGCTTCAAATTTTGGCCTATGCTCGGCACTTACGGCCATTGAGCAGTGAGGGTTCTTCAATGTGCCAACACCTACTGGGACATGGGACCTTGGAAATGTACTGTCTCATCTGAAAGACAGGAAATCAACCTGTAGTCGACTGGACTCAATTTATGACCTCACGATCTAGAGTCTAAGGCACTACCGACTGAGCCAGGCCGGCTCAAGTCCTGAAATGAAATGAGTCAATATACAGCACTGAAAGTAAAACAAAAAGCATAAAATACATATGTAAAACAAAATAATTGGGATATATATGTGAAATGAGTCAATAATGACGGCAATATCTTTAAAATTAAGGGTGGCAGTAGCGCAATTTTGTGTGTGACACTCTGTCTATCAGAGAGGTATATCTGCACCAAGTATGGTGAACCTAGGTGAAGAACTGACGTAGATATGAACCAGACAATTGAAAACAACAACAGGAAATAATACTAAAGGATAATCTTTAATTGTGACACTCCTCCTTCTACTTAAGATGTATACCTCCAGCAAATATGGAGAATCTAGTTCAATGAATGAAGAAGATATGACCTGAACAAAGCAAAATGATGGATGGACAGAAGGACGGATAGACACAAGGCAAAACTACAGTCTTTCTCTGGAACTGATGGGAACTAATAACCTGGATATAAAATAAGTGACTGTAGAGTGTTAAATAAAAAATCAAAGTACTAAAATAGGGAAACATATTTATATTGAATTAGAACTTCTTCACATATACTGAATATAGAAAATAAACAATACCAAAATATTGAAAAATGTAATAGAAAAGGCACACTCCATAATAACAAAGATATAGGAAATGAATGCCATTTTTCAATAAATAGTCCTTTTTATTCGGATCTGAGAATTTTATATATTAAAGCCACATTCCGGGAAGTAATGTTCATAAATAAACTTTTCCGTACTCTCTTAATGCATATTCGTATGAACTTTCGTCGTATTTTCAAAGTCTCATTCCAACTAATTAGTAAATTAATCGTGGAAAGCACCTAACACATTTATCTATTTATAAATGGTAAGGTGTTGCCAGTCACATGGTGACGCTCCACTGAGTGTGTCCATTTCCAGGACAATCCAGACAAGTGGAACACCAATCAAATGCTCTGGAACACTAACCTGGGCAAGCAATTTAGCCATTAACTTATGTGAATTATGTAAATTTTCTCGACATCTTTGAAATAACTACTTCCTGCCCTAGTATATACGATTGTATTATGTTGTGAGACTGTGCCAGAACAGAACTCTCGCGGTAAACTGAGCACACCCTTTATATCACTCATTCACCAGGCTAAATTTAAGAATTTATAATCTATAACTCCATTAATACATAGAATTTTTTGAAGCTTTTTTTCATTTTCGTCAGTTAGGCGTGGTTTTCTAATGAAAATGTCAAAAATTACAATAACGTCCATAAAAATACAATAACAATTCCAGAATATGACTTTAAAAGATATAATATAATTTGACCAAGTGTCTTTTGAAGTTTGTGCAATTTCTTAAAAGTAAAAATGTAAAGGAATTAAATATGCTTGTAAAATATTTACAGTTAGCCAACAAATGTAGATTGACATCTATATAACTGTAACTTACAGAAATAAAAGTTCATCTCATATTTTCATAGAGTTTGAAATTTATTTGATTTATTTTTTCCCTTCCTATCTTATATGATAAGTTGTTGACTAAACAACGTACATTTTCATTTATTCCAAATAACATCCTTAGTTATCTGACTGATTGTACAGTAAAATTTATATAACCTGCCATGATGGAGTCTTGTGAACCATTTCTTGACCCACACAAGTTTAGATTTTAGGTAATAAATCATAACATTAAAATTAGACTGACTGGAGTGTGGTTATCATTCCTACATGTCACCATACACAATAGAGTATCTAATGAGTAATAAAATGTTTTTCCCATGCAGTTTGTCATAACCGAAAGTGAGTAGAATTATCCATATGATAATCAAAAGGTTACTCTGCCCCGCCATCTTATGTGAATCAGACAATATTTGAACATGTACCTACATGAAAATAATATGGCCAATATTAATTGGCAGGAATATATGAGAGAGAGATATTTTTTCTTTAGTAGATAAAGGTTCACAAATGGCCTCACCTTATTAGAGTTGACTACAGTACTGTAAATGGTCATAGGCAGTGCATGAAGCCACAGATACGCATATGATCGAATGGCATATCTTGGTGAGTACTCCCAAGTCTGAAAACCTTTACCAAACATCAGGTAGTGGGTCTGCAAGTAACACAATAAAGACTGGTTAAAAGACCTTAAACATTACAATATCATTTTTAAATATCAAATACTGTATACCTGCAGATGTTTGCTCCCGTTTGATTTTCCCTATTTTTGTCCTTAGATGATTTAAAATAAAAGTGAAATTATCAACAGTGGACATACATGCCATCCATGATGGAACTATTGTGATTTAGGGTGGACTTAAGTTGAGATGAATATGTTTTCTGTTGTAATCGGAGACGATACTAATCCCCTCGCAGCAGATTCATGATGATGAACGTGAATTATGAATTGAACAGCTTGACACAAGTGGAATGTGATCTGTTTATTAATTTGTTTTACAAAAAAGAATAACTGTGAAAACAGAAGCAAGAGTTACAGTTCTTGCACACAGCACTCTACCTCGATGTGGTCTTGATGTGTATGAAATTTGATGAAATTATCATGAATGGTTTGAGAGTTATGCTCCGGACAAATATAGTACATACAGGCAGATCCCTATATCCCCTCGCCGACTCATCGCGAGGGGATAATAAGGCAAATAATGACCAGGTATGAAAATCTGCAGGTAAACAGTGACCCTTCATTTTTGAAGTTTACCACTGTATCAAGTTATAATAAGTTACACTTGTACTACAGGTGCGTTTTATTCTTGATTTGTGTCCCAAAGAGAAGTATTGTACTGATATAGAGGTGCCACCAGTTCTACATTGTTCCAGTACAAAAATGTCTCAAATGTGTACCTGTACTATGGACTTATATCAAAGTAGTCAGGTTAACATGCCATCTGATGTGACATATGACCTCCTGTTCACTCACACTTGAACCATTCACTGTTTTATGACAAGCACATGGGAAAGGAACAGTCACAATAAAGATGTGTTAAGTTTTAGGTCAAACACTGAGTCTGAATACAAGAGACTTTATGGCTATGTGACCCTATAACCCTTCTGCCACAGATGCCCATCTGTCAAGACATTGATTTACCATACATGTACATGTATATCTTAAGGAAACACACAGATGTGTACTTTTACTCATGTTGTAATGTTCACCTATGGTCCAGACATATGACATGCATTTTATAAGTGTCTGTAAGTTCTTAATGTGTACAATGTACCTCCTTTGTGTTATACTTACAGGTTCCCAATAATTGAAGGTTTCATCACAATCTCCGACAATATTCCACACAGCAGCACATAATCTTGCTGACAGTAATATCTTTACTGCTGTAAATGCACTTGGTGCCCAAGCAGTTTCTGTTTGCGCACATGTTGCTGGAGATCTGTAAAATTGCATTTTGTATTTAGACAATGAGGATCAGACAGTTACAGGTCAATAAAGATGTTTGGCACATGTTTACAAACACAACAAGGCTAACATGTCTAAATCAGATCATAAGGCTTTTAGGCTACTACTTGGCACTAAATATTAGATCTACAGTACTGTGTGGATCAGAGCAAGGCAAGTTTTACCTCTACACCCCTATAAGTCTGCCATGATAAACTGACAAATGTTTACAAACACAACCAGTCTAATTCAGATCATAACAGGGATGGCAGGTTACTAGTTGACACAAAATGTTAGAGCTGCAGTAATGTGTGGATCAGAGCAAGGCAAGTTTTACCTGTACACCCCTATATTTGGAAAATAAACAGAATTGTTTTCCATTCTGACAGAATGTGGCACTTTACCTTGGTAGACCTAAATGTATAATGGGGCTACATGTATACATAATTCTTCTCACCTTCCTACATTGCTAACCGATCTGATTAATGATCTAACTAAAAAAATGTTCCTTCAAAGATAAAAACTACAAGTCACATGTCCTTCAAATCTGACATAAGGTACAAGAATATATATCAAGATAATAGACATCAGTTTGTAAGTGATGTTATAGACCAATGATAGATCTGTTTACACTAGTGAGTATCTACAAGCAGATGGACATTAGTGATGTTATAGACCAATGATAGATCTCTGTATATACTAGTTAATGAGTATCTACAAGCAGATGGACATTAGTGATGTTATAGACCAATGATAGATCTCTGTATATACTAGTTAATGAGTATCTACAAGCAGATGGACATTAGTGATGTTATAGACCAATGATAGATCTCTGTATATACTAGTTAATGAGTATCTACAAGCAGATGGACATCACTGATGTTATAGACTAATGATAGATCTCTGTATATACTAGTTAATGAGTATCTACAAGCAGATGGACATCAGTGATGTTATAGACCAATGACAGATCTCTGTATATACTAGTTAATGAGTATCTACAAGCAGATGGACATTAGTGATGTTATAGACCAATGATAGATCTCTGTATATACTAGTTAATGAGTATCTACAAGCAGATGGACATCAGTGATGTTATAGACCAATGATAGATCTCTGTATATACTAGTTAATGAGTATCTACAAGCAGATGGACATCAGTGATGTTATAGACCAATGATAGATCTCTGTTTACACTAGTTAATGAGTATCTACAAGCAGATGGATATGTGATGATTTAGGCCAATGATAGATATGTTTACACAAGTGAGAATCTAAAAATAAATGGACATCACATGATCAGTGATGTTTTGACCAATGATAGATTAGTTTATACTAATAAACATCTACAAGCAGTAGGACATCAATGATGTTTAGACCATTGATGGGTCTGATTACACTGAGTATCTACAAGCAGTTGGATATCCATAATGTTTTAGACCAATGATAGATCTGTTTACATTAATGAGTATCTACAAGCAGTTGGATATCCATAATGTTTTAGACCAATGATAGATCTGTTTACATTAATGAGTATCTACAAGCATCCATAATGTTTTAGACCAATGATAGATCTGTTTACACTAGTGAGTATCTACAAGCAGTTGGATATCCATAATTTTTTAGACCAATGATAGATCTGTTTACATTAATGAGTATCTACAAGCAGTTGGATATCCATAATGTTTTAGACCAATGATAGATCTGTTTACATCAATGAGTATCTACAAGCAGTTGGATATCCATAATGTTTTAGACCAATGATAGATCTGTTTACATTAATGAGTATCTACAAGCAGTTGGATATCCATAATTTTTTAGACCAATGATAGATCTGTTTACACTAGTGAGTATCTACAAGCAGTTGGATATCCATAATGTTTTAGACCAATGATAGATCTGTTTACATTAATGAGTATCTACAAGCAGTTGGATATCCATAATGTTTTAGACCAATGATAGATCTGTTTACATCAATGAGTATCTACAAGCAGTTGGATATCCATAATGTTTTAGACCAATGATAGATCTGTTTACATTAATGAGTATCTACAAGCAGTTGGATATCCATAATTTTTTAGACCAATGATAGATCTGTTTACACTAGTGAGTATCTACAAGCAGTTGGATATCCATAATGTTTTAGACCAATGATAGATCTGTTTACATTAATGAGTATCTACAAGCAGTTGGATATCCATAATGTTTTAGACCAATGATAGATCTGTTTACATCAATGAGTATCTACAAGCAGTTGGATATCCATAATGTTTTAGACCAATGATAGATCTGTTTACATTAATGAGTATCTACAAGCAGTTGGATATCCATAATTTTTTAGACCAATGATAGATCTGTTTACACTAGTGAGTATCTACAAGCAGTTGGATATCCATAATGTTTTAGAGACCAATGATAGATCTGTTTACATTAATGAGTATCTACAAGCAGTTGGATATCCATAATGTTTTAGACCAATGATAGATCTGTTTACATCAATGAGTATCTACAAGCAGTTGGATATCCATAATGTTTTAGACCAATGATAGATCTGTTTACATTAATGAGTATCTACAAGCAGTTGGATATCCATAATTTTTTAGACCAATGATAGATCTGTTTACACTAGTGAGTATCTACAAGCAGTTGGATATCCATAATGTTTTAGACCAATGATAGATCTGTTTACATTAATGAGTATCTACAAGCAGTTGGATATCCATAATTTTTTAGACCAATGATAGATCTGTTTACACTAGTGAGTATCTACAAGCAGTTGGATATCCATAATGTTTTAGACCAATGATAGATCTGTTTACATCAATGAGTATCTATAAGCAGTTGGATATCCATAATTTTTTAGACCAATGATAGATCTGTTTACATTAATGAGTATCTACAAGCAGTTGGATATCCATAATGTTTTAGACCAATGATAGATCTGTTTACATTAATGAGTATCTACAAGCAGTTGGATATCCATAATGTTTTAGACCAATGATAGATCAGTTTACACTAGTGAGCATCTATAAGCAGTTGGACATCAACAATGTTTTAAACATGCCAAGCTCTTACCATTGACAGGAACAGACCAGAGAATACTAGTTTGTTCCAAGAATGGTAAGGTGTCCAACTGTGGACACAAAGGCAATCTGGCTCCAAGTTGGGTTCCTTCCCATGGTTTAACAGTATTTATCAGAATTGTTGCAGACACTACGAAAAAAACTGAATACAACTTTGATTTTCTACATGTAAAGTAAAGAAATATTCAAGGGAGGTGTAAAGGGCACATCCCCTCCACTCTTTCGGATGCTGAAGTATAGATGAACTTTTGTTCACCCTCTCATCGTTTACCATAATTTATATTTTTGTTGGTTTCTCAGCATTATGCAGGCTTTATCAATTTGAGAAATGATTAATCTTCATGATTTCAACTTAAACTTTACTAACTTCATCAATCTCCAGTAGTATGTAGTCAAATTTTACAAAAAGGAGCCAGAAACCACATAATTCACTGGGCCCATTACCTAAAGTTGACGTCACATCCTCCTTGGTGAAGGGTAAGGTCACATTAATTCTATGTTCATATGTCAACTTTTAATGGGTTCCAGGGCAAGTGATCAAATCTTCAGTTTTCTGTGAATTGTGTATGCTGTTCTTGTTTTTGTATACTGCAATGGATTTACATGAAGGTGGATTTGGATGGGGTACACACCCTTGGAATTGGCAAAAATGTGTTAAACCTTAAATTATATAAAATAAAGTTGGAAAAAGTTTTGCCCCTCAATATGCTCCCTGAGTATATTCTACTCTTGTGTTTCTTTATCTTGAAATCCTGGATCCACTGACTCTGGCTTTGTCTACATGTTGTCGTTTTTATGGTTTTTGATTAAGCCCTGGTTTTGTTGTTTTTTTTCACTTTCTCTTAAAAGTGGCTGCCCTACATATTTTCTCAGCAGGTATGAACATGAAAATTTGCATTGGATAAAAATTTATATGATTTTCCCTTAAATTATTATCAGCTAAAGAAAGCGTAATTACAGTACGCGCATCTTGTTTTGGTCATTTGCCACTATATGTTGTGGTTGATTTATTGGCAAGATTTATTTGTGTCGTGGCGTATCAACTTCTTGGGTTTCTGTCATAATATAAAATGTCAATGATGGCATAATATCATTCTGCCACAACACAAGAGATTACTGTGTCATGGCAATTACAATAAACATCCACTGAACTGCTCAGCAGGGAGTCCACACAGCAGATTGACATTTATCACCTTGGGATAATGGCACGGTAATGTGATGGTTTTGAAATGTGTATGTCTTCATATCCTGACTGACCTACATTGTTCTAGACCTAAAATAATGCTCATAAAATACATGTGTACGTGTAATGAAAAGTTTCAAATTTTTATAATGTGCAGATAGATCTTTTTTTTAAAGTAGAGCGTGTTATATTTTAAGATATTGGGAGATAAAAAACATAGATCTACTGCAGTACACATCCTGACTTTCACCCGAAGACAAAGGCCAGATTTACACTGACGAAATGTTTCCCAAAAACTCCAATCAAAGTTAATTAAAAATCGTAAAATACTCACAATTGAATTAAGTGTCATGCATATGTGTTTATTCTAACAAATACTTTGAGTAACGTGAGGATAATATAGAGAATTTTTGACAAAATGTTTATTCAATATGAGTGAGTCGACCAACAGATCGCACATAAATTATGCACACGTATCTCAAAATATCAACCAATGACTTAACAGTGCAGTAATCATTGCGTGTCTGTCATTAGGTATGGTTTCGTCCACACCTTGGTTGACATGTTGCACTCTTTTTTCCGTTGTGAATGATACCGAATATCATGGGCGTGTTCAAAATACATTATTAACCAATAAAAAAATACGAATTTATAAAGAAGTTACACCTTTTACATCCGAATTTCTGTACTAGAAAGTTTTCAATGAAAGAATGTGATTTTATACACTCTTCAAATATACACTACCAGCTCCTTGACTGAATCCTAGATATAAGAACTTTTGAAATTGTTTATTCCCAGCATGAAATATTTTATTATCGAATAAAAAAAATAAATGCAATTTGTATATTGAGGTTTTAAATTCTAACTACTACATGCTTCATGTTGAAGTGGAAAAAGAATGAAAAAAAGGCTACTTGTGTAAAACTAGATTCTTAACTTGACAGTTTTCGCCACAATGTTATTTTTTCCAACTAATCACGGAAGTCTTTTCTAATTATTATATAAGTTCATCAAAATCAGACAGTCATCGAATCTGTTTAAGTTTCAAAAGGAAGTTCAGCTAAATAATGTCTAAAATAAAATACGTAAGAATCAATTTTACATGTTTTTTTTGGTTAGATTATACAATTTCTATGTATTATTTTTTGTCAAAGTAGAAATTCGAATGATAAAAAATTCATCAGTCATTCGCCCCATATAAGTCTTATTTCCATTAGTGGAACTCTTCAAATTAAAGGCACTTTTAGTTGTGTCTCAGGGACAACATGTAAACAAATAAACTTCAACATGGCGGCAAATACAAATTACTGTTGTTTACAATGCCAAAGGAATCCAACATTCCAACAAGAAAAAAGATGAACTTGTTGACCTATGTGAGATTGCTGATGCACTAAATTTGCCCAATGACGAGTGTTTGATATAGTATTTATTTTAAGTCCTTCTCATCTTACTAAATCAAGCAACTTTTTTCTGACTATTGCCAACCTTTGGCAACTGGTAAAATCAAATATCTGTTTTTTTATGCTATCTTAGATGCAGTCTACTGTGATGCAGTGTTTCACAGGTATATATGATATCCATTTCAATCTATCAAGACACTTTGTTTTTTATCCACACGTTATTGTGTTCTTCCTGTAATCTCGTGAGATCTGAGGTATTTTTGCTCTTTGGGTCATAAGAGTAATCAAAGGGTGGTAACTCTGATATAATGGTAGTAAGACGTATTCAAATACCAACACTAATATTTTATGCATTGCAAGCTGGTGATAAGGAATTTATTGCCTATTTTCTAATTCAAAAAAATTGATATTTTCTTATGTTAAAAATAGGGAAGGAATACCACTTTTACTTGCAATCCATTCGGGAATTTACTGCCTATTTTTTTAATATATGTAATAATAATAATAATAATAATAAATTTTTACTACCAGAAAGTTTCCAATGAAAGGATTCAATTTGATACCCTGATAATAGAGGGCAAAGCCCTCATATATGTAGAGAAGATCACATTTTTTATTCCTACTACATCCGCGGACCCGTACTACTAATTTTGCTCACATCAGGTTGCGCGTGACATAAACAAAATGTCGGATATGCAAAGTCATTACTTAAAAGCACATTGCAAACGAAGTAATAAACTACCACACTAAGAAACGTTTTGTAGACCGAGACTTGGCTTAAACGAATAGGGTTGTACATCAAACCCGATCACGAAGCGCCTCCATTATTCTAGTAATGTGAACTGCACGAAATGATGGTTACACTGGGATAGAGAAAAATTATAACATAAAAACATGTTTGTGCATTTAATTCATGTCTAATTAATACCACATAGATTCTACTTAACTTTTAGCACCAACGAAACAGTCAGTCACTCAATACTTTATTTAAAACAATGAGTGAATGACCTTGACATTTACATGATAAAAACACTGAATATTAATCCCTTTGGTGATTCTGTTGTGTTGCCCTCTTCATAGGTTTACCTATGTATTATTTATATTAATCTTCGATATGTAGATCTTTGTTCCCAGCATAAGATATTTCATTATCAAGTTCAAAGATAAATATTAAGGTAATTGTGTCATTTCTCCATCTTTAATTTTAAAGTGGAATGAGAGTAACAAAATGTGAAAAGGTAACAGAAGTATTTTCAAATTATAGAGGGCGAAGCCTTCATATATGTAGAGAAGCTCACATTTTTTATTCCTACTACATCCGGGGACCCGTACTACTAATGGTAAAAATTTTGCTCACATCGGGAATTTGCGTGTGACATAAACAAAATGTCGGAAATGCAAAGTCATTACTTAAAAGCGCATTGCAAACGAAGTAATAAACCACCACACTAAGAAACGTTTTGTAGACCCAGACTAGGCCTTAACGACTAGGGTTGTACATCGAACCCGATAACGAAGCGCCTCCATTATTCTGGTAATGTGAACTGCACGAAATGATGGATACGCTGGGATACAGAAAAATATATAGCATAAAAACATGTTTGTGCATTTAATTCATGACTAATAAATACCACATAGATTTTATTTTAGTTTTAGCACCAAGGAAACAGTCAGCCACTCAATATTTTATTTAATACAATGAGTGAATGACCGGAACATTTAATGATTTACGTGATAAAAACACTGAATGTTAAACCCTTTGGTGATTCTGTCGTGTTGCCCCTGGCAGGGGGCAATACGACGGAATCCCCAAACGGAGAGTAATGAACATGTAAAACTGTTGATGAATGCCTTCGCCCTCTCCATAGGTTTACCTATGTATTATTTATAAGTATGTCAAAATTTTTGGGGTCTCACTCACCAAGACAAATATTCTATGATTGCCACTGTGTTCTGCCTCAATACAAGCAACATGACAAGGTATTTTTGCCACGACAAAATCATGGAAAATGACCAAAACACAATGGGCATACTGTATATCCTTTAATGATGTCAAATTCTTTACCCAGAAAAAAGGCACAATTTCCATCTTGTCACATACACCCACCCCAAAGTAAAAAAATTTACGCCCCCAGGCCCCTTTGAAAATTCTTGGATCTGAACCCGAAAACTGATCAAGAAAAAAATAACGAATTTTCAGAATAAATAAATTAATCATTTACTTTTAGAATATGAAAACATTTTGAAACTTGTCTGTCAGCTTTATGTTCGATTTCTTGAGCACTGACATAAACTGGTCAGTACTGGTGTGAATCATTGAATGGTAATCCCCCCCCCCCCCACCCGCACACTCGACACGAAACGTCTATGCCATGGTCAGTATAAGGATAAAGACATGTTTAAATCTGTGAGTGTGCTCAGTCCTACAATAAACAGCGCGATACAGACGTATTTTTAACTAAATACATTTCGATAAGATGCACTGGAAATATGTGGATCGATCGTCTAACCTTAGAGGTTCTGTGGCGGAAAGTTTTTCTATCTTCGATACACTTCTTCTCTTCATGGAGGCCGCCATTTTCAATCCCGCAGATTCTAATCATCAGGTCAAAATGAGAAATCAATAAAATTAAAATGAAATTCTCAATACAAATTTTATCGCTTTAATAACAATAGTTTTATTAAATTACGCACTTTTTAAAACTTTTTGAATGCCTATGCTGTCCTTAAACTTCAGCATGACCTTTCTTCCTGTAGCCTTGAACTTGCCTGACTTCCACCGGTATAATGGCTTCGTTTTTGACCGTAGCTAACCGACTTGCCAGTGCTTCGCCGCTGCTCCTGCACAGTTATAGACATGTCGTGCAAAAAGCATGGTGTAGTGTGGTTGCGGGGAGCACTCAGCACACGCTGAGTGTCAGGAAAAGAATAGAGGATACCAAGAAGGCGGCTTTACTGGGTGGCGGATTAAAACGTATAGAAAAACAACACAAGAAGGTTAATCTTTTGAGTAACAGTTTGATCCGTCCCAGGACTCTACAGCACTAAAAAATTCAGTCTTCATTTGGCCAGTGAACCAGAAATTTTACTAGCCAGCCAGAAACTTTTACTCACCAAATATATATACATGTAAAAGTTTGTAAAAAAAATCCTGCCGGATGAAATGAAATGAAACATTGATTTTTTAAGTTGACATGACTTTTTATTGTTTCAATCCATTTAAAACAAGATGATTAACTGTTGTCCATTTTGGAATAATCCAGGAGTGTTCATATGCCTATATTTTTCATATTTGTTGCTCTAATATTGAGGCACACTTAAACTCTGTTTTTGAATTTATAATGTCGGTTTCTTTTCGACAGAATTTACAAGTGTCTGCCCACAAGAATTTGAAATTTTATCTGTAAGTTAAAATCGAGAGTCAAACACCCAATCATTAGACAAACACCTCTAGAATTCTTTATACGGTTTTTGTCCTACTATGGGGTGTTTGACTCTCGATTTTAATTTACAGAAAAAATTTCCAATTCCAGCTGTGTCTGGGGTTTGCCCGCACTCCTCGTCGAACACTAGCTATAACTTGGTTCCATTATTCTTGTAACACTAACTACGTTTAAATTTGCTAATGTCAAATGAAGAGGTAGATGCTTCTGTTGAAATCGACACTGAAAAGAAAATGTCGTGTTCTGTTTGGAAAATTTCAAGTCGAAATCATGACCGCATACAATGTGTTTTTATGTAGTAATCAATGTGAGTTAGATGCTCTAGTTTATCGAAACTGAATAGCCAAATTGGTTGTTGTAAAGCGCATAACAGATCATGATTTTGATAATGTAATTTCACAGTGGAAACGGACAAACTTGATTTCCTTCTCAAGAAAAAACTGGTCGCAATTTGGCAAATGAATTCGAAAAAGACTCACCAAATCCTATAATATGGTGATTTGGTCGCATTGTAGAGCACTGCGTCCCCCAAATTATTCATCCCAAGGTCATTTCGTTCCAGAGTCAAATTCGATCTGGCTCCAGTCTATCTCATTCTGGCCCCGTATAAAGCAATGCACATGTAATTTTGACATGATATTAGGCCCTATGTATCAAATTTGTTTGTTTTCAGAAGTCTAAGGTAACATGGTAATGTTCAAAATCTAGGCCTAATGTTTTTATAACAAAAGTCTAAGGTAACATGGTAATGTTCAAAATCTAGGCATAATGTTTCTATAACAAAAGTCTAAGGTAACATGGTAATGTTCAAAATCTAGGCATAATGTTTCTATAACAAAAGTCTAAGGTAACATGGTAATGTTCAAAATCTAGGCCTAATGTTTCTATAACAAAAGTCTAAGGTAACATGGTAATGTTCAAAATCTAGGCATAATGTTTCTATAACAAAAGTCTAAGGTAACATGGTAATGTTCAAAATCTAGGCCTAATGTTTTTATAACAAAAACTTTTAGTCTATCATAATGTAAGGTAATTTATATTTAAAAGTTGAAGTCATGCTTCTCACGTCCATTTCTAGTTCCCTGTTCATAAATTGTGTGGGAAAAATTTCTGGTTGACAGGCCTCCTTTGAGTCCCTGAATTTTCATTTATTTTAACTTGACATGCAAAAATTACTCACGATTTGGGTTAATAAATAATCCATTTTTAAGAATCCATTTTTTCTTTTTCATCTATGATATGTTAAATGATGCTAATTAATTTTTATCACAATTGTTTACGATTCATCATGTCCACTATTGTAATTGGAACTAAGGTCACGTGAGGTTATGAAGGTCTTACCAGAGTCATAGTCGGGGCCCAAAATAGGCTTTATCTACTTGCGCTTACTGTATTAAAAAGTCCCAAAAAGAAATCCCCTCTGTTAGGCCCCAATTATCTTGAAAGGCCACCTCCTCTGCCACTGAAACTGCTACAGGTATATATTGACCCTCACCTGCGATATGTATTGACACCCGCCTTTCATATTCAGTAATTCAGAGATGGTGATTGTCTCATGGTCATTAGATTTTGATCTTCAATGAGAATACAGTAAAATCTGCTTTAGCAATTACAACCACCTGTGTATAAAGACCACCTGGTCACAAAGACTACTTTTTGCTGTCCTGAAAAGTACCATTTGTGTACAAATCAACCTGTAAATAAAGACCACCACTCTATAAAGACTGGTTTTGTTGTGTCCCTAAAGTGGTCTTTACATACAAGTTTCACTGTACATATAAAGAGACTTTTTACAGAAATCCATAAGCAGTAGGGGTCATTTTATAAGGGATAGGGTCAATTTGTCAGGCAGTCAGGGGTCAAAATATTGGAAAGGGAGTCATTTTAATTTAGCGGTCAATCTATCATATAGTTCAAAATATCATATGACATCTGATCAGTACAAAGTAACTTATGAAAACTGATCCTTCTGAATTCTGAACACTGGACAAAAGCATGGTGATGTATGTTGACAGTAAATCTAAAAATCGGGCTAGTCTTGGTTATAAATATATCAGTATTTAACACCAGAATGGACCAGAATTATTGCCTTATGGCATGGTCAGCTTCCAGCTTCCAGAAACTCAAACTTTAATAAAAAAAATGAGCAAATTACATGTTTGAGTAAGGTTCAGTTTGGACAATTCATCTTTGTTTGATTTTTGTAATTACATTTTCTGTTGCAGGGAAAGTTAACAGCTCGTGAGAGAGTTCTGTTACTGCTAGACCCAAAGTCATTTGTGGAATATGATTTGTACTTGGAGCATGATTGCACAGACTTTGACATGGACAAAGAGAAGGTAAAATTTCTGTATCAATAATAGTTTTCCATAGTTGAAAGTCCAATTTTGCTGGGATTACATATTTACTTAAAAAATGAAGTAATCTGTTCTGTATTCTAAAGAATTGCAAGTGTTGTTTTATTTAAGAAGTGCAATCATTCAAATATATTTTAATGATTTGCCTGACCCTCCTTTTTTGGAAGGGGGGGGGATGTATGTCAGCAATATTCCAAATACAGTAATGGGAGAATGAAAGAGCAAAATTCCTTAAAAAATAATTTTGGATGAGTCTTCTTGATAGTTCATTCATGCATGTAATTTTTATTTTTGGTAATTTCTTGAGAAAACAATCCTAACTAAGACAGATAACTTTTAAAATTTTTGCAAACAACAAAAGCTACTCATGACATATTTTCTTAAATGTACATTTTTTTGACTAAATCAGTAATATGAAATGTTAATGTAACACTGTATGACCTCTATAAATAACTGACCACCAATTAAACGTAGAATTATTAAATGTATACGGTATTGGAAATAAAGATCATATATCAAAATCACAGAGCTACATCAGATATTAATCAATGAACAGGTGCTTGTTACAAATGTTTGTTATTTGTGAGTACTTCTACTTCTGTATATATCATCCAATATGTATAACTATACATTTTGATATTGATAAGGTCATAAAAGCTTGTTCTATTTTGGTGGCAACCTTTGTAAACAGGTGCCCTATATACATAGGTGCCCTGTAAGCATGGTTTGAATCTATTGTCATGACATTATTTGATAATCCTTAATGTAATAATTGCCATGTTGTACTGTTGATTAATGTCCCACTCAAGAATCTTTCACTCATATGGAGACGTCACTAAATGCTGGTGAAGGGCTTAAAATTTTGACCTAAGCTTGGCAATTATGGCCATTGAGTAGTGATAGTTCTTTAATGAGCTGATACCTACTGTGACACAGGACCTTAGTTTTTACTGTCTCATCCAAAAATTGCTACATACATATATACAGTTGCAGTTTTAGTGAGTTTGGATAGTTACTCTATAATATCCTGATGATTAGTGCTGAATAGGTGCTCTCTGTACAAAGGTGCGATGAAATAGATTAGCAGTGCTCCCACTTCTTTTTTCAGAATATAGGTTGTTGTACCCCATGTGTGGCAAAAATAGGGGTACAAGGATACGAATCAGGGATACAAATACACAAAATTTATTCAAAAGGAATTAAATAGTTTTATCTTACTCATCTTGTCCCGCATTTTAATAGATGCAAATGTCTGTGGATCTTATGTCGATATATATATTGTGACATCACACGTGGATAATGCACTTAGTTCAACATCTATTGACAACTATTGGACTTTCATAACATTGGGATTCAAGAGTTACTGTGTCAAAAATTGCATAATCAAAATCTGTAAAGATTTCAAATCATTCCTTTATCTTGGCACTCTGCTTTGAAGTTGAAGTCTTCAGTCAGGACACTGCAAGCTGTGTTCAGTGGAATGTGACTTTCAAATGATGAGAATCTTGCAGTAGTCTTGAAGTTGGGAAGTCTTGGGGGAAAGGCAAATACCCTAAAATTTTAGGATTTATTGTTTTATAACCATTGACACTGTTTACAAAGTTAGGATAGGACACAGGGAACTGACATCACTGTGGTGTTACTATTATAATGACTATGAATTTTGGTGTGATAGGCATTCACTACGTGTGAATGCACGTGGTGTGTTTTGATTTTGTGCATGTTTTGTAATGAAACTGCGTGATTCATGCAGGTTTTTGTGTGTCTGGGAACACTGATTAGTATAAGACAACTAATTTTGTGGCTATTGATAATCAATGTTGCTCTGATATTGTCGTTGTGAACAGATGCACTTTGTACAGGTGGAAATCTAGTAAGGTTTGACTGTTATGTAAGTATGTAATTATTCTAATCTATTTTTATAGTATCCTGGTGACAGTGTGGTAACTGGAAGAGGAACAATCAATGGAAGGACCTGCTTTGTTTTCAGTCAGGTAAGAAAGTACAACTCTGAAAGTTATCACAATTATTTTTCAAATTGTAAAACTAATCTTTCATTGAATGATTTCATTTAGAAAAATTTACTACATTTACAGGGTTTTTGAAATCTGCCGGTCTTACCGGCAAAACCGGTAAATTTGACAAAAGTCTGGTGAAATTTGTCAAATGATCAATCCAAATGATCGGTCAATTGTAAAACATGGAGGCCTTGTGGCCTATCAAGTTTCCTGCTTATTTCTGTGGAAACACTGCGTAAAACCAGATGATTTTAAATAATCAACACCTGAAATAACCGGTCGTCAGATGCGACCACTTTAGTGTCTGGGCAACCAGAAGTTGATCAAAGTCTGACAAAGACAAGCAGTTACTGGTCCAAAATAAACATCCCGCTAAATTCATGTCACGGCCATCATTTATTTCAGACAAGACATAATCCTCTTTTTGTGTTAATATTAAAGTTATATCTTATCCACACGCAGAAATTATTATGTCTGATCATGTGAGAACCATGTGATTGAACATCGACCTGTCATGGCTGACGGCGAGTATCACATACTCCTTGTGAGGTTTAAAAATGAAAGTCGTTCATTCCCCAGAAAATTAAAGATATGTTTACTCAAAAGAGCTTGTAAATGGATAGATTAGACTTCAATGCAGCTAGCAGTGGCAGGATTCCTGCTGATTAAAATGCATTTCAGTCAAGCGAAGTAGATCTAATTTATATTTATTTGCCTTCAACATTTTTAAACTGTAATCGTTAACAGCTTAAACAGGAGACGTTCGACCCAATGTTGTTATTTTCAACCAAATTCACATTTGGCCCATCGACATACGTTTGTTATATCCTTTTATTGTGCATTAAAATAGTCGTTTATAACTGACTTAGGAATAATAAATTGCTGGTCCTCCTTTGTGTTTTTCTTTACTTTTTACAGCGATATTTATCAAAAAAATTTGGGCCACCACTTTATCATTTGGGCCAGTAGTTCTGAAATTTTACTCATCCTTGTGTTTATTTTTCAGTAATATTTATATAAGGACCAGTAAAATTTTGCTACGACCAGTGAATTGAGTAATTCACTGGTCAGGTTGACTAGTAAATTATTTTTCATTTCAAAACTTCTGCATTTAGAGTTCATATTAAATACAAAGTCTCTCACCTGTAATCAGCAGGGCTTCAAGTCCCGCTGGAACCTAACCCAATTATGTGAGGAAGATTGCTAGTTAATTTTCACAAAGCCTTTGGTCTTTTTCTTACGTTCAACATAACTGGGTTGTCTCCCCCAAAAATTAAAACTGGTTGCAATGGTGTAAATGGAAAAATTGTTCAGTTTGTATAAACCATGCAAACAAGAGTCCATAGCTTAGGTCTTATGTTATTGCTCTTCTACCTAAAGCTGATTACATCATCATAGAAAATATCTAGCATAACATACACTGATGACATCATAGAAAAATATATAGCATGACATGTAACTGATGACATCATCATAGAACATATCTAGCATAACATACACTGATGACATCATAGAAAAATATCTAGCATGACATACACTGATGACATCATAGAAAAATATATAGCATAACATACACTGATGACATCATAGAAAAATATATAGCATGACATACACTGATGACATCATAGAAAAATATATAGCATAACATACACTGATGACATCATAGAAAAATATATAGCATAACATACACTGATGACATCATAGAAAAATATATAGCATGACATACACTGATGACATCATAGAAAAATATCTAGCATGACATACACTGATGACATCATAGAAAAATATATAGCATAACATACACTGATGACATCATAGAAAAATATATAGCATGACATACACTGATGACATCATAGAAAAATATATAGCATAACATACACTGATGACATCATAGAAAAATATATAGCATAACATACACTGATGACATCATATTAAAATATCTAGCATAACATACACTGATGACATAATAGTAAAATATCTAGCATGTCATATAACTGATGATATCATCATAGAACATATCTAGCATAACCTAATACTGATGAAATCATCATAGAAAATTAAATAGCATGACACAAAACTGATGACATCAACAAAGAAAATATCTAGCATAACATAAAGCTAATGAAATCACCATCATACGAAAATATCTAGCATAACAAAGCTGACAGCTAATGAAATATCTAGCATAACAAAGCTGATGACATCATATGGAAGATATCTAGCATAACAAAACTGATGACATCATCATAGGAAGATATCTAGCATAACAAAGCTGATGACATCATATGGAAGATATCTAGCATAACAAAACTGATGACATCATCATAGGAAGATATTTAGCATAACAAAGCTGATGACATCATCATATGAAGATATCTAGCATAACGAAACTGATGACATCATCATAGGAAGATATCTAGCATAACAAAACTGATGACATCATCATAGGAAGATATCTAGCATAACAAAGCTGATGACATCATCATAGGAAGATATCTATCATAACAAAGCTGATGACATCATCATAGGAAGATATCTAGCATAACAAAACTGATGATATCATCATAGGAAGATATCTAGCATAACAAAGCTGATGACATCATCATAGGAAGATATCTAGCATATCAAAGCTGATGACATCATCATAGAGTTGTTGTTGTTTTGTTGTTTAGCGTCTCACACAAGAATCTTTCACTCATATGGAGACTTCACCAAATACCAGTGAAAGGCTTCAAATTTTGACCTATGCTTGGCAATTATGGCCATTGAGCAGTGAGGGTTAACAGGGGTGGAAATTAATAAAAACATCCTCAGGAGCCAAACAGGCTCCGAAGTTTTAAATTCTAGGAGCCCAGATTTAAACTTGGGGGCCTGTCATATTTACTTGAATAAATTTTAGCCAGTTTGTGACCTTAACATTTTTGCTCAGCCAGGTAAATGCTTTACTAATATTGTGCTTGCCCGCCATGAAAATTTGGTTGCCTGCAAAGAAAAAAAATATTTGAGTCAATTTTGTGTTTATTAATTTATTGTTATTTTAATAAATATATACAATGTAAATTGTCTCTGAATGATATACATTGTATTTGCAAGTAAATTAATTGTAAATGCTTCTGCATTGTCAATATCATTTATATCAATCATTATTATTACTTTTTTACAATGTAACTACTGTATGTTTAAATTGATGCAAATTACAAAAGTTTTCATTTTTTAAAACAAAATCTATTCACTTTATGTATCTCATTAAAGCTTTTATTCACAACAACTAGTTTTCCTTTTATCATTCACCTACATTTAATTAAGATATCATAACTTTTATGCAATGTATAGTATTACATGTACATATATCATCATTTTAACAGATTCTGAAATTCAGTTCCGTTCGGTATCGATTCTTTTATTACACACACCCAACTTCCATTTCCTCCATAAACTGCAAGCAACAACAGTCAACACACGATGTGTTCTGTGACATTTTTGGCCATGAGGTAAAGACTAACATATTAACTTGTCAATAAAATAATTATTTTAGTTTCTAACGTGTTTTTAGCAATCCATTTAAACTACAAATAGAAGGAAATTGATCACTTTCGAAACTTAAGCTTTTTGAAATGACGAATGCAGAATGTTTGTACTTCTTTCATTTTGATAAAAGCGGACATTCGAACTTAACATGTCAAAATTTTAGCTTCATCAGATTGGGAATTTTAAGGACCAAAATTGGGAAAAACAGATACAATAAAACCTGCTAAAGTGGCCACCTCTATATAAGGATTACCTGTTTATAAGGGCCATTTATTTCAAGTCCCTTGACTGCATACATCAACTAAATTGAACCTGTGTATAAGGGTCACCTGTATATAAAGGTCAATATTTTCTAGTCCCTTGGGTGGCCCCTATATACAGGTTTCACTGTACTATTTATGACTGGAAATAGACCGAATAACAGCCCAAAAAAGTGTCAAAAAAGTCCAGAAACCAACTCGCCGAACGGGCGACTTCGTACATAAAACAATTCACCTGATCGTAAATTCAGTCACCTTGGGCAAACAGGCACCTGGTTAACATGCCGACAACTACTGTGACACGGAACCTCAGTTTTTACTCTCTCAACCTGAAGGACAGGAAATGCCAGCCACCTCTGCTGAGTCTGTAACTCGTGACCCTCAAACTAGGGACCCTTAAACTCATGATCCTCCAGTTGTGAATTGAGTACTCTACCCCGGAGCCACAATCACTTTGACATCATCATAGAAAATATCTAGCATAGCACAAAACTGATGTCATCATCATAGAAAATATCTAGCCTAACATAAAACTGATGTCATCAACATGGAAAATATCTAGCATAACATAAAACTGATGACATTATCATAGAAAGTATCTAGCCTAAAACAAAACTGATGTCATCATCATAGAAAATATCTAGCCTAACACAAAACTGATGACATCAACATAGAAAATATCTAGCCTAACACAAAACTGATGACATCAACATAGAAAATATGTAGCCTAACATAAAACTGATAACATTATCATAAAAAATATATACCCTAACATAAAACTGATGACATCATCATAAAAAATATCTAGCCTAACACAAAACTGATGTCATCAACATAGAAAATATCTAGCCTAACACAAAACTGATGTCATCAACATAGGAAATATCTAAAGTTTACAAGAAACATTTAAATCTGTGCATTATTTATATACCTTCATGTTGAATAGTTTTTAACACATTTCATCATTCTCACATCAGCAGTTCTTCAATTTCAAGCTTGTAAATCTGAAATGTGTATGTTTGTTAACTCTTTGCAGCGGTTCATATTAACAGATATTTTCAGATATGGTCTATGTAATGTACATGTATATGGACTCGTCAGATAGTTGTGGTTTTTTTATAGTATACCTTATTTTATTTATTTTCCTAGGATTTTACTGTTTTTGGTGGAAGTTTGTCTGGTGCACATGCTAAGAAAATCTGCAAGGTACATTTTGTATATCAGTTTAAATTCATTTCTGTATGTAAATCGATAAATAATTTCAATTGTGGTATCAGTTGATGTTTCTCTTCATATTCCAGATTTAAATTTATTCAGCCAGTTAAATTTTTGGCACTTCCAACTCATCTTCATCCCTTTATCCTTACTTTTGGCTGGTAATCCCATCATCTATTTAATGTTTTTTTACAAAATACCAAAACAGGGTAGAGATGTTTAATACAATGCTTATAATTAAACTATTTATGAACTCAATGAGAAGTAATTTGAAGTAAAATATATGCCAATTATATATATTTATATATATATACACTTCTTACCTCAGATAATGGATCAGGCTATGTTGATTGGAGCACCTGTGATTGGTTTAAATGACTCTGGTGGAGCCAGAATTCAAGAAGGTGTACAATCTCTTGCAGGATATGCAGACATATTTCAGGTATAAGCTTGTTTAGTAAGACAGGAAGAGATAATTCTCAGTTATATTACCTGATATTACATTTTAATTCAGTTTGTTTATTTCTGGACACATTCATGAAAAATTGGATAATGCCACACAGTCATGTTTATATTTTTTTATTGAAATATTTGAAGGATACTTTATTCGAATATTTTCTACATTCTAAAAAGCATTATTAAGATGTCTGGTAACAACTAACCTATTCCAAAGAAAGACTTATGTGTCTGATTATTCCCCCACCATGCAATGGAATGCACCCCTTTTTGTGACTTTCCATAATTAACAGGAAAGGACATTTATTTGTCCAGTAATATCCAAATGTTTTATTATATACTAGACCATCATATGACCTTACATCATTTCAGTAATATCCAAATGTTTTATTATATACTAGACCATCATATGACCTTACATCATTTCAGTAATATCCAAATGTTTTATCATATCCTAGACCATCATACAACCTTAGACCATTTCAATAAGAGACAGAACATTGGCTTACATATGTAGGTGTCCAGTAATACCCAACCTACTCTAAATAAAATACAAAATTTAGAAACATAGAATACTTCTAGATGAAGTTAATGGTTTTAGTAGAGATACATGTGTATTCTCTCGCATCAAGTATCTGGGTTTTTTTGTTATCTACTTTATCTCTAAAGAAACAGGAATTCAAATATATGTGAACTTACATTCAAAGTTTTTTATTTCAGAGAAATGTTGATGCTTCTGGAGTCATACCACAAATTTCCCTCATTATGGGACCTTGTGCAGGTAAAGATATTCTAATTATTCAAGCTATTATAAAGATGAATGTATTATAATTATTAAAGATATAAAAATATTATAATTAGTAAAGATATTATAAAGGTATTATAGTTATTAAAGAAGTTATAAAGAAATTATAATTATTACATATATTATTAAGATATTATAATTATTACAGATATTATAACAATGCATAAAGATATTATAAGTATTATCGTAGGATTATCATATATTCTATACACCTTGATCAATTCAGAAGGGATTTGTTGCATTCTATCTAATAAACAAAATCAGAGTTTATGGAAAGTAACTATGTTGAATTACTTAAATTACTGATTAATTAACGATCATATAACATTGCTGCAAATTTCAAATCATTCTAAAGACTGATTTACGGTACATTTGAGAACCAACTATACCTTTATTTGCTGAAAATTCATAGCACATTTAAAATCCACGCCACTTGATCTATAGTATCATACCTGACAGCTCTTTAGATATTTGTGAAAAATTTTGCATTTATAAAGGATTTTCTGCCTTCTGTGAATCTTTAAGAAATTGTACATTCTAGTGCAATGGTATGTATTTCTGGATTTTTTGTCCATTGGCAACTCTGGCATTTATATGTTAAATGCAACTGGTGGCAAACAATATGTATGTGATTTCGATGGCTCTTGATGTGGAGAAAATGTTAAAAGCAATATTATTATCAGAAATTAAAGAGAGATTATAAAAATTTCCCAGGAATAACTCAACATAAAATGAATCAAGGAAGTATTTTACATTCCAGGTGGGGCTGTATACTCCCCAGCTCTGACGGATTTTACATTCATGGTTAAGGTAAGTCCTCTGGATATGGTGTTGAGCCTCAATTGATATCGCTTTATGATTAAGTTCAGTTTTATTTAGGTGTTATAGAGCATCGTTTGACTTCTTTATGCTAATGTTGAAGGATAAATTTGTCCTAAATGTTCTGTTAATGTCATGTTTATGCTTCATATTTCATCATATAAAACATAATCATATGTAATGTCTAAGCATATATCAAAAAACAAAGATATCTTTCTCTTCAGTTTCATTTCTATGCTATTTTCCTTGCTGTATGCATTTTTTATTTGTAACTTTTTTTTCTTGGTGATTTCCCAATTCTACTCAAGAGCAAATATTGTTTTAACAATAGATAAATAGAAATACAGTTCACCCCCATTGTAATGCCCTCCGTTATAATGCCAAACCCTCATAACGCCACTTTTTCTTGAAGAACAGATTTCCTCCCATATAATTCCTTCTTGGTAATGCCAAAACCTGCACACCACCATCCGCCACCGATTCTCCGGTACAAATGGTCATTTTTACATGTTAAATCCCTCGAACATATCGCCAGACCAGATGAAAAAAAAAAACCAGGTTTGAGTAAAACTTTTAGCTGATGATAGCTTGTTTACTTCATATTTCGACTGCAAATGGAGATAACTCAAATATTGACTGTCATAAACTAGTATCTGGTTGTATGAACAAAGTGTAGAAGTCAGACGGGGACCAGCTTACTAGTGTCGCGCTTCCGTGAGAGTTGGAAAAAATCAACATGTCATGTGTTTACACAGCAATTATCACACATCAAGAAATAATTATGAGTAGATGATATATATCGGCTTAAATCATTTGTATTACTGGCCTATCAAACAGTTATTAAATCAAAAACAATGAAGTTAACATTAGAAATGTTTACAGGCTAATGTTAGAACAGATCTAGATTTTTCGGCTGTCGAACATGTACTGCTACATATTTTGGATGGTTTAATTTTGGCCATTTTAATAGGGTGGCCAAATTGTCCAAACTTAAACAATAGACAAAATATCCGATTTTACGATAGCAAGTTGTAAACAGGATATGATATACAACAGGGATTAAACACGTGTCATGATGAAAAAGATTACACCTTGAAAATAGTAAACCTCGATATATTGCCAAACCTGTTATACCGCCAAAATTCAGGAAGACAAAAGGTGGCGTTATATTGGGGGTGAACTGCATATTCATTCTCATGATTTTTATTACCAGTAGTTTGAGGTTGTAAATTCAAAAAGGGACGTAAAAGTTCAAAATTATGTTGAC
Organism: Atrina japonica; assembly: GCA_030159075.1. Classification (NCBI taxonomy): domain Eukaryota; kingdom Metazoa; phylum Mollusca; class Bivalvia; order Pterioida; family Pinnidae; genus Atrina; species Atrina japonica. The sequence continues at coordinate 1,298,057 of BROG01000017.1, read as the reverse complement.
TATGTATTTTCATTGTCTGATTCTCATTTATATCTTAGCTCAGAGTTTATTCATCCTTCACAAATAAATTGAACTACTACAAATAAAAAAAACTTTGAAGTCCTCCATTATACTCTCATTCACAGTTTGTGTATAATGTAATTTTTCTTTTTACTTTAGGATACATCTTATCTTTTCATTACTGGCCCTGATGTAGTCAAGGTAAGCTGTCTTTATTTTGAAAACATTTCAATAAAATATATACACTATCTGTGTTACCTTTGTAGAACTGTTTTGACTGTGTAAATCCTCTGAGCCCACATATAAGGTCCCTGTTTTGACTGTGTAACACCTTCTGCAGTATGAGCCCACGTATAGGGCACCTGTTTTGTTTTTATAACACCTCCTACAGTATGAGCCACATATAGGGCACCTGTTTTTTATGTGTAATTCCTCCTACATTATGTACTTTATGAGCCCAAATATAGGGTACTCGTTTTGACTGTGTAACACCTCCTACAGAATGAGGCATCTGAAGGGTACCGGTTTTGTCTTTATAACACCTCCTACATTATGAGCCACATATAGGGTACCTGTTTTGTCTTTATAACACCTCCTACAGTATGAGCCACATATAGGGTACCTGTTGTGTCTTTATAACACCTCCTACAGTATGAGCCACATATAGGGTACCTGTTTTGTCTTCATAACACCTCCTACAATATGAGCCACATATAGAGTACCTGTTTTGTCTTTATAACACCTCCTACAGTATGAGCCACATATAGAGTACCTGTTTTGTCTTTATGACACATCCTACAGTATGAGCCACATATAGTGTACCTGTTTTGTCTTTATAACACCCCCTACAGTATGAGCCACATATAGTCTACCTGTTTTGTCTTTATGACACCTCCTACAGTATGAGCCACATATAGGGTACCTGTTTTGTCTTTATAAAACCTCCTACAGTATGAACCATATATAGGGTACCTGTTTTGTCTTTATAAAACCTCCTACAGTATGAGGCATATATAGCGTACCTGTTTTGACTGTAACACTTAAAACAGTATGAGCCCACAGATATGGTACCCGTTTTGTCTGTGTTACTCCCCCTACATTATGAGCCTACATAGTACCTATTTTGTCTGTGTAACTTCTACAGTTTGAGCCCACATATTGTCTATCTGTTTTGACTGTAACTCCTCCTATAGTATGATCCAACATATAGGGCATCTGTTTTGTCTATTTAAGTCCTACAATATGAGCCTACATATAGGGTACCTGTTTTGTCTATTTAAGTCCTACAATATGAGCCAACATATAGGGCACCTGTTTTGTCTGTTTAAGTCCTACAATATGAGCCTACATATAGGGTACCTGTTTTGACTATGTAACTCCTCCTAAAGTATGAGTGGTCATAGGGTACCTGCTTTGTAACCCCTTTATGATCTCACATATTGGGTACCTGTTTTGTTTGTCTAACTCCTCTGACATTATGAGCCCACATATAGATTACCTGTTTTGTCTGTGTAACTCCTCCTAAATCATGAGCCCACATGTAGTCTACCTGTTTTGACTGTGTAACTCTTCCTGTAGTATTATTCAACATAAAGGACACCTCTTTTGTCTGTTAAACTCCTCCGACAGTATGAGCCCACATATAGATTACCTGTTTTTTTGGTTAATTGTCTATGTGACTCCTACTACATTATGATCCCACATATAGGGTACCTTTATTTATTTATTTATTTTTTCTCTTATTTTTTAAACTCCTCATACATTATGAGCCCACATATAAGGGACCTGTTTTGTCTGTGTAGCTCCTACTACATTAAGATCCCACATATAGGATACCTGTTATTTTTTTGTTTTTTGTTTTGTTTTCTGTTGTTGTTAAATCCTCATACATAATGATCCCACATATATGGCCTGGTTTGTCTGTGTAACTCCTCCTACATTATGAGCCCACATATAGTGTTCCTTTGTTTTTGTAACTCTTACTACATAACAGATGGTGGGCTATTCATATGGCCCTGCATCCGTGGTCTGTCCGTCATCCGTCCGTTGTCTGTCTGTCATCCATCTGTCATCAGTCTGACGTCTGTCCGCCGTCCATCCTAAACAATTCTTGTTACCGCTATTTCTCAGAAAGGACTAAAGGGATCTCCTTGAAATTGAACATGAAGGCTCTCCTTGAGGTCTAGTTGTGCATATTACATTTTTAAAGAGATTGGAATTCAACATGGCTGACAGGCGGTCATCTTGGATTTTGACCAAAGAACGTTTGTTACTGCTATTTCTCAGAAAGGACTGAAGGGATCTCCTGGAAAAATGACATGAAGGGTCCCCTTGAGGTCTAGTTGTGCATATTACATTTTCAGAGAGATCGGAATTCAAAATGGCCAACAGGTGGCCACCTTGGATTTTGACCAAAGGAAGTTTGTTACCTCTATTTCTCTGAAGTATTGAAGGGATCTACTTGAAATTTGACATGATGGTTCCCCTTGAGGTCTAGTTGTGCAGGGTTTGAAATTTCCACTCAGATTTACAACTTTTTAACAATGTATAGTGTTATGATTATTTTACCAAATCCTGAAATTCAGGTCCGTTCAGTATTGTTCTTTTATTTACACACATCCAACTTCTACTTCCTCCACAAACAGCAAGTATCAGCAGTCAACACACGATGTGGTCTGTGACATTTTGGGCCATAAAGTAAGGCTAAAGTGTTTAATTGTCAATAAAATAATTATTTAAGTTTCTAATTGTTTTTTGTAATGTATTTTAAACTAAAAATAGAAGATGATCACTTTCGAAACTTAAAAGGGAATCATGATTTTCAGTATGGCGTCAGTGGGCCTACTTGCCAAACGGGCGAGTTCATTATCTAAATTTACTCGCCTGAAACCATTTCTTACTCGCCAGTTGATTTTTCGAACCCTGCTGTACATATTACATTTTCAAAGAGATTGGAATCCAACAAGGCTGACATGTGACCATCTTGGATTTTGACCAAAGGAAGTTTGTTACCACTACTTCTCAAAAAGGACTGAAGGGATCTCCTTGAAATTTGACATGAAGGTTCCCTGTGATGTCTAGTTGTGCATATGAGATTTTCAGAGAGATTGGATTCCATCATGGCTGACAGGTGGCCATCTTGGATTTTGACAATGGAAGTATGTATTCTCAGAATGTTTTGAAGGAATCTTTTCAAAATTGATTTTGGAGGTTCCCCCTGAGGTCTAGATCATGATGTGCATATTACATTTTCAGAGAGATCATAATCCATGATGGACACCTGTCGGCCATGTTGAATTCCATTCTCTCTTAAACTGTAAATGTTCAGTTCAAGTTCAGTTTCACTATAATCTTGTGAAATATTTAGCAGAAATATGGATTTAAGTTCAAATTCAATGTTGAGACACAGAGTAAGAGAAAAGAACAGTCTGTCATAGATCAGACATAGAACATTGCATGATGGGTGCCAAGATCCCCCTGGAATCTCGTTTTTTTTTTTTGTTAACCTCCTCATACATTATAAGTCTGCATATACGGGGCCTTTTTTGTCTGTGTAACTCCTACATTATGAGCCTCCTTCAGTATTTTATTCATATACACTTCAATATGTTTGTCATTACATCATTTTGGAACATCATTTGTGTGTCTCACAGCCACAGACTACAAAATGACATGATAATGTAATTCTGTTCTTCATTTCACTCTTCAAAAACCGAAACTCATATTTCATTAATAGAGTTTCCCATAGAATTTAAAGTGCTATAACCCAATTATAAGTGCAGTCAGTATCTGGTAGGTGAAAATTAGATTACCTTGTAGTTGAAAGACAATGCAAGATTGTGTTGATTCGTACTTTAAAAAGCAGTTCTGTCAAATTAACTACAAATATAATGAACTGCCATTCAAGATGACCATTTACCTGATGGATAGCGTATTCTAGGATAACCATTTTAGATGACCATTTACCTGATGACCATTTGACTTGTTGATAGAATACTGTAAATTGGGATATTTTGGCTTTGCTAAAATTTGGTCACTTTTGCCAAAAAATGAAGGGTTATTTTTGGTCAATTAAATTTTAGCCATATATGTTTATATTACATTTAGTTTTGGCCTACCGTCAGTTCTCAGTTTTGTCGTGTCAAACATTCCAGGGTTTGAAATATTAAAATATTAAAAAGTACCAGGTGAATGATTAGAATTGATGCATAACATGGTACTTAATTAAGATTAATGTCCACACAGTGTTATTTTATAAACCCCTTGTTTGTTAATCTATAAGACACTGAAACATTTTTTAATGTACCAATAAATAACATTGTATACACATGTTGGATGGTTTAATTTTGGCCATTTTAATAGTGTGGCCATATTGGCCAAAATTAAACAATGGCCAATATGTCCCAATTTATGTTATTCTAGGATAGTCATTTTAGATGACCATTTGCCTGATTGATAGAGTATTCGAGGATAGTCAATCTAGATGACTATTTGACTTGTTGATAGAGTATTCTTGGACAGTCTATGTAAATGACCATTTACCTGGTGGATAGAGTATTCGAGGATAGTCAATCTAGATGACTATTTGACTTGTTGATAGAGTATTCTTGGACAGTCTATGTAAATGACCATTTACCTGGTGAATAGAGTATTCGAGGATAGTCAATCTAGATGACTATTTGACTTGTTGATAGAGTATACTTGGACAGTCTACGTAAATGACCATTTACCTGGTGGATAGAGTATTTGAGAATAGTCATTCTAGATGACCATTTACCTGTTGATAGAGTATACATGGACAGTCTATGTAAATGACCATTTACCTGGTGGATAGAGTATTTGAGAATAGTCATTCTAGATGACCATATACCTGTTGATAGAGTATACATGGACAGTCTATGTAAATGACCATTTACCTGGTGGATAGAGTATTTGAGAATAGTCATTCTAGATGACCATTTACCTGTTGATAGAGTATACATGGACAGTCTATGTAAATGACAATTTACCTGGTGGATAGAGTATTTGAAGATAGTCATTCTAGATGACCATATACCTGTTGATAGAGTATTCTTGGACAGTCTTTGTAAATGACCATTTACCTGGTGAATAGAGTATTCGAGGATAGTCAATCTAGATGACTATTTGACTTGTTGATAGAGCATACTTGGACAGTCTATGTAAATGACCATTTACCTGGTGGATAGAGTATTTGAGAATAGTCATTCTAGATGACCATTTACCTGTTGATAGAGTATACATGGACAGTCTATGTAAATGACAATTTACCTGGTGGATAGAGTATTTGAAGATAGTCATTCTAGATGACCATATACCTGTTGATAGAGTATTCTTGGACAGTCTGTGTAAATGACCATTTACCTGGTGAATAGAGTATTCGAGGATAATCATTCTAGATGACTATTTGACCTGTTGATAGAGTATACTTGGACAGTCCATGTAAATGGCCATTTACCTGGTGGATAGAGTATTTGAAAATAGTCATTCTAGATGACCATATACCTGTTGATAGAGTATACTTGGACAGTCTGTGTAAATGGCCATTTACCTGGTGGATAGAGTATTTGAAGATAGTCATTCTAGATGGCCATTTAGCTGTTGATAGCAGGAATAGAAATTACCAGTGGCCCACTCACCCATGGCAAGTTCATTTGATGCTGGACGAGTGTATTTCCCCTGGAAGTCGCCCAGGTGGTGAGCACAAGTTGCTGAAATGTTTGATGACACCAGAGTGTAGCTCAGTTTATTTGATATTTGGCATTTTATTCTGATATCAGGATTGTTCTCCTATACATTGTACATGTAGGCCCACTTAATGGCTCCAAATATTTCCAATGAGCCACACTCCAATAACCACTATAGTGTACAATGAATACATCTTTACAAAAAAATTGTGACAGTTTCAGTTAAAAAATTATGTTTTAGTTCAATTAAATGGAAATTATTTTTAAAATGGAAAATAATGTCTCCATGTAATTCATTTAATTTATGGCAAACAATCAGAACTTTGAATATGGCTCCAAAAATTTAAAACTGTTGACAGATATTGATAAATGATAATTTTTTGGACACCATAATTTTTTCAGTCAGTGTAGCCCCTGTTTATAGCAAAAACTAAAGCTGATATTTTAATTAGATAAAAAAAATGAAAAGAAAAGATATATATTTTGCTAATTTTTAACTTTTTGAACTTAGCTAGTCCATTTATAGTCATTGATAGGGTAATTCATTGTGTTTATTTAAAAAAAAAATATTGAAATTAGTGTTACTATTCTTTACTTTGTGGAAAAAGTCCATTTTTAAAGGAAAACTGTTAGAATTTTTCTTCACATTTCTTTATTTGTCGAGATTTTCTCAACAGATGTCTGAAACTACCATATCTTGAGCAAGAAAAAATCTGGGCCCCTGAAATTTGATTTGGACAAGTAGGTTTTTAACCATAAGGGCCCACATGGCCCCTAGATAAAAATGTTAAGCTCTACCCCTGTGATAGAGTACCTAGGATATAAAATTCTAGATGACAATTTGACTTGTTGATAGATTATTGCAGGATGACTTTCTAAATGACCATTTACCTGATGGATAGAGTATCTAAGATATAAAATTCTAGATGACCATTTACCTGATGGATAGAGTATCTAAGATATAAAATTCTAGATGACCATTTACCTGATGGATAGAGTATCTAAGATATCAAATTCTAGATGACCATTTACCTGATGGATAGAGTATCTAAGATATCAAATTCTAGATGACCATTTGACTTGTTGATAGAGTATTGGAGGATTACTTTCTAGATGACCATTTACCTGATAGATAGAGTATTCTAGGATAGCCATTCTATATTGGGGCATATAAACTTATATATAATTTTTCTCTTATTGGCCTGTTTATGTTGGATTTCATTTTCCTTATCATTATATATGTTACTTTAAAAGGGGTTAAATGTTCTAGATGGACTTTTGTTTATATATTAATAGGGATTTTCCACCCTATCATATGGGGCCGAAATAAGGCCCCATTCCTAATACAAAATCAATGCAGTTTTCCCCAATTTGCAGTAAAAAATTCCCAATGAATACAAATGACAAAGAATTTGAAGAGATTCTTGTATTTTTACTTAGATTTCTATATTTCTGGATTTCCCAATTTTGATAAAATGTTGCTGAAATTTCCAAATCAAAAGGCCCAGGTCACATTCTCAAAAGAATGTGGAAAATCCCTAATTAAATAACAACTCTTGTTTTAATATCCACATACAATATACATGTCAGGGCTTGACGTTAATGGTTGCCCGCTTGCCTGGGGCAAGTAAAAGTAGGAACCGGGCAACACAATGTCAATAGTCCGCTGTCCAGCTGGGCAAGTAAAAATGCCAGTAGAAGTACAACCATTCATCATTTTAAAAAGCTTAAGTTTTGAAAATGATTCATTTCCTTCTATTTGTAATTCAAAATGCATTTCTAAAACCAATTAAAAACTAAAATAATTATTTTATTGACAATTAAACATGATTAATTTTAACGCATGGCTAAAAATGTCACAGAACACATTGTGTGTTGACTGTTGTTGCTTGCAGTTTATGGGGAAGGGGAACTTGGGTGTGTAGTAAAAAAGCTGATACCCAATGGAATTGAATTTCAGGATGTGTTAAAATGATGATAACACTATACATTGTATAAAAGTTATAAAATCGTTAGAGAATGAAGGTGAATTATAAAAGTAAAAATAGTTAGTGTAAATAAAAGTTTAATGAAATACATAAAAATGGATAGCTATTGTTTTCATTTTACAACAAGGAAAACTTACTTTTGTAATTTGCATTGATTTAAACACATAGTAGTAATACACTAAAATAGTAATAATAATGGTTGTTAATACATGTAATAATAATAATGCCTTTACAATTAAATTTTAACCTGTAAATGCATCATTCAGAGACAATATACATTGGATATATCTATTTAATTGAAAATTTTTCTTTACGGGCAACCAGATTTTCATGGAGGGCAACCAAAATTTCATAAGCACCTGCACAGCTGAGTAAGTTGTCAAAAATGTTAAGGTCAAGGCCTACATGCAAATTATATTAATTTAGCAATCATGCAACTTTCCCTATCAACCGCCTTTATATAATGACTTACTTGTCATATCAACCATTTTCACAGATTCCCGTTGCACTGTCCTAGCGAGATCTCAGTTTTGACTTTATAAGCGAGGATGTGGAGATCGCTAAAATTTAATATTGCTAATAAATCATTCCTCATCATAAGTGGGAGTTATCTTTTTATGCCCTGGCCTGAAAGTAGTTTGGATCATCAGTCTGTTTGTTTGTCTGTCCATAATTCCGTCCCGCTTACATATAAAGTGCAATATTTCAAGTTTGGATTGTGACACAGTAACCAACCTTAGACTGTAAGTTCATCTAAGGGTTGCTCACACTTCACTGACATCACATGCCCCTGGGGGTGGGGTGGGGTCAAAATGTAGGACATTGCAATATTTGCCAGCATAGAAATTTGTTGGGACTGAAGGCATTTGTTACTATTAGTCTATGTATGTAAAACTGTTTGTGTATCTTGGCATCAGTTTAGATATGTTTACATTTTTGATGAGTTAGCCCTGAGACAGTAGAGGCCATGTCAGATTGTACATGCATCTTGCATTTCATTGTATTATTGTTAATTAGCTATGAAAATTTACCAAAAAGTTGTGAGCTATGATGATGTTTCAGTTTTGATAATAAACATTTGGTCCAATGATCATTAAATAATGTTTAAAGTCAAAAGATAATTCTGTGTAGGTAAATCCTAGCTATATTACTATTGTCTGATTCAAATAAAATGGCGAGGTGGAGTAACCGTTTGATTATCATACAATGATTCTACTCACTTATCAGTTATGACAAGCTGCATGGAAAAAACGTTTTACTCTCACTGGATACTCGTTGACATCGTGACAAATAGGAATGATTACCTGTCTATAAAGACCAGTTTTGGTTCATCCCCTTGGGTGGTATATAAAGACAGGTTTAACTGTATAACAAAACTATTGATTAACTTATCAGCACTTGTTGTCACATTTAGACTCACCCAAATTAATAAATAGTATGGTCTACTGCCATAATTCAAGATTGAACAAGTTCATATTGCATGTGATTCTACATCATGCACCCCTGAATTCTGACAGTGGACGTAACCATTCTTTGAAATGGGCAGGTAAAAATGTGACACCAGGGGCTGATAAGTTAACAATTTGAAAAGAAACTAGCTTAAAATATCAGCTGTTTTGGCAAGCGATAACTCTTTATATTTTGAGGAGGACATATATCTATTATTGATTCAGGTATATTAAGGTATGTACATTGTCATGAGTTTTACAGTCACAGACTTTGAGTTTATTGTACAGTAAAGACATGCCTTGTCAGGGTTTTTTGTTTTTGTTAATTTTTTTAGGGAAGGGTGTCTTTGCAGGTCCAGTATAAGGCCCCATTCCCAATAGCAAATTGGTAACATTTTTTCCAATTTTAGGCCAGAAAATTCCTAGTTTTAACCTCTGCAAGGAATAAAAGTGATTGATTAAAAAGTAAACAAGAAATTGATAACACATGTAGTTGAATCTTTTTAGTTAACAAGATACAAAGTTAGGTTTGTAAACTTAATTAATTAAATACACTGGGTGTATAGTTATGCCTTTACTAAATGCAAGTATTGGATTGTATCCATTACAACAGGACCAGATAATCAGGAACAGGCATTACAATGAGATTGTGGAAATACATTTATTTGTTTTCTTTATTTTCTTTATTTGTGGATATTAATTAGGAAACAAATTGAGTATATTGTAATGAGCAGGTAAACCTTTCACTTAATTGTAAAATTACTGACACTTGGGTCAGAGGTCATGATGATATTGCTCTATTTACAATACAGTGATAATGCATTTATTCTTAGCAGCTGGATGTGGTACAAAGAAATTAGGTACAAAAAGTTTAAATGTGTGTAAAGTATTCTAATAGAAGTGTGAAATTCATCATCCATGGATCAGGGATTCTGTTGAAAGGGCAGAACCAGTTGAATAGTAGTGAAACTGCGTAAATTATCATAAAATCCTCTTTTCTATTCAACATGGAAGAGAGAAATCATATGCATAGGTCCCTTTAGATCTTCCCTTTACCTAAAATAGATAGATGTACATGTATAAACTGCCTCTATTGATACTAACACAAGAGATATTTGTATACTAAGTTATCCACATCTTTATATAACATGTGTATGTATATAAATGTTTTTCTGCCAGGTGTTCATGGTGTTGGTGCAGTGGAGAAAATCATTTTTGTATGGAAGCAATCTGTTATATGTAAATATATATATTGTGAATATTTTGAAGGAGATTTTTACACAAATTGTCTCAGTGAAATGTGTCCAGTATTAAATCTAGTACATAAAATATAGAGCTTATTAGTATGATACAGATTATTTGGATGATTCTCATTTTAAATCATGTAATGCTTGTAGCTTTCATAAATAATACATTTTTTGTAGCTTTCATAAATACTAAATTTCTTGCATGTAAATACATAAGTCAGTCATTAGTGTTACATTTGTATTTTCATATAAATTAGCATACCCAGGTCAAAGGTGAACATACAAACATGCATATGTATCAGTAAACCCACTCAAAGGTCCAGGCAAACATATGCAAGTTCAAGGTTAACACACACAGTGGTCAAGGTTAACACACAAACAGGTCAAGGATAACACACAAGTCAAGGTTAACACACAGGTCAAGAATAACACACATAAGTCATGGTTAACACACAGGTCAAGATTAACATACACAGGTCAAGATAAACACATGGGTCAAGATAAAACCACACTGAAGTTAAGGTTAACACACACAGGTCAAAATTAATATACTCAGGTCAAGATAGACACATAGTGCAAGATTAACACACACACAAGTCAAGGTTAACATACACAGGTTAAGATAATTACACAGGTCAAGGTTAACACACATAGGTCAAAGTTAACAGACACAGGTCAATGTAACACACTGGTCTAAATATAAAAAAAACACACTCAAGTCAAGGTTAACACACGCAGGTCAAAGTTAACATTCATAGGTCAAGATAAAAGCACACTAAAGTCAAGGTTAACACAGAAAAGTCACAGATAATTTACCGATATTAAGATTATAAAGTGATAGATATTAATCTGATGAATCTCCTATAATATAGCTTAGTATTCACAGAAATGTTTTTTAGCATTTCTCTGTTGTAAGTTTCATTTTTAACATTAAATACTGAAATTATATACACAAGTATTCTTGATGTGGAAAATGCACTACACAATATAAATGAGTTTTGGGATCAGATTTCATCACAATGAATAGCTAGCCATGTCTCAGGATTTCACAGACAAATTGACTTCAGTTTTTAAATCAATCTTTCAGACAGTGCAGGCAGTAAACAAAAGTAATGTTAAAAAGCTTAACAACTTCAGGTTTGGTTTACATTTCACAAGGCTGATTGATAAGTATTAAGTCTCATATATAAGGATTTGTCTTTTGGGAGCCGTATTGTACTATTTTTCAATATAATCATCCTTCAGTGTTTATACACTTTGGTCAGTGCCACTTTTAAAGAACGCCCTTTCTTGACTGTCTAGACAGTCCTCCACTGCATGTTTGATGTCATCATCTGTCTGGAAATGGGTAGCGGAAATGACCTTTTTCAATTTTGGGAATAGACGTCCCTGGGTTGATAAAGTAAGGTATTATACGATGTAAAAAGTCAGTAATTGTATAATATTCACCTTGAATAAGTCAGTAATTATATACGGTACATGTAGTATTACATATAATTATATTTTCAAGTTTGACTAATCAAGAGTTCTAGTCATTTCTGATGAGGTATATAATGTTAATTTTGTCACATTAATTCTGTAACTAATATACAATTATTGACCAGTAATGAAGTTGGCACCTTGATTGATCAACCCCAGGGAAATGATAGTCACTGAGGCCAATTGGTGAAGTAAATATAACTTTCCCTGGGGTTGATGAATCAAGACGTCAACCAATTTCAAAAGTCAACAGTTGTTTCATAACATGATTATCTTGATTTTGTCTGGCTACCATAATTTATATCAAAGAAATATAAAAAGGAACAAGTATGTCAAATACTTTCATTGATTACTCTAGTAAAAAGTAGCGGGATGTGAAACAAAAATCATGATATCATTCCTATTATGATGTCATTATAATCCTCATATACTAGTTGTTGGATTGTTATATTAACCTCCGAAATGAATTTTAGGTTGATATAACGATTGAAGAAGAACAGAAAGTATCAAATAAACCAATCAGCAACTAGTGAATAAGACAATAATGTAATAAAAACAATCATAACAACTCAAAAATCAATCTGTGACTCTGTAATGTAGCTATCATTTATTACTATCTGCTATTTATGATCATGAGCCATGTTTTGGCATAAATAGAGGCAGTGTTTTCTTGATAACATTTTTATAATTCTGCACAAGGTCACTGGAGTATTTTAAAATAGTGTCATCTCTGGTCTCTAGAAAGCATGTCATCTCTGGTTCATAGTTCACTGCACATGCTCGATAGTGATGGATTTTTGCCGTTATGGGATCGACTTTCATGACAGTTACATTATGTGATATTGTTTTGCTGACATGGTGAATGCCTAATTCCAAAATTCGTTCAGGGCGTACAATTAATTTTGTCCTTTTGGAACTAAATTTTGTATTCCTTTGTAATAGTTGAAGAAATGTCAGGTGTTGAGATGGATCTGGTACCTGATTTGGTGTGAAAAAAGCACTTTTGAAGGAGAAAGCATCAATGTTTGAAAAACTTGCTGTATCATTGTGCAAAACTTTCAAATAACCAATCATTTCTAAAAAGGTATAATTTTGCTTAGGTATGATAAATTCATCCATGTCTAAAAATGTAAGATATCTAAAGTCAGCCATGTTTCTGTATAAACAATCTTGTATTGTCAGTAATTGTCCATGGTACCAGATTTCTTTATTCATGATGTTGTCCGGTAATCTCCAGTTTATAAGAGTTACTTCCCCTTTTGAATGGTAAAATTTGAGTATTTTGTAAATGGATTCTGATATATCATTGATATAAAATGTGAAGTGTGAAACTCCAAGTAGTTTAGATAATTCAATGAACTGAATAAACAATGATATAGAAATATCACCAAATAGTGGGGGAATGCATAATCCAACCGACTTTTTACTTGAATTTTTCAAATATCCCTTAGTGTTATTGGTAGTTTTTGTAGTTAGTTTGATTTTTGTTATATTATTAGATTCTGTACTTGAGAGTGATACATATTGCAGATGGAGGTTTCGCCTTTCATATTCCTCAAGTACAGGTGTTGGCACTCTACAGAAATACATCCAGCCGCCATAAAATCTCCCGTGATTTTCACACATTTCATAGCTATATGCTGTCACATTTAGTATTCTTTTATCTCTCATTCTAAAATGACAGATCAAATTTTCTAGCGATAGAGTTTTTTTAAGTGCAATTATCCTTATTGTTTCCCTAATACTTGGTCTGTCATCGAGAAATGCAGAGAAAACAAAAATTGAACCCACTTTCCTAAAATTGCTTTTCCTTTTGAAATAAGATAACTTTTCTGACTCGGAGTCAGTGTCACCCTTAGTAAATATTTTTGATCGTTCAATGTAATTCCCTTGTCCTCTGTGATAATGGAATATCCACTGTTGGCCTAGAAATCCATCCATTTCAAAATCGGGTATGCTTTCCATATTGTCAAGTAATTCTTCCTTATTAGGAATCCCCAACTGTATCAAAACCATTACGGTAGTGTACATCACTAATATGGCAGGAATGATGTACCGTAGTGTTAGTGGTTTCAGTCTCATCTTGAGTCTCGGTGTACTTGAAGAAACATACTTTACACCTTCAACACCTACCTTGTAGGCATTGTTTGTTTTTTACAGCCTTGATCTACAAAAATAAAAAACAAAAATTTAGAATCATTTATGAATAAAAATGTACAAATTATTATTAAAAGGGTGTAAATACAGCCGAGATGAGCACAAGATGAAAATCAGTAGATCTGGATGGAGACTGATGTGTCTAAAATTAGAATTATGACATGACATCAGAAGTTGTAAATTGTTTAGGTCCAAGGTCCAGTGTAGGACCCAGGCTGAATCTTTCCCTGACAAAAAACTGGCTAGCCAATTCTTTCTATTGAGAATCTTTCAACTGAGGAGGGAAAGAATTGGCTAGCCAGTTTTTTCCCTGGAGACAGTACACTGAGACCTAAATATTTTACTTTCAGACCCTCTCTTTATTTTGGCTGTGTGAGGACCTAACAACTCTGATCCAGTGGATGTCTGTTCTATCATATTTTTTTTCCCAAAACTTTAGGTATATATTGTTTATAAAGGTCAATTGTGTGTAATTTCTGCCCCATAGTCTTTGTCAAAAGTAACCCTCAAAGCCAGCTATATTATCAATTTATTACATGCATGTGTAATCATACAGTTACAATACAGAGTTCAATAAGTCTATTTAATAAGTAATGTTGCATGAGCTATGCTCTCATTAAATCCACGATCGTGTGCTGTCTGATGATATGGATAGAAACATATTGAGTAGTTTTGTTTATATAGACATTGTGTTTGGACCCAGATGTTAGAGGATTGGGCCCAGACAAAATTTAATGAAAAAGTCCAGGACCCAAGCACCTGTAATAAATTTTCAGCTCCTGGATATATAGATGTAAAAATTATGATTTTAAGATTTAATGTTGACAATAATAGACATTTTTTATCAATACCTAACGCAATTCATACATTGTACATTTTAAAAATGAAAAACATTAAAACTAAAATTCTTAGGAGTAATAGAGGCAAACTTAAGTGTGGTGGAAAAAATGGAAGTGTGGAACATGTGTATTATAGATAAACCAGCATATAATTTTATATATTGGCAGAGGTTGGTTTACATTTAAAAGTAAAAGATACTGCTTGTGTAAACAAAAATGAAAGGTTTTTGCATAAAAAGAGAAACCAAAGAGAAGAACACCTGCTCACTGTTTTGTAGAATTTACATTATTGACATCTAAAAAAGTAAACAAAAGACTAGAAATATAAACACCAGCAGGTATATATAAATTCAGGTATACTGCTCAATATCGTTAGTCTACCTGTACAGAGTAGAATCTAATTCTGTCCGTTTTTCACCTTTTTACTCAGGTGAGTGTCAAGTGCAAAATTGGGTTTTTGTGTACCAGTACTTAATTGCATTCATTGAGGGAAAATACTTCACTGACTGAACAAGAAATTGCTATTAACAAAGATGATTTTTGCATAACATTAGTTTAATGTTGTGTTCAGTTTATCAGAGCATAAGTCCTGTTCTTCAAAACATGCAGCATTATAGCTTGATAATGATTAATGAATTCAGAAAGAAATGAAAAAAAAAATCATAGCCAGTGAAACTGATGAAGATTTGATGCGGAGAAGGTTATGAAATGATTTTATTTTAGATATTTAACAAAATATTGTCACAGGTTCTAAATTTGTCAGGGTCCTAATTTTGACAGTGTTCATTTGATTATTTTTTGTTTAATCCTGCATTATCACATATCATTTGCTTCCTCCTGACATAATATCTTTAAAAATGCTCTGGAAGCATGTTAGTAATTATATTTTTTCTACCAGCATGCTCAAAAATGGATATTCAGTTATTCCTCAGTCAGTAAAAATACAATAACATGATAAACGGATCAAATCACTTACTATGAACTCGAAGCTGTATCATCTGCCAAGCATGGACAAGCAATGGAAATCACATGTTTTGTTTGGACTACATCGTGTGTACAACATTATATGACATAATTGTCCAAATTAGGACCTATTAATAGCAGCGCCCAACTATCACAGAGTGGAACTTGTTTCATGAATAGAAAAAATAAGAATGTCTTTCAAAATAAACAGACAACACGTATATATACTGCACCTAGTGAGGTTTTTACTACACTGATAAATTTTGACAGAATTTGCTTGATAAATATTTTGAAGCGATGGGACAACGTTGCCTGTCAAAATATGGATCCTAGTCCTAGATACTAACAACTTTTTTCTTTTATAATTACCACAGCAATAAAAATTGACAGCTATTACTATACACTATGATTTGACAGCAAGCACTATGCGCTACCATCATGATAGGTCATTTGATGGCTAGCATTTTACTGTATCATCATGATAGGTCATTTGACAGCTAGAACTATGCACTACCATCATGATAGGTCATTTGACAGCTAGAACTATGCACTACCATCATGATAGGTCATTTGACAGCTAGAACTATGCACTACCATCATGATAGGTCATTTGACAGCTAGAACTATGCACTACCATCATGATAGGTCATTTGACAGCTAGAACTATGCACTACCATCATGATAGGTCATTTAACAGCTAGAACTATGCACTACCATCATGATAGGTCATTTGACAGCTAGAACTATGCACTACCATCATGATAGGTCATTTGACAGCTAGAACTATGCACTACCATCATGATAGGTCATTTGATAGCTAGAACTATGCACTACCATCATGATACATGTAGGTCATTTGACAGCTAGTACTATGAACTACCATTATTATAGGTCATTTGATGGCCAGTACTATACTCTACCATCATGATAGGTAATTTGATAGCTAGCACTGTGCTCTACCATCATGATAGGAGTATGCACTACCATTACAATTGGTCATTTGACAGCTAGAACTATGCACTACCATCATGATAGGTCATTTGAGAGTTAACACTGCACTACCATCATATGTAGTCATTTGACAGCTAGCACTATGCTCAACCATCATGATAGGAGTATGCACTACCCTTACAATTGGTCATTTGACAACTAGAACTATGCACTACCATCATGATAGGTCATTTGACAGCTAGAACTATGCACTACCATCATGATAGGTCATTTGACAACTAGAACTATGCACTACCATCATGATAGGTCATTTAACAGCTAGAACTATGCACTACCATCATGATAGGTCATTTGACAGCTAGAACTATGCACTACCATCATGATAGGTCATTTGACAGCTAGAACTATGCACTACCATCATGATAGGTCATTTGATAGCTAGAACTATGCACTACCATCATGATACATGTAGGTCATTTGACAGCTAGTACTATGAACTACCATTATTATAGGTCATTTGATGGCCAGTACTATACTCTACCATCATGATAGGTAATTTGATAGCTAGCACTGTGCTCTACCATCATGATAGGAGTATGCACTACCATTACAATTGGTCATTTGACAGCTAGAACTATGCACTACCATCATGATAGGTCATTTGAGAGTTAACACTGCACTACCATCATATGTAGTCATTTGACAGCTAGCACTATGCTCAACCATCATGATAGGAGTATGCACTACCCTTACAATTGGTCATTTGACAACTAGAACTATGCACTACCATCATGATAGGTCATTTGAGAGTTAACATTGCACTACCATCATATGTAGTCATTTGACAGCATGCACTATGCTCAACCATCATGATAGGAGTATGCACTACCCTTACAATTGGTCATTTGACAACTAGAACTATGCACTACCATCATATGTAGTCATTTGACAGCATGCACTATGCTCAACCATCATGATAGGAGTATGCACTACCCTAACAGTTGGTCATTTGACAACTAGAACTATGCACTACCATCATGATAGGTCATTTGAGAGTTAACACTATGCACTACCATCATAAGTAGTCATTTGACAGCTAGGGGTATGCACTACCATTATAATTGGTCATTTGACAGCTAGCACTATGAATACTACCATGATAATGAATTTTCAGCAGTGAAATCAAAACTGGTGTGTGTATTTGTGTTATTTTTTCTCTGTTTGATAAATTAATTCTTGGCATCATACTGTATAGATCAAAGACCAAAGCGACATACATCCAATTAATTTTACTAGTTTTTCATGCACACTGATTAAATTACTTGTATCTTGAAAGTTACCAATACAAAATTAAATTCTGTATTATCCTTCATCTTGATTCTAAATTCAATAACTTTAAGATTGGCAGAGAGTTCTCATACTATAGACCAGACATGTTAATTCATCTCATGTACCTTGGCATAAGGGAAAAAAGATAGGTAATTGTAAGGACACTTGTTGATAGATAATTAGCTAAATGCTATTTGCCAGAAAAATGTGTGCTTTTATAAAATTTGAAAAGAAAAGATTGTGTAAACATTTCACAGCAGAACACATCTGAAATTGTAGTGGCAGTAATTTGTTAGTTTAAAGAGATTTTTCCTGTGTAGTGGTGATGAAATCTGATATGCACTTGACTCACTCACACACTTGTACATAAATTTTGTTGTTGGAAAGCTAAACATGCATTTTTATTCTGTTAAATTTTATGACTAGAACCAGAAAATAAATCGTTGCCATGGAAATACACTGAGAACTCTGCCAAAATTAAATGCTGCAGCATGAATTTACATATGATTATATAAAATGTAAATTATAGTTAGGAGACGTAATTGATACTGCAGAGTGGTTTGTGGAAACCCTTACTGAAATACATGTACCTCTATTCAAAGTAGATTAGAGTTCAGAGTTCAAGTGCAAGTGTGATTGTTATGAAGCCAGTGGATGTGTTTGTCGTATTGATTTAAAATGAAGTGAACATTTACAACACTTTAGCTGGTATTAATATCTATAATTTAAAATAAATCTTGACAGTAATCTTTTAGCTATATCATAGAAATCCTGAAAGCGAATACAAATTTGGAGTAATAGTATTATGGTAGTTAGTAGCTTTTATTTCTCTTATCTAAAAACCAAGTCTGAGCTATATTAATTTGTAGCTTTTTAATCTAATTTAAAGCCAAGACTGAGCTGTATTTCTGATCATAATTCATATCTTTTATCGCCAAAATTTCTAGATAAGTTCCCAATTTAATCTTCTGAGAATTGTGTAACTTGTCTGTTTAAAACTTTTTGTAAATCTTTACCACGTTGTTAATTTGTAGTCATTGCAAAATAAGGAAGAAATAATACACTGCTATGATATTCAAATGTTATTATTAAATCACCGTAATAATATGTATAATTTTAACAATTTAAATTCCCATATCTTCAGAAATTGACTACAAATTATCAATTACAATGTACATTTCCTTGCGTTATTTTCACTAAAGAATGAAAAATGCTTCCTAGTATCAAAAGATATTGGTCAGTTTTCCCTCCCCACATTTTTACCCTCTTACTAATTCTCTGTATTTAGATTTTATTCTGAATCATACTTAAATCAACAAATATAATCTACACAAAATAAATAATCTATAAGAAGAAATATCAACATAATTTATAAGGTTTTGCTGACCATTGTGAGACATCTCTCAGGAATAGTTTATACTTTATCTTTGGATTGGTTGATTGTATTCCTTTGATAAAACATTCACCCCTGAAGACCCTTTCGGGCAAGCCTATGTAATTGATCTTTGGTAGAGTTCATTATCATTTAGGGATATGCATTATATGTGTCAAAACTATGTTAATCAAGATAATACATTTCACCGACATTCTCATATTTACTACTAGTACTATAATGGTGGTTAGTTATTTACATAACCTGAAACTTCTCTGAACTAAAACATATCCATGATAATCAATATCAACATTCTTTTTTTTTTAAATGGATATTTCAACATCGGGATCTAAAAATAGATATTTAGACTTCATTAGTATAAACTGTCTCTCTCTTATGCTGCATGTACTGTATGTCACATGTGTGTGTGTGTGTGTGTGTATGTATATATATATATATATATATATATATATATATATATATATATATATATATATATATATATATATATATATATATATATATATATATATATATATATATATATAACTATTAACATAATAAATTTCCCCCTTCTCTCTTTATACTTAATCACTGTTGATTTTAAGATGAATCATGAAAATTAGATAAGTGATGTTCATCACAAAATATGGACTTTATTTTAAGTTCATTTTCTAGGGGCCTTCAAGAACTAGTGGGTAGAGTACCATAAAGTATCATCTCTCATAAGATAGATCAATTATTTGTAATTTTTATATCTAGATATATTGAAAGGATCAAATACCTGTGAGTAGTGAATAGTCATTGACAAAGAAACACTTTGAAGGTGTTTATGTTGTTTAAATTGATATAGATATGTTCAATTTAATAAGTAATTACCAACATCAAATATTTAGGTAAGCATTTTAACCCATCACTGTACCATCTGTAAAGAACACCTTTTAAGTATGATATAGGGAGCTCCACAGTCCCAGTGGTCAGTGTGTCATGATTTAAACAAAGTAATCTCTCATCTCTTGACCATGTAGGTTTAAGCCCCACTGGAACAAAGCTGATTTGGTGGGAAAGTTTGCCAGTTTACTTGGAGAGGGTGGTGCTGAGGTGTCTTCCCTGTACATTGTAACTGACTTCTCCACCATTAAAAACTGACTGACACCATATTACTAAAATAATTGTTGATAGTGGCATAATAAAGCCAATAAAACATTTAAACAAACAATTATGGTACATTGTCTGTGTATGTGAATGTTTATATACTTGGATATTGATATTGCTGTGTAAAGCCAGATATATCTGAAGAGCTACACTTGATGTAATATCTAAAGAACAGTTACATGTAACATGTAGTGTTAGATTCTGACACTTATAAATTAAGGGAGAACTGTTGTTGTTGTACTTATCCTTTGGTTGTAATTATACACTTGTACTACATGTTACATGATTCAGTCCCACTAATTAGAGAGAAATTACAAACATGTGTTCCTGAAACCTGAGCTAATGTTCTAAGAGTCTACACATACATGTACATGTGTTAGTCTCCTTGTCCTGACTCTAAATTTACTTAACTATTATAAACTAAAGATATAAACTGTAATATATCATAAGACTGGTTACTGCAACTAGAAGTTATCATTTTGAAGTAGGTCTACTTTGATCAAATATAGCACTAATCACACATCTTAGTAGCTTGCGTTTCGCTCTTCCCCCTGTAACTTAATTAACAGGATAACCGCCATGATTTCTGATACATACCTTGGTAGTGGTTTATTTGTCAGGACCAATTCCAGCATCTCTGATCACTGTGAGCATTGACTGTGTATAGAGGCCTTCTGCAGACGAAGCAGTAAGAAAAACACAACAATCTGATAAGCAAAGTATTAAATGTACAACATTTGTCTCGTTTGATTGGATGAACTTTGGTCAGGGGACTCACACAGGGAAATTTATTTATAATGCTCTCCCGGATAAATCAACATTTATCCTCTGATACATTGAATTTAAATATGCATAAAACATTTACAGAATTTCCCCTGAATGTCTCCTTTTTGTGTAGATATAGAAAATATTATGTTTATATAATGCCTATAATATGTGTAGCTGCATCTTTATACCCAGACGCTATCAATGTGATATTGTCTCGCTATCAATGTGATATTGTCTCGAAGATATTTGAAACACTGGTGAAGCCTCTTAATGTCTGACTTATTTTTTCATCCATCAATCTTTCTATCTATCAGTGATGGCTGGTAGATTATTTTCACAACAATGTCTCAAATATTTCAAATGTACATTAAATTGCTGTAAATAGCTGAGGGACATATACAATGAATTGTTTATGTTCTAAAACACCATCATCTTCCAAACTTGTGTTTACCTGGAATTTTAAACTCTGGAAGATGAATTTATCTAAAAGGTTTGATTTATAATAGTGTTTTAAATCTGTGTTATATGATCCTATTTTTGTCCTACGTTTTAGAAACACTTCACAGTTGCCCCCATTATCATTCAGTCAGCTGTTTATTTTATAATTTATTTCTTTTTTATGTTTTTCACTTTCATTGAGTTTCCTAAAAAGGAGAATATGACATTTGTTTGTAATCTCAGAAATATATCATGTATATGTACAGTAAACATAGTGAAAGAACCACCACACTTAATTAAGGGACCACCTAACTGTTGATGTTTTATCACCTTAATATTCAAACTATGATAGATTAGGCTTGTATAACACAACTGTATAAAGGAACCCTCAGTAAGATGCCTCCATTCTGCATCACTTATCACCAAGCCAAATTAAAGCCTATTAAATCCATGACACTTGCAGGTGGTGCTGTCTCCATTTATGTGTACCTCATTGTGTGTATGTATATATCTGTATTCAGGTATATATGTATGTCAAAGTGTATGTATATATCTGTATACAGGTATATATGTATGTCAGTGTATATATATATATATATATATATATATATATATATATATATATATATATATATATATATATATATATATATATATATATATATATATATATGTGTATTTGTAAACAGGTATATACAGGTATATCTATGTATGTCAGTATATGTATATATCTGTATAGAGGTATATATGTATATCAGTGTGTATGTATATATCTGTATACAGGTGTATATGTATGTCAATGTGTTATTGTATATATCTGTATACAGGTATACATGTATGTCAGTATATGTATATATCTGTATACCGATATATATGTATGTCAGTGTGTATGTATATATTTGTATACAGGTATATATGTATGTCAGTGTGTATGTATATATCTGTATACCGGTATATATGTATATCAGTGTGTGTGTATATCTGTATACAGGTTATATGTATGTCAGTGTGTATGTATATATTTGTATACAGGTATATATGTATGTCAGTGTGTATGTATATATCTGTATACAGGTATATATGTATGTCAGTGTGTACAATGTATGTATATATCTGTATACAGGTATATATATATATATATATATATATATATATATATATATATATATATATATATATATATATATATATATATATATATATATTTCTTGTTATCAGTCCCAGTAAAAAGATGAAATAATGTGTGTATAGTTATCACAAGTTTCTTGTGATCGGTCCCTGTAAAAATATAAAAGAACGTGTGCATAGTTTTCACAATATTTCATGCGATCGGTCCCAGTAAAAAGATGAAGTAACGTGTATAATTATCACAGTATTTTTTTTTATAGTGAAGCATGTATACATTTAGTATATTGCTTTGCAGCTGTAGGTCGGTCCGTACAGCAACAGTTTCCAATCATTATCTCTGCAACGGTTCCACATATTGTAAAGAAATTTGGCATAGTGATACATCATAAGAATATCTAGGTCAAGTTTTTAGCTCACCTGAGCCTTCGGCTCATGTGAGCTATTGAGATATCTCCCCGTCCGGCGTCCAGCTGTAAACTTTTCATATTTTCAACTTCTTCTCTGAAACCATTAAATTGATTTTGATGAAACTTGACAGGAAGCAAGTGCTTAAGGACCTTTACCAAGTTTGTACTTTTCAACCAAATTGACCCAGGGATGGATCCATGGTGGGTCAAAATTCGTCCCAAAAGGTACCTCTCTTTAAAATTTTCTTCTCCAGAACAGCTGCATAAGTTGAAAAACAGATTGTTTCTGCGTGATCTACAAGGATATATGATTCAAGTTTGTATTTTTCATACAAATCAGAATATTAATTTTGGATGTGTTTTCAATTTCATTCATTTTTGCACGATTTCCTCAATTATCTCCCCCTTGCATTCACAATGATACATTACAGTATTTTATTTGTATATAGGTGAAGATATGTTTTGTGCAAGAATTTTTCCAAAATTTGATTTCTATATTTTTTTATGAAATTCTTAAAACAGCAATATTTATGTTTCTTGGTCAGATCAGCCTACATGTACATATCCTTCTTGGTCTTCTTTCCACATTTGTAGATGGTTCTCAGGTGAGCGATTGAGGCCCTCTTGGGCCTCTTGTTATTTGATTACCATCAAACAATTTTTTATAGAGGTATGCCCCTTGAATGTTGAAAATTTCCAATAATTCACAGTTTCCATTTATGGGGGGAGGGGCATACATGTAACTGTTTTACAAATAGTACTTGTTTCAGTTTTTATGATGTCAGCAACTTTTTATTGGTGAAACCCTTAATATAAACCCAGGATAAGACCATTGACTCCCCCAAAGTGATTAGAAAACTGAAAGTGGACAGTAAAGATAAACTCATTAAATAGCAGTATAGTTTTCCCTTGTGCACTACACAAAACTTTTAATGTAACTATTTCATAATAAATGTATTCATTTCTTGGCACATTGCCAATAAGACATGTTGTAATCTTTTTGAAGTAGATTTTGAAGAACTCCGGTATTTTGTTCTTGTGAAAGCTTAGACTTTCAAGAGATGCAGTGATTTCATACACTTGGAACAGGACAACATAATCTCATTTAAATTTGAAATTTTGTAATTGAAAACAAATTGAAATAGTCTGCTTATCAAAATGGACTTTCAGAGAAGATATTTCCATGATGCATTTTGTACATGCATTACTATACTCTTCAGTTAATATAAAGACCGTTAGAGGTCTAAAATTTTGTATTTCACCAACAAGTTATCTTTTGAAATTTGTATGTACACCTACAAAATGTCATGTTGTAAATTTTATATCTATATCAACAAGTTGTCATGTTGTAAATTTTATATCTATATCAACAAGTTGTCATGTTGTAAATTTTATATTTATATTAATAAGTTGTCATGTTGTGAATTTTATATTTATATCAACAAGTTGCCATGTTGTAGATTTCTGTTTATGCATACAAATGTAGTTGTTAATTTTGTATGTACACCAACTTAAAACTTTATAACTTACAACTTTAAATGGGCATTTAAGCTGTGCTTTTTTCAAAAAAGAATTTCCCTTTTTTACAACTTAGATTGATATACAATAACAAAAAAGAGATATGACAAGCATAAAAATGTCTAAATTCCCATATATTTTGTGAAAATTGCTTCAGAAACCCGGGTTTGGCACTTTTTCACTTGCAAGTGAAACATTCAACCTTACTATTTGTACATGTATATCAACAGTACTGGACCTTACCTTATTTTCACAAAGTTTGTAGGAATAGAAGATTTTTTATGCCAGTGTATAGCTCTTATTCTTTATTGTACATCAAGTACAAGTAGTAAAAATAAGAAAAATTGAAATGATTTGTAGACACAGCCAATGCGCTTTTAATGGCCATGTTGTAAATTTTCTATTTACACCAACTATATGGACCATGTTATTGTTGTGTTACACCAACTACATGTAGTTGTAAAGTTATGAAGTTTGTATTTACACCCACCCAGTAAATTAAAAATTTACAACATGACACTGATGTAAAACAATTTATAGGCCAGCTTGAGACAAGAATCCAAAATTTCACTTACATCAAAACAGATATACATTTTAGTGCTTCAATGTAGAACTAGTCTTTTAAAAGTTTTTACAGACATAGATTTAAAATGAATTAGAATCCAATACATTTTGAAACAGATTTGAGGAAAGTAAATAATAGTAAGTCTAAAAAGAAATCAATCACCATACTGGTTTAGTTTTCTCTCTCTCTCTCTCTCTCTCTCTCTCTCTCTCTCTCTCTCTCTCTCTCTCTCTCTCTCTCTCTCTCTCTCTCTCTCTCTCTCTCTCTCTCTCTCTGTCTCTCTCTCTGTCTGTCTGTCTGTCTCTCTCTCTCTCTCTGTCTCTCTCTCTCTCTCTCTCTCTCTCTCTCTCTCTCTCTCTCTCTCTCTCTCTCTCTCTCTCTCTCTCTCTCTCTTAGTGTATTAATGGTAGATGTATTTTATTCCATATTTATATTCAGTTGAGTTGCTTTTGTATTGTATAATTTGTGTTTCCCCAGTGGTAGCCTTTTTAGTAGTTTTTTTTCTACAACAAGTGGAATCCATTAGAGATCTAGAAAACTACAGGTGTCCATTAGACTGCACAAATCATGACCATGTCACATGATTGTACAAACACTTCAAACATGACTCCAATATAGGGCAAACTTAACTGCCAACTTCTCTTATTGACAATATAAAATACTTCAGTCCATACCCTTACAAAATAAACATATTGAAATAACTACCACATTCTTGTCAAGAATTGGCTGCATCTTATTTATCTATTTCCTTATGATGTAGGTAAAATATAATGATTTCTTATTCTAAAGCTGAATAGACTAGCATTATGTGGGCGTCCATCCATCTGTTCATCCATCCATCTGTCTGTCTGTCTATCAATATGTCTGGCTGTTTGTGTCTGTTTTTCTATCTGTCTTTTTGTCCATCTGTTTGTCCATCTGTCTGTTTGTCCATCTGTCTGTCTGTCAAGGTCTAGTAGTCCCAAGCATTATTTAATTATCAGTGACAGATTATCATAAGATATTTCATGTTGACATTGTTTCTTTATGCCCGTAAACCAGGTAAGAACTTACATAAAATTTGGAGATAAGTTTCATATCATCTCAAAGAGGCTGTGAACAGAAATGCTAGGGCATATAAAATTCTCCGAATTTACCCAGCGTTTCCACAGAAATTGAGACAAGTTATATTGAAGAGATCACTGTGTATTATAATAGTGTTCAGAACTTGTTTATCTGTGACATTTGTGTGACTGTGAACTGCGGTGATCTGTGACAGTGGTGTAAGTCAGACTTATGTGTTCGGATCAGTGTGTTTGAGTGTGCCTTGTGAACTGCATTGATTTTTGACATTAGTTTGTGTAAGTCAGACTTATGTGCTCACACCAGTGTGTTTAGGTGTGTCCTGTGAACTGCAGTGATTTGTGACATTGGTATGTGTAAGTGTAGACTTATGTACTCAGACCAAGGCATTTGTCCTGTGACTTGCAGTGATCTGTGACATTAGTTTGTGTAAGTCAAGACTTATTTGTTCACACCAGTGTGTTTACGTGTGTCCTGTGACCTGCAGTGATTTGTAACATTGGTATGTGTAAGTCTAGACTTATGTACTCAGACCAGTGCATTTGTCCTGTGACCTGCAGTGATCTGTGACATTGGTGTGTGTAAGTCTAATGTCTAGACTTACTGTGCTGCAGATCTGTGTGTGTGTAGACTTAGTGCACAGATCAGTGTGTGATTCCTATGAACTGCAGTGGTTTGTGACATTGGTATGTGTAAGTCAGACTTATGTGCTCACACCAGTGTGTTTACGTGTGTCCTGTGACCTGCAGTGATTTGTGACATTGGTATGTGTAAGTCTAGACTTATGTATCCATCAGTAACCATGTGTGCATTTGTCCTGTGAACCTGCTGTGATTTGTGTAACATTGGTCAGTGTGTTTAAGTCTAGACTTATGTACCAAGACCAGTGCATTTGTCCTAGGTCTGTGAACTGCAGTGATCTGTGACATCACTGTGTGTAAGTCTAGACTTATGTGCTCAGATCAGTGTGTTTAGATGTTTTCTGTGAACTACATTGATCTGTGACATTATTGTGTGTAATTCTAGACTTATGTTCTAGTGTGTTTAAGTGTGCCCTGCAAACTATATTACATTGCTGTGTAAATCTAATGGTAAACTACATGTATAATTTTGTTTAATTTCAGTCAGTCACAGGGGAGGAGGTTACTCAGGAGGAACTTGGAGGGGCAAAAACTCACACACAAACTTCAGGTATTTATAAATTATTCATTGTCAAGTCACCTGAGTCACTTGATATACTGGTTCATCATAGGAGTGTTTAATGAGTAGAAACAATTCATTGTGTAATATGTTTTGTGTGTTTTTGTGTACACTTAATCACACAATATGTGTTAAGTGTGTGTATGGGGTGTAGATTATTTTATATTTTCAATTCTCATCAGAGGGTAAGTAATTACTGGTGATTTTTCTCACAATGAATTTAGTGTAAAACTTAAATTGATTTATTACAGTCGAAGTCCTCCAGAGGGCTTGAATGTGTCATGCTATAGAAATCCTTCAGCTGCCCTGAAAATCATTTGACAGATCAGAGACTTGCAATATGATTCTGCCCATTTTGGATTTCCATTTCAAATTTTGAATAAACAAATTGATTTAAACGATGCACCACACATTATCGAGAGGATTTACTGCTTTGGTCTTTTTTCCATCATTTGTCTTTCCCTCCTCTTGAAGGTTATCTACGTTCAAAAAGTGTACAATGTACAAACATGTGTCTGATTGCTTCATTGCTCAAGTTTGTAAATATTTGATTGGCTCTGCCATTTTGCACCAATTTTGATATTACTGATAACCATAATTCATAGCAGATTTATACTTCTGGTTGAAGGATCTAATGGATGAATGCATTCATTGAGGCAATTATGAAGCAACAAACTGAGTAGAGTATAATTACTGAAATATTTGGGTTACCCAATATTATCATAGTAGTTCTATATCATGAATAAAATATTGTAAATACTGTATTCAACCCATTAAGCATCCAGGGTGCTAAAAAATCAGGAAAAAGGGGTGGACGCTTAATGGGACCAATCAATTGTCAAATTGATGTAAAACAATTAATCTTTTTTATGAGGCACAGTGGTGGAATTGTTGTAGCTGTTACCTAGGACACCTATCAATATTCTTCTGTTGCTCACAGGGGGTACAGATAAACTATAATGTACAGTTTATCAGGTCCACATCTCCTTGTCAACCAGCTAAAAAAGATTCTTGATCGTATGTAAAAAAGTGGGAGGGGTGTTTATAGGTACATGGGCACTTAAAGGTTCGAATACGGTAGATGTTTTAGTAGTCTGCAAAAAATTTTTATCAGTATTAGAGAGAAAGCTAAGACGTTAAACCACTATGGGCTAAAAAAAAAGTAAATAGTAAACAATCTTTTAAAATCTTCTGATGTACCAATTTTTGATTATCTTGTATTTAACAGGTGTTGCTCATAAAGCTTTTGAAAATGATGTAGATGCTTTGATGCAGTTACGAGAGTTTTTTAATTTCCTTCCTCTGAGCAATGAAGATGCAGCCCCAACCAGAGAATGTATGGATCCATGGTATTTAAAAGTTTTATTTATCCCCTGCTTTCTCCAAAATGAGGATATTAATTTGGGTTTGTCCGTCTGTCTGTCTGTCACACAATAACGGCAACAAAATGCCCTAAGGGCTCAGACAAAATAGATTGCCTATTTTGGCCCACATTATTTGGCGGAGTTATGACCTGTTGATTAAACGAAAAATGTCATTTTCTGCTGTTTCCGTGCAATAATGGCAACAAATATTATCCGATTTTCTTCAAGCTTGGTAACAAGGTTAAATTTCTAAAGGGCTCGGCCAAGTTCGATCGCCACTTTTGGTGGACGTTATTTGATGAGTTATGGCCCCTTGATTAACGAAAAATGTCATTTTACCACGGATCTGCTTAGCATCATTACAAGTATATAATATTCAGTCTATGCTTATTTCAACCAGTTCACTTTATTCTGTAGTACATGTTCAATAAGACATCTAACCTGTGTAGAAGTCTTTAGTTTTTGTTCAGTTTCCAAGCAATACATCCTTTACAGCCAACAGCATGAAAATAACATAATTCAACCTAACATCAAAAGAGTTTACCTACAGTATGACCCCTGTACAGAGCTTCTGATAACTTTATGAGCACTTGGGTATAAAACCATCATTTCCAAATCCATTGGATATTTTTACCCACAAAATTTCTGTCAAGTGGGTATTTTCCAATTCTGTTGCCATATTACGATTGCCATTGATTTTACTATAAAGGTTTGGTTGCTAAATTACCACTAATCAATCTGTATTTAACTGTCTGTACAATGTAAATCCACAATTTAAACATTTGGGTTTGGGTCATCTTAACTGCATTATCACTACAGAGCTTTAACACACATTATGACCAAGATCCATTCAGAACATGTGAACACAATATCCTATCTCTCAGGAGGTTTCAGATCCAATGTGTTTAATTTTACACTTCAGTTTTGATTTGCATTGGGTATCTTATGCATGGATTTTAATTTGCTTGTGTATCCATTTATTTTTATGCATTAAATACCCAAATATGCAGTTTATGTGGAGCACTGCCTTAACGATAAGGGGAAAGCAGAGGATACAAATTCTACAAATTAGCTTGTTGTCCATAGTTACAGGACCTCCAGAGCCGAGTGGTTAGAGCATCATGCTTTGAACTGTGAAGTCTCTCACTTCTAGTCAGTGCAGGTTCAAGCCCCCTGCAGGAATAAAACTGATTTTTGTTAGAAAGTTTGTCATTTTACTTGCAGAAGGCCGGCCGGTGGTCTCTTCCCTGGTACAATGTAACCAGGTTCTCTCTTCCACCAGTAAAAACTGGCCGCCGCCATATAACTGAAAAATTGTTTGAGTGTGGCATAAAACACTATTCAGAATATAATGTAGTAACTTTGAATCATTTGATGCTTTGTATTTGAGGTACTTCTTTGATGGATTTGTTTATGTTACCAACTACCAGCCAATTTCTGTTAAATTTGGTACACAGCATCTCTAGGATAAGCAAGTAACATCATAAAAGAAATCATTGTCACCCCTTTAGGGATTATGATAGATGATGTGGTGATGTTATTAATAACAGTCATGAGGACTCTCAGCATCATATTGAATGTGAATGTCCAGTCAAAGAACAAACAGGAAGTGAAGTGTTTTTCAGTTAACCTCAACATAACTTGATCAACTGTTGATTTGTTAGTTTGTAGCTAGAGTAAAGATAATATTAATGGTGAACTTTTATTACCCGTGGTTCACATATTCTGTATATTGAGCCCTTTTGGTGTCTCATTAATCCCCTAGCGTCTACTTACAGAATACAACATACATGTATAGTCTGTTATTTGCCTTTGGCAATAATTATTGTACATGGGAATTATCTGATGATGACCTTGTTAATTGTAAAATATTGAGTTTATTGGCATCATTTTATTCCCTTACATTTTGGAACAGGTGCCTTATTATTTGTTTATCATTATAGGGACAGAGATGTACCAGGCTTGGATACAATAGTCCCACTGGAAACAACAGCAGCTTATGACATCCTGGATGTGATCAAAGCGGTAAGAATATAGATTTTGATTTATCTTAGAATGGATGTGATCTATGTGTAGACAACTTATCATCAATAGTGTAAGTGATAACAGATGTTGACTTAGCATACTTAAGGTAAACAAACAAGAATTTGATGATGCCAGAACCACAGATTTTGCATTCAGTGTGGAGACTATTAAGGTCAGTTTAACCTCACTCAGCACCACATTAACAACAACTAATTCTATAACACTATTTGAAAGTTTGAGCATAAGTCTTATATTTGACATTGGACATAATGGTTTTGTAAAATATGCAGTTGTGATGATTTTTTATTAGCATGGGGGCATCCAGGGTCGAGTGGTCAGAGCATCGCGCTTTGAACCATGAAGGCTCTTACTTCTTGTTAGTACAGGTTTAAGTCCCGCTGCAACACAAGTTGACTTTTTTTTTTTTTTAGATGTTTGCCACTTTACTTGCGGAAGGCTGGTGGTCTCTTTCCTGGTACATTGTAACCAGGTTCTCTCCTCCACCAATGAAAACTGGCCGCCACCATATACTGAAAAATTGTTGAGTGTAGCAAAAACACTATTCAATATTAAAATTCAAATATAGTAGCATGAAGGGAATATGTTTTTGCATCAAATGCAAACTAGAAATTATATTGATTTGAAATTCTAACACCTGAGTATTTTAATGATATGCATATTTCTATATACAACAGGTTGCAGATGATTCTGAGTTCTTTGAAATTCAACCAAACCATGCAAAAAACATAGTCGTAGGATTTTCAAGGATGAATGGTCGTACAGTTGGAGTAGTTGGCAATCAGCCAAAGGTTGCAGCTGGTAGGATCTATACATTGTAAACTCATCACATAAATATCATAAAATCATTGCTTTATTAGTGTTATCCAAGGTTTTACTTTATTTGGGATATTAATGATTAAATATACAATTAATGAGTAAAACTATTTGTTTCAAATATTTTGCAATCTTTTCCTAATATCAGTGTATGAACTTGTCAGAAGCCTCACTGGTGTTTTTTGGGTCAATATAACACTGACAATTTACTTGATACACAGGTCATGATACACAAGTCATGATACACATGTTATGATACACAATTCATGATACACAGGTCATGATACACAAGTCATACACAGGTCATGATACACAGGTCATGGCACACAAGTCATGATACACAAGTCATGATACATGGGTCATGATACACAGGTCATACGATACACAAGTCATGATGCACAGGTCACAATACATAAGTTACGGTGCATAGGTTATGATTAAGAATTCATGATACACAAGTTATGATACATAGATTATGATTGACAAAGTATGAAACACAAATTGTGATACATAGGTCATGATACACAGGTCATGATACATAGGTTATGATACACAGGTCATGATACACAAGTTATGATACATAGGCCAGGATACCTAGGTTATGATGCATAGATTATGATTAAGAGGTCATGATACACAAGTTATGTTACATAATGACACAAGTCGTGGTACACATCAGGGTTCAAAATTAGCACTTGTCCGTCAGTCCGAGACTAGTAACTTTTGCAGTGGACAAATCAAGGTTGTGTTTCAGCTAGTAGAATTTCTGTATAAACATTACGGTATAAACATGAGCAATGATTAATGAGAGTGTATAATGTACATTGAGCATCACCTAATTTGCTCCCAAATTTTTTATCTCAACTCAAAAAAAAGATAATCATAGTTGTTTTGACTATGTATATGATAGTATTAAAACACAAAAAAACGATTCAGTAAATTCATGCCAATTTATTAATTCATTGCACTGAATTTGTCGTAGGACTAGTAAAATGTCTTTCCAACTAGTCCATCTGACTATTGAGGCACAAATGCCAAATTTAACCCCTGACACATGTCAGAATACACAAATCTTGATGTACAGGTCATGGTGTGGAGGTCATAATGTACAGGTCATGGTGTGGAGGTCATGATGTACAAGTCACAGTGTGGAGGTCATGGTGTTGAGGTTATGATGTACAGGTCATGATGTGGAGGTCATGATGTACAGGTCATGGTGTGGAGGTCATAGTGTACAGATCATGGTGTTGAGGTCATGATGTACAGGTCACAGTGTGGAGATCATGGTGTTGAGGTTATGATGTACAGGTCACGGTGTGGAGGTCATGTACAGGTCATGGTGTGGAGGTCATGATATACAGGTTGTGATACACCCTTGATTTGGCAATTTGACTTTTTTATTCCAAACACATATCCTTTTCTTTATTTGATTTAGCAATTTTAAATGTTAATGTGATGAACGCTCATTGTAATAATTCTTTTCTGTTGTTTTATGTACAGGATGTTTAGACATTAATTCTTCTGTAAAAGGAGCACGATTTGTCAGATTCTGTGATGCCTTCAACATTCCAATTGTAACATTTGTTGATGTGCCAGGTTTCTTACCAGGTAAAAGACCAATCATTATATTATATATATATATATATATATATATATATATATATATATATATATATATATATATATATATATATAGGATATATACAGTGTCGTGCCATAAGTCTTTCACGTTTTTATGATGTCACATAATAAATTCTCTGTAGATCAAAGCTTTTCTGTCATTGGTACAAAAAAAACTTAGCCATCCCACCTACTAAGACTTTCAGTATTTTGTCGCATGTCCTTTTGCTTTAATCACAGCTTGCATTCTCTTCAGAAGGGTCACATATAGTACATTTATATATCCCTGTGTTATAGACATCTACATTTCTGGAACTTTGACAATGAATTCTTTATGAGTTTTAATGTTATGTTGCACAGGTTGTAGACAAATTTTAACCTTTCTCCATACATTTTGAGATTGTGATGGCCATGACAAACAGTTAATATTGTTTTCAGTTTTCCATTCTATGGAACTTGCGGACATGTGGGTGGGGCAGTTGTCATCCTGAAATATGCAAGGCTTATTACAAAAATGTTTAGTGACGACTGGCCACAAAAACTCTTCCAACAGCTGAATATATTTTCTCAGAATTCAAATTTCCTTCAATTGGAGTCAAAACCCCAACTCCCAATGTACAGATACAACCCTAAAACGAAACTGACACTCGTGCACTGCCATGACGTGAAGAATGAAGGCCCAAACATTTGTCTGTCTTTCTCCATACATAAACAATTTGATTTGTAACTAGAACTTCGTGAGTTTCATCAGAAAATATTACAGAATTCCAATACTGTGCAACAGACAAATTTTTATGAGTGTGACACAACACTAGGCACTTTTTTCGATTGACAGCAGAAATGGTGAGGGCCTTGCCTACAGACTTCCAATAATAGCCCTCAAAATGAAGTCTATCCTGAATGGTTCTTTTTGAAACATGTACAGAATTAGAAGAATTGAATTCGTGAGTTAAATCATGCAAACTTGTCATCTATCATGTTTAACCAGCGAAACAACACCCTGTCGCCTTGCTGACTCGTAATTTTCGGCCTTCCACTTCGCCGTTTATTTTCAATAGATTCTGTCTGTTGAAAATTCTTTAAAAACATACAGATCATGGTCGAAGAAAATCCTAACATTTTGCTAATTTCAACTGTCTTTCTACAATTTTTATGTAAAGGTACAGCCAGCTCCTTTTCGGAAGGGGTCATTTCATGGCGAGATTTGTCCATGTTTGTTGATGTCTGCTAATATGCTAGACTTTATTTCTCATAATCAGATTTGTTTAAACACAGTTTCTCATCGCCCATATAATACACTCAGTCTTCTGAATGAGCAGTCATAGAAATGCCTACAGGATGAATATAGCCACATCATTGCCTTTGGATTATATGTCAATGTATGAATGCATAGTAAAGATCCCATACTGTGCACTGATTAAAATAAAATTCCCTAAACATCATATTAAATGATTACTGATTCATCATCATCTATTTATACAGATTTCATCGGCATCATCTTGAAAAAAGAAAAACTTGAGTGGCAAGTAAGCCACATATCGGTCATGTGTAGCCTATTCGATTTCTTTACTTTATAAATGTTAAAGCGATATGAGCTGTCGTAGATGAAAAAAATTACATGCCCATTTTATGTAATATCTTATCTTGTATATATTCCAAAGAGACCATCTGGTGGTTAGAATAACAAATACATGCGTATAATTGACCAAAACATGCAAAACGTAACCCGTAATATTAGTTTGATATCATTCTGGCCATTACACATTAACTTTCGGTAATTCTTACAAAGATTACCGAGTGTCCAATAACAACGTGCTATTTGAAGTTAATATATATTCTATTCTTATTGCCCTTTGTGTTTTTTCTTGTACATCACCATTTCATACATAATTCAGGCAAAATTGGTCTTTTCCATCGTTTCAAAACATTGTTTCTGAAATTGTCCATGTGCCAGGAATATTGCATACTCGGCTTTATCATTCTTTGCAAATACAGCAATTTGAAATAAAAAAAAATTACTGGTCAACCGGACCAGTGAATAAAGGTATTTCACTGGTCAAAGAAAATTTTGTACTGGTCTGTATATATACACAATTGAAATGAAATGGAAAATTACTGGTCATTTGGACCAGTTATCTGATAGATTTCACTGGGCATTTGTAAAATTTACCAGTTTTTCTGGTTCAAAAACTGCAAATATGAACTGCCCAACTCCACCGGACATGGCAGCATGATTGTAAAACATGAGGTACACATAATTTCCACAGTTGTATTGTTTAGATTTTTGCAATGTCAGCATTCATATTAGGGTAACATTAAAGACTGAAAAAATTTCTTTTAGTGACCCGATATTTTGTTTCATATAATGATCTGATTTGTTTCAGGTATTTAAAATAGTGTTGAAAAACACATGTTTTACATAATACATGTACTTTGCAATAAAAATCACATCCTGTATTTTAAAAGTAAATATAAAACACATAAAAATGGGCCAATTTTAACACACCCAACTATGTTGAGAGCCAAGGTTGTTGATAGATCAAGCATGTGAAGGATTGAGATCCCCCTGACCGAATTACAAAGCACATTTGATATGGCGAAAAAGTTTATCTGAAAGGTCATTGCATTTGGAAATACAGCCGTGTTTTTTTAAGGTACAAGAAAACTTAAACTCTAATAAAACAAATAACTCAGAAAAGAAGATCTGTTACAAAGTTTCACATGTTTGATAATGTATTTGAACACACATTTGATCATATTCTCATCTATATGTCATGGGACAAAAATCATCATTGTGACATCTTATATCACTTTAACAGGAATGTTTCAAATTTCATATATGGATAGATTATTTTAGTTCCATTTTCTGTCACATGTAAAATTATGACAAATATTACCACTGTTCAACGTCAAATAACTGAAACCCACAAGAAATCAATAACTCGGCACATGATTGTATGGATTTTATTTAAGAACAAGAGTGACTGTAATAAGACATACAGGCAACAGTACGTAGTCTCAAGATGGCAGTTCCTCAGTGCTGGTCTGGGCAAGCTCTTAATCCCTGGTGCTTATATATGTATGTCAATTCTGAACAACATGAAACACCAGAATTCTAGAATCTTCTCTTGCAATGCAATCAACAAAGATCCAAAGGAATACTGGTACTGTGCATATTAAAATCTGTCAGTTTCACCTTCCATAACCTTTTTACATCATCGTAAACTAGTGCAATTTAGTACATCATATTATTTAACATTACAATCAAATGTGCATAAACTTGTTTACCAAATACGACGTTAACAAAAAATTGACATTTAGGTTCTCCTTGAGGTTTAGTTGTATAGTGTACATTTTCAGGCCATGTGAGCTTTTTTCATCACTTGGGGTCTGTCATCTGCCTGTAAACTATTTACATTTTGATCATCTTCTCTGTCCTCTTTGTCTGATCTGCCCCCCCCCCCAAAAAAAATAAACAAAACGTTGCTGCCAATGCAGGACATACCATAGTTTAAAATTGGACCCTATGGGGAAATCATAATTTGATCATCTCCTCTAAAACTATTGAACCAAGTTGAACGAAACTTTACAGTAATGATGCATTTAAGGTCCTTTAGTAAGCTTGGTAATTTTGCCCATCCACCAAAAAACATGGCTATTAGCGTAAAACATGGTTAAACATTGAACCCAATGGTAAAACACATTTATAGATATCCTCGATCTCTGAAACTACCAGGCCAGTTGGAACCAGACTAAGTCACATTAGTATTTGGTTGGTCCCCTGTAAAAATTGTGTTCAGCAGGTCCTCATCCCATCCAAGAAGGTTTCCAATGCATAACATAGTTTAACATTGACACATCTGAAACTACTTTGCTAATTGTAACTAAACTTGGTCAGTGTAGTCCAGGTGAGCTATACAGGCTCCTGGGAGCCTCTAGTTATTTCAGTTTTTCACCATTTTTGCCTAAGATGAGAGAATGAATTAAAAATGAAATCCAAATTTCAAGGTAAATAATTGAAGCATAAACATGTCATCTGTGAGACTGATGGTTCAGGTTGAAGATAGGATGAATGTGTTTACAGTTTTAAAAGAGCCAAAATAAACCAGGGGTGAAAATTTCCAGGTATAGTGTATGTATGTATGTATATATGTGTATGTATGTGTGTGTGTATATATATATATATATAATATATATGTGTGTGTGTGTTTTGGGGGGTTGTATTTTGTCTAAACTCTGTGCAATTATCGAGATGTACCGATATACCGGTACATTTTTCATACATAAAATCAACTTTGTTTTCTTTAGTACACATTTGTCTATCTTTTGCATAGGGACTAACCAAGAATATGGAGGTATTATACGACATGGAGCTAAGCTACTGTTTGCTTATGCAGAAGCCACCGTGCCAAAAATCACAGTTATTACAAGAAAGGTATAACAAAAAGCCAAAGGTGTATGAATAAAGGGGCATAACTCTTGAGATCATTTATGTCATAACTTTGGCATTTTGAATTGTCATACATATACAGTGGATCTTATTTGCATAGCCAAAATGTTGGAAAAATTATGCAAATAAGAGGAATATGCAATTAACTGGAATAGAGTATTTTAGTGAACAATGATGGTTTATGTTCAATAAGTCCTTTCAATTGTGTGTATAATACTATAATAAGCATCCCACGTAGACTAGTAAGGGAATCTCATTAAGCGTTAGGGTAAAATGACATCGTAAAAGCAAAATTTTCATAAAACTAAGTTTGATATGTTCTCATTTTCATGAAAATAGTATTTCCACACATAAAATTTTACCATAATCAATACATTTTCCCCCATTTTGGGGAATATTTTATGCAATTAACAAGAGTTCTTGGTTTAATCTATGCAATTAAAAGGAATATTTAACATGTAAGAGATAGGAAATGGTTTTGTGTTTTTAATTCTTATGCAATAAACAGGAAATGTAATCATCAGGTATGCAATTTAGTGGAATCGACTGTATTTCAATAAAAATTGTAATCTGTATGTCAAATTATTTAGTCT
Organism: Atrina japonica; assembly: GCA_030159075.1. Taxonomy (NCBI): domain Eukaryota; kingdom Metazoa; phylum Mollusca; class Bivalvia; order Pterioida; family Pinnidae; genus Atrina; species Atrina japonica. The sequence continues at coordinate 1,259,452 of BROG01000017.1, read as the reverse complement.
AGATTAACTAGTTCATTTGTGTTATGTGACCCTATTTAGTCATACACCATTCCTAACTTCTTGTGTTGGATTCATTGATTTTGTATATTTCCACAATTTGACCTACCTGACTTATTTGATTCATTGATCAACTGAGCCAATTATAAGTCTGTAATTTTGTGTATTTCATTATTTTTGTAAGATACTCTTAGTCTGATTTTGTTTACATGGTCAGAAGTTATTTTTCATATTTATACATTAATGCTAACCTGTCCTTTGTTATCAGACAAACTTTGTTGAGACATATTTCCATAATTTTGCAGATTTCTGAATTTGTTAACCCTATCAGAAGTCTGTAATTATGTATTTGTACTTTAGGCCTGTAATTTTGTATTTGGACTTTAGGTCTGTTAGATTTCGTATGAATTTTAGTGAGAAGTATGTTTTGATATTCTATATTTAGGCCTATGGCGGAGCGTATGATGTAATGAGCTCTAAGCATTTGAGAGGAGACACAAACTATGCCTGGCCAACTGCAGAAGTTGCTGTGATGGGTGCAAAGGTAGAATATTTTTGTTTCTCTGAAACACATTAACTCATTTTAAGTAAAAAACGTTTCATTGATATTTCATTGTCTTCTAGATGTTAAACTTTCTCATGAGGTGATCCATACTGTATACTCGAACATTTTCACTCCTGTATAATTTTATCAATTTTTTGTTTTTAGTTGAGAGGGCAAATTTAAAATGAAAATGAAATTTTAAATCTATGTAAGTGAAGCATGATCATTCATGAGATGAGGTCAATATATTTTCTGTCGTAAAAGGTTAAATTGTTAAAATAATTCAGGGCAAAAATGATTAAGGACAAAAATAATCCAGGGCAAAAATAATCAAGGGTGAACATTTCCAGGTATACAGTAGTAAGGTAAAATCATTTGCAAGATCCTGAAGCAAATGCCAGTCTTTAAATTGACAATATCTGTTTGTTCATCTTTCTGTATGTTAATTTGTTTGTTTGTCTGTCCATCTGTCTGTCTTGTCTGTTAGTCTGTTCACCTGTCTGTTCATCTGTCTGCCTATCTTGTCTGTCTATCTGTCGGTCAACAATTTGATTTAGCTATTGTGTTTAGCTCTCTTGTTAGAAAATTGTTTAGAAGGTCAAGTTGTTACTTCACTTCATGATAGAACATGGTGACACTCGTTGACAAAGTTATGTGTATCTCTCCCTCTACCACTAATTCTCTCTACCTCTCTCATCTTCTCTTCACAAACAAGCACACACACCCAGGGATGAGCATTTTTCTCCAAATAAAGGAATTTTTCCTTTTTCAAAAGCCTATATCTCTTTCCCCCATTAAACCCCTACAAATGAGCCATTTTCCTCCTTTTTCACCACTATGTAATCATATTCTTGATATCCTTTTTCAATATATCATCTGTTAAAAAGCTCTTTCTTTCAACACATCCTTTTGTTCAATTCTATATTGTTATCATTTTATTACACATGCTTACTTTACTTATAAGGGGCAATAATTGTATCATGTTTATTAAAGTACAATTATTGCCCCTTATAATCTTGCCGTCTTGACACAGGATTTACCTGTGGTGATATTTCTTTATATTTTCTCTGCAGGGTGCGGTGTCAATTATTTTCCGCGGTAAAAATCAAGCTGAACATGAGGCAGAATATGTAGACAAGTTTGCTAATCCTTTCCCTGCTGCTAAAAGAGGTAATTCATAAAATTGCTGTTTCTGAAATTACAGATTACAGTGTTTATTGCATTTGTTCCTCACCAATTGGTTCAATCCTTGATAATGTGGTTAAGTGGTTAGAACATCAGGCTTTGAACCATGAAGCCACTCATTTCTGGTCAGCACAGGTTTGAGCCCGCTGGAATCTGAGCTAATTTTTGTGAGAAAGTTTGCCAGTTTACATGCGGAAGGCCATTCTCTCCTCTGCCATCAAAAACTGGCTGCCACCATATACCTGAAATATTGTTGAGTGTGGTGTTAAATTTTTGGCAGGGAAGAATTTTCTTTAGATATGTGGCTTTTTTTCTGGGTACTCTTGTTTTCCTCTCAACCCCCAATAACAACAGCAATGTTAATTAGAGACTAATATAATTTGTATGCATGTAAATTGTTTATTATCAATTAATAAGGGATGATGATTTTCTATTTTAAAATTTTTGAATGCCCCCCCCCCCCTTTTTTTTTTTTTATTTTGATATTGTGACTGTGTTTTGGTTTATTTCTAATTTATTAGTGGAAATATATGAATTAATTTGAAACATGCAATGGAAAACAAAATATTTTGATTACCAAAGAAACATCTTGTTATTAATTAAGCCCCAAGATGGGGAAGTTGTCTTTGATAGTGTATACTCATATGAAGACCTTGGTACTAAAAGTAGGTCATGTATATAGTTAACATGTGAGCTTGGTGGTAAAAGTAAGTCTTTTATATAGTTAACATGTGACCTTGATGTTAAAATAAGTCTTTTATATAGTTTACATGTGACCTTTGTGCTAAAAGTAAGTCATGTATATAGTTAACATGTGACCTTGGTGCTAAAAGTAAGTCTTTTATATAGTTAACATGTGACCTTGGTGTTAAAAGTAAGTCATGTATATAGTTAACATGTGACCTTGGTGCTTAAAGTAAGTCATTTATGTAGTTAACATGTGACCTTGGTGCTAAAAGTAAGTCTTTTATATAGTTAACATGTGACCTTTGTGTTAAAAGTAAGTCATGTATATAGTTAACATGTGACCTTGGTGCTAAAAGTAAGTCTTTTATATAGTTTACATGTGACCTTTGTGCTAAAAGTAAGTCTTTTATATAGTTATGGTGTTACCTTGGTGTTAAAAGTAAGTCTTTTATATAGTTAACATGTGACCTTGGCATTAAAAGTAAGTCATGTATATTGTTAACATGTGACCTTGGTGCTAAAAGTAAGTCCTTTATATAGTTAACATGTGACCTTGGTGTTAAAAGTAAGTCTTTTATATAGTTAACATGTGACCTTGGCATTAAAAGTAAGTCATGTATATAGTTAACATGTGACCTTGGTGCTAAAAGTAAGTCTTTTATATAGTTAACATGTGACCTTGGTGCTAAAAGTAAGTCTTTTATATAGTTAACATGTGACCTTGGTGTTAAAAGTAAGTCTTTTGTATAGTTATGGTGTGACCTTGTTTTTAAGGCGCTGCTCTAATTAAAGCGCCACCAAGACCAAAAAGGCGCCTTTTGAAACAGAAAAAAAAATATCCCCCCCCAAAAAAAATATGAAAATGAAACGTTTTTTAAAGCCTCCATTATAATCTTTTTGTAATACTTTCTTGACTTTGTACTGGTTTCAGACATTTATTTATTTGCCTTGGTATTTGATATAAAGATGTCTAAACTTCATGTCGGTGAATTAGCAGACATTAGGCAATACACTTTAGTCGGTACTTTGATCCCGATTTTCAAAAACCACGTGTTTTGACATTTCCGTATTGGCATTTTGAATTCAGCATTGTCAGTTACATAATTGATACCAACAGTCATCATGGATTGTTTGTTAAGGGCATGCCTAATTAGTAACTGGCTGATTTACCAACTAACAGGAACGTCTAAGCAGTTAGGAGATGGCAGCACAGGTTAAAGTCTATTTCTTGAATGTTTGACAAATAATTTCGTACATTACCGGGATTTCATTTTCATTTTGAAATCAGTTTTCCTCTTGATATAATTTGTAACAATATGAATTAAAAGACTGGCTACATTAATTACACCAGCATGATGATAAAGTAGTGTATTTAATATGACAAACTTGATTGATTATGCATCAGTACGAGTTAACAACAGAGTATAATTCCAAGTGACAGCGTGGACTCATGAGTCGTTTTCATCATGCTGTAAACAACATAAAAGGAATGTTTATTCACAGAAATATTTCACTTTTATAGATGTTGGTAGCTGATAATAATCTGGATTAACTAATAAAAATAAATAAACAACATCTAGACCGTATTTATCATTGACATTTTGCATGGATGCTTGAGGTTGATTTCAAACCTTAGATCGAGGAAACTCCAATTAAGGCGCCTGATCAACTGAAATTTAGTTTTTTGACACAAATTAAGACGCCAATAAGTCTGAAATACCCCCAAAATGGCGCCTTAATTAGATAAATTACGGTAAGTCTATTAACATGTAACCTTGGTGCTAAAAGTAAGTCTTTTATATAGTTAACATGTGACCTTTGTGTTAAAAGTAAGTCTATTATATAGTTAACATGTGACCTTGGTGCTAAAAGTAAGTCATGTATATAGTTAACATGTGACCTTGGTGTTAAAAGTAAGTCATGTATATAGTTAACATGTGACCTTGGTGTTAAAAGTAAGTCATGTATATAGTAAACATGTGACCTTGGTGCTTAAAGTAAGTCATTTATGTAGTTAACATGTGACCTTGGTGCTAAAAGTAAGTCTTTTATATAGTTAACATGTGACCTTGGTGCTAAAAGTAAGTCTTTTATATAGTTAACATGTGACCTTGGTGTTAAAAGTAAGTCATGTATATAGTTAACATGTGACCTTGGTGCTAAAATTAAGTCTTTTATATAGTTAACATGTGACCTTGGTGCTAAAAGTAAGTCTATTATATAGTTAACATGTGACCTTGGTGTTAAAAGTAAGTCATGTATATAGTTAACATGTGACCTTGGTGCTAAAAGTAAGTCTTTTATATAGTTAACATGTGACCTTTGTGTTAAAAGTAAGTCTATTATATAGTTAACATGTGACCTTGGTGCTAAAAGTAAGTCATGTATATAGTTAACATGTGACCTTGGTGCTAAAAGTAAGTCTTTTATATCGTTAACAAGTGACCTTGGTGTTAAAAGTAAGTCATGTATATAGTTAACATGTGACCTTGGTGCTTAAAGTAAGTCATTTATGTAGTTAACATGTGACCTTGGTGCTAAAAGTAAGTCTTTTATATAGTTAACATGTGACCTTTGTGTTAAAAGTAAGTCATGTATATAGTTAACATGTGACCTTGGTGCTAAAAGTAAGTCTTTTATATAGTTAACATGTGACCTTTGTGTTAAAAGTAAGTCATGTATATAGTTAACATGTGACCTTGGTGCTAAAAGTAAGTCTATTATATAGTTAACATGTTACCTTGGTGCTAAAAGTAAGTCATGTATATAGTTAACATGTGACCTTGGTGCTAAACGTATCTCTTAACGTATATATAATTATGGTGTGACCTTGGTGTTAAAAGTAAGTCTTTTATATAGTTATGGTGTGACCTTGGTGCTAAAAGTAAGTCATGTATATAGTTGACATGTTACCTTGGTGCTAATAGTAAGTCATGTATATAGTTAACATGTGACATTTGTGTTAAAAGTGAGTCATATATATAATTAACATTTGACCTTGGTGTTAAAAAGTATGTCTTATATAGTTAAATTGTGACCTTGATGATAAAAGTAAGTCATGTATATAGTTAACATGTGACATTTGTGTTAAAAGTGAGTCATATATATAATTAACATTTGACCTTGGTGTTAAAAAGTATGTCTTATATAGTTAAATTGTGACCTTGATGATAAAAGTAAGTCATGTATATAGTTAACTCATCATGTTAGTTATAAAAAGATCTGTCATGCCCTGTCCATGATGCCAAATATTAGGTCAAACTAAGTTGATTTCATATTGATTAATTGTTTTGATGTCTGTTTCAGGATTTGTAGACGATATCATTGAACCAAGAGCTACAAGACGTCAGATTTGTAAAGATTTGGAACTTTTAAGCAGCAAAAAATTGTCAAATCCTTGGAAAAAACATGCCAATATGCCTCTGTAATGAGATTGATATACTGGAACAAGCTTGCCTGTGAATGAATGGAACATGTGTGTGTGTATTAGTAATTTGTCTGTGATAGCCTGTCCAATATTTACATTCTTCAGGATTTGTAGGAATTTTGATGTTATAAGTGCGGGGCAGTTCTTTGAACATTACTATAGCAGAGATTGTCGCAGTTTGTTGATATTATGTAACTATTTACATATAAGATGCATTTAAATGATCTATATGTTACCTCTGAAGTTTATGGAATGTTTGAGTGCTGCTTTACCATTGGAGCACTAGGCTCTTACTGCTTATATAACAATTCATGGAAAGATTCATTTTAACTTTATAGGGAAGGCAAGATTGATACCCTTTTGAGATATTCCAGGTTTTTGCTAGATCATGTAAGTTTGATTTGCTTTAATATTTCTGACAGCCTGGACATTGACTGCAGTAAGAATAGTAAATCAAAATGCAGAGAAAAATCTCAGTATCTACATAGAAATCTTTACTATAAACCATACTATGCCAGTGTAAGAGATTTCAAATAAATATTTTTTAGCTTGTTTCTTTTTTTCATATTTGTATATGAATATTTTTGTTTTAGATATTCCAGGTGTTTTTTGCTAAATAATGCAAGTTTGATTTGCTTTAATATTTCTGACAGCCTGGACATTAACTGCAGTAAGAATAGTATAATCAACATGCAGAGAAAATCTCGGTATCTACATAGAAACCTTTACTATAAACCAATGTATGAGATTTCAAATAAATATTTTTAACTTCGTTTTTTGTTATTTTTAGATGAATATTGGATGTTCTAGAAAAAGTTGATGATTTAGGAGCTTCTGGAAATTAGTTGAATAATTATGTCCCTTAAATGAAGTTTGGGGGGGGGACATTATGTGTTTACTCCGTTTATTATTATTATTATTATTATTATTATTCCTTCTTCTTCTTCATCCGCGATCTTTACTAAGATGTAGTGTACCTGACCTTTCGTTTTCGAGAAAAAGTCACATGACCGAATGGTGGCTCCTGATTCGTCCAACACTTAAACATAAATAACTTTAAAATTGCGTGACCAATCCTTACCAATCTTCACATTTATATTACAGAGAGTCACTTGTAGTGTAACTGACTGCCCATTTTACGAACAAAAGTCACATGACCAAATTTTGGCTTCTGATTGGTCAAGCTTTTAAATGTAAATATCCTTACCACACTTAACATGGATATTACAGAGGGTCAGTTGAAGTGTATCTGACAGTCTGTTTTCCGAAAAACTAAGGAATCTGATTGGTCGAAATTTCAAAATTGTCTGATTTTGATAAAATTTGGAATTTATAGTTATGAAAGGATTGAAATATTAATCGTATGGGTTTTGTTGCCATTTATGGCAAAGTGAGGCTTCTGATTGTTTGAAATTTTATTATTGCCCGATTTTGATGAAATATGGAATTTATTGGTTTTGAAGGATTGCAATTTCAATTGTATGAGTTTCTCTCCTGTTATGACAAAGCAAGGCATCTGATAGGTTGAAAATTTCAAAATTGTCTGATTTTGATGAAATTTGGAATTATCTGTATCAAGGGATTGCAATGTGAATTGTATGAGTTTCATTGCCATCTATGGAAAACCGAGGCTCCTGATCGGTTAAAATTTAAACATTGTCCTTTTTCGAATAAATTTAGAATTTATGGGTATCGAGGGATTGTGATTTCAGTGGTATGGATTTCATTGTTGTCTGTAGCAAACTGAGGCTTCTGATTGGTCAGAATTTAAATGTCCGATTTTTATGAAATTTTAAATTATGGGTTTCAAGGGATTGCAATTTCAATGGTATTGGTTTTGTTGCCGTCTATCGCAAACCGGGCCTTCTGATTAGTCTGATTTTGATGAAATTTGAAATTAACTGGTGTCGATGATTGCAATTTTAGCCTTATGGCTTTTATTTCTCAAAACCTATGAAGAACAATTGCAGTTTTGTATGTAATAAGTGCTGGTTGATATCAACACAACAAAGTTTGGGGGACATTATGTAATAGAACCCTGTTACAATTAGCCCTTGTTGTTTAAGGTATACCAGCAGGATGCTGGGGTAACCCAGGTGCTCAGACCAGCAGGCTGTTGACTTAATGAAAACAATGTAACAAAGATAGCAGACTGTGGACATAATGAAATCAATGTATCATGACCAGAAGGCTGGTTGCATAATGAAATCAATGTACCATGACCAGCAGGCTGCTGACATGATGAAATCAACGTGCCCAGACCAGAAGGCTGTTTGTATAATGAAATCAATGTACCGTGACCAGCAAGCTGCTGACATGAAATCAACGTACCATGACCAGTAGGCTGCTGACATGATGAAATCAACATGCCCAGACCAGAAGGCTGGTTGTATAATGAAATCAACGTAGCGTGACCAGCAAGCTGCTGACATGAAATCAACGTACCATGACCAGTAGGCTGCTGACATGTTGAAATCAACGTACCATGACCAGCGGGCTACAACATGATGAAATCAACATACCATGACCAGTGGGCTGCTAACATGATGAAATCAAATTACCATGATCAGCGAGCTGCTAACATGATGAAATCAACGTACCAAGGACAACAGGCTGTTGGTATGATGTATTAAATATACCAAGACCAGCTGGCATGATGAAATCAAGGTGTCATGACCAGCTGGCTACTGACACGATGAAATAAATATACCAAGAAAACTAAAAAGTTCTGTAGAATTTTCCTTGAAGTTAGATATCAAAATCTATCATGATCCATCTGATTTTATATCTACTATCAGGTATAGTCAAGAGATGTCGTTATATAGGTATTAACTCTTTGCTTTGAAATCTGTACAAAATCTGTACAGGGTTGTGAAGTGTGCAACTGGAATTGTTACTGGATTACCACAAGATGTCACTTGAAATGAACTCCCTGTTTCTGTCTGATGACTGCAAACATACACAGTGTTTAAAACGAGCCATCCATAGAAGAAGACTGTAAACTCTGATTTGTCTCCCTTCTAGTCACTGAGAGTTAAACTTATATTCTCAGTTGATTTCATAAAATAATTTTGCCACTTGCAGATGGTCGTTGTTCTTTTGTTTGTTTATTGTTGTTCAACATCCCACTCAAGAATATTTCACCCATATGGCGACGTCACCAAATTCCGGTGAAGGGCTTCAAGTTTTGGCCTATGCTCGGCACTTACGGCCATTGAGCAGTGAGGCTTCTTTAACGCGCCAACACCTACTGTGACACACGACCTCCAGTTTTTACTGTCTCATCCGAAAGACAGGAAACCAACCTGTCACTGGCGGGACTCGAACTCATGATCCAGAGTCGAGACCACTACCGACTTAGCCAGTCGTTGTTCTTAACCCAGGCTTAAAAAATAGTTTTCTCATTTACTTATAACTGATCATGGCATAATATACAAATTGATCAGTGTCACATAAAATACCAGTAAGCCTACAACAACAAATACCAGTACAACAACAATACCAGTACAACAGCAAAACCAGTACAACAACCAATAACAAGTACAACAACAAAACCAGTACAACAAAAATCAGTACAACACAATAAGTACAACAACAAAACCAGTACAACAACAAAAATCAGTACAACAACAAAACAAGTACAACAACAAAACCAGTACAACAATAACAAGTACAACAACAATAACAAGTACAACAACAAAACCAGTACAACAATAACAAGTACAACAACAAAACCAGTACAACAATAACAAGTACAACAACAAAACCAGTACAACAACAATAACAAGTACAACAACAAAACCAGTACAACAATAACAAGTACAACAACAAAACCAGTACAACAAGTACAAAAGCAAATACCAGTTCAACAACAAAAACAAGTACAACAACAAATATCAGTACAACAACAAATACTAGTACAACAACAAAACCAGTACAACAACAAAACCAATACAATAATAATAACAAGTACAACAATAACAAGCATTCTGAAAGTATTGATGAATCAATACATGTCTCCTGTCAGTGAAACCGTTATAAATAATTAAAATATTTTTTCCAGTTTTACTCTCGAAAATTAATTTTCGACCCCTAAAGAATCTCCATGCAAAGTATCAGCATCCTAATACTATTATTTAATGAATGGTGAACCAATGAAAAACTTTAACCAAAACCTTAACCTGCAGGTTTGGGGCAAAAAAGTGAAGTACAAAACATGTCAAAAATGAAGAAAATAATTAAAATATTCATGATCGACCCCCTAAAGAACCTATATGCAAAGTATGTACATCTTAATACTAATATTAAATGAATGGTGAACAATTCAAAAACTTCAACCAAAACCTTAACCGAAGGTTTTGAACTGATGGACGGATGCAGATAAAACCTGTAGTCCCCTGGGTGCACTGGTAGGTACAACAATAATAAATCCAACAACAAAAACCAGTACAGCAACAAATAACAGTACAACACAAAAACCAGTACAGCAACAACAAAAAAACAGTACAACAGCAACAAATTACAGTACAACAACAAAAACCAGTACAGCAACAACAAAAAACAGTACAACAACAAAAACCAGAACAGCAACAAATAACAGAACAACAAAAACCAGTACAACAACAAATAACAGTACAACAACAAAAACCAGTGCAACAACGAATAACAGTACAACAACAAAAACCAGTACAGCAACAACTAACAGTACAACAACAAAAACCAGTACAACAACAACAACAAAAAACAATACAATAAACACCAGTACAGCAACAACAACAAGATGCAAAAAAACCAGTACAGCAACAACAAAAAACAGTACAACAAAAACCAGTACAGCAACAAAAAAATACAACAAAGAACAGTACAACAACAACAAAAAAACAGTACAACAACAAAAACCAGTACAGCAACAAACAAAAATACAGCAAAGAACAGTACAACAACAACAACAACAACAAAAACCAGTACAGCAACAACAAAAAACAATACAACAAAGAACAGTACAACAACAACAACAACAACAAAACAGTACAAAAACAAAAACCAGTACAGCAATAAATAACAGTACAACAGCAAAAACCAGTACAACAACCACAGAAACCAGTACAGTAACAAATAACATTGCAACAACAAAAACCAGTACAGCAACAACAAAAAAACAGCACAACAACAAAAACCAGTACAGCAACAAACAACAGTACAACAACAAAACCAGTACAGTAACAAATAACATTACAACAACAAAAACCATTACAGCAACAAAAAGCAGTACAACAATAAAAACCAGTACAGCAGCAACAAAAAAATACTAGACAACAAAAACCAGTACAGCAAAAAATAACAGTACAACAACAAAAACAAGTACAGCAACAAATAACAGTACAACAACAAAACCCAGTGCAGCAACAACAAAAACCAGTCCAACAGCAAAAGTTCCAAACTAATACATGTATATTACTTTACAAACACGTAAAAAAATGTCAATTGTAAAGAGAAATGTATGAGCAATTTTTAACCCAACTGATTACGTATTTTCTCAGACATACGAAAGAAGATTTGACAACTTTGATAATCATATTTATTAAAAATTACATTCCCAACATTTAAATACAAAAAAAAAATAAAAATATGGATTAATGTTTTTAAATATATTTGGTTATACTGACTTTGCATTTGATCATAACTTTACCAGAATAATAAAGGCACAATAGGTCTTTACTGTAATATATGTTCTGTAATACAATGTGATATGTACCATAACACGGATATAATTTATTATATTAATAATACATATATACTCTTAAAAACTGTCACACACGTACTGAAGTAGCTAATACACTATAACACGTACTGAAATAGCTAACACATTATAACACACGTACTGAAGTAGCTAACACATTATAACACACGTACTGAAGTAGCTAATACAATATAATACACTATAACATACGTATTGGATCATGTACTGTATCGCATACATTATAATGTATACAGTGAAAGTATATGCAAACACTTGAGCACATGCTGGAATATATGTTGAATTAAAGCATAACACATGAACTTAAACTTGTGACAAAATATAACACACGTAAACAATCTAACATGTGTTGTAATAAGATATTTCATTATACATATTATTTTATAGCAGATATACGATATCAGATGTACTGTTATATATCTAAACACCTGTGCTTGATACCATAAAACTTGAAAATTCACTCAAGTCTGAGAATGGTCTCAACTTGGCCTGCCCTGTCAATCAGATTTCAGGATTGGCCAAAGTTGAGTAAAATCTACAGACCTAGGTAATTCTTAAGTTTTATAGTACCAAACTTTGAACACTCTGCGGAAATGCTATATGGTTTGTTGCACTTATAAGGCTATAATACTTATAACGTATACACCTACTTATTTTTTGATACAATATTTTGTCTTTAACCGTTCAATTCTCGTGGATTGTAATCCAGAACGTTATAAATGATATGAAATGCTGAAATAACTTAAGGGGATCTTATTCTTCTCTCTACTCATTCAAAACAAATTCAGAAATGTGAAGCTTCCTGTTTGTTTTTATTATTTGCACTTTATCAGGAAATTTCATTTAAAAGAGAAAATGAATCAAAGATCCAAAAGATGTTGAAACTGTATACAATTGTAATAAATAAAATAGACACTACACATAATTCTCTCTCTCTCTCTCTCTCTCTCTCTCTCTCTCTCTCTCTCTCTCTCTCTCTCTCATCTTTAATGTAACTATAGAGCTTCAGATAACACAAGTCTCATTATTTTTTAGATGTTTTGTTTGTTTGCATAAAGAAGATCAACCAGAGAGAATTTAATTTATGCACATTTCTTATAAGCAATGTTACATTTGCACGTTGTCATATCAAACAGTTTTTTTTTTTTGGACTAAAATTGAGATTCATCTTTTAATATCCTCAAGGAAAAATAAATTCACTGGAGCTATGGACAATCTCAAATAAACAATTGGAAAAATTATTGTAAACTCTGTGCAAAATAAAATTTAGATCTTTCAACCAAACAAATTGCAATTACATTAACTGCGGTCCTGTGACTTTGGGGGCAAAATATTTTGATACAGATAGACGTCGTTATAGTAACTTAATTATTGTTTCTTGATGTCATTTTCCGAGAGTCTGTATCATTTTGCTACTCAAAGTTATCATGAAAGGATCTAGTACGGAGTATCAAGTAGGCCTACTGAGCTATTGCCATAGGTAAATATAAATGTAATATAAACATTTTATGGACATATTTCATGCTTTACATTGATAAAGCAATCGTAATGTATTGGTTTTATATCATGATGATCCATTGACATTGAACTTTGATTTTTTGCTCATAGACTAACAAGTTAAATCATCAACCCCTGATAAACAATGGACTCTTCTGTAAATCAATGAAACAAGATACATAACTCATCAACCCCTGAAAAACAATGGACTCTTATTTAAATCAACGATTTGGACCAGTCAAAATGTGTCTTTAGGGGTTAATGAGTTAAAGATAAAATATGCAAAATGTACATAATGGGCACTGACACAAAATATATATGTCATAGGGGTATCATCACAGTCAAACTGGGGCTTGGTACCATACAACTTTAGAATTATCTAAGTCTAAAAAGTTTACTCAAATACGACTAATCCTGAAATTTGATTTGCTAAGCAGGCCAATTTCAGAATACTCCAAATTTAAGTAAATCCTGAGTTTTATGGTGCAGGACCAGCATCTAGAATCTTACAACTGTCTTATGCTTAAGTCAAAATTCGGTCCTGAATAAAACGTTAATTTAACACTATGTGTAACTCCAGTTGAAGGTTGAGGTGCACATATTGAAAACACCCCAGAAACACAGTATTGTTTAGAAAACATGGCTCAAAGTTTAGAAACGGGATTAGAATTTTGACTATAAAACTATTTTATTTGTGATATCTGGACCAGATGAATATGTAATTCATTATATGTTCATCTGTGTACAAGTATGTCAACATAGACTGACGTAGACATGTCATGAACAAGAACTTACTAAACAAGGCTTGGAGAGTGCATCATAAATCATATTCTTTGTACATTCTTCGACATACTTATGATAGACATTTAATTATACAATGAGCATCATATTTCTTGATACTTACTTGGAATACCCAGTGTCAAGGAATATCAAAATATTCTAAATTTTGCCACCTTAACCAATCATATTTCAGGATTAGTTTGTATCGAGTCAAATTTGATTTCAGCAATAAAATCATAGATCTATGGCTTTGTTGTACATTGTTTATATGTACGGGGTTTGTGAACGAGGTATTATAGTAGATATATACACAGATATATATTCACCGAAGTATATGTCCATCTACTGCCAGGAAAAAATTCCAGGCTTTAAAAACCTGACGCGGACGAAAATATGTTTATCACCAGACCGTTTGGCACTAACCTTACCAGTTTGTACTTAATGAAATATACAAAATACATAAAAATAGTTAAGTTAGTCACAAAGATATAAAACAGATTTATAATAAGTAACCTACACACATAACAATATTTTCCTTTACCATTTAACAAGGTCATCAGCACTCTTACTTATAGAATACACTGTTAAAACATGATAATATATATGTAAGATGAAAAATGTATTTGTATCAGATTTGGCTCAGAACACGTAGGGTTGTGGCGGCTAATTGATTTCAACACATGGATTCTCCTACAGTGACACCGGAATACGACGGTCGTTTTCGTATATGGCTAATTGATTTCAACACATGGATTCTCCTACAGTGACACCGGAATACCACGGTCGTTTTCGTATATGGCTAATTAATTTCAACACATAGATTCTCCTACAGTGACACCGGAATACGACGGTCGTTTTCGTATATGTGTGTTCATCATCCATGCCACGTAAGACATTATGATATCGTCCATATTGTGTCCCTGATAATGAAAAAAACATGAATTAATAGTTTAAATTGTGCGTCTTTAATGGCGAGTTAAAATTTAAATTGTTGTTGCTAGTGATGAATGCTTTGTTAAGTATGTATGTCAAAGATTTACTCGGTAGAAATTTTAAACCTTTTGCGTAGACACTGACAATTATTGTTGCAGTTATAAATGATGGTTTGTAGGTTATTGATTCAAAGTTTATTCTAGAGAAATACGTACCAAATTTGTTTCCATCGTAAATTTGCTGGCGCTTGAACCTTCTCCTATTACGAGTGTGAAAGACTGTTCATCAAAAGTCCAGTTTGGAATTTTGCTGTAGCCATATTTAGCCAAAACGTTCTGGAAGAATCAATTGATATAAACAATATTTTTAACCAAATGATTGAATATGTTCTGGAATCAATGTTACTTTCTTTATTTTGGTCTTGATGACTTTAAGCCTGTGCTCTTCTTTCATAAATGACTGTGCGGTATTTCAAAACATTCTTTCATAATGTGTAACGTATCATTGACTTAATTTACTCATAATCCTCTAAAAGGTGCGCTAACACAAATTGTCTTTGTAGCAAAGAAATTATTTAAGCACTAAACTCCTTTCAGTTGGCATTCATGGAATTTGCCTTCGTCCAGTTGGCATTCAAAAGCTTACCAATGCCAACTGAAGGCAGTTCATGCTTATATTTACTTATTTCTTATGTTATCCAACTTTTCGTTTTAATTGGAATTCAAATTTCTATAAAATACGTGCACCAGTTCTTGAACATACAATTCCCAGAACAGCCGTTGGCAGTTAAGAGATGATGAACGAGGTTTTTTTTATAATGATTATAACGTGTCACTACCAATAGATGGTAAATATTTTCATATAAATTTACATTTTGGTACCCACTTGACGAATTGTTTATTTTATATTTGGTTGGGTTTTTATATGTTTGATAATAATAGCTTTTTCAATATCAGTTATAACTTGGTGCTGATAACTAATTTGTCAATCCTGACTTAAAACATTTAATTTCCAAAGAAGAGATAAGAATGCATTTACTTTAAATCATCTCAGTTAGGTGGAACTTTTGTTGTATACGTCATGATGGCAGCATTCAATGTAAAACGTCACAGAAAGTGTTGATGATACAGTCAGTCAAACAGTTAAATATCATAATTATATTTAAAAGCTGAGTAACACACATATTTGGATCGTCTGCTCAAAATAAACAAAACAACCGTTTTTTGAAAGAAGTTAACATTATAAACATTATACAAGTTATAGTTTTACAAAAATGCTCAAGGTGATCGATTCTGTCAATAAGACCCAGTCAATTGAGCTCGAATTAAAAATAGATTTATAGTTCCGAATATGAAGGGGGTATTATACAAGACCAAATACTAAACCCGAATATATTACCAAAACCGTCTAAGACTTGCCACTGTCAAAAGATGACTATCACAGCTTTAGAGGAATTTAAACAACAGTGTTATCCATACTGTCTGTGGTAGTGCGGCAGAATATCATCTAATATTCCTGAGAGGGGAACTTCATAATGTTTAACAAGATCCCCGTATCGACCATACAATTCCTTAAACGACGATGTCAAGCATTCAACAACGTAACCTTGTGTACGTAGTTTATTGGCGAGCCACCTCACTCTCAGAATAAAACATTCATAAGAAGAGCATGCCCTGGCATAACGTATAAGTTGTGAAATGAAAACGCCATAGACAGGAGAAAATGGAATATTACTACTTAGAAACGGGAAGTTTGTGATATGGAAATTGAAATCGTCGCGTTTGTCATAAAGGAAAGTGTGAAGTTGACCGTCCTTTCCAATCGACACGGGTAAATCTAGGTAAGAAACAGATGTGTTGCTCTCTGTCGCCTCATTCATATCTAGCTCAACAGGATACATCTAGACGAGGTAATTCGGAAATTCTGAATTATTTATGGACAGAAAGTCGACGATATACCTGTACGTAAATAAAGAAGGCAAAACAAAACTAAGTAAATGTCATCCTCTGACACAAAAATGCAGATTTTTCAGTTCATACTTGGTACCGAGTTTCTGTATTACAGTTTGTGTCGCTATTTACCACACTAAATCGGCACAGTCCATAGGATAGATAAAAAACAGATCTTCTTCGTAACTAATGAAATTGCAAAATAAGGAAGTGAGATACCTTGGAATCTGGATCCAAAAGCATTATACCATTCGTGTTCACAGCAAACAAAATGTGTTTTGGGTAGTTTTTCATAGATCTTTGCTGAAAAAATAAGTTAGAAATAATACAAATAATACAGAATTTGATCATACTGTATCTATAATATTACAATGTAACTCTTTGGGAAAATTTTAGTCAAATTCCATTTCCTCAATCAGTTATTTTTACAATATTTAAAAGCAAATGGTTCTTGAATCGAATTGCAAAAAAAGGCTTTCAGATATTTGAAAATTAAGTAATGAACATTGTCAAATTGTTAGCTGACCTTGACGTGAAAGAAGACGGATCCATACGTTGGCCACAGGTGGAGAACTTTGAGAAATGAGCATTTGGCTTCGTCTGACGTCAACCCCTTAATTGTCTTCAAGTTCTCTGTAACTATCTATAACAACAAATAGTATTGATAAGGATTGGTTCATTAAGGCAATTACGTACTTGCAGCCTTATCAAGTCATGTCCCACTTCTGTTAGCACAGATATCAAAATATATACTTAGGTTAAATCAGTAAGCATGTATTAGTGAGCAAACAATGGGTTTCATCATTTTTCTATCAAGAAGTTGAATTTTTCATAACAAAAAGCATTTTTATATTTAAACTGTATTGATATCAAAAAATATTTATTGATATTATGAAGTCATTTATTGATACCAAAATATTGTATCTTGATGTCAAGAAATAGGGAATATAGCACATCGACGCCCCATAGTGCGGAGTCACTAATAGAAAGCCTTTCCTATTGAAAGAAATACTGCTGAAAATTTTACAGTAAACTGTATACCAACCTTTTTCCAGTCCTCTTCCGATTTGGCTTGGATTAATTGTTGTGGAATAAGTGATTTGATATTATCTCTGAAAACAAATGTTACGTTGTGTGTTAAATATGTAAAGATATACATGTATTTCAAACACTAATTTTCACTGAAATCAATAACAGTTTAAACATACATAAAGAAACAGTACACTATTCCACATATAAATCTTTTGCTCTAAGTTACAATTTCTCTTCTTCATTACCTTCCTTTTAAAGGGGTCGTGACCTCTTTTATAAACAAACTTAAATTTCCTTCACCAAAGGATGTTTTGCGCCAAGTTTGGTTAAAATTTGTTTAGTGGTCCTGGTAAAGAATTCAATAAAGATAAATGACAACAACAATGACAATGATGGACAACGGATATCTTTTCATCGAAGTCTTAAAAGTCTGAAATTCCTGTCTGACATAAAACACTATACAAATGGCCAAAATCATAACCCTTATCAAGGTCGAATAGGACACAGGGAAACACTAAACAAAGGGTGGAACTGAAGGTTGTTCACCTTTTCTTTATTGCTTCATTGGAAATTTATACATCAATATTTTAATGAAGCCATAATAACTTGTGTAAAATGATACTCTCCATACATGTTTTAAAGCTCTTTAAATCAATTACAAAACCTCTAGTGCAGGTGTCTTGAAATATACACTTACTGAAAGCTTGTCATAGCACTCATATTATCACCAAACTGAGCTCGATAAAGGTACGCAGCTAATTTACCTGCGTCCTTTTCCGAACAGTTGTGATAGCCACGCAGATAATTTGGAATTTCCTGCAATTACACAAACAGTGAATTTGAATCTAGTGAATGCAAAGTAAAGTGAGATTTATAAAGTTACAAAGATATCCATATCAAAGACGATTCTTCTGTAGATCTATAAATCAAGAAAACACATTTTTACCTCAAGAACAATATTTCGACATTTCCATTTCATAGAATAAAGCATTTTACATAGAAATTAATTCACCTTTACATTTACGATAAAGACACTAAGAATCCAAAAACATCAGTTTGATTGTTATTACTCCAGCAATAGAAAGTTCATTTTTGTTGAGGCGTTCCTAGCTAGAACTGATGCACCATATTCCCAGCTACAAGTGATGTATTATCATACATTAACCAACAATAAAATGTTCATTTTTGTTGAGACGTTCCTATCTACAAGTGATGCACCATGTTCTTAGCTACAAGTGTGCACCATACATTTTAGCTAAATTTTTATTTATGTAACTGTTTTTATCCTTGACTTTCATCTCGTATGCCGAATGTTGGGTCCCGTGAATGTCAACTACTCCGTGATACATGTTTATGCAAATGAATGAGAGATCTGTGCAATAAAAATCCAATGTGAAATTTGAATAAATAAAAGACTGACAACGTTCACATATATTCTGAATTACGTTCAAAACCTAATCAAACTTGAAAATTACAGACGGACGATAACCTCTTCCATCCGGTAATAATGTGTTCTAATACAACTCAAAGTCGAAGATTTAATGCATAAAGGATATATTTAGTCTTCTTCAATTGTTTTAGTTTTCCAGTCGGGTAATCATTTCTAATAATAGGGTCAGCTAAAGGTCTGTGATATTTTACATTGACTTGGATAACAATTTTTATAAAAAAAACATAGCCTACTAGTGTATGTTTGATCTGATAATTTATGTTTTACCTGAGGAAAATGAAACATGGAGTCAGCATTTTTGTTGACACCTGGCTGGATATTGATCCATAATTTCTTGAGAAAGAATGTATGAATAGTCATAGGAGGAACATCTTGGCTGCTAGAACTTGGCTGTTCTGAAACTAAAATAACGATTATTTTTATTTAAAAACCATTTGGTTAAAGACATTTCTGTGATATTTTGCAATTGGCAAATTGTTATGAAATATCAGGGATTACTTAGAAGCTAGAAAATCGACTTGAATTCAAAGTCATTGTATTAACTTTAAACTCACATGGCTCTCCATGAAAATCATGTAAACCAGGTTTAAAAACTCCAAACTTAAGGCAGCATTGATTTTGATGCAAAAGCTGTTTTCATATCAACGCATATCCCTACATAGCGTATTCCAAATTTGAGCTTATAGCTAGCTCCTCCTTATTAGATCATTTTTCAAAACACATACTCACCGCTCGATCTCTGAGTAGGTGATGTACATGCTCGTAACCAAAACTGTTCTACGTTCGTCAGAGCGTCAAGGAAGTACTCGTTGTCATAAGCGCTGACCACTAAAATACAACAGATAGTAGACGTACAGGACACGATATAAGCGTTCTTGCTGTGGTTAAAACATAAGAGCATATATAGATATGTATTAGACAATTGCTGCTCTGACGCAATACCAGGGCAAATAGTTATACATACCGCCTACAACGAAGCAACCTGCTATTATTCATATTAACGGGGCATTAGCTGTGTTTTTTAATTTTAGTTTACTCTTTTACTTCCTAAATTGGTATACAATAACAAAGAAGGAGATATACACAGGCATGAAATTCTTAAATTTCTAAACATTTTGTGATTTTGTGATAATTAATTTAGAAACCCAATTTGGCTATTATTCACTTGTAATTGATTAATTCAACCTTACTATTTGTCTACGCATACCACACTGGACCTGACCTTATTTTCACAAAATATATAGGATATAATAACTTTATACCTGTATATAGCTCTTATTTGTTATTGAACATCAAATACAGGTGTAAAAGTAGAATAAACTCGATCTTTTGTAAACACCTCTAATATCCCTTTAAGAGTGATTGTTGTTACTTGTTAATACTGTGACATATATGATTCCGGTAGAATAGTCCATTACATAACATGACTAGTAATGTTTTTCCAGATCTCTCAAAATGATTTACATTTACATTTTCTGCAAACACAATTTTTAACTCATCAACCCCCGTGGTGACATTTAGACTCACCAAATCAATAGATAGTATGGTCTACTGTCATAATTTAGGAGTGAACAAGTTGATATTGCATGTAAAATTATTTTAAAATTTGGATTTTAAATCATACACCCCTGAATTCTAACAGTGGACTTTACCATTCTTTGAAATGGACGGGTTCAAATGTTGCTACAGGAGCCGATGAGTTATTACTGTTTATAATAAGCGTAATATACTTTCATGTGATAAAACAAAATAAACAGAACTGCAGTGAAACAGACTATGTTTTGATATATCAAAACTACAGAGCTACCTTCAATAAAAATGGCGAACTTCATTGAACGAATTTTCATTTCTGTTTACCGATTTTAAATATATGAATCTAACAACATGTATATCAAATTCATAACTATTTAGAATACGCGTTCAAAAAATCAAATATTCATGTGAAAAATTGTAATATTTCATGACTCTCAAAACTAAACTAATTTAGCCTTGCTATGGCAAAATTATTCTTTAAAAAGCTAGCTAAAAAAGAACAATAAATAGCAAAATTTTGTTTGTAGTCTAAAATGACAATGCTCCAGCCACGGAAATCAAAAGCCACTACAGAATATAAAATTACAGTAGGAAAATATAAAATGTTCTATAAAATACAAATCAAAACAATTTGTAGACGATTGAATACTAGTATATTTACATATCTGAGAAAGCATTTGATAAAGAGTCAAAACAATTTGTAGACGATTGAATACTAGTATATTTACATATCTGAGAAAGCATTTGATAAAGAGTCTATACTCCAGTGTCGAAATATAGTGCACAGTATAGGCATAATGAGTGATGCTACTTTGCCACCGTCAACTGATATATTTCACATTATTACAGTCTATATATGTTCACTTATTTCGTGCACAAAAGGATTCTACACTTGAAAAAAGCTTGTTAATACTACACTTTGGTGTATAAATAGAAACAGGTGACCTAGATTCATACGTACAAATATATTTGACGCCAAACTTTTCTGCAAATGAAGTAAATTTTTACCTGTGTTAAATTGTCAGAGTACAGTGTAGAAAGTACTAAACTCCATATTTCAACTTAAAAACGATTATATTTTGTTATTCTAGATCCTAGATCCATGCATGAATATAAAAAGATCCATTTTAATAAGAGAGGTGTCAATATAGGAAAACACGACAAGGTTTCAAGTTAAAGGAAAGTAGAAAAAGAAATCATCTAAAAAGATTAAAATGTAGGAAGAAAACCAAGAATTTCTAGCACCGAGTTTTCTTGTGATCTGAATGTTGTTGATCTATAAAGATTAAAATGTAGGAAGAAAACCAAGAATTTCTAGCACCGAGTTCTCTTGTGATCCGAGTGTTGTTGATCTATAAAGATTAAAATGTAGGAAGAAAAACCTGTAATTTCTACACCGAGTTCTCAAAGTGATATTGACCTTTATGTATAAAGATACATGATATACAGTAAAACCTGTATATTGGACCCAAGAGACCAAAGGAATACTGACCTTTATGTGCAGGTGACCCTTATATAGAGGTTCAATTTAGCAGAAGTTTGCAGTCAAGGGACTTTTCACAACTGGCCTTTATAGACAGGTGAACGAGAATATAGAGGTGGTCCTTCATTATATGGTTTTATGTATTTACTTGGGTTTGGTATACTCGTGATTGAAATTAGAATTGGACACATGATTGATGCCATTTTGAGATAATCATTACATTTCAGTATATGTTGATTTATTTCAAATTTTGCTCGTTTGAACCACAATTTTACTAAGTAGTTGCTCAGTTTGTTATCAGTGTTAAGCAATTCAAAATCAATCAACCTGCAATAACAGAACTTACATACTTTCCCACATAATCACTTTAGGAGCTGGTCATGAATGCATACTTGCTAATGGTGAAACATAGTAAACTTATGTGTTCTAATACAAATCCTGACGATGTAGATTGTAATGGCGAATATCTACAGAGAAAACGTGTGATAAATGTCTCATTTATATATCTGATATGGATCTTAGAACTCGGTGCTTGAAACTATTATTGATTGCATGAAAGTAAACACACTAGGACGTTTATTTAAAGTTGAACCTCTGTCACGTAGAGCAAAACACAGTCCATACTCCTCAGGGAATGGCAGCTCATACTTGTCAGTTATTTTTCGTTTTAATTCAAAGACACGACTAGATGGCTCCACTTCAAAATCCTGAAACACGTAAAATATTGCAGAATTAGAAAATTTTGTTTGTTTTCATTTTTCAACGAAAATAAAACCATGACGCAATTTTGTATAAATTACACCTACTAATAGAGATAAGTTCCTTTACAAACATGTATGTATATACGAAATTTAATGTAAAAATAATGTTTATTTTTTGAACAACGAAAATTTAACCCCACAGAATATTCTGATTCTACGATAGTTCTTGTTCATGTAAAGTTGTTTGGTAATTGGTGAGTTGATAACAATATCGACTTAAATTAATCTTAAAAACTAAAATCCTATAATTTGGTATAATTCTGCATTTTTATATTTACATTATATGTAAAGACATGTCTGAAGTAAGTTTCAAAATTTCAAACTATGATTTCTGTTTAATATGCTGTTAACAGCATAGCGAAAACAATGATAGAATTAATGCCAGAAAATCGAACAGGCACAATGTATAAACTAGGCCGATGCAATGATGCTTTTTTAGGTACACCACCTGATGTGAGATGATACCTTGATATCACGTAAAATTTCAATGACATCTAAATCTTGTGTCCAGTTCTTTGTCAAGCACCAATCATTACCTTTCAGGAAGTCATAGATATGCCCAGGTTCATTAGAGTCGAACATACGATTTACACTTGCGAGGCGAATACTATAAACACTGAGGCCTTGTGAGAGGTTATCAAATTTATAAAAATGAAAGATACCAAAGTATAAGAAATATACAAATCAGGTATAAATTGGACACACAGTCCTCAGAAAATCTGGAGGTGAGTTTATTTAAAACGGAAAAAGATCACATAGATCTATCTTGCAATATTATGACATTTAGTTAGGGGCATGGTGACATTATTAATGATATCGGTCATTACCTCCTGTAACTGAAAAGGAAAGGCTATGTTTATTGTAACTGTGAATCTTTTCTTTGCCAATGCATCATGCTCCAAAACATGAGGTGGATACTGTCGTGCACCATCACTGTATAGTTAAAATAAAATTAAAACAGAAAAGGTAATTTTCAATCAGAATACTAAAAGTGCACTATCATTTATATTTCAAATAAAGTATAAGCTCAAAACTGAAATATCATTTTCCATAAACTAATTACATGTATGTAATACTACACTTTTAAATTATCATTCATTCTTATGTTGAATTTGTGTTAATAAAAATATTATATACATCATACCAAATTATAATGCTCAAGACGATCGTTTCTGTCAATTCGACAACATCAGTTGAGCTCCAATTTAAAATGTATATATTTTTTCTAAAGAGCAAGTGGTATCATACATGTAATAAATCTAAAAGTATAGCCAAAATCCATCTAAGAGTAACCATTGTAAAAAGTTGACTATCTTAGCTTTAGAAAACTTTAGAATTTAAATGGTGTTATCATTGCCAAATATTACTTTAGTATAAGGTTATCAGCTGGTACCGAAATACAAATAAATCACTTATTGTGAATTTATTACGATGTAACCAGATTGTATCAAGTACTTTTGGAAATTTGTCGAATGTAAAACATAGCCACATCCACAAGAATTAAGCCTACCTTTTTGTTTGATTAAATCTCTTCAGACACAACTTGGCATATTGGTGCTTACTGCTTTTCATAAAGGCTTCACATTCTTCAGAGAGCTCTGTTGTAGGGACCGTACATGAACACAAGAGAAAAAATAATCGCCATCCATACTCCTCACTTAATCTGGAAAATGGGTATTTCATTTATTTTCTCAACAGACACAACATTGAAACAGATACAATGTTTTGTCAAGTTTTTTAACATCAAGAGGTAAATACATATACAAAGACATGATACTCGAACATGGCGTCCTCTCTTGACCTAAATGGTCATCTCTCGGGAAGTTATTAAGTAGACAAGTATATGTATTAATTAGATACAGTTTGATGTGATGCCTTTTGTATTTCTACAAGTATGATTATAATAACTTTCGTTATTATTCTTATAATTATAAGTATCATTAATTCGTCATAACAATGTATTACAATCATTTTTCTTTTTTCCTTCAAGTACAAACTGTATTTTCTGTAGCAAAAAAAAAAGGCTGGACCGATTTAACTAAAGTTTTCAGTGTTTATGAAGCATCAAAAGATTATCATTATTATTGTTTTGTTGTTGTTGTTGTTATTATTATTATTATTATTATTATTATTATTATTATTATTATTATTATTATTACAAAATCACTTATTTCAATCCGACATACTTATCTGGATTGTTGGTCAGTTGTTTGATGATTTGACAGTAAATTTCTTCCCTCATATGTCTCTAGAAAAGATCAAAATAGTTTCATATCAGAAAAGCATACAGCATACAGACACACGTATGAAATGTTTAAATTTACTTGCATAAAATTCATATAAACCTTTATGAGCTACACAAGATTAATAGTCGGCTAAAAATGTCAATATCTTAGATTATGTCGACGTATTGTGCATCCATCATTTCAGTCAGACGCGATTGAAGTTAACTTCTTTGAAATAAATCTTATCATTCTATATTCATTAGATTTATTATTAAGTCTACTTTGAAATCAATTTTGTTGGTCTATGCAGCCGTAGGCTTTCAACCATGTTTTCTTCCACGTCTAGACAACAAGAGTTCAATCCTCATTGGAACCTAAGCATTTTGAAGATATTTTGCCACTTTACGTGATCTTTCCCTGGATACGTTGTGACCGGGGTCTATACTGCAGTATTAAAAAAAGGCCACAAACATGTAATATTGGAATTGGTGCAGTGTTATATAAAACACCATATAAACTATAATTTTACACCATTTTTTATTTGCAGGTATATGCCCCAAACACATTATCTAAAATGAATTTGATTAGCATTTGGATATGAAAAAAATTGTATTTGATTACTTTATGAATATTTGATAGTGCACACAAGCAGGTTTGACTTACGCTTCTCATTGCCGGTTCAATAACATATTCATTTGCAAGTTGCGTGTCTGGCAGTTGGTCCTTATTTGCAGTATCTCTCATATATTGCTGGATAGGTAGGTTCGTTAAGAAAGTACAGGTACACATTATTATTAAAACTCATTTGACGGTAAATACCCGGTACATTCTACAAATAGTGATGCAAATATTTAACATAACTAGACATCATGTTAACCGCTCACTGTGTTCTAGTAGTTGAGTGTTCAACTAGCAAGCATTAAGTCCTGGGATCTACTTCCGATATTACATCATACAAAAGAATTTGAAAAATATTAATGACTGTTCCTTCACCAAGTATTCGTAATACGAAATGAAAGTCACAGGTCTTCAAGAAGGAATTTATAACAGACGTCAGGTTTCCGTTCTGTTGGTAAAAAAGCCTCACTGCATTGGTGTCAGTCCATAGCACAGGCCAAAATTTGTAGCACTCTAGCTTAAGCTGGTGACATTTCCATAAAAGTGAAAAAATTCTTCGCAGAATATAAAACAACAATAAGAAACAGACAGATATTATGCTAATTTAAAATATATTTGTGAAGATGAATTATTAACTGAAAAAGTACAAAACAATTTTCTTTTTATTTTATATTGCCACAAGGACAAAAATAATTAATAATTCATGTTTTATGCATATATAGATGCCAATTCGTTTAATTGAAGCAGCATATCTGTAAATGTTAAAAGTAACAAAATGTATTTGCTTAGGGGTATAGAAAACCGTGTGCATATCTGAGACTCATAGCATATCACTAACGCATAAAAACCATGCTTGTTAGGAATGTTGAAATGTTTAAAAACATCCTTTCACACATTTATTACGAGGGAATATATTATAAAGTATAACTGTGACGTCATATACGAAAAGGTGTTTGTCTTTTGAATGTCCTGGTAATTGTAAAATAAAGGATATCAAGGAAGCTACGACAGCTTGCCCCTTTAAGTTCTTCCCTGATTAAAGTTCTGTTTAGTAATGGTTTCTTTATAGCCTCTTTTTGAAATTGCCACAGTGACGTAGATTTATCTTTTTTGGACGATTTAAATGATGCTTTCTTCAGGAATGACGTCACGGCATTGTCGTTACTCAGTCTAAAAAGAAAAATAGTACATGTAATAGTTTTATGTCGAACAGATAAAGTATCATTTTCAAACGGAATTAGGTACTTTTATAATGTTCACAGCTATAACAATACTAACTTTTTTCGTGATGTATATATATATATATATATATATATATATATATATATATATATATATATATATATATATATATATATATATATATATCGGTATACATATGATAGCAAAAAATCTTTAATTATGTGGTGGAACAAGCAGTAGTACAGAGAAATATTATTATAGGACCTAGCTGTCGGTTTCTTGTTTGAACACATTGACATTGTATTGAAGCTAGGAAACTCATACTTAATTATCAAGTTTTTTTATTGAGAATAAGTTACTTTAAAATACATGTATTAATTTCATGTTCTGTGAAATGCAATGCATTTGTAATTGTAATGTACTCGCGCAAACACACACACACACACACACACACACTCTCTCTCTCTCTCTCTCTCTCTCTTTCACACACACACACATTCACTTTCTAACAAACATACAAACACAAAATGAAAATACAAATCATTGATAAAGCTTGTACCTGAAGTGAAGTTTGGCATAGGCTTGTAAATTGTGTTCCTCAATATCAACAGGTTTTACCGGGAAGGTACTGACATCTTTGCGTAATTGTAATGCTAGCATACCCTGGAGACAAATAAGACATAAGATACATATTCTGTGTAAATTATCAGAATAATACAGGAAAATGCTAGAACAAAGCACTACCACTTCTTGCTCAGATTTCATTGATGGGGAAACAGCGATTCCTTATGTTTTACCTTCTTGGACATCAAAACACTTATATTTTATCCTGATGAGTAAATCACTCTATCATGTTCAGATTTTATCCTGCTGAATATATTACTCTTTCACGATCAAATTTTTTCCCATTAAGTTAGTAAATCATTATATCACGTTAAGATTTTATCCCGCTAAGTAAGTAAATCACTCTATCACGTTAAGATTTTATCCAGCTAAGTGAGTAAATCACTCTATCACGTTAAGATTTTATCCAGCTAAGTGAGTAAATCACTCTATCACGTTAAGATTTTATCCAGCTAAGTGAGTAAATCACTCTATCACGTTAAGATTTTATCCAGCTAAGTAAGTAAATCACTCTATCACGTTAAGATTTTATCCAGCTAAGTGAGTAAATCACTCTATCACGTTAAGATTTTATCCCGCTAAGTGAGTAAATCACTCTATCACGTTAAGATTTTATCCAGCTAAGTGAGTAAATCACTCTATCACGTTAAGATTTTATCCAGCTAAGTGAGTAAATCATTTTATCATGTTCAGATTTTATATGGCTAATGAATAAATTTCTGTATGAGTATGTGTGTATCAGTAATGTAGGTCACCTTCATAATAATTGTTTTCAGTTTTGTCAAACCTACCATAACATCAGCCTGGGGTTCTTCTGACGTGGGTAGGATGTAGACTAGATCACAAGGCATCGTATTAAGTTTTCCTGTTCGTTTGCAAGTGGCATTGAACACGTCCTCATCAACGTAGTGTTCAAATGTCTTATCAAGTACAACTAAATCCCCTTTAGCCACACTAACTCCTATTGCACCTTCTGAAAAAGACAGACAGTATATACTGACTTGGTATACAGTCTAAATATGACATTTCTTTCTGCATCCATTGAATTCCCTTGATGGTGCGATTCTTCATTTTAACGCTCTACACTAGTTTCAATAACCAAAATAATGGTATATAGGTTTCTTTTTAAATCAGACTTTGAATGTGTTTTTATTTCAAGGAGTGTAAAACAAACAAGGCATATCATTACTAAATTACTGAAAAAAATGTCATCAGTCCAAACAAGATTTTCGATCGTAAATCTGATCCAACAAAAGTTAGGTTTTCAACTTTACTCCTGAAGTTCTAATGACAATTTGTGAGACAACAACATACTACGTTTTACTGTTCCCATTTATTTTGTCATTCTAATTATGAAAACTTTTAATTGAAAATGTCAAATTAAGACAAAAAACATTTCGTGTATAAAAACATCCTAAATGAAATGATTATTTAAAACTCATCATTGAATAATCCCGGTTAGTTCGTATAGATATGGAAATACGATGGCATTACTAATATTAATTACCACAAGGCATTCACCCAACATTTCAAATTATCCTCGTTTGACAGATCTCTATGCACTTCTATGCAAAAAGAAGACTTTGGTTTAATTCTTGTCCTGGTTTTACATATAACTTGAAATAAGTAGGCAGAAAGGATTGAAAAATAAAGGTAACAAGCCGTCAAATGGGACTTTAAAAATGGATTCTTTTTCTCCCGGATGACATTCTAATTGAAGAATCCTTCTAGCATTTATATCCGCCCACCGCAAAGTACGCTGCATTAAAGCGATAGTCGGTACCTTTGCTGAATAAGTGATAAATTATTAGATAAACAAATAAAAATAAACAAGTAAATAAAAAGAGGTATATGAATAAATAAATGAATTAGTAAATTAAACACAAGATGTAAAAACATCTTACCGATTTGTGTAGAATCTTGTATAACAAGACCATATTTTGACTTCCCTTTGAGCCCATCCAGAAACACCGTCAAAAGAAAGTAAAGATCTTCTGAATGGTTTGAACTAATAACATATTCTTCCTTTTTCAGAGTATTTATCGTAACAGTTCGTCTGAAATGTAGAAGCAATAATAATAATAAGGACAATAATGTTATGATACGTGATCTCATAAAAAGGACTCAAGTATAGTCATGATGACATCAATACATGTTAACCTTAATAAATGACCAAAATTTATCTTTTTACTCATTTTCAAAAAGACATATCAAAATTTTGAAATGCTATTATTTTTTATCTGCGATACCAACTGCTGGAGAATAAGACGACTGGAAATGAAAATGGTTTTATATTGTGACGTCACATTTCTACTTGACGTTACAGACTGCCGCTCTTCTTCGGGTGGATTACACAGGGTAAAATGATGATACGGTATGTTTTGAATATAAAAATAAGTTATATAACCATGATGTCTATGATGTATACAAAATAACTTAATTTTTTATGTAAACATTGTCCATCATATCACAAAAGTATATAGTCCACCAGAATAAAATGTAAGAATAACTAAACTCAATTTGATTACCGGAATTTGATCGGCAGGTCTAGTTGAAGAAATGTTCAGTTTTATATGTTATGGCATCGAAACCAGTTTGATCTTAAGACAAAACTTAGGAGCGTTTATCAACGCTACCCTATTTCGAGTCTTAGAATATTTTCGGAATTCGTAAATGTGTCGAAGACTTATGAACTTCGTAAAACGGGACCCTGTTCTTACACTTAATCTTAGGACCACAATAACGACTTGTGACCATTTTACAAAGAATAAAAATATTGTGACTTGTGATCAAATCAGGTCCTGTCTTTATTACTACCCAGAGACGGCTGGGCATAGTTGTTGTAAGTATTATAATTTAATGTCCTAAATGTAACAGAGGGCCCAAGTAAGGGTAAAGTTGATAAAACGGTCTGAAGTTTAGATCTTATGTCAATTCAACTCAGACTTACGACTTTTGGTAAAACGGGTCGATGTTTACTAAAGGGAGACCCCCAAAATTATTTGACCACAGCCTCTTTTAAATAGAATTTGTTAACAGTGCAGAAAGATCATACATATTTAAAACATAATATTAAATAAATTTTATTTATTTGTTCTTTGTTTTGACAAACATGTTTATTTGTAGACTCAAAGAACATATCCAGATCATAATTACCTTATTATCAAAAACATTAATTTACAATTATATCTTATAATTTACAGCCATAGTTTCATACCTGTTTCTAGACTTATCATATACATTGTTTATGTATCCTGAGTGGCATTGGCTTGATAATTAAAGCATCACCTTTCTGATAATTAAAGATTGCCTGTCTGATGATTAAAGCATTACCTGTTTGATAATTAAAGCATTACCTGTTTGATAATTAAAGCATTATACATGTATATGTTTGTTATTCATATTTGTGTATTTCTCACTTTAAAGGCGGTTGTCAACAGGACGGGCGTCCGTGCCATCGTAATAGCTTTCATTACAATGAATAATTTATCACAATTTAATTTATAATTGCATAAGTGACCTCCTTAAAAGCAAATATGTCAAAAACCTGTCATCTTGACGAGAAGATTATTTTACATGTTCGTACACTGTATATTATTTTTTTAGTGGAGCAGACGACTAACTTTTAAAAAGTAGAATGAGTTTGTACAGTAATGTTAAGTCAATTATCCTACAAATTAAACAAGAACGAACGAATAGCCGGATTGCATTCACTTTTGATTTCTCCTAGGAATGCTGCATTATGATCAAACCGGCAATTTTACTGACGGTATTTACCAATATTAATACTGCATATTTGTTGTGCAATTGTCTTATGACGTGTGTCGGAATGTGTGTGATTGCGTGTTTGTATGGTGTGTATGCTTATATACTATTAATTTTAAAATGCCTATTTGTATGCAATGCATTTAGTGTGTTTGATTTCCGTTAATGTTTGGTATTTCTTTTGCCCATCTTGCAAAAATATGCGAAATGCCAATCATCAAGGAATTTTCATCTACATATAATTGCATTCTAAATGTGTCATCAGTGTGACTACACTAAGGACATAGAACCATTGTTTCCACAAATACAAAAAATACATTAACATATGGCTACAAAACTGAACAAAAATGTCAATCAAAAACGAAGACAGTCAATAAATAGATACAATTTACATTTAAATGACCTAATTTATAGATAATACACAGGTCACGCGAACCAATCTGAAATTTTTATTCAGATCATTAAATTCAATCTGCCACAAAATAAAAGTATGTATATATTACACTTACCTCCCTCGTGTAACCGAAGTGATTTCCAAAAATGTAATTTGTAGTTTAATGTTTTCTGCTTCATCCATCACATGTAATCCTTTGCTGTTTAGTCCTAGTATCACAGTCTGCCACGACACGGATGGTCCCTGTATCTTACCGGCGTCATAAAATCTTGAAAACAACGGGTACCACTTATTTTTAGCAAAAATAACAATATCTCTTTTCAGAGAGTCCACCTCTGAAGATTTTTTGGGGAGATCGTTTTTCAATGTTTGTGTTACTTTCTCTACCCAAAAACTCATTTCTTTTTCCTTCTTGTTCTCCGAGGGTAACCAATTTGTCAAGAATGTTTGTATTTTAGAATTGTCCATATTCCCTGGATTTTCACAAAAATATCTTTGTGCAGCCAGCAGTGCTACAACGTCGTCCTAAAATAAAGAAAATGTTAATAATATGTTTTAAAATTATGTCATTCAAAGTTTTCAAAAGTTGTTGGCTTTCTTAATTTTGTTTCAGTATCCAACCAAACCAACAACGTTTGGAAAAATCTTAGAATTTTATTTATCTGCAAAGAAAATACTTTACAAGACTTTAATGTTAGAAGGTCTATCCCATATTGTGATCCACATGAATTTTCGGGTTTACATAATTCTCGTGTCAAGAATACGCGGGCGATCTGTGGTACCTGTCGTCTGTTCTGCGAACGTTAGTATGCCAGCACAGGACGCTGACTCCTTCCGGACATCTGGTCCTATCCCGTTTGGGATTCGCAATTGTTCTTCATGTTGAGACCATTGCACATCTAATTCGTTGTGTTCTAGTGGACTTGAGTTTCGATTATAAAATCGTACTTCTTCAATCTTATTTTTTAATAACAATGAATCCTATTTGAACAGGGGGTTTCTATATGTATGTACGCTGCTTTTAAGGGTACCTTAATCGAATTCAAATACTGTTGATGATGTAGCACAATCACTTTCATGATTAACATAAAAGTACTTAACAGAACGACCGTAATACGATAAATCATTCAAATCTGTTGAGTTTGATAGTTTTTACCTTTTCACATCTGTATTCACCTACAGACACTCCCCTCATAACTTGCTGGTATATAAGGTCTGTTGCAATAACATCTTCTTCAGGATCATACCAGGGTACAAAGTATTCCTTCCGAAAATAAAGACGCCACGTTGAACTACTCTCACGCATGCCCATTTGCTTTGTGTGTTGTTCACATTCAGCTACTGCATCCATTATTCTGTGCATGCCATGTCCGAGACACGATATCTAAAGAAAATAGTTGTGGTCTTTTTAAACAATCAAAGTTTTATGAAATATCAAGCACATGTAATGTCTGAGTCAGACATTTTATACCAAATTCCAATGTCATAACAGTCGTATTAGTAATGGCAGTCATAACAGTCAAAATAGTCATAAGTCATAACAGGCATGACAGTCATAACAGTCATAATAGTCATAACAGTAATAACAGCTATAATAGTCATAAAAGTCATAACACTCATAATAGTCATAAGTCATAATAGTCATAAGTCATGACAGTCTTAAGTCATTATAGCCATAACAGTCATGACAGTCATAACAATCATAATAGTCATAACAGTCATAAAAGTCATAACAGTCATGAGTCATAACTGTCATAAAAGTCAAAACAGTGATAACTGTCATAACAGGCATGACAGTCATGACAAATGAAATACTGTATACCTGGCCATTTTCTCTTCTGTTTAATTTTTGCCATTCGTCCTTAGATGAATGGACAAATTCAAAATGAAAGCGAAATTTTCAAGTTAAATATTTGATGCATGGTAACATGCCATCCATGAGACTGTGATGACTAAGGGTGAATTTCAGACATGATGAATATGATTTCCGTCGTAAGATGGCGAAATTAACCCGGGGCAAAATTTCCCAGTTTATATACAGTAACTCCGTTTTAGTTTTTTATTGACTATAGCAGCTTCTATACCTCTAGATGCTTGCCAACTTGTTAACCTATGGTCAAACCTCTACGTCACATTTTGGTGGAACATCAACTAACCTGGGTCCCACACAACTTTAGCAAATTAAGCAAATTAGGTTTGATTTAGAGAAATAAATTCAAATTTTACTCACTCGTTGCATCAATGTTATATAAATAGAAAACCCCGAAGCATCTTTGAGGCCCATCCGATGATAAATCTGACGACAGAGTTCCTGGACTGTTGTAGCCGAATCAGCATCAACAAGCATCCTGTGTCCATTCATCATGGCGACAGGAAGTAGAATTGGTTTTCCATTCTTTGCCGCCTGCAATGACATATTGAAGTTTTATGAATCATGATACATTTGTAAACACTAATGATATGAATCATGATACATTTGTAAACACTAATGATATGAATCATGATACATTTGTAAACACTAATGATATGAATCATGATGCATTTGTAAACACTAATGATATGAATCATGATGCATTTGTAAACACTAATGATATGAATCACGATACATTTGTAAACACTAATGATATGAATCATGATACATTTGTAAACACTAATGATATAAATCATGATACATTTGCAAACATTAATGATATGAATCATTATACATTTGCAAACACTTACTTCAGGGTATTATTTATCACCTTATCGTATTAACAACTGCCCAATATGAAACTCTGATCAACTTAAATTTATGTTGGTACACGGCTATGTTAAGTTTCTGGGTGATAATTTTTCCAATGGAATATCAATGTACATAAATCTATCAGTTTTGATGATATTGTGAAAGAGTGAGCTTACAAAAGTCTCTGGAAATGACGTACAGATACCAAATATTTTAATGATTTCCATTTTATCTAAGGATATCTGTTTTATTAAAATATTACAAAGGTAAAAATGTTAAATTCAACTTTATCAAGCAACCTATGGTCACAACCGACAGACCGTTATATAGAGACTTATCATCTGGAAAGTCATGTGCCGTCCATAGATTACCCTCATATCAAGCACCCTGTAATCACAACTGATGATTGTTATATAGAGACTTATCATCTGGAAAGTCATGTGCCGTCCATAGACCACCCTGATACCAAATCATCTTCATTCAGCAAGAAGTGATGTTAATCGAATGTTAAGGCATCAAAAGATGACATCATTTCATAAGCATCTCTTTTGGACTTAGCACACTGCAACAATTTGTAAAAAGTTGACCGAAATATGTATTTTAAAATGTTAAAGTGGGTGTTTGTGCCTGCATATGAGATGAGGAAAAGCAGGGTCTCGTGCTAATCTGAATAGAATTCATGTATGGAATGATGCTATAATCAGGATTCAGATTGACTTTTTTACTTTGAATATTGTTTTACCCCACACTCAACACATGTGGATAAGATAACTCGGTTACCCGGGAAGACACCATCAGCCTTCCACAAGTAAACTAGCAAACATTCTCATAAAAATCAGCTTCGGCTCCAGTTGGGCTCGAACCTGCGCTGACCAGAAGTAAAAGACTTCATGGTTCAAAGTGCAATGTTCCTACCACTCGACCAGGAGGCCACATATCAAACCTAGTACAAAACTGATCTCAATTTTGAGACCAAATAATATAAATAAAGTATTCAATACTTCGATAGAAAATAAATCAGTACATTGAATTTGATGAGGAGAACGTAGCATAAAGCCTACTCATCAAATCATAATTATTGGAATCATTAAGTGCTGATTTACAGAAAAGCTATAAAGTCATGAGTACAGACGGACTAATAATGAGTTTTTAAACGATTATTCATTGAAACGTGAAATCAGAAGCCTGGCATAATATGTTGCAAAATGAACTTATTTTTCTCCAAAGCATAAATCTGACATACTATTTTACCTGGAATTCCAACCAGCTAGGTGGACTACTCCTGGTACCCGCTATGAATGTTCGACGTAGAAGTTTTTCTACACGACTTGCATACACGGGAGGGCTTTCTTTAAGGAATTGTAAAAAGCAAGATGAGAACTGAAATAAATCAATGATTTCAATAGTAAATAATTTGTTTTCAAATTTTGATTTGTGAGTATGTTCTGATAAAACAAACAAACAAAAACCAATAATACACTTTAAATACAGTTTTAAAAATTTAGAATAGCATGATTCCTGTAATAAACGTGTATTTCTTTCTATATATTAACATCTGATAAATTGAACAACTACAATACATAAAGTGAAGTATAGAATTTACCCGTTCTGTCGGTGAAAAGCTGCCGGCGAAGAGATGTAATAAAACCCATCCTCTAACAGTACTGTTCCTGGATGGGTTGTTTGTAAGCTGTTTACATACTTGGCAATACAGTTCATCTCTGAAGAGTGAAAATACAAAGTTTCAGTTCAAATATTCCGTGGGGATAGTACTGAACTTATTCGGAATACATTGGACTTTTGAACAAACATTTATGTTAAACTACCATTTCTGTTATACATTGTAAATCTGATTCAAAAGGTGACAAACTCCAAACATTAGCCACCCCACTCCATCTCAACGCATGGGCTATTTCAGGGAAATGTGACTACTAGTATATGGGTAGTTTTGGTATCATCCTTGATGATTATTTACAAATCCATGAGTTTTAATCAAGTGTTAGTATTAATTAATTGATTTAGGATGTCTTGATCTAACTCACCTTATATCCGGTCTAAATATACCCAAAGCACATATATACTGTACTTTTTCTAACATTGAACCGCTACTGTCTGGCATAAACGGTAAACTCTTCACATCTGCATTAGTTGGGTCTTTGAACTGTAGATAAATAAGGATATATTGATGAAGCATGCAATAATACGTTAATTTGTGTTATAAAAGTCGGCTTTTAAAATGTCTTGTTTTTCTACGATTGTTGGTCACCGATTAATGGTTCACTGGAGTGCTAAAAGTTGTACTTTTGGCAGTGAATAGAGAAATGCCATTACAGGTACCAAGTTTTTCAGCAAAGTGTAGGAATACACTACTGCAACAACGTTCTCATTTATCGTGAGCTTACTTAATATTTTATTCAAAGAAACAATCATCATCAAAATACTTCGGAGTAAAATATTGTTTTTCAAAATTAGCATTTTCGATTTATACCAGGGCCTATTCAACATATCATCATTTCATATAACTCTGAGTACGGATTTTCTTTATACTAATATTGACTACGGATTTAGGTCTTGGATTTATTATGATCACTAGATGATACTCATTCTTCAATGGCAACTGATCCAACCTCAAAAACACTTATTACTTTGGTATTATGTTTATAATATTTTAAAGAAATTAATAAAACATTGACTGTATCTACTCACAAGTTTGATAAAACATTGACTGTATCTACCCACAGGTTTGATACAACATTGACTGTATCTACCCACAGGTTTGATAAAACATTGACTGTATCTACCCACAGGTTTGATAAAACATTGACAGTCTCTACCCACAAGTTTGATAAAACATTGACTGTATCTACCCACAGGTTTGATACAACATTGACTGTATCTACCCACAGGTTTGATAAAACATTGACTGTATCTACTCACTGGTTTGATTAAACATTGACTGTATCTACCCACTGGTTTGATAAAACATTGACTGTATCTACCCACAGGTTTGATAAAACATTGACTGTATCCACCCACAGGTTTGATACAACATTGACTGTATCTACCCACTAATTTGATAAAACATTGACTGTATCTACCCACAGGGTTGATACAACATTGACTGTATCTACCCACAGGTTTGATACAACATTGACTGTATCTACTCACAGGTTTGATAAAACATTGACTGTATCTACTCACTAGTTTGATTAAACATTGACTGTATCTACCCACTGGTTTGATACAACATTGACTGTATCTACTCACAGGTTTGATAAAACATTGACTGTATCTACCCACTGGTTTGATACATCATTGACTGTATCTACTCACAGGTTTGATAAAACATTGACTGTATCTACTCACAGGTTTGATACAACATTGACTGTATCTACTCACAGGTTTGATACAACATTGACTGTATCTACTCACAGGTTTGATACAATATTGACTGTATCTACCCACAGGTTTGATACAACATTGACTGTATCTACCCACTGGTTTGATTAAACATTGACTGTATTTACTCACAAGTTCTGAAATCTTTTTGTGAGCGTCATCTACGTCTTTTTTGCTTAACTTCTTCTGAAAATTCTGTTTGATGGCAGAAAATATGGGTGGAGATGTCTGTAACAGTAATTATAAATAAATTGAATATCAACCTTAAAGTTTATTTACGTATTCATACATTTAATTATTTATTCATTCGTTTCATTTGATTTATGCGCTTATTCGTCTATTTCATGTTTATTTATTGGCAAACAAATAAATGAAATATTTTGATAAAAATGATGTAACACAATGGATATTACTACTTCTTCATCTCAATTTACGATACACTTAAATCATATTAGCAAATAATCTCCTATAATATAAACACCGTGAATGCATTTCGGCATATTTAAAATTTACCGCATGAATTATTTCATGTCCAAGGTGAAAGATATGTATATTTTCACACAGAATAATTACATTATCACAAGAACTTATATAATACATATAAAAGGACGAGTACATACCCCGGCTACATTGATATTCTCTGCGTGGTCTATATCTGGTAAATCTCCCATTACGCGTAATATGAGAATCCATGATGCCAAAGAAGCCTACAGATAAAAAGGGTGTTTCCATATATAATTGTATCCTAACAATAAATGTATTTTTTTTCTTTGCTTTTCATTAATTATCGTTCACTTCAGATAACTCATGTTGAAATATATAAAAGTGTTGAAAATCTTAATTCACATACGTAGAATTTTAAGTCAGTAGATTGGTTGGTTGGTTGATACGTAGGTAGCTAGCTAGCTAGGTAGCTAGGTAGATTGGTAGGCTGGTAGGTACGTAGATAGGTGGGTGGGTTGTTTGATTGGCTAGTTGGTAGGTAGATAGGTTAGTAGGTAGGAAGGTAGTTAGGTAGGTAGATTAATTGGCTGGTAGGTAGATAGATAGTTGGGTAGGTTAGTTTGTAGGTAGGCAGGTAAACATGTAGGTAAAAAAGCTATTAAACGTGCAGGTTGCTATCAATTACAACAAATACCCCATTCAACAACCACAGCATCATTCTATATCAGTTACTCACGATATGGTCTGCTTTGTCTTTCTTTGGCAACAACGGCTGTTGTAACGCTGCACAACAGTAGCTATGTGAACCCCTGACCTGAAATAGTGACTGTGCAAAAACAGCCCAACTTGCTGGCGGACTGAAACTATCGGCAATTTCTTGGGAGGTTTGGGATGACCTTTCATCCGATATTGTGGACTCACTGGACGGTGCGGAATCTTTTTCCATGTGACCATTGCCATTGCTCATATCGTCAATCACACTCGATTGTCTTTCACTCAATTGTTCTTTCTAGTTTAATCAAGTAGAAATTGTAATGACATAGTTTAAGATGTTATCATGAAAATTTGATACTGACATTGACATAGCAATATTTATGTTCAGAACAAAGAGACGACGATGAATCAACAAACAAACTTTTCATTTAACAAAAAAATCACATCAAGCTTAGATTTCAAAATCAACCTGCATGGCTTAAGAGGAATACGTCTGGTACAAAGAAAATAAAAGGTTTTGATAAACTAAGAAAAACTATATCGTACTATTTTCTCTGTGACAGGTGCAGACTTGGATAAAGTTGCTGTCCCAAATTTTGGGCTTAGTTCCTCTGACTCAACTATAACGCCATCATCTAAAGTGTTCGATGACGGAGATTCGTCGTCTACAAGGGAAACATCAAAATGCCGATCGTCATCACCGAATACAGATGAACCTTTGTGAGAATCCGAATTCTTTGACATTCCGCCGATAGGAATGTTGCTGACATGCTTACCTGGCGCAGGTTGCTGTAAAGAAAAGAAATATTTAGGACTCCTCTGATTCAGATTATATATATATATATATATATATATATATATATATATATATATATATATATATATATATATATATATATATATATATATATATATACTGTGTGTGTGTGTGTGTGTGTGTGTGTGTGTCACAAATATCACTACAACACTGAACATTTACTAAGGATCAGAAATGATAAATAAAAAATGTGTAAATAAATCTTTAATAAAGCACAAATACAGAAATAACAAGGTACCTAAAAACTCACCATGCCCCTACTGGGGTTCGACTTCTCGATCTAACTGCGTCGATGTCCAAGTGGTAAGGTCGTAGAGCATGGGGGCCAGGCGAGTGGTGTCGTAGTCGAGAGTTCGAACCCAACCAGGGGTATGGTGAGTTTATATATACGTATATATAGTTTATGAATATATATAGTCAAACCCGTATATATTGAAATCGAAAGGGAATGAAATTTTCCTTCAAATTAGCAGAGTTTTCAAAATGACACACTTGAGTAAACTGAACATTGATAAATATAAAAGACAAGAAATATATACATAAAGATATTCGATATAATGTTCGCCGTGGGATATCAAGCCACGCCCTTCCTACCAGTGATATTCTCTTTACGTCGAGTAAAATCAGTTATGGTATGAAGCCCGAAGTGATTTTCTTTACCATCAGATTTTTATCATTATATTAGTAAATTGTCGTTGATTTGTCGTAAAATAAAGAATTCTATAGACGGTAACAAGTTCACAGAGATATTTGATTGCTTTGGCACAACAAGAAATCATGATTTGATTATATCAAATACACTCATTGAAACACACGTTCGGTGTCAAATATAAAAAGTCGTATTAGACGTCACGCCCTAAATAACTCTAAATAATTTTCAACACATGTCGGTAAGAGATGCTAACTTATCTATTCTCACCTCCGTGTGGATGTCTGTGATTGCTTAATAAATATTCGCTTTACCAAACAGGCCAAAATAAATGCTCAAGACGATCGTTTCTGTTAATTAGACTTAATCAGTTGAGCTCGAATTAATATTAGATGTATATATCCGATAGAAAAAGTGCATCATACATAAATCACTAGATTTGTACATTGGCCAATGAACAATCGTACTGTTTACACTGTGGCCAATGAACAATCGTACTGTCAACACTGTGGCCAATGAACAATCGTACTGTTAACACTGTGGCCAATGAACAATCGCACTGTTAACACTGTGGCCAATGAACAATCGCACTGTAAACACTGTGGCCAATGAACAATCGCACTGTTAACACTGTGGCCAATGAACAATCGCACTGTTAACACTGTGGCCAATGAACAATCGTACATTTAACACTGTGGCCAATGAACAATCGTACTGTTAACACTGTGGCCAGTGAACAATCGTACATTTAACACTGTGGCCAATGAACAATCGTACTGTTAACACTGTGGCCAATGAACAATCGTACATTTAACACTGTGGCCAATGAACAATCGTACTGTTAACACTGTGGCCAATGAACAATCGTACTGTTAACACTGTGGCCAATGAACAATCGTACATTTAACACTGTGGCCAATGAACAATCGTACATTTAACACTGTGGCCAATGAACAATCGTACATTTAACACTGTGGCCAATGAACAATCGTACTGTTAACACTGTGGCCAGTAAACAATCGTACTGTTAACACTGTGGCCAATGAACAATCGTACATTTAACACTGTGGCCAATGAACAATCGTACATTTAACACTGTGGCCAATGAACAATCGTACATTTAACACTGTGGCCAATGAACAATCGTACATTTAACACTGTGGCCAATGAACAATCGTACTGTTAACACTGCTGTGGCCAATGAACAATCGTACTGTTAACACTGTGGCCAATGAACAATGGTACTGTTAACACTGTGG
Organism: Atrina japonica; assembly: GCA_030159075.1. Taxonomy (NCBI): domain Eukaryota; kingdom Metazoa; phylum Mollusca; class Bivalvia; order Pterioida; family Pinnidae; genus Atrina; species Atrina japonica. The sequence continues at coordinate 1,217,624 of BROG01000017.1, read as the reverse complement.
CCAATGAACAATTGTACTGTTAACACTGTGGCCAATGACCAATCGCACTGTTAACACTGTGGCCAATGAACAATCGTACATTTCACACTGTGGCCAATGAACAATCGTACATTTCACACTGTGGCCAATGAACAATCGTACATTTAACACTGTGGCCAATGAACAATCGTACTGTTAACACTGTGGCCAATGAACAATCGTACTGTTAACACTGTGGCCAATGAACAATCGCACTGTTAACACTGTGGCCAATGAACAATCCTACATTTAACACTGTGGCCAATGAACAATCGTACATTTAACACTGTGGCCAATGAACAATCGTACTATTAACACTGTGGCCAGTGAACAATCGTACTGTTAACACTGTGGCCAATGAACAATCGTACATTTAACACTGTGGCCAGTTAACAATCGTACTGTTAACACTGTGGCCAATGAACAATCGTACATTTAACACTGTGGCCAATGAACAATCGTACTGTTAACACTGTGGCCAATGAACAATCGTACATTTAACACTGTGGCCAATGAACAATCGTACATTTAACACTGTGGCCAATGAACAATCGTACTGTTAACACTGTGGCCAATGAACAATCGTACTGTTAACACTGTGGCCCATGAACAATCGTACTGTTAACACTGTGGCCAATGAACAATCGTACTGTTAACACTGTGGCCAATGAACAATCGTACTGTTAACACTGTGGCCAATGAACAATTGTACTGTTAACACTGTGGCCAATGACCAATCGCACTGTTAACACTGTGGCCAATGAACAATCGTACATTTCACACTGTGGCCAATGAACAATCGTACATTTAACACTGTGGCCAGTGAACAATCGTACTGTTAACACTGTGGCCAATGAACAATCGTACTGTTAACACTGTGGCCAATGAACAATCGCACTGTTAACACTGTGGCCAATGAACAATCGTACTGTTAACACTGTGGCCAATGAACAATCGTACTGTTAAAACTGTGGCCAATGAAAATTGTACTGTTAACACTGTGGCCAATGAACAATCGCACTGTCAACACTGTGGCCAATGAAAAATTGTACTGTTAACACTGTGGCCAATGAACAATCGTACTGTTAACACTGTGGCCAATGAACAATCGTACTTTTAACACTGTGGCCAATGACCAATCGCACTGTTAACACTGTGGCCAATGAACAATCGTACTGTTAACACTGTGGCCAATGAACAATCGTACTGTTAAAACTGTGGCCAATGAACAATTGTACTGTTAACACTGTGGCCAATGAACAATCGCACTGTTAACACTGTGGCCAATGAAAAATTGCACTGTTAACACTGTGGCCAATGAACAATCGTACTGTTAACACTGTGGCTAATGAACAATCGCACTATTAACACCATGAACAATAGTACTGTTAACACTGTGGCCATTGAACAATTGTACTGTTAACACTGTGGCCAATGAACAATCGTACATTTAACACTGTGGCCAATGAACAATCGTACTGTTAACACTGTGGCCAATGAACAATCGTACTGTTAAACACTGTGACCAATGAACAATCGTACTGTTAACACTGTGACCAGTGATCAATCGTACTGTTAACATTGTGGCCAATGAACAATTGTACTGTTAACACTATGAACAAACGTACTGTTAACACTGTGACCAGTGAACAATCGTACTGTTAACATTGTGGCCAATGAACAATTGTACTGTTAACACTATGAACAATCGTACTGTTAACACTGTTCCCGTTGAACAATTGTAGTGTTAACGCTGTGAACAATCGCACTATTAACACACTGAACAATCGTACTGTTAACACTGTGGCCAATGAACAATCGTACTGTTAAAACTGTGACCAATGAACAACCGTACTGTTAACACTGTGGCCAATGAACAATCGTACTGTTAAACACTGTGACCAATGAACAATCGTACTGTTAACACTGTGACCAGTGAACAATCGTACTGTTAACATTGTGGCCAATGAACAATTGTACTGTTAACACTATGAACAATCGTACTGTTAACACTGTGCCCGTTGAACAATTGTAGTGTTAACGCTGTTAACAATCGCACTGTTAACACTGTGGCCAATGAAGAAATTGCACTGTTAACACTGTGGCCGGTGTACAATCGTACCGTTAACACTTTGGCTTCTATGTTATTTATGTTATTCACGGCACTTCAATTTCAGTTAGTTAGGCGATCAATAATAACAATTATAACAACAAACAACTGTTTTAATAGGTATACAACTACTAAGTACCAGTAAGTGGTGAATGTTTCGTGAAGTGTAGCGTTCTGTGTATGATAATGCGTGATGTATGTTGTATTGGATAATGCTATATTAATTAGTATACCATGTAGGGATTTCTATATCAGTCAATGAAGCATATAGGAGGTCAAGATGTATACCTTTGATAAATCTATTAATGTTGCACAAAGAACTTAATATACACCTATATTGATCAAATACTGTCATGATATGTGCATCTAGAGGTGACAAATGACAGATCATTTTCTCGTGGGACTAGAAATGTTTATATTATAATGAAGAAGTACCAATGAATATTCGAACGTTATATATAAAGTTATTTGTTGCATATACAAAGTGTAAACATAATGATTAATTTGCCACTGTATTACGCATATCTTAAGATATAAAATATTTGCTTTGTAACATAATACTTATTTATTGTTTGTTTATTGTTGTTTAACATCCCACTCAAGAATCTTTCACTCATATGGAGACTCACCAAATGTCGGTGAAGGGCTTCAAATTTTGGCCTATGCTCGGCACTTACATCAATTGAGCAGTGAGGGTTCTTTAACGTGCCGACACCTACTGTGACACGGGACCTCGGTTTTTACTTATACAAATTTAACAATAAAAGAAACGTATTGCAGAATGTTGAACTCTGGAATTTAATTATATTTTCAAGGGAGAACCAAAAGCATGTAAGAGAATTGTGTTGTATTTCTACTCATATAAATACCGTGTGTTTTTACAACTGACCTTTTATTAATTCAGTTTTGATAAAATATTTGATTTCTTATAATGAGGTTGTACTTGTTCAATCATTAATCGTCATTACCTATTGTTACCTGAGTGTTTATTCCTAATTTAATTTTTATTGGAGTTAGCTGCGGGCTCATACTCGCGGTGAGATCGATCGACAGAGGTTACTAACCCTGCGATATTTATTTTGGCACCTGATCTCACCTTAAGATTTCAACGAGTCGGTGATTTTTACAATATTCAGAATAAAATTCCAGCCTCCACTTTAGCAATGTGTGGATTCCTTTATTATTAGACTTCACTCATCAGTAAAGTATTACTTTCACTTTTAAGCAAATATTGAAAGTGTGAGTATTACATGATATTTACTGATATCTTAATAAACTGTTTATCATGTTACCTTTAAAATACGGTAATATATAGTTTTTAAAAATATGTATATAAATATATCGAAGTGAACATTGCAATAATACATTTCATTTTTGGGTAAATTAATCCAAAATATGAATTCTTTAGGAATCTTTATTGTATGAAATGACAGATAAAATATTTATATTATAGTCTATTACTAATTCAACTGGATTCGGTGCTATAATCCCATTTAATGGTTAATACACATCAAACGTTTTATTACAGTCCCAGTGTTATGCCTAAGGCAAATCTATGGTATCATAAAGACCTTACAGAGGTGTGGCCGTTTCATTAGTAAGTCCTTACTACCTATTATCATGACAATATAATGTCTTTAGATAAGTATATTTATATTTAATGTATATCTAATGTATATAAACAGTGATAAAATAGTCAAGTATAGGGTGGTGATAAAATCAAATAGCCGTGGTTATAAGTAAAGTGTAAGTACTAAAATTGCAACATGATACTAAATTACACTTTTTAACTGTACACAAAACGGTATACAATACATTAATATTCATTAAAACATCATTGATAACTTTATTTGACATTTTGAAAATGTGTTATCAATGAATATCATTAAAGGATATATATATATATATATATATATATATATATATATATATATATATATATATATATATATATATATATATATATATATATATATATATATATATATAAATATATATATACTCGAAAGGTTTCCTTCGATCACTTAGAACGGGTGTAGAATACTAACAGGGGACGTTGTGACTCCTTCCAGATCCGTTTAGTACCACCAATTGTTCTTCATGTTGAATCCGTTATCATATTCACATTGTTTTATTCTAATGTGCTTGGAGTTTCTAATATCCATTAGTACTTCATTTTAATTGGGACTTCTATAAGTGAGGGTCTTAAGTATATACAAATGATATGGTATGCTACATCATTTTAAAATCACATACAAATTTAAAATCTGTGTACTTCAATCCCGAAGACAACGTTATGTGACATTTTGCTAGAATTTGAACAAGAAACCTTCCACATAGTGGGATTAACAATAATTCAATTTCTCATTGTCATTAGTATTGTAACAAAGGAGTATTTTGCATCAAAGAAAGGATAATATCGAGGTAAAAATAAAACTCCCGCATTACTCCCAGGATCTATGGATCGAACCCAGATCCATTAGCGAAAATGTTTGTAATTCCAACAGTCTTTTAAAGATACCCGGTATTGACCCGATATCACTTTCACTTTATCTTTTAAAACTACCTGAAACATGATAACTTAATCAATACGTTTATTTCCTGAAACTTATCTGCAATTCTAAACAGTTTGTCATACGATACAAAAATGTAACTTTATAGATTTTAACGTAAACTCCAGTCATTCAGTCAGTAGAGATATGAATACATAAACAATTATTTACTATTTATAACTTTATAGAAACAAGTTTTTCTAGTTGCTGTATTAGTAGGATTGTCATTTTTCTATTTAAAATAGATCCACATATATATTTGTATAACTAAAATGGATTACTGACATAGCGTAGCTTTTAACACTACTTTAAAGTGTATAAATAGAGTTACTGTGAGGGTTGAATTGTCACAATACGAAATGTACAATATATGTTGATTTACAACAACAATAACAGATGTTCACCGATATATGTATAACTGTCATTTCAGTGTTTTACAGGTGCCCAATTTTATCGATTATGTCTTTCTAATATTATGTCAACTTTATGATGTTTATATGTTATCTATAACTGCCAGATTGTAAAGCATTTACCTTAATATTGGGAATGATGTTTTGGTGTATTGATGTTGAATAAAACTTGACATAAACCTAATTGTTATATGTAAAAACGAAAATATTCAGTGCATTAATGTTTATTTAGCACTCTGGCTAATAATGTGTTTGTTCCGAAGGTTTAACATTTTGACAATCAAAGTTAACGCTATACTAAAATGTATAGTGAATTCTGCTATTAATAACTGCAAATCACAAATATATGGTAAAACAATAGGCGTAATGAATTCATAATTCAATTATTTACGCTATAATGGTGTTTCAACTCTCTCTCTCTCTCTCTCTCTCTCTCTCTCTCTCTCTCTCTCTCTCTCTCTCTCTCTCTCTCTCTCTCTCTCTTTGACGTTGACCATTGCCTACTGTACAGTGTGTGTGTTTGATCTGTGTGTGTGTGACGTTGATCATTACCTAAGTGTGTGTGTATGCCTGGTGTGTGTGTATGTGTGTTTGTGTGTGTGTGTGTGTGTGTGATCATAACATATAGTGTGTGTATGTCTGGTGTGTGTATGTGTGTGTGTGAACTGTGTGTGTATGCACCAGATTGTATGTGGTAAAGTAGATATTGTCGGACGTAATACCTGACCCTTTGTTGCAGTGTCAGTGTATGTAAATATATAATTATCTCTGAACAGCGACAGAGTGATTTATTTATTTTGTATGCATATATCAATGATTTCAGAAGACTAGTGGTCATTGCATTAGCATAAATAATCGTATCTTTCCTGTATCTGAACACTATTATTGTCTCGCATTAATGTCGTATATTATATTTTATTATGTGACCTAGTGCTCCCAAAAACAATGAGTAATGTAGAAGAAATACATTACATGCCCGCTACAACTTATTTACATTATCTTCCAATACAGGTAGCATATATACTTCAAACCTTCATGAAATATTTAATTTGTTGGCTCATCTACCTTAATATTTGATCTAAACTAAATATCGTCATTCCACATACACGTACCCGAGCATTCAATGGGTTTCTTGAAGCTTTTAAACGCCTGGTCAGTCTTTATTAATACATTTGTTCATGCCAATTTCTAAAATTGTATAGATACAGGTTTTAACTCCATTACCAAGTCACTGAGCCATGTGTCGGGTAACATACGTAACTTAATTATTACATGGAATGATTCATGCTTCCACAAAATTTAAGATTTACCACATCTCAATGCTGCATCTAATTTGTAATTACATGTCTCGTTTAAATTCCATATCTAACATTTCAGGTTATATTCCCGAGGAAGAGTTTATGAAATACATGTATTTGACATTAGCACCATCACACTGCACGATAGTCCCCTAACATACAAATGTCATGTAAATATGATTGTTTGCAAATGTTATGTTTTTCATAGTAAACATTATCAAAACATCCCACTTCAAATTCTTGTTAGCATGTATTGAAATAAAAGTTCCACTGACTTTCTGCAGTGTTGACATTGGAGCAGAGAAATATGCTCAGCACTTTCAACAAGCTAAGAAAATGTACAACCAACTTAAACATATACTGGGTTCTGTTGTGAGACATGACACAATGCGGTGTCATTAATTGAAGTTATTTAAGTCAATGACGTTTTATCAAATAATTTGGCGGATTACAAATTTTAGCTATTAATTGCTTGAAAAACTGTCAATACATGTATCCAATTATAACATGAAATCAAAGGACATACGTGTATGATGACGCATTGAATTCTTCATATATATTTACTGATATAAGACGACCAAAGTTGGTTTGTATATCGAACATTTTGAAACAGTCAATGTAAAATGCATTTTAAAGGATTTTACTTTGTAATATATATTTTTTTATTATTACAATAAGAAATCCAAAATGCAAATATGAATTTTACAGCAGAACTTCTCAACTTCATTCTCGGATTTTCCATTCAAACCAAAATATATTTCCTTATTATTCCGAAATTTAAATATTAGTTCAAAATGTAATATTTTGCGATTCCAATTTTTTTCTGTTACGAGAATTGGTAAGCATATCATATACTGGGGAAATAAGATTCATAAATGATGAAACAAAAAGTTATTTTAATTTTCAATGTCACGTTCTTATTGCAAAGGCTAAGTTCCACTAAGTGATACTTGTAACGGTCACAAGCGTTCACAAGCAGCTAATGTATTGTTGTGTATAGCAATGAATGCAGGGAGTCCTCTTCAACTGCCCACGCCTTCTGTGGTACGGGTCCTTCATTTTAAGTCTCCCCCGAAAAACCCGTAACTTTCATTTTTATGCGGAGCGCTTGACAAAAGAGAAGATACAATTAAATTATTGAGTGTTTTTTTGTATAAAATGTATTTTCCCAGGACCTGAAATGGAACCCAAAACCGAACACTTACGAGATTAACGCTCAGCAATCGCGTAGGGCGATGTAGAATTTAACACTATCCTATTGTTGATGCTCAGATTGCTAATTGTCAAAGAAAGTGGGCGTTTCAAATTATTCTAGTATTCCAGACATGTCTACGACCAAAATATCATTCAAAGCATTTGAATAAAACCGATCGTAAAAGTCGACAAGATTACTGATGTAAAGGCAGCAGAAATATACTTGTATGCGTCCATCCTACACACAGATAAAACAAAGCTTGAACCCCTAAACTCTCTAGGGTATGTCATTTAATAAACAGTATACTACAGCTAGGTCAGTCACATAACGTGTACGATTCATCGGATTCATCGAAGGTGAACTTGTCAACTGAATATAATTTTTAACAGTACACCGCAAATAATAAATGTCAATTGATGATCCGGTTTGATTGACGTGACATGTCAGACAGTGGAAAATGAAAGCCAGTAAGCGAGTTTGTGTTACTAAGATGTTCACTTTATTTGAAAACACCGATAATTACATTGTTATCAGTTTCATGGTTACCTTTCCGATAACATGTTAACACTGGCGCACTTACTTTGAAATAGTCTTTCTGATTTCAGTACAAACACAAAACGGTGACATAGATGGTCTCTATTTAAACTGTGGTCTGATAAAGATGGTGTATTAAAGAATGTGTAACTCCATAAAGATTCCTGGATAACTCACTGTTTGGACTTTAAAGATAACTGCATGCTGAAACATTGTTGGTCGGAGAGTTATTCTCTCAAGCGTAATGCACCGGGTTCGATTCCCGAGTCATACCTTAGTCTCTCAGAGGAGTAGTAATTGTTCCTTCGCTAAGCGCTCGACATGACAAGTGATAATCGCGGATCTTTATGATAAGACTTAAATCCGAGTTCCCAAGTCACAGCAGGGTTAGCACATTAGAACCACCACTTCACTAGAACAGGTCAATACCACAGATCAAAATTTGTGACACTTTGACTATAGCTGGGAGGTTGCCATACAAATGAAAAGCAAAACAATTGAAATAAAAAATAATTTGAGATGGGTCGACAATACAGAAATATACAACCACAAATTATGCATCAAAAGGCTGACCAAGGTCAACGTTTTGCGTTTATCAGGGTCCAGGGTATTACCACAAATGGATACTGATAACGACTGTATTTGTGTACGCCTCTGGGTGAGCTTGTATCAGTCACTACCTACGATAGTCATCTCCGGACAGGCGAAAAAAAACTTCGGAAAGGACGGACTGTAATAAGCATTCACTTGGTTAACCTGTTGGTCACATTTCTGACTTTTAAATCAACATTTTACTGGATTTGATCTGAACATACAACTATATTAACAATTGCCACGATTATCCATGGGGCGACAAGGCAATCGCCAGCGCTAATTACCTTAAACAGATACTATTAAATTGAAATCAGCAAGTAAGTAACTTCAAATCGTGTTTGTTTTAAATTTTTGTTTATCAAGCACTTGTGAAAATATTACAACTATGTTATCTGTGTATTTCCGAAATTAAAACTTAAATCGACGAGCTATATGTACTTCCTTTACTTTCCATCAAATACACTGACATTTAGGCCTAAGTGTCTTCGTGGAGTGTCTTCATCAAACATTGAGAAAGGCATCAGCTTTTATTGTGATTTACAAACATCATGTTATAACAACCAAAACCTGTGGAATTTAAATTACAAAGTCAAATTTTTGGCATCATTCTAACAGCTATACTATTAATGTAAAACTTTGTAACATGTGGTAAAATAGCCTTATACTAAACGTGATCTTAGTGGTAAAAACGATTGACAGACTATGACTCTAAACGCAGGAGATACAAGACACTTTACTGCAGGAAAGGTGGTTTGATTTTTGATTTGATTTTTTGTTTTACGCCATACTCAACAATCTTTCAGTCATATGATGGCGTCCAGTTTTTATTGGTGGGGGAGAAACCCCGGGTAAAGACCACCGACCTTAAGCAAGTAAACTGGCAAACTATCCCACATAATTCGAAACGACCCTACCTGGATTCGAAGCAGAGGTGAGAGGCCTTGTGTTTGAAAGCGCAATGTTCCAACCACTCGGCCACGGTGCCCCCCCCCCCCCCCCCCGCCCCCCCCCCCCCCCCCCCCCAGGAAAGGTGAAAAGACGATAATAATACCTTTTGTATGTTAAACCCACTAATAGATAACAGAGGTATAAAACCCACTAGTAGATAAAAAGGTATAAAACCCATTAGTAGATAAAAGAGGCATAAAAGGAAGCAGGGGAATCTTTTCTTTTATAAATTAACAGAGTATACTCTTCAACCTTTTTGGCGATACAGCAGATTTTGTAAAATTATTTAAAACTTTTCGTATCTTCAGTAATATCAACAGCCTTTTAACAAACCAAAAAGTACATTGAAATCATCTAAGTAAATCCGGCCTTTAATCACGAAACAATCTTAAACGCAATTCAAATGTCCAGTCTCCAGTGAATTGCTGATTTACAATTCTATGGACTCAAATTATAGTAGAGTTACATAGTTAGTAAAATGTCTCATATTAATGTAAATGACATATGGGATAGTTTAACATATTGCAAATTTGATATGGGAGCTTGCCATTGGTGAATGTTAGACGAGCTCGGGTTGGTCAAGTGATTAGACGAGCTCGGGTTGGTCAAGTGATTAGACGAGCTCGGGTTGGTCAAGTAAATGTTCTGGAAGTCGAACCATTATGCCAACTTTACCAGCCATCAGTAAAAGAAATTTTATGAAATCTAAGTTAAAGATATAATTATGTTTGTTTTTGTCTCTTATCAGTATCATTTGAAAACTCTTGTGTTTATGAAAATTGTAATCGTCAATTAAATTTTTGTTTAGGAATATACGCCATGACAGTACTTTTGAATCAAAGGAAATAACCAAACTCAGATAGTTGTTAGATACTGTAGTACAACGATACTCTGGGACATTGTAAGGGAAGTCTGTAGTGTAGAAAATTGGGTTACGATAAACCTGAGAAATGACCACGAGTAAATCATCTAACATACTCACATAATTATCTCACGAGTTTAAACCTCTCTAGACTGAAGGTGAGAGAAGCCACAACTTTAGCAACTGGACCACAGAGGTCCTTATGTGATAAATGTATACAAATTATAAATGTCGTGGTATCCTTAATTTATAAGGCGAGTCTCCGACGCTTCATGCAATATGACGCAAGGTTCGTCTGAAGGCGAAGTTACTATTGTATTAACACAGATCAACCGGTATTTGCTCATTTGAACAAAATTAATGTGATCGATGGCTGATTTTATTATTTAATTCAGCGTGGATTGAAACGTTAAATATGGTTTTTACCTCGGGCTGATACGATAAATACCTGCCCGGGAATATATCAATGCATTACAAATAAGAACTAGTTACAGAAAAATTAACTTTTTTTATTTGCGTCTGAATAAGTATGCATTTTACAGATAAAAACAAAATTTTCACTGATGAAAATTGTGGAACAAAAAAGCTGCTTTCAATAAAATATCGAGCTGAAACTCCAAGTCATTACTTCCATAATTTCTTTAAGAACATGCAAACTATATGTTTACACACAACTACAATGAACATAACATTTCGGTAAAGGAGCAAGAAATGTCAGAAATAAGGGGATCAAATAGATGTCAAATAGGAATAAATACAAATTCAATGTCATTACATTGAGAAATTGTGACCTCGACCTTGACATATCTTACATTCCATCCTAATGACAACAGAGAGATTTCCACTGGTCAAAGTAATCTCAAGACAACCCCTTGTATTATGTTACATCACTCATGACTGAAACTGATTCAATAAAATCCACAAACTATTCGTAGCACATATAATTGATCGCATGACTTTGACATTGGACAAACCAAAATACCTGCACCAGACTAGGTTCAACGTAGTGATCATCGGTTATCAAAACATACGTCATGTGCAAAATGTGATGATGATTTTGAGAATACTCTGAGTCAGTTTTTTACATTTCAAATGTATTGGAAATCTCTAATAAACATGTAGACTGTAGTTGTCAGCCATACGTAAGAATTTCTATACAGACGTAGAAGCATCAAATGAATTATTCAAATTGACGACTTTTAGATAACATCAAGAGAGTTTGACTAAATCGCCTCACGTAATGCAATCAGGCATTTTATCTGGGAGGTTATTAATATCAGATTAGAAACGGTGAATGCAATTCAGATGTTGCTGCCCAAGTGCAATAATCATGTCACATTTTCTGTTGTGAACGAAATGGTGTATCATATATCAAGTTGGCAATATTTCACACTTTCTCACACACAGCCTGAGAAAGTGATGCAGTATAATTGTTTTGTATCTATAATGTTGTTGTTTTCATGGATGGTAAAATGACATTTTTATTCAGCGAGACAGTTTATGCAAATTACAGAAAAATTGCAATTTGCAAGATCCTTTTTGCTCTGTCCCGAACACTAGCGGAAGCTTATTGGGAGAATGTTTTCAACTGAGGTTGAATCTGGTCAAGAGTCTGAACTGACAAATTTAAACACTGTTGTAGCTCTTCGTGTGTCCTACAATCAGCATTACAAGTGCTATTTGCTAGTCACTCGGTAATATGAACATATGGAATAATTAACCAGAAAGTAAATTTCATTTTCTCTGAAAGTCAAAATCTCTAAACGGCTACCGATGTATTAGTAGTAGAGAATTTCCCTTGCAAACCGGAGGTTTAAGTTTCGAATCCGGATCAAACATATGTCAGACATAGAACATAATCCGGTCAGTCATATGCCAGGCAATGGGCACAGTCCGGTTCAGACATAGGGCACAGTCCGGGTGGATTCAAAGAGGAAATTTTACCTACAATATATTGACTTAAACTTACGAAGTGAGTGGTGTTAAATATTTATGGTTTATCAAAGTTATGTAAAGATAAAGATTTATTGTTGCATTTCCTTGTAAAGAACTCGACAACTATTTACCTTCGTTATATGTGTATTTATCGGGTAGTCGGAGAGACCATTTGACACTAACTCGGGTGTAAAGAGGGTATAGAGGTGAAAGGATTTTTTATTAAAGATATAAAACTATGAGGAACGGACCAAAATCACTAAATATATTTCAAGTAAATGATTTATCTTCTTCTTATACTAAAAAGACTACATCTGGGGCAACATCGAACACTATTCAAAGGTTAACCGCATGTGGCGGAAGGTTCTTTAAAAACTGGATTGTCAAGTGTCTGGTCTTACATACTGTGTGTCCCAGCAACTTTGGAAAGTTTTTTATTTTTCAAATATTTCGTAATATGGCGTCGTGTGTGAACATTATCCATACAGCCATTAAATATAACCAGAGTCATAAACTCTTAACCCCATCGACATCAACATACAGTAAATGTTAAATAATAGCGAATTGTTAAATTCTATTCGGAAATAAAACCGGATGTTTACAAACAACGTTCTTGTGCGCAAGTCAATGGGAGACTCAATTCATGTGCAGGATGTTTCGCCAGTATTTTCAATTCAGTGTCTATGGTGACTTACGAGTGATGAGATGTATACACCCCGATAAAAATAACAGGCAGTTCCAATGAAAATCAGTAACAACAATGCCCGCTGTCATTACCGCTAATCGAGGTCGGAAAAATTATAAAGGGTTAACAAAGTACTCGAGTATTAGAGGGTCTCCTTCATATTTGAATGATAGTTTTTTGTGTAAACTTAAAAAAAATAAACATCTTCCGGGTTTGCTGGGACACATAGTAAGTGACCGCTCGCTGATTCAAATCTTGAATGTGTCGAAAGAATCGGTATCTACAACATGATGTGGGAACGAGTTCCAGAGAACGATGGTGGCAGCGAAGAAGGAGTCCTGAATACTATTTAATGTGACAGAAGTGTTACAGGTGGCATTGAGAATGTCCAATGATTATTGCATCAGTTGGCTACAGTGATGTTGATGGAATGCCATTTAGGTTATTGACTACACGGTACATCATGGTCAATCGCGATTAACCATTTTTGTCTGCTTTGTAGGCTTTCGATTGGATTTGTTCCCGCATGTTGAACTGTTCTCTTCCATGTAATTTACCCTGAAGAATTGTGTTGCTCTTCGTTGAATTCCGTCTACATTAGCTTACGAGTTTTCTGGGTATTGTCCCAAACAGTAGAGGCATACTCTGCTTCGGCTTGAACAAGGCTCTTGTAGCTTAGGTCATTGATGTTTCTAGCTGACGCGATGTTCCTCTTAAGAAAGGTCGTAGAGACATTGGTGTGTTGATGTGAAGTCCCAAAGAGACCTTGTCATGAATAGTCATTCCGAGGTTCATTGGTGTGTCTCTTCTGATTCGTGTCATTGTGGCCAAGGATTATGTACTCGGATTCTTGTTGGTAATCCGGATGACCTCACACTTATTTGGACTACAATGTACACATTGAGTATCATATACATACAATGGAACCTCGCTCTTAAGACCACGGTGGTACCTGACCACCAATTACACGATACATGGACATCGACATAATGTGATCGACTCAAGCAAACATCTAGTAGTAAATATTAGTAAAGGCCGTTGATGTAATAACCACTTCAATAACGTAACACCAAGAGCAAATAAGACACTGGGCTTCTTCAGGGGATCTAAAACTTCTGCAAGATCTGCAGTATACCAACACTTGTGTTACCAACCCTTGAATATGCGTTCGCTGCATGGTACCCATGGAACACAAAGCATATACACCAGTTTGAGAAAGTGCAAAGGAGAGCTGCACTATTTGCCATTAAGAAATATCTAGATCGCCATCCAAGTGGAGTAGTTCAGACCTTGACTGGGAACCATTACAGATCAGGTATCTAAAGATAAGACTCGTGTTGCCGTATAAGTACTAACGTTTTCTAGTGGCAACACCGGCAGATGTAAACCTGAATGCAAGGAACCAAAGGACCAGAGGCAGCCGCACCTTCCGGATAAATATACAGTTTCTCCTTCTTTCCTAGGTCTATTAGAGACTGTGACGCTTACTAATGGAAGTGGACACACCAGCACATGTTCAAAAATATGTTCATAAATAAAGGTGCGTTTTTTATTCCGAAAATATATCATTTTGGTATCTGATAAGTTTTAGAGCCATCATTCAAAACCATTGTTTCTTTAGAAAATCAAAGTCGTATTTATTGATTGTCTACAACGATAATACAGTAGAATCATAAGAAGGAATCAAACTCGGAGCAGGTGTCAGTCCGTCTGCGTAAGACACCTGACCATTCGTAAAAATCACTGATACTCGCCGGTCTGTTCCTGTCAGTGATAAGAGCCCTGGAACAAACTGCCTTCAGACGTTGCCATTATGTAGTACCATTACCTGAACAACTACATGAGTCAGCTAACCAGTGGCAGGAAATGTTGATTCATTCAAGTGTTATGACACATTGAAAAACCGAACCTAGGACTCTAAAAATTGAGGTAAAGAGGTAACACCACTAGCTAAAGCTGGTAAGAACACCAAATATTCATTTATATCCCTATCCATCTAAGAGACGTTCCGACTCTCCTTCCCGAGATAACAACCATATATTGTGAAATGGTTGATGGATGCCCAGGAATAATCCAGGCCCCAAATGGGCGTCAAATATCAAAGAGGCAAATAACTGTCTCTGTTTGGAATTGAACCTATGACCTCTGATTTCAATTCAAAGTTGGTGCTCTACCAATTGAGCTAAAGGGGGGGGGGGTAACCCAACTATCTCAAGCTAGTAAGAACACCACATATAACCAGTTATTCCTGTATCTAAATATTTTACTGCTGCTTTGTACAATACAGTCGTTTCTAGATCACCAATAATTACTCAATACACAAATCAATCAAATATATTTACACATGAAGATCATGCATGTATTTATTTATTCACAAATGCATGAAATATGCATGTATGTCAACTATGAACGCGAAATCGTTTCATAAAGCATTTTGTTTCATTAAACCAGTACAAAATCATACATCATTCTTGACTCGGAAAATTTAGATTGATTTTAATAGCTTAAAAATACTAAATTTTCCTAATTAAAAAGTCGCGGTTTTCTTTGATGTTAATTAATTTAATTCTAGAGGTGTACATGTATCAATGTAGGCCTACTTTATGTTGATAAAATATTCAGATATTCATTATTGGTTGTGTATAGTAAACGGTGGCCCGGTGTTTCATTAGTGTCAATATTGGCAAGGCAGGTGAAAATATGTACACAAAAGATCTTAAAATGGCGGGGTTATCAAGTTGTATAAATGCTCGGGCTACAAAAAAATGAAAGACCAACCAGTCGTTTGCTGCATAAAACCGTTTGAAAGATTTGTTTATGAATAGAAATCTGCCAATTAACGTTCCGAACCGGCCTGTCTTCACATTCTTCGATCGTTAATTACGTACACATAGGTGTTGTGATACAAACACCCCACAAACTATTTCACGGTGAAATATAACAAGTGACAGACTTTTGTAAATAATGATATTATAACATACCTTCAATTTTGTATCAGCCATAATTCAGCAAGAAGTAATATCCCGACAACATATAGATATGATAACTAACGTTGTTGTTAAGCTCGCTATACCGGAGCGCGACTTACAGGTAAATGTACACACAGGGAAATGTTCTTGATACACTAATTCACTTAGTAGTCGCAACTGTTTAAAGACTACTTTCTATTTCACATATAATTGTCTGTGATTGTTTATGTCCGCCATTTTGGGTGAATACACCCGTTCTGATCGCAGTAGAAAACAGCTTTGCTTTAGTAATAATACGCTATTTTGTACCGACCTACTTATTCCTTCATGAATGGAATTCGTCCATAAAGAAAATCAAACAAGTTCTATACATGCACGAAACAGTAAGAAAAGGCAACAATACAAATCGCTTAGGTTTAGTCACACCAACTCGTCATATTATATACCCTTACAGTCGCCTCGGTCTGTTGATTCGCCACCAATTACCCCCTTAAGGGCACATCCACACCTTTCCTTAAAATATAGATTGGATATGATTAATATTTTGACTTAGCTGAAGTTGTTCATATCGGTTAATTGTATTAATGAAACATATGTGTGTTAGTTTGGGTACAGTTGACTTTACTCTGTGTGCTAAGTGTGTACACATGTCACGGTTGATCATATAGCCAACATATGTGTATTATTATACTTAAACATCCATGTAAAATAAAAGGTGTGTGGACAATCAGGTGCATACAGGTATGTATAGAAAAAATAAACAAGTAAATCAGGTAATATCAGTATGCATACGATATATGTTATGATTTTATATTATATTACACTTCTTCTGTGCTTTGCTATTGTAACAAAAATACAAAATTGAAACTTAAAACCCCAAAGAAAAATAGATAAAACACAGTACAAATAATTTATTAGCGCAGAGCATATTGTCAGCAAATGAACTTTTGAAATGTACAAAACAAAGCAGCTTTGTTCAAATCGGGCCTTCCGTGCCAAAGTGGTTAGAGCTTTAACGCATTCAGCATCTCACCTCTAGTATGACGAGTTCGAGCCCCGCTGGAAACCTATAAGTCGATTTTGTGAGAAAGTTTGTCAGTTTACTTGCTGGGGACGGTGGTGTTTTCCTGGTTACATCGTAATAACCGGGTTCTATTCTCCACCCTTAGAACTGGTCGCCACCATTTAATGAAAAATTGTTGAGTGTGGTGTAAAACAATATCAAAAGAAGCAAACAAATCAAACAGCTTTATTTTATCGAAATTAATTTTTCCAACTGTTGACTGTAAACAGGACGTTTTATATTCCACTTATCTAGTAGTATTGCATGCCATTACATGATCGTATTTACTGTGTTTTGGTTTGTTGCTGTTTTTTGTTGTTGGTGGTGGTGTTGTTTAATTTGTCACTTATATGAGGATATCACCAACCTTAAATGAAGTGCTAAAAGTTTTGTCCTATGCTGTGGACTCATCCAAGTGACCCGCAATTTTCACTTCGCTTGGCGGAGGAAAAGTCACTACCGTTTTGAAAAGAATGTTTAAATTTGCGAAAAGCATTTTCTGTGAAATATACAGTTGACAATGATGAAAAACTGTCCTTTAATTTCTTATGTAGATCTGTTGTATAAAAGTGTAGGGACGCCATATTTTTAATACAGTGAATTTGAAAAATCCCTGTCAACATTGCCACCTCTTTCATAATTATTGCGTTTTGGAAAAGAAAACATTAATTTTATCAACTAATGAAATAAATTGTATTGGGAATGGCCCTGCCGGATTATCGTCTCTTCGAATAAAATGTGTATTTACTTATTGGAGTTCATTTTTGTCAGGATGTTGTTCTTTAAACATATTTTCTTGTAGTCGTTTGAAATGACATAAAACCATGCAAAAGCCTATTTAAATGTCTCGACATAACTTCAAAAGAAGTATCTGCAATGAGGTATTTAAATAAAGAACATATTAAAGTTTCGTTGTTTCAAGTAAGAATATAAATTTCCAGGGGACTACAGTATCCAGTTTCTGACACATATTTCATCATTTAGTATCAATTTTTGTTTATTCATTTCAAATATAGTAAATTGAAAATGATTACTAGTCAAAATTAATTTCAAAATATCACTAAACACTGGAAATTGATAAACGACATTTCCAGTGAACATGTTTTTGATAACTAACGTCTGCAGACCTACTATTTTACCGACCCAGTCACTCATAGATATATTCATTTACTTGCTTGCGTACAAATGTATACATCAATCAAGAACTTTGAAGTATTCGAGTACTTCCGTATTGCTTCTAGATGACTCGTGAAGACAGGTAGTTTACATATCATAAGCTAAGCACTGTCACACGTCACCTTAAAACTATTTATCTGGCTTAAGATTTCTAATATATTATGTTTACTTTCCCTATTTAAAGTTTTCAGCTTGACGGTGAAATATTTTCTTTTGTGCATTCAGGTAACGCCAACAATTTCTATGATTAGGTTTATTTTACCATATCCAATTATGAGCATTACTTCGCTACAACAAAATACTTGAAGTGCCTTAATATTTATATGTCATGTTTTGTGTTTACACAATAAATGACGTCAGTCGATTAAAGATTTCCCTCTTGATCAGAAGATTAAAAGTAAGTTTCTCCTGGTATTCAACTCAGGCGGTGGGGAGGTAGGGGTCTTAAGGTTTCAAAACAATACCTGTGCACTGTGCTTTTACGCGTTACATCGATGTTGAACGTGAAATTAGACAACATGTACCTTGGTTACGTGGTCGACAATAGGAGAACATGTTGGGACTTTACCTCATGACCTTAAGTCTCATATCACGACAAGCGATTTTCGCATCATTTGTGCTCGATAATATGGGTCTAGACCGGGGAGATTATAAGAAAGCATCATGGGTATCCATATAGGATAGGGAACTATCACCCAAGGGGTTGAATATTTCAGTCAGGGACAAGACTTGCCGAGTCCCTGACCAATATATTCAACCCCGCGGGTGAGAATTCTCGTTTTCACATGGATGTACTCATGATGCTTTTTTTCTCCCATTAAATGTTTTTCTATCAGCCTTTTACTTATTTCACAAATTTGTATAAAATCTTGAAAATTTTAGTAGTCAAGAGTTGACTGTTTAAACAGTTCTTTTCAGATCGTAAAATTTCAAAAAACATACTAAAAAAAAGGAGGTGTTAAAGCAGGAGGGAATGATGGGGTCACTTAGTCGTGTGCAAAATACGGATCTTATGAGCCTTTTCACATGGGAAAATCTTATCTCACATTGACAGCAATGGGAAAAACCTACATCTCCGTTATTTAAATCAGCATAATTATCATTAAACGGAAGTTTATTACAACTTTGTATAGAAGAGTTCGTCACAGTTTACCAAAACTTTGTTTCCTGCAAATGTTTGTATTGTATTTTCGCCGTTTTACAATATTGCTAAAATTAGAGAGAAGCAAACACCTTAACACAATAAAAATAAAGATAACGCCATTGTGTTCGCAAGGAACAGTGGATTATACAAAGAGAGATAACTCTAGAACTACACCACATCACTATCGCCTGATCCCCCAACTACCTGTCAGTACTGGTACGTTAATATTCAAATGTCTAGAACGTAAGACCCAGACGTTTCTGATATCTGACACCTCATTCCAACAGATGGCGTCTTCAAATAATAAGCCGGCACGCTTATTTATGGTGGCTGATTCGGGACATCGTAATATCGCTACGTGTAATACAACGTGATATTACAATACGATATCACGATATTACGATACGAAATTACGATACTAAATGACGATACTATGATACGCAATGACGATATCACGATACGAAATGACGATATTACGATAGG
This sequence comes from Atrina japonica, assembly GCA_030159075.1. NCBI lineage: Eukaryota > Metazoa > Mollusca > Bivalvia > Pterioida > Pinnidae > Atrina > Atrina japonica. Next base: position 1,197,648 of record BROG01000017.1, on the reverse strand, counting down.
AAATGACGATATCACGATACGAAATGACGATATTACGATAGAAAATGACGATATTACGATACGAAATGACGTTATCACGATATTACGATATCCTCACTACTATGTCTACGCATGCGTCGCTTTCATAATTAAGCTATATAGTAATCTACCCCAGGGAAGTTTCCTTTTTTCTATAAGTTGGCTCAGTTCGTAATAATTAAGCTATATAGTGACCTACCCCATCGTACTGTCGATTTTCTATCAGTCGGCTTAGTGCTTAATATTTAAGTTATATAATAATCTACCCAAGGGAAGTGTCCTCATTATATAAGTCGGTTCATTACGTAATAATTGAGCTATAAATTGACTTTTTTCAGATTTAGTCCAAAGAATAGGCAAAAATATGTGGCACTTCTGGTGACAACTCCACATACATGAAAAATTATTAAAAGAGATATTCAATAATAAGAACATCCCTGGCAAGAGTTAGTTATTCTTTAATTATATATACATATTTTAATATTTATTGTATTCTTTGCTTTCAATGATTTTTTATTAAGGTCACATGTATAATTGTACATTTACAGAAAAAATAGCTTAACTTTTCAAAAATAAAATACAACATTACATTTTTTGGATATTATTATTTTGGCTATCAGTATCTTGTAGATTTCAAGTAATGAACTAAAACTAAATTTTACGTGAATATTTGATTCAAATAAATTTGTTGTTATATTCGACACAAATATTCTAATAACATTCAATTTTTCTTTCTGAAATACTGTACGTGTACTTATTTTAGCGGTATTCTAATATTAGCGCCTTTCGCGCTCATGTCATGACGCTTATTCAAGAGCTGCGCTCAAAATTCACCATCTGTCATTCTGCATACACCACAATACTTATGGTGTTTATAGGACAAACAATCAGTTTTGATTACTGTTTACTAGTACCATGTAATACCTATAAATGGTCACTTACAGTGGTCACCTTACCTGTATTGTATAGACCGCTTCATGAATAACACAAATCTGGGATAATGTTACCTGTACATGATTGCTATTTAAGTACAGTGTGTATCGGGAAAGTGTATCATCACCAGTTTAAAAATATTCTTGCGAAATCAAGATTGCGCTTATAAGTCTACAACCTCTCTGAGCGATAAAATATAAGTGCACTAATTCAAATACATGCACACATACAGTATCCGTTCTGTCCGGTATGGTATTTTTTCTATAACATGTTATGCAAACTCCTACCCCAGGTTGTGTCATCTAACCCTAATCTTGCGAAAGGCGGATGAACCTCGGTTTGAAGCGACGCATGCGTAGACATGGTAGTGAATATATCGTAATATTGTCCTTTCGTATTGTAGTGTCGTGTCGTTATATCGTATCGTAACATCGCGTTGTATATTTTAATGAAGAGTTATTTATTGGTGATTTATTTTATACATTTCTTACAAAAATGTCAGAAACATATATTTTATATTGAATCTACAATTTGTACACAGTTCGTTGATTGCGGTACACGGTTCGTTAATTACGATATCATGTATATACTTTAACACATGTAGTTTCAATGTAGGTTTCTCAGTACGCATCCACACAGTTATCTGTATAAAAACCTGATGCATATAAGAAAACTATCTAACAATTCACAAAACCAAATTCTGACAAAATCTTAATGTTGTCACGATTTCGTTGATCACTTGATACCGACTTCTCCAATCCAGTTAGATTTGGGAAAATGTTGTTCTACCATGTTGGGTACGACAAGTCCATTCTGGAAGTACCGGAAGTACTTTTTTAAACATATTTGTGTCTATTTGTGAACAAATATAGATGCAATCACTCTTTAATGACGTTTCAGCGTGACAGAAAATCAATCGAACACCACTTTGAAGGAAGAGGACAGATGGCGAAATATCAGTCGTCATGCAGAAGATTGCGTTTGGTCTTGACTCGCCAAGACCACAAACAAAATTTTGTGCCCTCGGGTCAAGATTATTTCGCCCATCTTTCAAACTCTGGATCGTGAGGTCGTGAGTTCGAGTCCCGCCGGCGACAGGTTGGTTTCCTGTCTTTCGGATGAGACAGTAAAAACTGGAGGTCCCGTGTCACACAGTAGGTGTCGGTACGTTAAAGAACCCTCACTGCTCAATGACCGTAAGTGCCGAGCATAGGCCAAAATTTGAAGCCCTTCACCGGCATTTGGTGACGTCTCCATGTAAGTGAAATATTCTTGAGTGGGACGTTAAACAACAATAAACAAACAAACAAACGTAAAAACGACACTACCTTGGGGTTTGTCTCTATATTGCTAAATTTTATGGACTGAACCGAACTAGGTCACTCAGCTATAAATTGACCTACCCAAGGGTGGTGTCCTCTTTGGAACCAAAGCTTATTATAAGAGGAGGTTGTTAGCTTTATTGTCCGGGTTTAACTATATACGAATAAAAGTATGATTTGTAAATTTCAATTTTCAAGTTGAGTTCATGTTGCTGAAATGGACATAGATGTGTATTTTGCGTCAATATAATGTTTTATTAACCCCATACTGTAAAATGTGCTTTGACTTGTTCCCAATAAACAACTTAGCATACATAACTGCGTTGATGTCACCATCAACTCGTAAAAACGACACTACCCTGGGGTTTGTCTCTATATTGCTTAATTTTATGGATTGAACCGACTTATAGAAAAAAGGACACCACCCTGAAGTAGGTCACCAAGCTATAAATTGACCTACCCATGGGTGGTGTCCTTTTTATATACTAGTAAGTCGACTCTGTCTGTAATAATTAAGCTATATATTTTTTCAGGACAGCAGTCTGACAGCCAATCTTTATATTAATGTTATTTCATTGATTATTTTGTAGATCAGAAGATGTGGTAATTTGTTTTAGACAGCCATAGTGGAATGCTTCAATTCTATACGTCGGTTTTGGTCGGAGCCATACAACAATACAAGTGTACAGCTTAATCTTGGCCCTCACGTTGTATTCAGACTACTACTTCCAGATAGGCCGAAGTCGGGCGAACGCATCCCGTGCTTTGCCTAGTCTTGCCTTGATGCCATTTTCTGTCCCATTGTCTCTGATGGTGTGGTTCATTTGCGTAGGCAGAGGTCCACAGCATGGTTCAATTATTATAGCATTTCAGCTGTAGCTCCTAACGTCTCTGTTCAAGTAAACATTATTGGGATGGTACCAAAGCAATACACAAAAAACAAACTGTATTGTGGTAAAATACCACACCATTTTACCAAAGTACCATCACGATAAATATTATAAACATAAAACCAAAGTTTCAATGCTCAAGACGATCGTTCTATCAGTTGAGATTCAATTAAAAAAAAAAATTGTCTATGTATATTTTCTAAAAAGAAAATGGTATCATACAGGGCCAAATAATAAATCTAAATGTATAGTCAAATCCATCTAAGAGTAACCCCTGTAAAAATATGACTATCTTAGCTTTTGAAGAATTTAGAATTTAAATGGTGCATCGAAGTAAACATTATTGGGGTGTAACCATGCCAAAGTAAACATCATTTGGTTGGTATCACGACAATACGCCAAATTAAGCAATATTAGGGTGGTACCATGGCGATACAAAAGTAAACATTATTGGTGCCAAAAATATAGAACATTTCGACTTGTAAGTTACCCCCAATTATGCACTAGGGCCAAATGTACTTTTTGATCGGGATATATTCTCATTGTCTTTATGTTTTCAAAATGGTATCGTTTACCCTTCGTAGAAATCAGGAAACAGTAACTATACAATCAACAAGAGAATGTGATCTCTGGCAAAGGAATTGCAAACATTGTGAGGGAAAATATGGTAGAATAACTGCACATGCCAGTCATCTATTTACACCAACAAATATATTATATTTAACATTCATCAACTTGTTCACCCGTTTGAAATAGTACGCGCATTTCATCGATATTGCATGTTTAATAAAACGTAACGATGCTGTTATTGGTGAAAATGTTAATAATCTCGGGGGTTCAAACTAAATAGTTTTGTGATGTTACATTAGTAGTTATGCCATATTGGATTTATTAGACTTGTTAATCAAATTGGTATGTCATTCACCTAAAATCTTGTGTCGTATTAAAATAAAAATCCTACGGAAGCGTATTAGTACAGGAGCGTATCAGTCTCACCTGCCAAAATATTTTTCTTGAGAGGGAAATTATTTTATCTGGCGGTCGTCAATCAATTATCTGGCGGCCTTCATATTTTCTCGAGTGTGATATTTGGCGGCTGCCACTTATTTATCTGGGAGCGTACCGGATTACATCCTTTTAATTTCTGACCGCTGCAAACAATTGGCATCACCGTTTTCAGTACTATCATGGGTCAGAGACAACTAAATACCCCCGAAACTTGTTGGTTGCAAAAGTGTAGGAAAGCGGAGCTACTATTTTGAATGTTAGCTGGTCTCTGATTGGTTCAGCTACTATTTTGAATGTTAGCTGATCTCTGATTGGTTTATCAACAGATTTTTATATTTTTACACTGTAAAATAATTATGATTTGAAAATGCTGAATCAGCATAATTTTTACCGATACTTTGATGTAATTAAAACCAATTTCCTGAGAAGTATCCGAATAGAGGATTCGCTGCGAAACTGCTGGGGGTTAACATATGCACGTGTGACAGAAAAACAAGGTGATCAAGCCAATGTTTTGTGCGGAAAGGACGCCGAACAGATCCATGTATAATTTATAGGTCAACACTCGCTTGAAGATGAGATATACAGGAAAACGTTAACATTGTCTCCTATGGAAAACTATTTAGTTGTCTCTGACCCATGACCTAACATACAGAGTGTGCTATTTCAATCATGCTATTCTACATTGCTTCGACTACCAGTTTGTGATATTATTTATTCCGAATATTAACTTTGCTATTATCTTAATTTTGCCAGCAAATTTCGTGATTTTTAATCAATCAATTATTAACTACAGGTCTTGTCATATGCACTCTGCCACATATTCATCTAGACCCTGAGGAAGGGGCACAGGAGCTAAAATTGACATTTCGAGGCTATATTTGTTATTGACTGCTGGGCTAACTGGGAGTCTCCGAGAGACGCCTAATGTATGCGAGGTAGAGGTGGGCATGACCTCTCACATGCACTATGCCACATTTGCCCTAGATCTTAAGGAAAAGGACACAGGGACTACAATTGACATTTTGAGACCATATTTGTTATTGACTGCTGGGCTTACTGGGATTTTCCGAGCGACGCCAAAGGTATGAAAGGTAGAGGTGGACATGACTTCTCATATGCATTCTCATTCTAGTTCAGTACAACAGTTTTACAAAGCTGTGTATATCTTTCTATGTCACCATCCTCATCCCCTCAGAAAATTTTCTAGATCCGCCATCTTTTTAAACTCATGCACGAAGAACAGCAGGAAAAAAGTTAGTTTAAAATACTTCTCATACAATAGGTATAAAATTGCAGTTTTCCAATATTTCTCCTGAAATTATCTACAGTTGAATCTTCATATAACGTTGATCATTGAAGTCCCATTTTTTATCATAGTTTCACTATTTATTGCTCATCTAATTATTTATCACCGTAACAGTTTTTAAAGCTTCAGCCGTTCAGGCCAACTTTATATGCTAAAACTTAGTTTCCCTATATCTAATAACTTCAGCATGAAACACGACGTTTGAAAATCAAATTCAAGATAAAAATTATTGCCGAAATCTAATAAAGAACATGTTTATCAGTAACATTACCAATATGTTCCCATTTAGTTCTGTAAATTTAAAGAAAAATGCTAAGACAGTAAACAAACTCTATTAGAAAGTTTTGGTTAATGCAGTTTCATATAAATACATGTATATAGGGAAAATATATAATGGAATCTCCCCATTTACATCCCTCTTATAAATAAATGAAAAATAAAAGATAGGACATCACTTCCTCTGTATTTTTACTCCGTTACCGTGATGTTGATTAAGATATGTGACAAATAAAACAAAAGAGGTGAGCGTAAATATTATGATTTGGCCGCTTAGGATCCCATAGAAATCAAGCTATAAATAGACTTGACCTTACTCATCTGAGTACGCACTGATGGTGACTGAGTAAAATTTAACAGTTAAGTTGAGTACCGAGCTTGAGTATTGAGCAAATTTGATGACGACAGGCCCTGGGTCCGAAGTCACCAAATTTATTCTGTACTCAAGCTCAACTAACTTTTCATGATTTTAATGTAAAAACACGCAAAATGTATTCTGTAACTGGGCATATTTGCATATTGATGGCATATAATTGTAAACAATGATCAAAATCATTGCTCATTTGAAGAACACTTCAGAAATATTAAAATATTGTTTGAGTACGTACTCAAATTTTGAGTACCGTACTCAACATATTTATTCATTTTTACAGGAAAATCCTAATTATGACCCCCAAATTTATATGTGAATGATAAAAAAAATAATAATAATATGCTTCCTAATCATTCAAACCCAAATACTTTACAAACGATTTTATAATGAAAAAATGAAATAAAAGTTGAGTATTGAGTAATTTTGGTGACTTCGGGCCCTGCTAACTGAAGTAAAATGCATTTTCTTCCAGAGGTCGATACTGTTGTATCACCACGCAATAACTCAAAGTTCATTTTTAACCTCATATTAAAATACTTCTTATATGACAGACAAAGCGCTCCTCAACAACTTGGAACTTTATTCAGAAGCGAGTTCGATTTATCTTGTAAAATGTTTTGACTGGATATAGAAACGTTCCCCTTGTAATAAAAAAGAACTCATCTACTTTCGTTGCGTGTTAAAACCTCTTTGGAACCAAAGCTGATCATAAGAGGAGGTTGTTAGCTTTATTTTCCGGGTTTAACTGTTAAACAGTTTCATCATACACTCATAGAATAGGTATCCATTTGTAACTAAGATTGTTGAGTAAAATACAGTAGTACAACATGCGGACAATTTTGTGAAATATACATCGACGTCTGTTGTTTTTCTTGAGTCCACCAACGTTAAATTAAACCTGCATTTAAATGATGCGTTACAAAAGTAATACTTGCTGTACTGAACGTCTTCACCATATGTAGGATTGGCAGACCCAGACAAGTAGGAGGAATGGGGGAGGTGGAGAATCTTATACGTGATCCATTAATTAATACCGATTTATGTCAATATCTTATATTTACACACGTTCTATAAAAATATTTCTATATCTCATCAGTCTGTGCCAGCCCAGGGTGTGGTAACAGTATTTGTCATTAACACTATATATTCATATTAACATTATAAATATCCTGCTAATATTTGATATGAATAGCCTATAGAAAATGTTTATCTAAAATTCGACCTAAATATAAAAAAACCTTGGATATACCATAGAATATTTTAAAACAATATTAACATTGTACGGTAATTATCAATGTATCATTGGTAAATATCTATTGTAACGTTAAACGTAATTTTACAAAAGGTCGTAAGTCCTTAATCTTAAGTCTTAGTCCTTATTGTCATGAAACTGACCAATCATCGATGCGTTGCCATGGTAGTTAGGACTAAAAGTAGTATATGTACGACACTATAGCAAGATATGGCAACCACTACATGGTTAAATCATGAAAATCACCCATAACATGGTCAAATCTGCAACCACCCACAACATGGTTAAATCATGAAAATCACCCATAACATGGTCAAATCTGCAACCACCCACAACATGGTTAAATCATGAAAATCACCCATAACATGGTCAAATCTGCAACCACCCACAACATGGTTAAACTTTTAAAATTTAGATTTTAACCATGCTGTGGTTGAGGTAGTTAGGCTATCACAACGTGGTTAAAATTTACACCCCCTCCACAACATGGTCAAATTTACGCCCACTCCACAACATGGTCAAATTTACGCCCACTCCACAACATGGTCAAATTTATGCCCCCTTCATATCATGGTGAAATTTACAATCTGTCCACAACATGGTTAAATTTACAATCTGTCCACAAAATAGTTAAATTTACAGTCTGTCCACAAAATGGTTAAATTTACAATCTGTCCAAAAAATGGTCAATTTTACATTTCACCCACAACATGATTTAAATTTACAAATCATCCACAAAAATGTCAAATTAACAATCTATCCACACCTGGTCAAATTTACATTTAAACCACGACATGGTCTGTATAAAACTAAAGAAATATACAAAATATATCTTAAAGAATTTTATTTTATTACAATAAAATGAAATGCCAAATGCCTCGAGTTAAGGGGCACTATCCTTGTGCTAAAGAGGCTATGAAAAATTCCATGTATTGTAATAGTGACCATTATATAATAAAAATGAGATTTTGTCAAAAATGTGGTTGTCGTACAACATCGAGATATCTAGATTGTGACGGATGCGGCGGAAAGTATTTTAGGATTAATGAAATATATCCATTTTAAAAGAAAAAGCAAAAATAGATCGTGATGATATACTCTATCTTATATTTAAAGAAGAAAGTAAAAGATTAGGTAGAATTTTTGAGAAATTAATATCGTTGTTGATATTTGTTTTTACAGTTTTTAAACGAAAATCAAAAAATTTTACTATGCTAAAAAAATTTGGGAGCGTGTGATACTAGAGTGTATTTTTTTTTTAAATGACTTGAAGAAAAAATACTATTTTATCCATCGACGACGCTGATAAGTGGCTTGTTTATAAAGACCTATGGCTTCCCAAGTCTGAACGACGAAACATGATATACCAAGGGATTCAAACTCCAGCCTTGAATAACCAAAGGAGTCGACCCATTCCTACTAAACTTGCTCGTTATTATACTGAAACAAACGAAATAGCAGTTGCCTTTGGAAATCGGTACTGCATACCTCTAGATTTCGAGTTGTTGGAAACGCACAAACCCTACTACTAGTCTGGGCTGAAGGATCAATTACAGTTATTTCGATTCGATCCTTCGATATAGAAAATCAACCATCCGGAAATCCGACGCTGTTCTAAATTATCAGATCAACACACCCGCCAAAAGTTTGGTGGGTGTGCTCTTCCTATTTGAGGATATAACGAGGAAGGATGTTGAACATTTCTACAATCCAAGAATCAAGAAGGTGGAAGTCACAATTGAAGGGCAGCCGAACCAGTTATACCGTCAGGGGATGAGACCTTATCAACAATTCGATGAGATTAAGAAGTGGTCCGCTCAAGGCAGAAATCGAGATCCTCAAGTTGACCGAAGTAGTGACCGAAACGGCGATGACTGATATGACAGTATGAAAATATTTAAGCATTCACTACGGGTTGTGGTTGGACCTGCAAAGTACGGACCATAACGCCCAACGGGTCGAAAATTACAAAATACATTGTATATCAGAAGGTATTTCAATCCGAATCGAAAGAGGAAACTGATACAGATACTATAGACGTATATATTTACGTTGTAAAGGATGGCTGGATGCACAGATAAATCTTCTAGATGGTCGATTCGTGTCAGTTATATCCTAACGGTAAACCTGCGGTAAAAAAGTTTTGTTATTTCATAAAATGTTTATAAAAAAATTCATTGCGCAATTATATGCGGTGACACAGGGTGTGGCAAGACGGAATTTGCCTTAAATCTCTTGGAAAATGAGTACCGAGGAGTCTTCGAACACATCGTTATTTTGTGTCCTACCGCTCTTTGGAATAAGGCATGCCTCCAAAGAGAATGGTTACCCGTAGATAAAAATATTATAGTGGTTAATCCACTATCCGAGAACGGTGGAGAAAAGTTACAAGATTTGATCCGGTTTTGTTTCAATATTTTTAAATGAACGGAGACGTTTTACATCGTCAATGATTGTTCGGCCATGCGACAGATGAAAAAGAAGTGGATGCTTTAAGTTTTCTTGCCTTTTCTGGTCGACACGCACTTCAGAGTGTGTGGGTACTTTCGCAAAGATATAATTCCGTATGTAAAAATATTAGGACACAGATTAAATGGTGTTGTATATTCAACCAAAAAGACGAATTTTCTTTCATGTAATGTTTGAGGGAAAACAATATGATTAAAGATCTAGAAGAGAGGAAAAAGATGGAAAAATCATTATCGTAGCATAAATACTCAAAACTTATTTTAATCATGAAATAGTAATAGGTGGTGTTTTTATTCTCAATCGTTTTAGCCAGCCACCTCCTCCCATATTCCCTACAGAATCCGTACCTCAAAGGATAACACCTATAAAACCCAAGATTTACGATCCTTTTGCGATGAATTAAGCCTGCGGTGAAAACATTTCTAATGAATCTAAAAACAAATGATGAGTAGTGAAAAAAATCTGATGAACACGTTATATCACGCAGCCGTGGATACTGGAATTGCGATCGGCTATGCCCAATTATCTTAGAAATTTTTAAAGACCCAAACGCCTAAGATGGACTTTGAGCTCTACTACTTAGGGATGATTATAGTCGAAAACGCTTTGGAGATGTATACAAAAGACCAACCCGTCAAGAAAGGTGTCATCCCGGCCGACATAATGAAATAAAAATTGAAATAAAATGTTAAAATATTTAAAAATAGCAAGTGCTGTCGCAATGATGTTAAGCAAGGCCGTCGTCAACGCCTTCGCGTTCACGAGGTCTAGCAACCTCTTTAGTAATCACGATGATCAAAAGAGACACGATAAGGCGGTGGAAAAATTGGATAGGGCGAAGGAAAAATGGAACCGCGATATCGAAAAGAAGTTAGATTACTTAAACGAACGTTTGAGAAAAGAGGGTCCCTCGATTTAGGAAGTTGACGAAGCCATAAGACTCTATTCAAACATGACGGGCGACATGATGCCCCAGAACCGCAATTGAGTGATTATTACCAACCCTCAGAAAAACAAAAGAACGGCGAGCTCATTTTCGTCGCCTTGGGTACAGCCTTGGTGTTTTACGTTGCGATGAAAATAAAAGGTTGATTAAAAAGGGGGAAAAGAAAAATGGAAAGAAAAATGGAACAATTCTATTTCAGTCCCCAAGGCTATTGGAAGGGTAAGGAGGCTATAAAAAGTTAGTCAAAGCCGCAGGTGCCACAGAACGACAAGCCTTTGATTTTCTAAAAAAAAAAAGATGTCTGGCAGATTTATTTACCAGCTCCTAAGAAAATCGTGAGGCCTAAGTTCGAATTGGTCGAAAAGAACGAGACGCACCAGGCGGATTTTCTATTCGTACCTCATGATAAAATAGTCGAAAAAATATAAATACGCGTTGATAGATGTAAGAAGTCGATTCAAAGAAGTGGGTGACGTATCTAAATTAATGTCTAAACATAAAACGAGTATTGGAAGAGCCATCAGGCCATCGTCGAAAGATTTAATAGAACTCTTGGTGAAAGACTCTTCAGTTATCAATACAATGAGGAGATGACCTCCGACGACCGGAACAGAGAATGGGTGCATCGTTTACCAGAGTTGTGAAGGCGATTAACGCCGAGACCCCCGAAACCCCCCAAAATTGAACCCGTTAACAAGACGCAACCGTTCATCAACCCCTTCTCTAAAGTCAGATATTTATATCTACATGGTGAATTAGAGGGAGATAGAAAGAGAGCCACCGATCCTATATGGAGCGTCGATAAACACGAACTCGATCGACATTTTAGAATGAAGGGCATTGACGTGTATTATGTAAAACCACTGGCATCCAGAGAAATTTCGTGAGAGAAGAATTGTTGGTCGTCGATCCTTAAACCTCGAATATTAAATCACAAGAAAGCGATTTAATATCCATACGGAAGGGTTTCATAACCATATTTTACAACTCTTCGATCGTAAGCTAGCGTAAGATCTTTTTCCTGGTATTTATTAACGATCTGTTTAGTTTTAGGATCTCTAGTGATTGCATTTTCTTTTACGGCTGTAATTCTTTTACGTTTTCCTAAGATAAGCTCTGTTATCGACGTCCAATTGATAAATTGAGAGTTTTCATAATTTAGACTGAAACCTTTAACTTTACACACCCTCTTGTTTTTGGACGTTTTGTAAACATACGATATAGGACTAAAACCAGCCCAATCCGTTATCCACTCGTCTTCGTCCAATTCGTTCGTCATATCACCCAAAATATCACTGATCTCTATTACGGTACCTCCAGGTCGATCACGCACCATACACTATCGGTGTCAAATCCCAGCACTTGATCACCAACTTTGTCCAAAACGTCGAAAAGCATCAAACGTGCGTGAGCCGTCGTAAACGCAATTATAAAAATATTTGTGTCTCTACTTTGGTCTACGAATCGGTCTTTCAGATCGTAATCCATTTGTACCATGTCTTTATTTATAAACTGTATTTTGAGATGGTCGATCTGATCGTCTAACAATTTATCGTAAAACACCATCGGTTTGTTCACGAATAACGTTTGTTTCATGTTGACACGTTGGCCAAATTTACCCCATAACGAGTTAAGACATAACTTCGCTATGGCACGTTTACCGGCGTTATAGTGTATATCCCCTAAGTCAATACCTTATTTGGTTTTGACAATTCTTTTATACTCATCTACCGACTCATAAGGTGTACCACGACCCACATTTAAGTGGGAACTCTCCATTTTTATCTTCATAAATTGTTTGACGTACCCTTTAAACAAGTCAGTAGAGGCTTCAAAATGCAACACTTCGTAAATTTTTCAACTTTATAACCTTTATCCAATGCTTTAAAAATTCTGGTGTGCACCACGTTATTATAAATTATCGTTCCTCGTCTGTGTGTGTACACTTCTTAGTTTTTGTTTGGGCGCATGTTTTACACAGTGGGAACAGGAGTTTTTCTGCGTTTTCGCATTTAATTTTCATAGGTAAAATGGGATGATATAGACCTCTAGGGGGAATAATTTTACATTTGATGAACCCAAACCAAGATAGGTCTACTTTTGAAGGTTCTGAAATTTTGGTAGGATGTCCGACAGGATAAGGTTTGTAAAACCGAACCGTTGGATACAAGGGCACGAAATTGATGTATCGCCCTTTTTCACCCTTTTTAAAATCATACAATAATTTGGTGATGTTGGTTCGACCACCGAAAAAACCATCTCTAGGACTTAAAGGTGTTACAACCTCTAACGGATTAATCAACAATTTTTTACCACAGGTTTTATTAAATTGACATTCCCAAACTTCGATTAAATTGTACCCAGCTTTTCTTATTTTTAATTTCTGTGTTATTTCTTAGTATAAACATATCTATTTGATTCTTAGTGTTAATGGTGTCGGAGATAAAACACGCTGTACCAAAAAACCATGCCAAAACAACCTTGAAATTCGTAAACCGTTTTTGTTTCCTCGCAATAACCGTCGACCTTACTGAGGTCCTCTATGTAGAATTCATCACCATTTAAAGCGTGTTGAATTTTTACACCATCTTTCTTTGCCACGGTTTCCAACCATGAGATGGAAATCTGACTACACGTTTCTTTATGTAATGTCATAGCATCGTCGGACATGTAATTACATCTATAAATAGCCATACACACGCTCCCGATGGTGATGTATTGTAGAGGATCCATGTTCTCTAACTGTAGTAAATCTTCTCGAAATTTTAACCTGCTCCGTCTTAATATTGATATGTATATCCGACGAGATATATTCGATAAGTTCTTTGTCAAAATCAAACTCTTTTTTTGTACTATACCATTCCAAAAAATCTTTTCTATCTTTAGCACTCATTTGATTGTAGCCGTAATGTTTTTATTACTAGGTAATGGTCCCACGTAACCTTTATTACAAGGTTTACTAAAGAAGTGTGGGAAATACCCCTTCTTGAGTTCTTTTATCGCAAAGGTTTTAGGGAAATCTGCAAGACCGCTATTTACAAAATTAATGGAATCTATAAACTTTATTTGTTTATTGACTTCCATGTACATGATTTTAGTACCGTTATAAATAACGTACGGTTTAATATTGTTTTTTACGAAGTAACGTAGTAAAAACTGAGCATCGTACACCTTAGCGTTATGAGCTATAAAGGTGCCTTCTTTGGTTTTGATAACAAACTTACAAAAATCGTCCACGGTAGGAAATTTCTGTAGGTTACCATCAAAATCTTGGCAAATCACCAAATAAGGTATATGCGTGCCTGTGTCTTGAGTTGTCTCGATATCGTAAAAAATAACCACCTTTAGAGCTCTTTTTAAACATACAACATTGGTGGGTTGTCATATTACAATATTGACGACATTTATTACATTTAGAAAATCCACAAATATGTTTTTGCTCCTCATCATATAAATTATTAACAAGTCGTTCACATTGTAAACATTTTTGGATGGTTTGGCAAACTGTGTAGAAATCCTTCTCACCACGGATACGTTTGTGTTCTTTAAAACATTTTTGTCCTACAAATGTACGATTACATACATTACACACAATTTTTTCACCGGAATAGTTAGACTTGTACTTAAAACACGATAAACATTTTGAGGGCATTTGTGGCAGTCTCTTTTGACATAAGACTTTTTACAACTATGACAGTAATAACTCTTACTCAAAAACCCCGTCATACTCGTAATCACATCGAAGTGGTTACCATTCTTATAGAGATATATCATCTTGTCGTCATCGTGTATAAATAATTTCGTCTAATATATCACCGTCAACAATGTTGATCTGGACACCTAGATGACGTGCAAAAGTTTCCACGTCTTCTAAAGTATTACCAAAATCGTAAAAATTAACTTCTACTTCTTCGTGAAGTTTTAAAGCCTCTTTTTCCTGTAGTTTCATAGACGCTTTGAATATAATAAATTTCAGATACCAAAGTATAAATCAATAGAATGTCCAGGACATCGATACAAATCCGGTAAAAATGGACAAACACGGACCTCTGGAAACCAAGAGGTGGGATCAGGTGCCATGGAGGAGTAAGCATCCCCTGTCGACCATTTTAAAGCTGACTTTTCGACCATTTTTCTTTACTTATGTTGGCCATCGCAGTCACAATCGCACGAGCCAAACACATACTATCTTTATTTTTTTATCGTTATGATGCTTTTTGTCGTTTTTGAATTATCTTTGGTCACATGTTGTTTATTCCTTCCCGCACATTTTGGCATTAAAGTTGAATGAACGTGAAAAACTAATTCATTTATAGGAACCTCTTTAAATACATTTTTATTTATTAAATCTTCAATTTCTGTTTTCTTCTTCTTTGACCAATCAAACGCGGTTTTACCTTTCGCTCCTCCTAAATTAAGTAATTCATTCCTTCGCTTATTAGAACAACCTTTTACTGTTAATCTTTGTGAACCGTTATCGTTTGACATTTTTTCCATAATAAAGCTTTTTTATATACAAATATTTTTTTCTTTAAGAGATTTTTAAAAATTTAAGCTATAGTATCACTCGCCCCCCAAATATTTAGAGCATCGTAAAATTTGTTGATTTTCTTTAAAAATTGTAAAAATAAATATCAACAACGATATTAATTTCTCAAAAATTCTACCTAATCTTTTAAATTCTTCTTTAAATATAAGATAGAGTATATCATCACGATCTATTTTTCCTTTTTCTTTTAAAATGGATATATTTCATTATTCCTAAAATACTTTCCACCGCATCCATCACAAACTAGATATCTCGATGTTGTACGACAACCACATTTTTGACAAAATCTCATTTTTATTATATAATGGTGACTATTACAATACATGGAATTTTTCATGACATAGCCTCTTTAGCACAAGGACAGTGCCCCTTAACTCGAGGCATTTGGCATTTCATTTTATAAAAATAAGATAAAATTCTTTAAGATATATTTTGTACATATTTTTTAGTTTTATACAGACCATGTCGTGGTTTAAATGTAAATATGACCAGGTGTGGATAGATTGTTAATTTGACATTTTTGTGGATGATTTGTAAATTTAAATCATGTTGTGGGTGAAATGTAAAATTGGCCATTTTATAGACAGATCGTAAATTTAACCATTTTGTGGACAGATTGTAAATTTAACCATGTTGTGGACAGATTGTAAATTTAACCATGATGTGAAGGGGGCGTAAATTTTTCCATGTTGTGGAGGGGGTGTAAATTTGACCATGTTGCGGAGGGGGTGTAAATTTGACCATGTTGTGGAGGGGGGGGGGCTTAAATTTGACCATGTTGTGGAGGGGGTGTAAATTTTAACCACGTTGTGATAGCCTAACTACCTCAACCACAGCATGGTTAAAATCTAAATTTTAAAATTTTAACCATGTTGTGGGTGGTTGCAGATTTGACCATGTTATGGGTGATTTTCATGATTTAACCATGTTGTGGGTGGTTGCAGAATCGACCATGTTATGGATGATTTTCATGATTTTACCATGTTGTGGGTTGTTGCAGATTTGAGCATGTTATGGGTTATTTTCATGATTTAATCATGTTTCGGTTGCGGTCGCTAGCTATAGCGTCGTACATATACTACTCTAAAAGGTAGGATTTAGGACTTACGACCTTTCGTAAAACGGGTCCTGGCTTTTCCTGTAGAATAGTAGATGTCTTATTAAGCAAACGAGAATTCATACTTCGGGTCACGTGTTTAACCGACTGGGTTAGGACAAACCCAATAACTGGTATTTCGCTTTGTTTTGGCCGTTTAATATATATATTGCCACTGCTGTGGGACTGTTTGACTCCCAGGGAGTGTACATAAACCCAGTACCTGATATCTCGGTACTTACTGATTATTTTGTGCTAAAGTAACATTTCGTTTGGAAATCACCGTTTAAATTACAAAACACCTCAAATGGTAAGATAGTCATCTTTTTCTCAGTGGTTACTCTTAAAAGGATTTGACAATTAGATTTAGGTGCATTATTTGTCCTTGTATGATACTACTTTCTGTTTCAAAACAGATGATATAGTTCACGTGATGTTGTGAATGACTATTGTGAAACGAATTGTAATATCCTCAAGAGAGATATTTTAGATTTCGTCTCCAGGAGTTCTCCTTCTTTGTTCCACTTGGAGGACTACTGTTGCAAAAGGAGTTATGTTTCTTTGTTTGTTTATTGTTGTTTATCGTCCCACTCAAGAGTATTTCACTCATATGGAGACGTCATCAAATGTCGCTGAAAGGCTTCAAATTATGGCCTATGCTAATTCTGGCAATGTACATCCGTAGTTTCATTTCAAGTTTGCTCTTTGGATAATAAAATGATATCAGCAGTGATACGATTTGATTGTCATCGTCTGAAAGAATATATATATATATATATATGTTATACTGCCATCATCTTTTCAGCCCAAGTTTGGATAATAAAGGGGTTGGCGATAGTTTGAGGGATAGCTTAAATGAAAATAGGAAAATTGGAAAAGTCGACTTTCATAAATTGTGGCGTTAAGTTGTGAGGGAAATGAGACTGGGGGCAATACAAAGAGGTTTTACTGTATATATAATATCCATCCATGATAATATATCCATACTTAAACGTTTAAGTTGCAGTAATAACAAAAATATTCACAAAATTGTGTCTGTGATTTTCTTTTAATTGATCCCAAAGACACCAACCCTCTCACCTCACTTCTTCCAAGGCGCGATCGCGTGTTTCTGTGTGTGTGTGGTATAATGGTATTAACTTAAATGTAAATAGTTTAGATGTTTGGAATGTATTTAATATTAGTATATGGCTTATTAACATCGGGTTTATTTCCCCATGAAAAAGTGTTTGCTTGGAAGTGACAATGCACCCAGTAATAAATGTGAAGATCATATTTCCGGTATATTGACGTCATAAAAATGTGCTAATTCCGAATTAATGCTCTCGTGATTCATACAAATTGTCAAAAAAAGAGTTTTAAACAGTTGAATTTTAATAATTTGTAATTTGTAGGAAATTAAATTACATGACAGTATTGCTTGTGCTTGTATAATTAATAAATGACACATTGAAGAAATCTTTTATAGCCAAAATGACAGTGACATATAAACTGGTATACAGCGTAGAGAAATGTCAACAAAGAACTTTGTACAAACAGGATATATCTACCGATTCTAAACATAAATTACGTAGCCGAAACTAGAACATAAGTACCTTTTATTTATGATACAATTTGATTGTTCGTAACTATTTTTTTTTCTTGGTTTTTTTGTTGTTGTTGTTGTTTTTTGGGTTTTTTTTGTTTCTTGTTTTGTTTTTGTTTTTTTGTTTTTTATTTTTTTTTTTGGTTTTTTTATTATTTTGTTTTAGCAATCAATATAGAATCATCACCTCGTAATGACTAAAAATGCATCGATTTAACTCTCATAATTGTCATTTGCTTACTTTTAAATTGAAGATCAATTCAAAAGTGAGCACACGACTACTAGATCAATTCAAAAGTGAGCACATGACATAATTATAATGGACCGAGTGTTACTCGATTACTTACATGATAATTCTGTACACAAACAAGAATATGTAAATTTACCTATAGAGAGAAGTAGTCAATATAAAAGAAAAACAATTTAAGGAATATTTTGCAAAGGAAACAATTTGTAGTAGTAAGTTTGGTAAAACTTTTCTTTATCCGCATGTTTAAGAAGCTACTTAAGTAGTGTTGTAGATTACGTAATTGCATCAGCACATTTGATAAAAAATGTGTATGACTTGAGTGTATTGAAATTTTGAAGCATGTTGTCAAATGCACATTGCTAATTACATATTGTGTTTTCTTGTAAAAAAGGAATGATGATGATGATGATGACGATGACGACGATGATGATGATATTGCTGAACCAGAAAAAAATCAAGAAATGGGATACTGAAAACATCTAGATCTTTTGTAGATAATATTGACTCAGATAGAATAAAGGGATTGAATAGAAATTTAGATATGGTGAATACCAAAAATTGTGATAAACATTGGTCATGACAGTGTATAAACTGAATGTAAAATTATTACAGATGCAGCTATACATACTTTCGGAACTTTAACCCCAAAAGGGAAAAATTCATTGATTCACATAATAAACCCTGGCTCAATAAAGATGGTAAAATTGATAACAAAAAGTACCACAGATGTAAACGTACTTACAGGCGAAATATAAGTACAGAAACAAAATTAGACAAGAAATGCAAGAACATTTTAAAAAATGAATAAATCCATTAGAGAACACAGGAATGAACTGATAGGGGAGAGAAAGTAATAAATTAAAATGCAATAAACCAAGAGAATTTTGGAAAATGATGAATGGTAATCAGAAGGTGAATTGTAGGAATAACTTGGACATATTAAATACTCTTTTTGAATATATATATATATATATATATATATATATATATATATATATATATATATATATATATATATATATATATATATATATATATATATATTCTCTTTTTTTCTACTCTGGATACTGACCTGAATTCGGTGCATTATATATTGTAGTATTTGAAATTTTCTATACCTTTTGTTTATTGGTTTATGAGAATAATATCGTCATCAACAACCTAGAACTTTATCTAGAAGTGAGTTCGATTATGAATTGGTCAGAGTTGTAAAAATAACTAATAGGTCTAGTCTGCTAATGCACATGTTTTCTTGATCTAGAAATAAGCTCGATTATCAGTTGGTCAGGGGTTGTATCAATACCCAATAGTTTGCTGTTATACATCTTATACATGTTCGCTTGATCTAAAAGTGAATTCGATTATCAGTTGGTCATGGGTTGTATCTCAAAGAAATAGTCTGCTAATACACATACTATGTTTTGAATGACTATTGAAAACACTCCTCGTGCCGAGTGATAAAAATAATCGAACATACTAGGTACCATCCTTTAATGTAAACAAGACCGGAAGTGTAATAGATATAGACATTATGTAGTGTATATACAAACGTATTCATTAAAATCCATGACATTTCCCAGCATTATGTTATAATACTCCAATTTTCATCCAGTAATGTCATAATTCATTTATCAAATTACTTTTATGGATACACTTTCTCTTTTTCTATTTCATCCTTTATTTTTGTTTGTTTTTTTTGGGGGGGGGTTGGCGTTGTTTGTGTTGTTGTTGTTTTTCTTTTATTTCATCCATTGTTTAAGACATACATTAAAGTTATATCCAAAACAAAATTTCCGGAAGTAACGCTTTTTAGGGTTTCTTTATACTTGGTCTTTTACTCTGACTTTTTCCCGCCACCGTGTAACAGAAAATTTGTTGATTGTGGCGTACAATATTATCAATACCGAAAAAATCCACAAAACTATTGTGTTAGAGCCGTATCAATTAGAAATCATTATCGTCACCGAAACAAATCAACAAAACTATTGTGTTAGAGCCGTATCAACTATCAACTACAAATCATCTTCCGATGGGAAAACTTTTCTGAAGTATTACGACTTTCCTAAGGACATTCTATGGTAAAGCATCATGTGTTATGTGATTCCTAACTTTGAAAACATTTCAATGGTCGTAACTAAAGGGGTGTGGAGATGATCTTAGATAAAGGGGTGTGGAGATGATATGTGGATACAGTAATTGTGTATATATGTAGGTGTTCCAAGGTAAAGCGGCACATCCGGGTTTCTTAAAAAACCAAAACATTAGTTACGGTCGACTTTCCAGAAATAGGATTGCACTGGGAAAACCGTGACTTTTTGTATTACTTTAGCTCTGATATTTTTGTATCCGAAATCAAGTCTGTCAGTCCTGTTTTGATCCCGTGTAGACCCGTTGTGTTTGTACATAAGTGCAAATTTAACTCGGTAGACCTATAAGTCATCACCGTATTCATCAAAAACAGAGGTATGCGTAATTATGTCGCTGTTTATGTCCATTCATCCAATGTTATTCAACAGGAACTCCAAGGTGCACACCTTGGTAACATATATGTAATAAGAGTTTAAACCTTTAATTCGATTCAAGCGAGAACATTATTTTCACAAACATATCTTACAACATTAAGGTTTTGGGGATCAGTGTGCGTGTGTGTGTGTGTGTGTGTGTGTGTGTGTGTGTGTGTGTGTGTGTGTGTGTGTGTGTGTGTGTGTGTGTGTGTGTGTGTGTGTGTGTGTGTGTGTGTGTGTGTGTGTGTGTGTGTGTGAGTGAGTGTGTGTGTGTTTGGATGCGTATAGTTATGCCATGTTCATAAATCGAACATGAAATTAAAACATGGAGCATCTTGTATAGATATACATGATATATTGATAAGAACTACGTTATGTGCTCATCATTTTGATTTGAATACTTAACTATATTCATTATCGTACATGACTATATATGTTAACAAACGCAAGACACCACTGCACATCAAATAACTTCTTAATTCATTCACCCCTAAAGACACATTTGAACTGGTCAAAAGTCATTGATTTACAGAAGATTCCATTGTTTTTATGGATTGACGAGTTAAAAAGACTGTATAGGTGAAGCCATAATCTGGAGTTACAATGTAAATTGTACTTTTATTTTTACATTTCAAAGTTCAGAATTTAACGCCACAGCAATGTTTTTGTTAAACTTGGGATAGACAAACACAGAGCCGGTTTTTTTTTTAAATCAACAAAAGTTGTATTTCGTGGGCAATATGTTAGGGAATTAAACATTTCTTTTTATCTCGTTTTAAACATGGACTCACAGAGCTGTGACCGGCCGGCAGAGAAACCCGTATGTCCTTGGCACCTGACCCCTCTGTATTTCCAGAAGTCCATGTTTGTCTCCTGTTCATTGTATTTGTAGGGCGTCAATGGCAGAGTGGTTCGAGCCTCGCGGTTTAAACCATGAATTATCTAGCCTCTCTTCAACGCAGATTCAAGCCTCCCTGGCGTCAAAACTTTATTTTCAGAAAATGTGCCCGTTTACTAGCTGTCGTCTCTCCCCGTGTACATAGTAACGGAGATCCCCCTCCCACAAATCTGGCCACCGACATAATTTGTTAAAAATTGTTAATTGTGGTGTAAAACGCCATATTAACAAAAGATGGTTGGCTATTTAGGTGATTTATTATTTAATCAAAGTATATCACTTGCAGCTACACATTCATCTTCATCTGATAAATTAACTTGTAGAGAACAGATCAATTGAATGATTAACCATTGTCTGTCCTTCTGGTAATGGTTTTAGTGAAATGCAAAACTTTAATACAATGTGACTGTTCCTTAAACAATGATAATTCACAAGAAATTACAACATTGTGTTGCACGATATAAAAAATCACATATATCATACGTATTAATGTGATCGGGATGTTAGGAGACACTGTACAAATCTGGTGAACGTTGAAAATCCAGATATGGGACCAGGTGCCACGGAGGAGTAAGCATCCCCTGTTGATCGGCCACATCCGCCGCTAGTCCAGTCAATTCAAATGAAAGCAGTTATCATATTTGCCGTTGTTGGTTGTTCTTTTATGTCAGTGTAGGTAGTAAGTAAAATGAAGCGTGTGCTCATGATAACGTATTGTCTTTAATTCCAAGTTTGTTGGAGATATATTATAATAGCATTTACGTATAAATTGTCGTACAAACTGACAAAACGTCGTCGATATATCTAAATGTCAAATTCAGGTATAAACTAGCCTTTTCTTCTTCTGATTCAGAAACATGTGAATGAAGTTTGCTTCATATAATAAAGGAACAGGTCGGTCAATAAAGGTGCACGATTGGTTCCCATGGGAAGGTTTGCTGAAAGACCTGGTCTCCAAACATAACATATGCATGTATATTGTCTTTTAGAATTTTCATTTTTTTATCAACCTGTGTGTATTTATGTGTTGAATCAGAGTATGTTGTCGAACGAAATAAGTTGTACTATCTCATGATAACCAATGACTAGGCACTAGTATTTATATTTCTAGATACCATTAGACAGGGGATGCTTACTCCTCCATGGCACCTGATCCCACCTCTTGGTTTCCAGAGGTCCGTGTTTGTACATTTTTACCGGATTTGTATCTATGTCCTGGACATCCTATTGATTTATACTTTGGTATCTGAAATTTTTGTATTAATGGAACAGTTGACGATGATGCCAAGTCTCATTTTATTTTTCATGTGGTATTGTTGTGTAAAGAGTAGAAATGTCGTATGTTTAGACACTATAAATTTAACAAAAATGGTGTGTCTTTAAATTTTCTAAAAGCTGTTTCGTAACTTCTTTCAAGCTATTTAATCCAGTTTTCTTGCGGAAGGTCGGGGGTCTTTACCCGGGTAACCGGGGTTTCCTCTCCACCAATAAAAACTGGACGCCATCATATAACTGAAAGATTGTTGAGTATGGCGTAAAACAAAATATCAAATCAAATCAAATTCAAGCTATTTAAAGTTTGATAAACGAAAGGACAGATTCAATAATATTATCAGAAGATTAAACGACATAAGCAAACAAGAACAATTTTATTAAATATGTTGAAGTTACATTTTATAGATGTTAATCATGTATGTACACTGTGTGTATTATCGTCAGCTTATTCAATACATCCAACGTGGATGTTTGTAAGTTTTTAGGTCGGGCCGGAAAATGACTTGACTTGTGTAATTAAATAGAACCTTTGAACTACACTGAATGTGTGTATGCATCATCTATTGTTTTTCATGTAAGATGCCCGAGGAAATAAAATGTATATCCGATTTGACGATACTATGTCACTTATAAACTCAACAATAGATAGAGCGTCTTCGTTATGAAACTGTGATGCATCCTGTGGTCGTTTTGTAAACCGCACCTTAAAACCAACCTTTAACAATTCTCAGTAAACAACTTAGCTGTTAATTTTGAACATCGATATTAAATACAAATATGATGAGTGTAACACAGGTAGGTAGCCGATTGCTATGTGTCGACACGTGCGTCGTCGTCAATGTGCACGATGTACGTAAACTTTGAAGTAACCTTGTCTGCGATAATGATTCACTAGCTGATGTGATCAAAGTTAGCGGTTAAAATGCTGTTGACAAGAATTCATTCTTTTTTAGTTAACTGCGGATTCAAAGCGAGTGGGGCCAGGCGGGAAGGGTTGATTATTCTTTCAGGTCACCTGATCCCATCTCTTGAGTTTCCTAATATTTGTCCAACATCCACCATATTTGTATATTGTCTTAAAACCTTTCTTACGCTAAACACTTAAATGATTACTTGTTTATACATGTACATGTATATTATGACTTTTAAGAGCATTGACATGTATATAATGACTTTTAAGAGCAGTGCTGGATTCATTTTCACAAGTCTTGGTATCTATAGGGTAATGATGATAAAAATTGTGAATATATGTATAATTGCCCCTGCGGCAAGGTACCTAAAGATGTTGCGGGGTCATGTGACCGACTAGGACCACGTGACCATATGTTTATTCTATTGACTGCTTTATTCATTTGAAATTACTTGCTTATTGTTGTAACAAACAAGGGAAATGTGGTCAAATTTGGTCAACAATAGGGAAATAATGATAGCATATAATTATGGCAAATATGGTCTTACTAAGAATCAGTAACGATGTAAAAATAAAGTAACTTGACCTTTTCAAGGAACTCGAGAGGTTTCCATGGAACATATGCGATGGGTGTGGCATGCTGGCTGGGGACACTGACTCCTCCCTGATATCTGGCCCCATCCCGTTTGGGATTCATAATTGTTCTTGGAGTCGAGACCGTTTTGATATTTAATTTGTCGTTTTCTAATGAACTTTGAGTTTCGGATGGTTGGTATTTCCTCATTATACTTTACAATTCAAATCGCAACGCTAGCACATATTTTATAAATAGCACATAGGGGCAACATTATCATATATATTTTGTATTTTATAAAGAAAATAAAGTCTAATGCCAACAGGAGTTTCTATTATGAATACAAAGGCGTTCAAAATTTGCGATGGTACAATGGGCAGATTAATCTAGAGACGTTTACACACTTTTTGTTTCTCCGATCCAGGGGACCTTGGATTCGAGCTATTAAATCGCTTCATTGAATACGCTCCACTCATCTACAGCAATGTGTATAAACTTAGGCCTGTATTGGTAGCGTTTATTGATTGTATTTTTATTGAAGGTATATTAATTCATATGGTTTTGGAACAAAAGTTATAAAACCTATCAACCTGTTGGTTGAGGCAGTAAAACAGGTCATAATATTTGTAGAAGAACTTACTACGCCTATTCATGCAGTCAAATCGATTTCAAAAGCAAATGAAATATCCTCATGCGGGCTTACAGTTTTAATTTGTCAACTCATTCTACAACTTTTATTTTATTGAAATGCTTCACGAAATAAGAATTGTAAGTGTTTCAAAGAATACGAGCCTCCTGAATCGTTGATTTGGTTTACTAGACAGTGTGTAAAATCCGACAATTTGAACAACAAAACAGACAGATAAAGTGTATACGCCCACGTACATTAACATTCAATATAACATGTGAAAACGCATGATTGTCTATGAACAAATATTATAAAGAATTTCACATATAGAACAAACCATGATTATTGTCATATTTATATAAAGAATAAGTACAAAAAACAAACAATATGTCTACATCATGTCTCTTTGTTGTGTTGGTGTTTTACACCACATTCAACATTTTTTCGGCCATAAATATGATGGCGGCCAGTTTTCAATGGTGAATGAAAGAATCCGGGCCTTCCGCATGTAGGCTGGCAAACTTTCTCCCAAAAACAACTTAGGTTCTAGCAGGTGTTACACCTTTGCTGACTAGAGACGAAAACAATACTCTAACCACGGGGCCCCGATAAAATAGGTCACACTTCTCAAAACTACTTCCTCCAACTTGTACAAATTTATAGTCAGTTACTTATTCATAAGTAAAAATGAAGGAGTACCAAGTTCATAAGAATACGACAAATTGGATACGAAAATGGTCTCAATATGAAGAGTAATTGCGAATTCAAAACGGGATGGGACCAGGTGTCCGGAAGGAGTCGGTATCACCTGTTAGTATGCTACGCCCGATACAAATGTTACGTGGAGACCACTCGAGGTCGTTGAAAAGGTCAAGCTTTGTGAAAATGTCATCAGTTAGTTTCAGATCCGATTGGCTAAAGGGAGTCACTGTATATGGTCGTGCCCTAGATTACTATCTAACATAGCTGAGAGGGAGACTTCAGATTGTTTAACAATTCCCGTATCGACCATAAAACTTCCTTAGTGATAATATCAAGCGTGCGTTAGGCGATTATATAACGCCTACTTTATTTGTGATACATTCAAAACGCAAACATATTGTAGGAAATTCAGCAAGTCTAAATTTAACGTGCAGAGAGGTTTAAATAAATGTCATTCACTAATTCTTCATTAAAATGAGTAAAAACGTAAATAAGAAATGTGACGTGGACAAATATTTATAATCATTGATTGACAGATGACTCATCGTATTAATTTAAATCGTAAGTACGGACCGAGTCCTACTAACAAGTTCTAAACCACACTTGGCTTATACCCTCCTACGTCGCTAAATATCAAAGATGTATGACATCAGATGGATTTGCCACAACTGATTTAAAACATAATCATATTTCTCTAAACCGTTTCAAAACAAATGGACAAAAATACTTAAGACTACTTGTAATTATGAATTAATATAAATGTGAGCACGAAGTAAATCAGTGCCAAGACTACTAAATATGCGTGTAGATCCATAAAGTACATAATACAATTAATATCAACCTTCTATATCAACCTAGTCGGCTTTACAACATAAAAACCTTGTATTATCATTATTAACCAAATTTTCTATCAATACGCCGTTTTGTGTGCGCGTTTTTGATTAACTTACGTGGGCGTATTCCACTCTATAACAACAGCTTAGCTTTGATGTTGACATCGTCTAGATGATCGTCATCTTGTGTTTTTTTACTATAGGCAGTAAAAAGGATCACAGTATAAAGGGTCACAAAATGACAAAACACATCAATGCTTGTCTGTTCTCTTATACAATGTAATAGGAACGTTTTTATCGCAGTAACAACCATTTCATGGTTCATGTTCAACATATTTCAATTTAATGCTATATATTGTAAAGTATTTTAGTTTAATTTTGTTAAGATGGAAAGTATACGTCTTATCATTTTCCTTCCAGTCGTGTGAGGAAGAAGTAATGGCATTCGAATAAACCCTGAAATACGTCACAAAATGGTTCACAGCTAATTACCAATAATTTACAACTCGTCTTTGTGTAGTTGAAAGCTTTGAAAGCAACGAGACCTGTTGCACAAGAAATCCTTTGTCTTATGGTCTAATGTACGAATTTCAGTTTAAGATGATTCTGTAATTTTGAAGAAACCAAATCGTATCCCTTACTCTTAAAAATCTGTTACAAAGATAAAGGAACCACAAGGAAGGCTAAAATGCCATTTTTATTTCAAGAATTATATTTTTCTGGAAATTAATCAATCTGTCTCTTATTTTTTTCAATATTACAAATGTTATCTAATTAATGTTATAAACGCCATTATACATATCGACTTTGAATCATGTTCAACATATGATCATTTCATATACGAGACAAAGTTACTCACTGACATGTTGTCACGAGAATACCAGGGGTTTAATGTCAACATTTCGCAAATTTGTTCCATAGTGGTTTGTCTTTATCGGTTATGACGAAGATTCATTCCTCAATCATTTCATTTGAATTTAATTGTGGACTCACGATAGGTGTGACCGGTCGACTGGGGATGCTTACTCCTCCATGGCACATGATCCTACCTGTGGAATCTCGGAGGTTGGTGTCGAATTTTCACCGACTTTATATACTGTCTCGTGAACCTCCTTTCGATTAATACTTTGGTATCTATATTTTTGATAACCTTATTATATTCATTCAAAATAATTTTACTTAGAAAATATACATACTATAACGTGTTGTATTGTCCGAAAAGAAACGTGTAAATGGTGGTGTAAAATCTTCGTAACTAAATATTGAAACATATACCATAAAGTGCGAGTAGTAACGAAGTCTGAAAGACGGTATACACAGTGAATATCTGACACAAGGGCCTACATGTATACCCATCGTCACCGGAACTTGCTCGTATTTTGGAATAAACTAGATTTGACTGTGGCCTCTCGACGGTTGTGAGCAGCGGGCAGAGAATGCTAAATCTTCCACAACACCCGATCTCACTTCTGTGTTATCCAGGTGTACAACATTTGCAATATTCGATAGTGTCCTATAAACATCTTTATCGATATGATCCTTAAAATGCTTTTTTAAGTTTTATTCATGTTTACTTAACATCTTACATTTGTGCAGCAAGTCTATATTACCGGTATTATCAGAACAGTTCCAAAGAACATTTTAAGGGGCATTAGGCGTGTTTACCCCCCCCCCTCCAAAAGGGGGGTCGATTTTTCCACTTTCATTTGATGTACAATAACAAATTTGAGCCATACTCAGGCATAATAAATCTTATATTCCTTTATATTTTGTAAAAATAAAGTCAGGTCCTGTGTGGTATCCATATGTTACATTATAGTTTTGATTTTTCAATTAAACAAAATTCAAAACTTATTATAAGTTTTGAATTTTGTTTAATTGAAAAATCAAAACTATAATGTAACACACACTGATAGTAAGGTTGAATTTATCAATTGCAAGTGAAAAAGTGCCAAACATGGGTTTCTCAAGCAATTTTCACAAAATATGTAGGAATTTAAGAATGTTTATGCCTGTGTATATCTCTTTTTTGTTATTGTATGTTAATCTACTTCGTAAAAGGGGTGAAATACACACAGCTAATGCCCCTTAAATCAGTTTATTCTAACAATAAAGATTTGCTTGATTGAGCGTTCACTAGAATTGAGACAAGTTAAATCAATGATAATAGGTCATACTGACAGTTCAATTGGAATCAATGCTTCCTGTAGGTGACCTGATGCGGAGGCTGTTTACACACCTGTATAAGGTATTATTTTTACCTGTCACATCTGAGTAGACGCTATTGGAGAATAATAGAGTAATAATGATGTATTTCCCCCAATTATATCTCTTAGTCTTTTCCTCTAATTATTCTACAGGATGTCTGCTTTTTGTTGAAAAAAGAACAAAACTTGTCGTAAACAACACGGACTGACAAACAAGCACACCCACAATTGCTGTATTACGGGTATTTTAAAAAATCCTACAGGAAAATAAAGCAGTTTCAGATGACCCTGTTTTATCTTTGTAATCAATATCAAACAACATAACAGTACTGTCAGATCAGATATACCACATGGAATGTCATATTACCCTATGTACTTCCTTTTTTATGTCTGGAAGTTATGATAAGAATGGAAATATTTATGCTGAGAGCCGGCCTGGCTCAGTCGGTAGCGCGCTCAACTCTGGATCATGAGGTCGGGAGTTCGAGTCCAGCCGGCCGCAGGTTGGTCTCCTGTCTTTCGGATGAGAAAGTAAAATCTGGAGGTCCCGTGTCACAGTAGGTGTCGGCACGTTAAAGAACCCTCACTGCTCAATGGCCGTAAGTGCCGAGCATAAACCAACATTTGAAGCCCTTCACCGGCATTTGGTGATGTCTCCATATAAGTGAGTGGGACGTTAAACAACAATAAACATTTATGCTGATTTAGCAAAATTTATACACCTATATATCTTTGGTATGTATACAAATATCTTGTAAACAAGGCTATTTCGACAAATTGATAGACTCCCACTAGGGCATATCACAGAGATATGTAAATCGGCAAAATCACTCCTTTTAAGATGTTTACCTCCACTAAATATGAGCCTCAGAAAAGAAATAAAATAGATATGACCTGGACAAATGAAACCAAAGACAGGGGAATAACAATACAAATAAGAATGACAGGGGCCATATTAGTCAGTGTAATCCAACTACTTCAGATAAATAACTGCACCAAATATTAGGAACCTAGCTGATGAAATGCCTTCATAAGAACAAACAAATAAAATCCACAAAAGGGAATAACTCTTACTACATGACGTAATAAGATGAGGGTAATTTTTATGTGACACTTAAAATGATGTATACCTTTACCAAATACAGAAATCCTAGGTGAAAGAAATTAATGCCTTACATGTAGATACATGTTTAACCCAGACAAATAAAATTAACAAAGGGGGCTAACTCTAATAATATGGGTTGTATGAGCACCAATTATGGGAAGCCAAGTTGAAGAAATGAGGTAGGTGTGGCACAGACAAACCAATGGGCGAAACTATATATAGTCCCCTAGTAACCAGTGAGGGACAAGTAAATAATTCCCATAATGAAAACTATTATGGCTTTGCAGAAATGAACTGCCTAGAACAGGACAAGAAGTAGTAAAGAATTAATGTTGATCAAGAAGCCATTAGTTGCAAGGATGTATTGTACATATTGATATAATCTGTAAAGAACATATTACATTTTGTCTTCGTTCACAGAACTTCATTTTAAAGATTTGTATTTGTGTTGGGTCCAAAATGTTTTGATCAACTGAAAAAAATTGCATCGTTTTCATGATTGCATACCCAAATAAGACTTTTAAGAATAGAAAAGGAAGAAAAGCTTCTAAGATAATTTGAGTTCCTTATATAAACCCAACGTGCTTCAACGTGGTCAATAAAGTTATAAGACTGATAGGTTTTACTCGTCGTTACTTTACATACTTAGAAATTGACATCAATATCAGTCAAGACTTAAATATGATCATGAAACAGCATCATGGTTTTTGTTGCAATAGCAGTATTTATAATGCCCGGGGGATCCTTTTAAAGAAAATATGGTAGTTGTTTTACAGTCCACCCTCTGATGGTGTTCACATGATGATATGTCCCATGGACTTCTTCGTATACTGCATGTACCGTACGACAAGGACCCTTCAATCTCATCTGAATGACCTTGGACTTTCACTTCTTATAATGAATATATTGGCAATAGAACAGTCACTTCCTGTTTATAGAATGTTTTGGTGCAACCTAGACTCCGACATCTCTATGTACAAGATAATTGCTCTAACCACTGACCCAATGTTAGCTGTCAGCATCACACACAAAAGATCTAGATCTGCCATTTATATATCTTCCGAGCCTGCACACAATTATAACACAAAATAAAAACACTGCTGAATGATTAGGTTGAAATTCTGTCACAATTTTAAGTTACTTTGACATAAATTGTGGCAGAATTTCAGCATACTAAATGATCTACACAGACAAGTAGGACAGAATCAAATCATTTACTTCATTAAATGTCAAACTCTTGGAGTCAATTTCACATACAAACAAAATTTACTAATTTAAATTTAATTCAGTATAACAATATCAAAGTGTATGATTAAACCAAATTCCTATGAAATTCCAAGTTTCCATATAAACTGCCTGGATGTGGCTCTTCAGTCTTGATTATCAATTATCTGACTGAGTTTACCACAAAAAATGATGTATATATAAATGATAATAATTATAATACATAAATACACATGTAGCAAAAGAGATTTTTCTTGACAAAAATCATACATTTGATTGGAGACAAATATTATATCCCTGCAAAGGTCTTCATTGATTGTTTTTGTGTCCCCAAGACCCTGAGCAGAACATATTAACAGTAAATTATTTACAAATAAAGATAAATATACACTTGAACTTATTGCACCAAAATGAAATATGAAAAATCAATGTTTGACTTTGGCTTTGTGCATTGTTGGAATGTTTTGGCACATGAACTCCAGTTACTGTTAGCTAACTAACTCGGAGATAACAGAGGTGTATTTGGCGTTGAAAATGTATTACTAAATGAAAAGTCAAAAGCACTCCCATTGTAGACTCCCTCTTGAGAATAAGATGAAGAACTCTCTGATAACCCAGACTGTGCTCCGGAACTAGCACTGCTGGTCTCTGTGGAAGAGTCTATTGATGCATCTGATAAAGATGTATTTAATTTGCAGTGCGTTTCCAGTTCATTTTGATATAGCTGGAGTTGACGCATGAAATTGAGGTTTGGTGAAATAACACTACGACGAGATCTTATGTGCTCAAATGCAGTTTCTAAATCCACTTTTGCTGAGAACATGAGGTAGGCCAGACATATCGTTGCTGATCGGCTAATTCCTGCATGACAATGAACAAGTATTTTACCACCTTTAAGTTTTACAGCATCTGGAATTATAAATTTGTGAGTGTCAGGTCACTGAATCTTTATTGTTTTGAATAAATGTATAACACAGCATTGAAGTCATCATGACTTGCAATTAAAGTACTGAAAGTATAAAGATAATCAAAAAGTACTGAATATATTTAATTAAAACCTATAAGAACTAAATTGTAATCCAAATGACCAAAGTACCAAGGCAAGCTGCAATTAAAGTGCAGGGTCCGAAGTCACCAAATTTACTCAATACTCAAGCTCAAGGTTTATTTCATTATTTTGACTATTAAGTCATTGGTAAAACTTCCAAATCTGAGTGAATAGGAAACAAGTGATTATTCTACATCATCAACATAAAAACAATTTGGTCTCACTTATAATTTTCAAAAATGAAAAAATGAATAATTATAAAATTTGAGTACATATTCGAATTTTTTTTTAATAAATCTGAATTTTTATTCACATGAACAATAACTTTCACAATCATTTACAATTGTATGCCATCAATATACAAACATGTCCAGTTACAGAACATGAGTGTTTTTGCCTTAAATCATGAAAAGTTAGTTGGGCTCGAGTACTGAGTAGATTTGGTGACTTTGGGCCCTGATATTACAAAAGGATTACAAAACAGCAAGTCTCCAAATTTACTCGGTACTCAAGCTCAATATTTGCTACATTCTAATTATCACTCTTAAATAAAAGGTTGAATTTTAATGGAATCTAAATTTTCAAATCCAATAATTGAAGCATAGACATACATACCATCCATAAGATTAGGGTGAATTAGGGTGAACTTAGGACTTCGTATAATAATTTGAATTTAAAGAAGCTCCCAAGACTCCGTATAAACTTGTGTTTTACTGTATCTAACATAAACAAATTTAGTTTGTTTAAATCATTCTGAACTTGTGTCTGTACTGACGGCACATCTATTACAACATTGTACACATGTGGTCTTGCAGTTTTACTATTAGTGGCTAACACTGTTGCATCACCAGAGACATTACAAATATTCTACTTACCAATAAATGATATAGTTTGTGGGAACCATGCTGCCAAATCTGCACTATCGTTGTCATCTACAGGAATATTCATGTATGTAAAGTTATCTTCAAAATGGTTTTTACAAGTTTTGGACACATTCATGAGTTCTGTTATCCCTAAACGACGTAGAAGTTCCAAACTGGAGGCATCCTGAAAATTACCTAGGTACAGGTGAGGTAGAATTTCGACTGGTTCAGGTGTGGTCTGTAAGATAATGAAATGACATTAAAAAATAATATAATCACAGTATACATATTACATGTAATACAAAACATGTGTTTGTTCATCACAAATGCCCCTCTCACTGTTGTCAAATTCTAAACTAAAGGAATACAAAGGTTACATGCAAAGGTTTCCCTCCCATCATAATATGATACAAAAACCTTACTAATGTACTTCCCTCCAATCCCAGTTATATAAAAAAAATGATATAATGTTCTTCCTTCCAAGCCTAATTAATGTAATAAAAACTTACATAATAAGCTTCCCTCCTATCCAAATGTACTAAAAAAATGACATAGTCTCATTTAGTAAATTTTGTTGTTTTAAAAATCAAACAAATTCATTGACATTAAATTCTGTTGAAATAAAAAACCTGTTTTTAATTAAGGAACCTAATGCTATTATTACTTGGAATATTTCATATAAAATTTTGTCACAAACTAAGGGTACTCAGACTAGCTGTAGGACAACATATGACATACAAACTAAGGGTACTCACTACAACATCACATGACATACAAACTAAGGGTACTCACTATGACATCACATGACATACAAACTAAGGGTACTCAGACTAGGACATCACATGACATACAAACTAAGGGTACTCAGACTAGGACATCACATGACATACAAACTAAAGCTACTCACTACGACATCACATGACATACGAACTAAGGGTACTCAGACTAGGACATCACATGACATACAAACTAAAGCTACTCACTACGACATCACATGACATACAAACTAAGGGTACTCAGACTAGGACATCACATGACATACAAACTAAAGATACTCACTACGACATCACATGACATACAAACTAAGGGTACTCAGACTAGGACATCACATGACATACAAACTAAAGCTACTCACTACGACATCACATGATATACGAACTAAGGGTACTCATACTAGCTGTAGGACAACATATGACATACAAACTAAGGGTACTCAGACTAGCTGTAGGACAACATATGACATACAA
Source organism: Atrina japonica (assembly GCA_030159075.1). Taxonomy (NCBI): domain Eukaryota; kingdom Metazoa; phylum Mollusca; class Bivalvia; order Pterioida; family Pinnidae; genus Atrina; species Atrina japonica. The sequence continues at coordinate 1,163,354 of BROG01000017.1, read as the reverse complement.
ACTAAGGGTACTCAGACTAGCTGTAGGACAACATATGACATACAAATTAAAGCTACTGACTACGACATCACATGACATACAAACTACATGTAAGGGTACTCAGACTAGGACATCATCATGACATACAAACTAAGGGTACTCAGACTAGAACACCACATGACATACAAACTAAGGGTACTCAGACTAGGACATCACATGACATACAAACTAAGGGTACTCACTAGGACATCACATGACATACAAACTAAGGGTACTCACTAGGACATCACATGACATACAAACTAAGGGTACAAAGACTAGAACACCACATGACATACAAACTAAGGGTACTCAGACTAGAACACCACATGACATACAAACTAAGGGTACTCAGACTAGGACATCAAATGACATACAAACTAAGGGTACTCACTAGGACATCACATGACATACAAACTAAGGGTACAAAGACTAGGACATCACATGACATACAAACTAAGGGTACTCAGACTAGGACATCACATGACATACAAACTAAGGGTACTCAGACTAGGACATCACATGACATACAAACTAAGGGTACTCATACTAGGACATCACATGACATACAAACTAAGGGTACTCAGACTAGGACATCATCATGACATACAAACTAAGGGTACTCATACTAGCTGTAGGACAAGACATACAAACTAAGGGTACTCATACTAGCTGTAGGACATGACATACAAACTAAGGGTACTCAGACTAGGACATCACATGACATACAAACTAAGGGTACTCAGACTAGGACATCACTTGACATATACAAACTAAGGGTACTCAGACCAGCTGTAAGACATTGCATGACATTTGAAAGGTATTCAGCATATACATAATATAGGTAGAAACAAAAAAGCTAACAATACCAAGATCATTTCATTGTACTTAACTATGTCAGCCACAGCCTTTAGCTGATCTAATCTTATTAGCTAGAAACCATTATCCTCAAAAGCTTTACCTTAATACCAACAAAGCCAATTGATAATCTGATACCTGGTTTGACCCCTAACAACCACAGACTACCAAAGCTTCATAAAAAATCACTTAGTTGTGTAAACAGGAACAATACAGTAGGTATATATGATACACAGGATGTGTGTTTACTGATCTGTATCTCCCTGTGAATGTAATCACTCTGTTGACATTTTCTGCCTGTCAAACACTTCAATATGGTAGTATGTTTGTATGTGTGACATTTGACATTCATTGTTATATTTACATGTATATAGTCAGAGAAAACAGCCTTCAATTTGAAGACGGGCATGTCTGCTTCCAACATGTATTTACAAATACATGCATAGGCATTGGAAGCAAATTGAAAGGGAAGGGGGGGGGCCTAAACCAACTTAAAACACACACGCTGGCTAAGCCCCAATTTCAACATCTATGTCTATCTTTGCAAAAACTGCTTCCGACGCCTATGACATGTATATAAATATAAATGTGTGTGTGTGTGTGTGTGTGTGTGTGTATATATATGTATATATATATATACATGTATTATATATAAAGGAGCTACATGTATATTTATGTTTAGCTCCTACCCTATCTTACAGATGTCAAACTACATAAAATTTGACGAATGTCAACATTTCATTCATCAATAAAATGATTCATAGCAACTTTTCGACCATTTTGCAGTTAAAAGCACTATAAAGGTATTCACATCTGTAAATGTCTTACAGAAGAGTAAAGGACACAGTAAATCTTAACAAGGGTTCAAAGTCCAATAGCTTAACATAATTCTAGATTGATACTATGAACGTGTATGACAGTCTAAATTGCAACACAACACCATGTAACACTACATTTTACCCTATTTGAACCAATAAGCACCCATTTCCCTATAAGCACCCCTCTCCCTTTTTTCACTCATGATCAAGTGTCATTCTTGGTCGGTTGACAAGGAGATATGGCCCAGAAAAACAAAAATAACATTTTTATCTGTAGCCCCCAGCAACACAAGAACATCGATAGGTGTCCTTGGTATTAACTACATTAATTTTATCACCATACCTTTAAAATTAATTGATTCACATCAATATGACTATTAATTGGTTCCAATAAGCACCACCCCCTTTTCCCTACTTTTGCAGTGCCCTGGGCCCTTATTGGGTTGAATACAGTATGTACTTTTTTGCTTATTCTTCAATTAAATACAGTATTAATTACAAAATTTGTGATTTAACACAATACCTATATAAAAAAATTGCGGTAACTATGAGCAAATCAGGTCTTTATTATCAAGTACTCACCATTCTTGAGGTATTTTCATATTCTGGTCGAAGGTACATCATTGGCTTTGCTTTGGTCTGACTCTCACACATAAATGAGTATCTCTTTTTGAATTCATCAAAGCCACCTGAAATTCAATAAATTCAGTGTCAGTGATGTTCATTATTATGGGGGCTGGCTGAGTGGGTATCCACTGTTACAATGGCTAATTCTTTCCTGGATTGGTTCCCAAAAAATAATGTTGGCTATATAATATTCTGTAAATTTGTCTATATTCAGGTCACATAAATTAGGTGTACATATGGCAAGCCAAAATCACACTGATGAGTTAAACCTAGCTTTTCTCAGTTAAACTTACTTTTTTTCTGTTAAACCTTATTTTTCTCCAGTTAAACCTACTCTTTCTCGGTTAAACCTTGTTTTTCTCCAGTTAATATGGGTTACGAGTTAAACTAATTTTTCTCCAGTTAATCCCAGTTTCTCTCGTAACCCAAATTAACTGAAAAAAAAATAGGTTTAACTGAGAAAATCTTGTTTTAATAAAGTATGTCAAAATTACAATAATGAGTTAAACCTAGTTTCTGTCATTTAAACCTAGTTTTTCTCCAGTTAAAGTAGGTTTTGTAATTTTTTTCCACTGAATCCTAGTTTTTCTCGTAACCCACATTTATTGGAGAAAAAACTAGATTTAACTGAGAAAAACAAGGATTAACTGTGCCAAAATGATATTTATTTTATTCTCATTAATGTGATTGTTCTAAATCTATTTTTTTCAGTTAAACTAGGTTTTTCTTGAGAAAGGCTACAAATGTAGGTTTTTACTAATTTTTGTGATTTTGGCACAGTTAAACCTAGTCTTTCTCAGTTAATGTGGATTATTGAGAAAAACTATATTTAACAGGAGAAAAACTGGGTTTAACTCATTAATGTGATTTTGGCATGTCATATGTACATATGTTATTCAGTTTTAGAAGATTTGGGTTCCTTTTCAAAACCAAACTCAAATTGTAAGTACATTAGTACTGTATGCATATTGTAAACTGTACAAAGTCTGGATCTGCCATTAAAATCAATTAGGTTTCCATAACGATAAAAAACAATCTATTCTCCAATATACATGTATTTTTCTATAAATAAATCTATCATGGCTTACATATTAGTCATATTTGAAGTTAATTCTCACACAATCTGTACTGTAATGATTATTATATTTAATATGCTCTCCTATGTGCTAATAATTGCTGTACCTTTCTTGATTAATATCATGTCTCTGATCATTTGCAAACAAATATGTTGCATTACATTGTAAAAAATTGTTTTACCTGTAAAATAGTATGTGATTTTTACATCTACAGTTATCAGTTTTAGAAATTGTTTATTAAACTAAACAGGTCTACATAAAATCAGGATTATCATCACAAAATATTTTCATTAAAATAGATCCATTTTTTTTTTTACTAAATTTCATAAAATATTATTTTTTATCACATTTCTGTTGAATTAAAAAATTGTATTCCCTTTCAAGACACCCATCGTTAAAAGGGCTGTCCTTTCTATGACACTCAGCAAGTTCCATTTTTTTTGTATTGTTTCAAGTGTATTATATTCAACTCTTCAGGTACATGTACATGTAATAAATTTAACCAAATATAAATCATAATTTTATACAAAAATATCATTTTAACCTTACTCGACTCCATGCCACTGACCTCACAACATGTACATGTATCCAACCAACATGGCTGTAACTACATGTACATGCCCGATTGATGTTACTCATGGACCATTGATCATCCTACCCGACCTTGACCTTACTACTTGACTTTCATCTTACTGACATTGACCTTACTACCTGACCTTGACCTAATTATCAGACACTCTCATAACTACCAGAAAATAATCTTACTACATGAAACTGACTTACTACATGTCCCTGACATTGATCTTACTATCTGACCTTGACCATACTCCCTGATCTTACTACATAACACTGACTTTACTATCTAGCATTGTTATGACTATATGTACCTGATCTTGCCCTTACTTCTTGGTCGTCCTACTTGACACTGACTTTACTACCTAGCATCGTTATAACTACCTGATATTCCCCTTACTCCCTAACCTTACTACGCGACACTGACTTTACTATCTCACATTCTTATAACTACCTGATCTTGATCTTACTCCCTAACCTTACTATGTGACGATGACTTTAATCTAGCATTCTTATAACTACTTGACCTTGACCTTACTCCCTAACCTTACTACTGATAATGACTTTACTATCTAGCATTGTTATAACTACCTGATCTTGATCTTACTCCCTAACCTTACTACTGATAATGACTTTACTATCTAGCATTGTTATAACTACTTGATCTTGACCTTACTCCCTAACCTTACTACTGATAATGACTTTACTATCTAGCATTGTTATAACTACTTGATCTTGACCTTACTCCCTAACCTTACTACTGATAATGACTTTACTATCTAGCATTGTTATAACTACTTGACCTTGACCTTACTCCCTAACCTTACTACTGATAATGACTTTACTATCTAGCATTGTTATAACTACCTGATCTTGATCTTACTCCCTAACCTTACTACTGATAATGACTTTACTATCTAGCATTGTTATAACTACTTGATCTTGACCTTACTCCCTAACCTGACTACTGATAATGACTTTACTATCTAGCATTGTTATAACTACTTGATCTTGATCTTACTCCCTAACCTTACTACTGATAATGACTTTACTATCTAGCATTGTTATAACTACTTGATCTTGACCTTACTCCCTAACCTGACTACTGATAATGACTTTACTATCTAGCATTGTTATAACTACTTGATCTTGACCTTACTCCCTAACCTTACTACTGATAATGACTTTACTATCTAGCATTGTTATAACTACTTGATCTTGACCTTACTACTAACTCCCTAACCTTACTACTGATAATGACTTTACTATCTAGCATTGTTATAACTACTTGATCTTGACCTTACTCCCTAACCTTACTACTGATAATGACTTTACTATCTACCATTGTTATGACTACATGTATATGCACATGTACCTGATCTTGACCTTACTTCCTTCATGACAATGACTTTACTATCTACCATTGTTATAACTACCTGATCTTGACTTTATCCCCTAACCTTAGTACGTGACCATGTCTTTACTACATGTATCTAGCATTGTTATAACTACCTGATCTTGACCTTATCCCCTAACCTTAGTACGTGACCATGTCTTTACTATCTAGCATTGTTATAACTACCTGATCTTGACCTTCCCCCTAATTTTAGTATGTGACACTGACTTTATTATCTAGCATTGTTATAACTACTTGATCTTGACCTTACCCCCTAACCTTAGTACGTGACACTGACTTTACTATCTAGCATCCTGATAACTACCTGACCTTGACATTACAATGTACTCCTGACTTTACTACATGACACTAACTTTATTATCTAGCATTGTTATAACTACCTGATTTTGACCTTACTACCTGAAAGTGACCATACTACGAAATATTTACTTTATTAAAGAACACCTTTATTACTTCATGTAGATCAAGGTCATATTTTATATTTCGAATCTAATAGTTATGGCAAATTGAAATCAATTAAAATTGTCTCGATTATCTTTTGCTTCCACTGTGTTTCAATAATTAAAACATGGAGCAGTGACAAACAGTAACTTAATAAAGTTATAATCACAGTTTTGAATGGATGAATGAACAAAATGAAGAAATCAATGAAGAAATTTAGACAAATAAAAAGTTGGGATGCTACGTCTGCGGGCATACTTTTGGTTCACATTTTGGTACTTTCATTTTTTCAGAACACAGATAGCTGTGCAGTTTGCTGTGTTATGCAGGTCTCCCAGGTGTAATTAAACAAGACTTCCTGCAGTAGTTTACACACTTATATGAACATCTGTAAATCACGGCTAATTTAAAACTGCTGTGTGGTTCATTTGAACATTACAAAATCGGAAAATTACCACACGTAAAGTATCAGATGTGTACACGTTGATCATATGCCTAATGACCATATCAACATGAAAACGCCACGGAAACAAATTAAACTGATACATAATCACAAACGTACTGTCATGATTAATAATCATGTCAGTCATTTCCGCTGAATCTTTTCTCCTTTACATGTTTAATGAGTTCTTGACTAAAACGTGTTAACTTCCTGTAGCGGATCAATACAGCTAGATTGGAAATAAAGAGTAGGCCTGCTGCCAGATGGGAGTGTATCTCTCTGTACACGAACCGGAAATATATTTTGTAATTAACACTCTTTCAACACACAGAGGACAATCTTCTTCTTTATGACTTACATATGCTTGATGTTTTGCACAGCGCCGACAAAAAGGCAATATACATGTAAAGCTAAAACAAACAATTTTGTAACACATATTACAACAATTTTCTTATTATGTTGAAAAACGACACTTAGAATTACACCGCAGCAGGAACGTTTTCTCAAAACTTCGTTCCATCAAAAGTGATAAAGTCAATAATTTGTTCCAGAGACCGCAACATTTCTGTTCGAAAGAAGTTCAACGTGATCTTAACTTACACATCTCCTTGTTCTCGTGATTAATGGGCGAATATTTTAAAACAGAAGAAAACCGGGTGTGTGTGTGTGTGTGTGTGGGGGGGGGGGGTATTTCCATTTAATACACTTTTTCATAAAATTCCGGTAAGGTTCCCGATTTTGATAGGCTAGATCAGCCACAGAAGTATCGATACTGTTATCACCTTTTGATTTACCAGGGATTGTATCAATAAGTGAAAACACGTACTGTGCGACTGATTACATTTACTAGTGTGTGTTTATAGAAATGTTACTACTCCGTTTCATATTTTTAGAAGCATTATGTCAGAGAAGGGGTGTGTGGCTAACCACGTACATAAAGAATATGCATGCTAAATAATAAAGTTATTGTATATTATACACTGAACCTGGTGAACATTATGGAAATTTTATATTAGCCTTCTTTTTCCTCAACCTATGATGGAGATACCATATATATATATATATATGCTGTATCGGCCGTAAGTGCCGAGCAAAGGCCAAAGTTTGAAGCCCTTCACCGGCATATAGTGACGCTTCCATACGAGTGAAAGATTCTTGAGTGGGACGTTAAACAACAATAAACAAACAAACAACATAATATACATGTATGTATTCAAAGCTGCCCGCTACTGTCTTTGCAATGGGCCCGATTTTGTAGACATATACTTGGCATATCATTTTACAACATGTATGTACTTACAAGTTACATGATCAACACCATTTAGAAATATGATTCTCTGAATATTAAAAGATACACATGTTGCCAACTAGGCCAAATTTCTGTCTCAATTTTAAGTTACTTCTTTTTTAATTTTAACTAAAAAATAAAGAAAGAAAAACGAAAGGTAGCTTAAAGGGCATTAGCTGTGTTTACCAACAAAATTATTTCGATTTTTTTCGACTTTTACTACTTGCACTTCATGAACAATAACAAATAAGAGCTATACACAGGCATGAAAATATTATATTCCAATACATTTTGCAAATATAAGGTCAGGTCCAGTGTGGTATTCATAAACAAATAGTAAGATTGAGTTAAATAATTGCAATTGAAAAGTACCAAACCTAGGTTTCTCAATTTTCACAAAATGTGTAGAAATTAAAAGAATTTTATGCCAGTGTGTATCTCTTTTTGTTATTCAATGTCCCTTAAAAATCGGGGCAGAAATTCGGCTTTGTTCCATATATGTAGTACATATATATTTGTCAGTCGGAGAGGATCCATACACCATTGCAATTGTTACATAAAAATGACTTAATAATTATTAATACATCTAAGATACACACTTGTAAATGCGTGGTGAAACACGTTGTAAAGAGTATCTCGCGTGGAAATTTCCATAGACACATTAACATCTTGCCTCCGTGGCCAAGTTGTTAAAGCATGGGCATCACGCTTTGAACCATGGAGTCTATCAATGCTGGTCATGCAGCTTTCAAACTTTCTGGAACCTACCGGTAAGCCGATTTCCGAGAGAAAGTTTGCCAGTCTATTTTTGGGAGGCTGGTGGTCTCTTCCCCTTCCATCATAACCGGGTTCTCTATTCCACTAATAAAATGTGGTCGCCACCATATAACTGAACAATTGTTGACTGTGGCGTAAAACACTTTTCAAAATTCAAATTCAAACCTCTGCACACTGTAAACATTTAGAATGTGTGAATATCGTCACATGTACACTTATTGGTGTGTTTATTTATCTGTTTCTGTGCCTCATTTTTCATGTACATATACATGCATTTAATTATTTTGTCACATTAGTATAAATGATCATGTATGTCTACACGAAAAGAATTTATATAGATCTGCATTGTAAACGCATACTACTGACGTCTACTTTAGGCTTAATTAAGCTCTGTCCCGATTTTAAGCTACCTTTTTATCAAAAAACACAACAACAAAATCGTGTTAGAAATTCGGACTTAGGTCAACTACAGCGGATTTGTGTACTTATATTAGTACTTCCGTACGAACGTAAAGAAAACTAGGCCGAACTTTCTGCCCCGATTTCAAGCGTTTTTTGTTTTGTTGTTGTTGGTGTTGGTAAAACCTGATTTTACCCAAAAAATCGGGGCAGAAAGTTCTACTTCGACTTAAAAGAAAACATGCAAACAAACAGAACCGAAGAGATAAAACGGACATCGACGTGCCATAAATTTCACGGTCAATTTCATCGGAGCAGATAAAAGATCTACTTGTTTCTTACCAAACATCTGCTCAGGTTATATACTCCCACGCTTTTCATTGTGAAAAATCAATACACAGTGTGATGTTTGTGACGACATAGATATGGGCTGAACAAATACATCAAAGTAAGTCATGACTAGAATAGTCTAAACCGCAAACACAGCTCCAAAAACTGGCACGAAATATAAAGAGTGCAGCCAGTTTTAAAACGGTTTAATGCAAACATTTCAGATGGACAGGACCAGCTGCATTGGAATAAAAATATGAGCAAACAGAGGTTACTATTTATATTACAAGTAATACGATATAAATGTATATGTAGATCTACAGAAATAGTTGGTTTGACTATACATGTAAACATGAAATATTCTTGGCAAAATAAAAAAATAACAATAAAATTTGGAACAAACTGAAAGAGTTCACAGTATATGTAGTTGATGGTCAATTAAATAACCAAAAATGGTATTAGGGATGGAATTCATTCAACCAATATGACACCAGGTGACACATATCATTTTTGCAATATTAAAATAGAATATTTCAAAAGTAAAGGTAATATGGCTAATTACTTACACTACAAATTTGTGAATGTAATTAAATTAATCAAATGCCAGAGAAAATTGACTAGTCATATTTAATTAAATTTACCATCAACATGTGAACTGTCATCAGGAATTTTTATACAATGACCAATATATGAATCCCCATTCATGTACTAAATATATATATATATATACATACATACTATAGGATCAGAAAAATTTCATGGGGTTAAAATTTCATTGACTTAAAAGGAACCTGCCTCCTCTGATATTTTGCCAATTTGTTTTTTCTTTAAATAAACAGTGTCATGGAAATGTTTGGAAACAGTGCTATTTTCTTTCAATGTTCAATTTTCTCCAAGGTGGAGGGGGGCGGGGGGGCTACTGCACCTCTCAAATTAGGGGGCTTTAGTCAGCGACCCTAAACCCTGCCTCATCTGTTTTTAGTTCCTAGTTATGGCCCTGCGTTTGTTAAGGAACCTATTAATGTAAAAGTCTACATATAAGAGCCTGTCCCTCAATATACATGTACATGTAATCAAATATGAAACATTTTCTGACAATGTACATGGGTACATTTACATATGGACAGTATCAATGTTTGCAATCATGTTCACACATGTACATTTTGTACATTGAGCTGGCTAGCACACACTCACATACAAACACATGCACAAACAAATGTATTTAAAAAAAACTTGCATGCACTCACTTACATGTACAAGTGCACATGTATAAACATGTATGCATACACTCACACACATACATGCATACACACACTCAACACACATACATGCATACACACACACACACACATACATGCATACAAACACACTACACATACATGCATACACACACACACACACACCAGATATCAGTTTGGTGTCCCTGTATTTTATTGCAAAATCATCAGAATAAACCAATATACAGCATATAGGGTAGGGTATGACTGTCATACATAATACATGTACCTGTATATAGGACATAAAATGATATCTCCCATATAAGACTTTTAAGTAAATTACATATACATCATTACATGTATGTCAACAGATGCCTGCGGGGTCAAAATTCTTCCAGTAGTACATGTAGGTATTAGACATAGATGTGAAATCATATAATTCTTATGTAAACATGTAGAACATGTGTATGATTGTACATATGCATTAAAATTACAGATTGGGGAACTGTATAAAATATATATATTGGTTAGGTATATGTACAAATGATACTACATATAGATGAGAAATTGAGGGACTGTATAAAAATATAAATTAGTACATGTATATATTATACACATAAAATGTTTTAAGAAATTGAGGGACTGTATAAAAATATAAACTATTAAGGGACTGTGTGAAAATATATACCAGTACAGTTGATAGAAATAATACTATAAGAAATTGTGGGACAGTATGAAAATATAAACTTCTACAGTATTATATAAATAATACTCATTTAGTCACTCTCACTTCTGTCACACACCTTTCCCATGTAGTAGTTGGCATGTGGGTTGTTTAATTACATAACTGCATTTCAAAGATCTTAATAGTACATGGAATGTAACAATGATGCAGGGGTGGTTTGTCGTTCATCCCCACTTCACAACTCAGCAAAATACAATGTGACAAGCAAATATTCAGCAGTAAGGGGAGCTAACTTTACTCCCGCCTACTACAACTGATTACGACTGAGTATAATATATACATGTTTTAAGTGATAAAATATTTAAGACTATGCATAATGATGTGTTCCAACTGCAAATTTGATGGGGCATGGTATTCTTAGAATAAAAGAAACTTCTTTTTTTTTTTACATCAAAATCTATTAAAGAAAGGAGAAACAAATACATGCATCAAAGTTAGAATGTACATGTACAATCTCACCCCAGTGCAATTATTCTTTTTTTTAATAACACACAGTTTCAATTTACAAAAATTAAGTTAATTTTAGCAATAATTTCAGATTAAAAGAGCAGAAATTTATATGGTTCTGAAGCAATCATAATTAGTTTATAGAACCTCTGAAATTACAAATGGTATGGTTCTCATTCTCAGTTGTCATCCATAAGCAAAAGTCCTAGAATTTATACTGTAAATATTATGTATTAAACATGTATATAAACTTCCTTTGTTGTTGTTTTCATCTTCATCAAGCTGGAAGTTGGATATTTAGATATATACATGTACCTGTGTTACTGTAATGTAAATTTTCATATCTGACATACAATGTATGTACATAAATATGTTTACAATGTGTCATTACAATACATGTATGTACAATGTAGCTTAGCTGTCATATTTGTAAGTCTTCTTAATCCAGTAAGATTTTGTTACAATAAATGAATACATGTACATTTGTAAGTACATGTAAAGTTAGAATGTGAACATATACTTGTAGTATGAATTTGTTATAATTTGTATTTTCTAATGTATGACTGCATGTGTGAAGTAGGCCTTCATGTACAAAAATGTACACATGTAAGGCCACAAGTTTTTTTTATGTTTAGCATTCACCCTAAAATAAAGAAAACCCATATTTCTATCAGGAAAGAAACCCACAAAACAACAGAAAAAAGACATTTTTATTTTGTTCCCTAATGTGTTCATAAAAGAAAAACAAAATAAAGCTTGCACAAACCATATCATAGGCACATACTAATAAATAACCTATACAATGTTAATTTTCACATGATGAAAATAAATATTTACATGTATCTGTACATTTTAATTTTTAGGGCTATGTTCTAATTTTTTCCCTAGATGTTTGTGGTTTTTTTCTCATGGTCTCAAAAACTGTTTATCAGCAGGTGCTAAAAAACTTACAAGGCCCAAGTATGTGTATATGTAAAGTTAGAATTTGTTAAAATGTTACAAAATATATACCAGTATTAATGATATTCACTACTGGAGTATTTATAAACAATACATGATAATATAGATAATAAATTACAATATGGAAATAAATATATGACACATTAGAAAAAACACTTCAGGTAAATCCATGACAACATCAACTATTTATAAGGCTCATCGGTTAAAACATAGCGTAATCATCAGTCTATTTTTGAAGCCAGTATCAGATCTATATTTAAATCCCAATGTTTATTTTTAGTTTCGATCAAAGCATTTACATGTAATATATATATATATATATATATATATATATATATATATATATATATATATATATATATATAAATATATATATCTCTATATATATATATATATGTGTGTTTATATATATGGTAGATAAAATGACAAAGTAATGTTATAAGCTGATAACTTATCTGATAATTAAAAACAGTCAGCTCTACATGTCACATCACTTTTTTTTTTCAAATGACAAATTAAAAAGCAATTTTTTTTATCAGTGTATGAAAATAACTGATACATAGTCAAATATCAACTATGTACATGTGTACAATGTATCTCATATTAATATGTGTGTATTGAAGACTTCTACTTTAGTATCTACATATATTTTGACAACATTTACAATTACTTCTACAAAGTTATATGTGTGTGTTGCTATATCTTGCTATTGATCAATTCTTATTTTATAGAACCTTTTTGAATTATTTATAAATTCAAGTACATTTGTAGAACATGAATGATGATTATGAGTAAAATATAAAATTCTCTGAAAATTAATCTAGCTGGTATTTCTATAATTATATACATTGTACATGTACACAGCTATAACCTCAAAGTTGACTTTCATGTACTTTGTAACTTGGCATCAACATAAATACATGTAAATAAGTATAAATGGGATGAAGTATTTAACTTTTAAACGGTCAAGTATAGAAAAGGATATTAAAATTCAAATGTATATATATATATATATATATATATATATATATATATATATATATATAAAATAATAAATATATATATATATTATATATATATATATATATATATATATATATATATATATATATATATAGTATATATATATATATATATATATATATATATATAGTATATATAAACATATATATTAATATAAATTATATATAATATATATATATATATATATATATATATATATATATATATATATAAAATATATATATATACTATATATAAATATATATATATAAAAAATATATAAAAACTTATATATATAATATAAATTATATATATATATATATATACATATATATATATATATATATATTTATATAAATATATATATAATATATAATATATATATATATATATATATATATATATATATATATATATTTACAGAGAGGCTTGATTGATCAGTTTTATATTTAAATGCTCCGATTCTTTATGTGTGGGAGAAGAGATGGGATTTCCAAATACCTGATATTTTTTTTTATTTCAAATGTATTGTTATAAATTTGCTGGTTAACCTAAAATGGAGCAGTTTTAGGAAATTCATATATCATTATATATGTATTTAAGGAAATTTGAAAACAAATTAATTAATTATGTTCAATGTTTACATGTAAGCAAATGAAAACATTTACTGGAATACATTTATTAGAATACACAATTTACCAATATTTAGTCAATTTCATACAAAACAGTTGAGTCATATAATATAAAGTAAAAATAGAAGCAATATCTTTCATTCTTCAGTACTCATAATGTAGTGTACATGTAAAATGAAACATCAGTAAAAATCAAACATAAATTTTATGAACATAATACCATCTAAGAATAAACATGTATTAATAAAATGTGACCATTGTTAAGAAAAGTTCTCTTTATTAAAACCAATTTTAAAAGAAATTCATTTGCTATTGAAATGTCTTTAACCTACATGTATTATGTCAATCTTGTTGAATTCAAATGTTTGCTTTATTTCTACTCCAGTGTAAAAACATTTCATGTAAATTTACTTACAATGATCTCTACATTAAATATTGTTGAAATCACACTTCCACACACACATATGTATATATATGAAATACATACACACATATGTGTGTCGTTCAGAGCAGTCTTAAGCCACGTGTAGTACATATATGACATAAAACTTCAATTTGTTGAAGGTAGTGTAGTAACTTTGGCATCAGGTAAAACGGACACCGAGTAATTTCAGTACTCGGAAATTCGGCACATCCACAGGTAACTTTGGCATCTGATTTTTCATCGTGGGGTGATATCAGCAACTAATATTGATTTAAGATAAATCAATTAATATCTTCTGATGAATATTAAATTCTAAATACATATATATACATAGGCGTCGGAACTAAGGGGGGGGGGGCTTAGCCCCCCCCCTTTTTTGCAAATATAGACATAGGACATAGACGTTTCTAGCGTGTGTATGTGTTTTAAGTTCGTTTAGCCCCCCCCCCCCACTTTCAATTTGCTTCCGACGCTGATGTATATATATGTATCACGCTTTAATGCGTGTTGTTGAAAGTACCAAAAATACTTCCTTACAAGTACCTAAATTACTTGATGTCAAATTTGTAGCAATAATAATAGCATTTAATTCGTACTCCCGTTGTGTATATGAGTACGTGTTTGCGTGCTATGTTTTGAGGAAGGGACAGATCGTCCCGAAGATTTGATTTCATTTTTGTGCCGATTTAGTATTTAGTTCGGTGACTGAAAACAATATCACTATAATAATGAAATACATAAGACATTGAATAATTATATATATATATATATATATATATATATATATATATATATATATATATATATATATATATATATATATATATTCTTTTATCTATCTGATGTCAGTGATGATTTTCACAGATTCATCATTTCACAGCCAGATCTAGACTGACCACAAATATTAGTTTCGTTGTATGATAGCATTTTAGATGAAATATTCAGAATTATAATAGTGAAAATCTTTGGTAAAACTGTCAAATATGTTCTTTCTCTACATACCTGTAATATAGAACAATTCTGTGACCTCAACTTGCTGTCGGAAACTCTTTAAAACGGAATACAAGTTCGAGTCCTTGGCTGATTGCTCAAGATTTACTGTATAATCATCATAAATTACCACTTTGGTAAACTCTCCGTTTTCCAGTTTTTCACGCCGTGTCCGACATGGTATTATATTTTCCAGAGATATGAATCCCCCAGAACGTCTCTTTAATATTGGGGGGCAATGAACGTTGCACGCACCAACAATATGACCTTCGTTGTACGAGATAAAAGGTCTGCTATCCACAAGCAAAATGTCGCTCGTTGAATTTTCAATGTCCTGAGCTAATATCCCAGGGTCTAACCCACAGAATGATAAAGCATCCATTTTGAAAAACGGGATTTATAGCCTGTATTAAGTCCGTATCAATTTTAATCACTAATAATATGTACGCGCTGTGAACACTAGGCCTCTATAGTATTTTATGAATGAAGCGTCACTTCGTGACATGTGACCTTCTCATTGAAAGAGACTGTTCACTCAACTTTATATCCGCAGAAGTAGTTCTATATTGTGTATCAAAAACGGATCTGAAGTGACTGGATTTGTTTTGTTATTTGATTTTATACAGGTATACCAGAACGTCAAAAAAGTATCACTAATTATATATTGTTCGAAATTAATACAGAAGTGCTAATTTATGACGTCATAAAACAGGATGGTAAACAATAGTATGAATATCGACAGAAATAGCTCTCCATTCAACAAAGTTGTCATGTGATTAAGTCTCCACCTACAGTTCTCACAGTGTAGGGATCATGTCAAAGTCGGTTTCACGAACGAACGTGAAATTAAATTCAGGATTCTTTTGATGTGAATTTAGGGACACACACTCATGCAAATGAGATATTTGTACGAATGTTGGTATTGAATGCCCACAGCATTATGGGTATTTAAAATTATGTTTTTTTTAAATAGAATTTATCAAAGAGATATTTGAAGCAGGGGTATTTATATATCGCTGTCCAAAGTTAACTTTAAATGAGTGATTTCCGCAAATTGACACGAAACTACTTAAAATTTTTAGTGACGTAAGCATGTGTAATGTGGTACTGATGATTTCAACACAAACAATGTGTAATGTTATCTGTGAGCGATTCTTATTTGCGTAGTCTAAAATTCAACTTATTTAGTTTACTGGCACACACACACACACACACATTATATATATACTTTTTTTTACAAAGATACTCGCAGCGCTCTACAATGCGACCAAATCACTCGCAAATGCGACCATTTTTTAGATTTTGGCGAGTGTTTATCCTCATTCAGTCGCCACATTGCGACCAGTTTTTTCCCCGAACCGGAAATCAAAAGTTTGTCCGTTTTCACACTGTGAAATTACATTATCTAAATCATGGTCTGTTATGCGCTTTACAACAACCAATTTGGGTTAATTCAGTTTCGATAAACTAAGCATCTAACGCACGTGGATTACTGTATAAAAACACACGTTGTATTGCTCTCATGTTTTTCGACTTGAAATTTTCCTAACAGCACACGATGACATTTTTTTCTCGGTCGATTTGAACAGAAGCATCATTAGACACTACTAAGTTTAAACGATCTTGGTTAAAGGAATACTGGAACAGAGTTATGGCTAGTGTTCGACTAGGCCGAACTTTCTGCCCCGATTTCGATTTTAATTTAAGCGATTTTTAAGTGGTAAAATCGGGGCAGAAGGTTTCGGGCCTAGTGTTCGACGAGGAGGACAAGCAGACCACAGCCTAATTCCTTTGGGGATTCTATCGTGGCCGATTTATCGTGGGGCAACCCAATAAAACGACCGCGACAGAATCCCCAAAGGGATTAACCACAGTCGGAACTGGAAATTTTATCTGTAAATTAAAATCGAGAGTCAAACACCCGATTGTCGGACAAACACCTATAAATTAAAGAACTGTATAGATGTTTGTCTGACGATCAGGTCACGGGTGTTGGACTCTAGATTTTAACTTACAGACAAAATTTACAATTCTTGTGGGCAGTCTCTGTTTTGTAAATTCTGTCGAAAAGAAACTGGCGCTAAAAATTTAAAAACAAAGTTTAAGGTTGCCTCAATATTAGAGCAACAAATATGAAAATATAGGCATATAAACACTCCTGTGATAAAAAAAATATACAAAAAGGTCAACATGCAGTTAATAACCTTGTTTTAAATGGATTGAAACAATAAAATATTACATAAACTTAGAAAATTAATATTTTATTTCATTTCTATATTTTCATCCAGTGGATTTTTTATGAACACACACACACACACACACACACACACACATATATATATATATATATATATATATATATATTGGCGAGTAAAAGTTCCTGGCTGGCTAGTAAAATTTCTGGTTCACTGGCCAAATGAAGAGTGAATTTTTTTAGTGTTGTAGAGCCCTGGATAGACATAGGTGTTAAAAATTGGGGCTTAGCCCCCAGACATTTCTGGCGTGTGTATGTGTTTTAAGTTGGTGT
The DNA here is from genome assembly GCA_030159075.1 of Atrina japonica. Lineage (NCBI taxonomy): Eukaryota > Metazoa > Mollusca > Bivalvia > Pterioida > Pinnidae > Atrina > Atrina japonica. Next base: position 1,145,346 of record BROG01000017.1, on the reverse strand, counting down.
AGCCCCCCCCCACTTTCAATTTGCTTCCGACGTTGATATATATATATATATTCAGTGGTGTAGCTGGGGTAGGGGGCACAACCGTCCAAGAATTTTTTTTTAGGGGGGGGGTGACAAGACGCCATGCGTGTTTAATTGGTGCGTTCTTTATGCAGTGGTGTAGGAAGCAAATAAAAAAGTAGTTTTATAAGGGGTTAGGTTTGAGGCTGCTGACATTAATTAAACGTGTTATACTTTGAAAATTAAAATTCAAACTTATATTAAAACTGTTTATGCAATGCATACCCAGAGATATATAAGGCTAATTAGCTTTATATATCGCTGGCATACCACATCAGCAAGTGACCATTTCAACTTGGGGTAAATCTTAAAGTCGCCGAGCGGATTTTTTAAAAATTTTGTCTCAATTTTTGGGCTTTTTATAGAAAAATGAAAGATTTTACACCTATTTTATTAGCTTTAGGCGACAATCTCTCCCTCATCACTGCACAAATTTCTAAGTGTTGGATTAATTGTGATGAGTAGGTTTTTACGCATCTTTCAGATATATTTTTTAAAATTTGGAATCCATTTTTTCTGCATCCAGACGCGAAAATACGCATAGCATACCACTTTGATTATCCTTCACAAAAGGATCAATAAAAAAGTTACTAAAATCGGGACAGAATTTTGGCCTAGTATCCTCCATACATTGAATTATGACCTCTTTATCGTTAAAATATCGTTGATGGATTAATTCCGAAGACCGGTGAGGTACCCCTAGCTTCCAGACACAAAAATCGCCATTTCCCCGTGGTCCAGGTATGCTTGCCAGACATGTACATTAGTTAAAGCCCAGAGTTAATTATCACATTGCGACTCGTTCAAGTTTATTCTGACCAAATATTGCATTAAATTGGCATGCGTATCATTTATCAAAAATAAATTGAGTATCAGCAAACACAAATGCATAAGCATGATGAAGGGGTCAAGAAAAGTTTTAATTTTCAAAAGTATTTTTAAAAATTGGTAAGGAGATGGGGCACCCTGGTCCGGCCGCCCCGGTACTAACGCCTACATACAAATTAATTTTCATATTCATACAAGCCGAAGAAAAGAAAAATGAAAATTTCTTTACCGAAATGATGGACAACAGGGAATGAAGAGTATATATACTGTATATGTTTTGGGCGAGCGTAGCGAGGTGCGAAAATTTGGGTAATAATAAGTACGGATTCCGGATAATTAATTATTCAAGAATATATATATATATATATATATAATACTGTGTATATTGACTAAAAAATCCTATACTATAGCTTGATTTATCATTAAATTAGCTTTCATTACAATAATGTAGAATCATGCCTGTTGAAAGTTGGTCAACAATTTTGTCATGTTGACTTTTTTTAATTTACTGGGGGGGGGGGGGAGTGTAAATGGGTCATTATCAAAATATGTCAATATTTAAATTTTGTTTTCTTGAATAATTAAGTAACTCATTTTTATTCAAATTTTATTTAACTGAAACATTCTGATATTCAAATGTTAGAAACGAATACTAAACATTAACTTTGAACTTGAATATTTTCCAAAAATGAAAAAAATATACCCCTTGCTAGCTGCAAGCGTCCTTTGTGTTACCAAAACATTTTAGTAAATTACTATACACTTCTGTTAAAGGTAATTTTTGTAACATTTTTTTTTTCAAAGAATAGATAAATTTTACTGTGATAAACCAAGTTATAGGTCTCTATAGTCTATTTTATCAAATTTGTATCCCAATATGAATGTACACACACAAAATGGCAAATTTTACCTTTTTCTTGGTAACACAAGTGACTGTATCACAAGGGACATATTCATTGGTATTTATAATTTTGTTTAAAATGAATTCTCCCTGGCCCAAAGGATCAACCTGATATATTAACTATATAACAAGATGGAATGCTGGTCACAAGCTTGGTTCTACATTTTTATGATTAGTGCTTGAAAGAGCAGTAACTTTTAGGACACGATTAAAAATTACGCTATCGCTTTAGATACCTTTGATGCTAAATTTGATGCTAAGAAATAAACATGCTGTCTGCTCTAATACCCATAATTCCTGAAAGGAAGTAGTACTTCAGGGGGGGAACTATTATTTAGGTTTTGTAATAAGGGAGATAACAATTACTTACTTGATGTTCAACCCAGTAACACAAAGGACACGGCGAAAAGCACATATGTTTTCACAAAAATTTTTCACTCGAATCTGTAATAGTTCTATCAAAATGATATGTTATTTTAAACAAAACACATGTGATAGAAGAAACATATGCAAAATAAAAATTAAAATATATGCTTTTTAAACAAATAATTAGATAAATCCTTCATACCACGGCCAAGTCACACATGTTTTTTTATACTGAATTTGACCATTTCAAAGCCTAAAAATCTCATGATATAACAAAAATATATCCTATCTTGTTAGAAAACTATTTTTGTTCATGCCTATAAGTAAAACATGAAGACTTTAAATCACTGACACCACAAAATATAAAGACATTTGTACTATCACACAAATATCTACATTTTTTTATAATGACCCAAATACAAAATTTACAACATGACAACCACCCAGTAAATTCAAAATTTACAACATGACAATTTGACGGTGTGTGGTTCAAATTAGTTTAAACAGTATTTATTTCGAAATATAGCAAAATAATATTTTACAAAGCATATAGTATTAGAATTGAGCAACATGATTTGTCATCTTATATAAAGCTCTTTCTTATGAACATCAATAAAGAATGTAACATTTGGCCAAAGAATCATATATACAGTTTAAAAAGATATTTCAGTGATTGAGAAATTAACATAGAATTACATAAATTACAACAATAACAACATTCATGACATAGACTGACCAGGATCTTAAAACACACATCATAAAATATTGTGTTGTAAAAATATGATTTTCACCATAAATGTGGTCAAGTTTTACTTGTATATATGTATTAGTATAGTTAAAAGTTTAAAATTTTGATTTAAATTTAAATAGATATATATATATATATATATATATATATATATTATATATATATATATATACAAACAACAAACAATTACTTGTGTATTTCAAAACAACAGTCCGGGAAACCGGAAAAAAAACAAAAAATCAAAACACAAACACAACAAAATCTAAAACACCGGAAAAACACACCAACATACAAAACAAAAAACAAAAAAAACAACACCCCTATAACAATACACAAAACTCAATCACAAATTTGTCAAACACACACAGTAATAGAAAACACAACAAAACAACAACACATCACACAAACAACAAACAAAAACACACAACAACAAAACTATATATTATATATATATATATATATATATATATATATATATATACGTGAACATGTATATACACGTACATTTATCTACAATGGAGGACGTAAATATCCGTTTTTCTAAATCATTTTATACATAAGATCAACATGTTTGTTATTGATTTTGGTGACCTTCCATTTGTATATTTGCCCTAGTTAAACTTGGGAACAGTATGTCCTGAGTTAAGGACAGTCGCTGTTAAAATCTTATACCCCACGCGTGGGGTTGACGGTTTCTATTTAAATTTTGCCATCCTTGGAAGACAGACAAAATAAACTTCAAATTCGTTGTGAGACCTTGTCAATTATACTTTAAAACAACAGAAAGGCAATTGAATGGAAACAATAAGAACAGAACAATTTCTAGTCGTATTGTAGTATTGCAGATAATCGCCTAATCCGGTCAAACAAAACGTTTTAAAATTCACATCACGAGAGGTGGAATACGTTATATTTACGAAACGATTTAGAAAAACAGAATTTAATCACACACACACACACACACACACTGGTAAACCAAACACACAATGTTATGTGGTATTTCATTTTGGATTTTTTTTTCATTCTTTCTTAACCATCCATCTTTTAATAGATACAAATAAGCCATCAGGGATGCCAAGAGTGTTTTTATTTCCCAATCACTAATTTATGCTTGATGATTCGTAGATTTGCATTTGCTACACTAAAATGGGACCAAACATATTCGTAGGATTACAATGTCGCGGGATCGAGAAGAATAAGGGGTTTACTCAATCTAATATGGGAAAGAGAGATGCCATCAGTCAGAGCACACGCATGGTGTATATACTCTTTGGACTCCAGAGATTTACATTAGCCGCTCTCCACCTTAGACTACAGAGATTCACGTATGTACCTCTTTGGACTCCAAAGATTCACTTTAGTTTCCTATTGGAGTCCAGATTCATATTAATCTACTCCTTGGACTCCAGGGATTCACGTTAGTCTCATCTTTGAAACCCAGAGATTCGCATTAACTAGTCTCCTCTTTGGACTCCAGCGATTTACACTAGTCTCCCCACTGCACTCCAGAGATTCACGTTATTCTCCTCTTTGGACTCCAAGGATTGATGCTATTCTCCTACTTGAACTCTAGGGATTTTATGTTAGTCTCCTTCTTAGACTACAGAGTTTCACGTTACTTTCCTATTTGGACTCCAAAGATTAACGTTATTCTCCTCTTTGGACTCCAGAGAAATTCGCGTTAGCCTCCTCCTTGGACTCCAGAGATTCACATAAATCTCCTTTTTGGACTCCATAAATTCGCGTTAGTCCCTTTTGAACTCCATAGATTCGCGTTAGTCTCCTCTTTGGACTCAAGATATTAATGCTCGTCTCATCATTGAACTTAAGAGATTCACGTTAGTTTCCCCCTTGGACTCCAGACATTAACGTCAGTCTTATACTTGGACTCCAAAGATTTACGCTAGTCTTCTCATTGGACTCCAGAGATTAACGGAATTCTTCTATCTGGACTCCATAGATATACACTAATCTCCTCATTGGACTCCAGAGATTCACGTTAGTCCACTCCTTGGACTCCAAAAATTCACTCTTGTCTCATTTGTGGACTCCGAAGACTCACGTTAATCTTCTTTTTGGACTCTAGAGATTTACGTTAGTCTGCATTTTGAACTAAAGAGATTCATGATCGTCTCAACCTTCAACTCCAGATATTTACACTTATCTCCTCATTGGACGCCAAAGATTTACGTTATTCTTCTCTTTGGACTCCAGAGATTCATGCTAGTCTCCTCCTTGAACCACAGAGATCCACGTTAGTCTACTCCTTGGACCCCCAAAATTAATGCTGGTCTCCACCGTGGACTCCAAAGACGCACGGTAATATCCTTTATGAAATCCAGAGATTCGTATTAATCTCCTCTTTGAACTCCAGAAAATCATGCTAATTTCCTCCTTGAACACGAGAGATTTCCATTAGTCTCCTCCTTAGACTACAGAGATTCACGTTAGTCTCCTCATTGGACTTAAGAATTTCACGTAATCCTCCTGGAACTCCAGATATCCATTTTAGTCTCCTCCTTGGACTCCACAGATTCACGTTAGACTCCTTTGTTGACTCCAGAGATTTGCGTTAGTCTCCCTTTTCCTAATTGGACTCCAATATTCATGTTATTCTCCTCCTTGGATTCAAGATATTCATACTAGTCTCCTCTTTGAACATCAGATATTTACGTTAGTCTCCCCCTTAGGCTACAGAGATTCACTTTAGTTTTCTCTTTGGACTCCAGACATTGACGTTTTTCGGTCTACAGAGATTCACACAAGTCCTTAGATTCTAGAGATTCACGTTATTTCACTTTGCACATTCACACAAGTCTCCTCCTTAAATTCTAGAGATTCACGTTATTTCCACTTTGCACATTCACACAAGTCTCCTCCTTAAATTCTAGAGATTTACGTTATTTCCACTTTGCACATTCACATAAGTCTCCTCCTTAGACTATAGATGTTCACGTTAGTTTCCTCTATGGATTCCAAATAATAACGTTATTATCCTCTTTGGACATTCAAGCTAGTATCCTTCTTGGACTCCAGAGATTTAGTCTCCTTGCACATTTGAATCAACAGAAGTTTGTGTCCGTTTCAAATCGTACAAAGTTTTGTTTTTATTTTTGCATATTAAATAAAAAAGATATGCTATCCACTCCACTTTTCAAAAGAAAATCCGGATGATTGTCCGACGTTCACTTTGGAATTTACTTTTTATAATGGGAAGTAACTCTAACAGATGTCTTTGCAAAGACACGTAATTATTTAGAAGAAGATGTTTGAGTACACACTGACTTGTTTTCTGTTTATCCTTTTCTTAGAAGGCCTCGTATTCTCAGGTATTTACATTAACACGTGTATAACTATGAAATATATGTACAAACGGCATGGTGGCATGTTGTTGATTTTCTCATAATTAAGAGTTTGGCGTTTTATTGATGTAAACGACAGTACACTGTGACTGTACAGGTGAGGCTAGCTGTACTAAATGTATCCAAACATGATACACGCAAGTGATGTTGGTGACATTTAAACTGTTAGTATGACAATTAATTTTTTTATTTTGGTAGTTTTGTTAGGTCACCTGAGCTGACCTATTTTGATTTTCTTTTGTCTGACGTTGTCAGTCATCCATCATGTGTTCTTAACTTTGTAGTGAAATCTAGTATATGTTCGGGTTCGGGCTTGGGGGGTCTACCCATCAGGCAGGTTAACCCCTGACTATAACGCGCGCGGTTGTTGTTATTGTTAATTTAATTATTGTACATGTGTGGCCATCTTTAACCGGATTAGCTGCACCCCCGTTTTTTAACCTCTCGTTTCCCGTGCCTAACCAGCACATACCCCTCCTCTCTTGCTGTATTTTCTCTCTCTTTTTAGGTTTTTTTAACTTAAAGTTAACTTTTACTTTTTGAAGGTTGTGTTGACCTAGTTTCACCCACAACTTTTTTGCTAGTTCTTTTTTTTCACGTGTAGGTACTATGGGCAGGCTTTACATCAATTTCTGCAAAGAGAAGGATTTGTATGCCATTCCAGGGGTAGGGAAAAAGGTTGCCAAAGCGATTCTGTACTTTCGGAAGTCTCATGGCAATCTAACAGCATTCAATATTTTGAATTTTCCACATTTCCATGTGCCCCACAACATTGCTGACTTTGTGGATTTTGCACCAAACCCACACTATGTCAGCCTGGAGGACACAACCATGGGGTCTAACAGGTACCCAGGTTCATCTGAGGGCGCCCATGGCAATCCTTCCGCTCCACCTCACATAGAGGAGACTGTCCCGTGATTCGCGACATCCATCTGTGGGTAGCGTATGTGGCGGTGACACTGACTTACCACACCCAAAATGGAGGACAATCTAGGACAGGACGGCAGGATCGACTCAAGTGGTTTGAGATATCCCGCTGCCCTTCAACCTACTTTCCATGATGGAGCAGGTTTCAGATCTGCCCCTCCCGACGCAAGACCAGAGCCCCTAAGAACCGTTGAGCTCTCCGATGGGTCCAAATATCACCCGCATGTCCGTCCAGTATCTCCACCATACTTTGCGCGTAGCGCAAGGGTGAGGAGGGATGCAAAGCCGTCCCCCCCACATGAAGATCTCCCCCCTCGCAATACTCACCACAGAGATGAGTGCTCCCCTGACTTCCGGCAATACCCTCACTCGTCCTATTACGTCCGTCCAAGCTGCCCAAGAACTGATGTTTGAGCCAAAGACGCCTTTTCTTGGTGTCTTCAAGGCAAGGCTGGAGACTTTTACAGCCTTTATAAACAAACTATCCAGGAAGTGGAACTCTATCAGTGTTTCCAGTCGTTCAAGAGGGCCAAGCCGTCGGAGTCCCTGAAAGTAGGCACAGGAGATCCTCCGCCCGCGAGGAGGAGAAACCTGACGGCTCTTTTTCACCGAGACCCGCCCTCCCTTTGGAGCAGGGTATGACCCCTGACTGCACTTTAGGCCATGATGCTGTGGATACCAGTGACACTGGGGACGGCATCAACGATGACAGCACTATAAAAGCTCCGTTGAGGAGACTCTGTATCTAAATAGGAATTAAGTCGTCATCGTTACATCATTTGCTAGAGGTCAGCGAAATCACTGTCTCGCACACGTAGAGTTAAAGGACTACGTCATTGAAAGCTCTGAGGATCTAAAGGTCTTGGTTCCTCATGTTTGGGTATTGAAAAAGGGGGAGTCACCTGGGCAAGGCTTCAGAGGCAGGTGATCTGCCTTGTTGCTATGGCAGCAGAAGATGGCACAGGAACTATTCATGAAAAATGACTATGCTAGGTCAATATCCCCATCTCCACCCACCGATTATGAATAGACCGAAGTTTATCTGTTACCTTTTCAATGGGACTCCATTTAGTGGCATTATAGGTAGATGCCCTGCTTACCCATAAGTTATCACACCATGAAGCTAAGCAGGCCCCTGCTTACCTCTAGTATGAGTCACTAGGACAATGATAATTTTTGTCCCATGGGGTTTCATATATACTAATATACAACCCACCGACCCCCCACCCTAGGTAGCAGAAAAAAACAAACTCAAACTTCAAAATAAAATGGGGAGGAGTTTGAAATGTATATGTTCCACTTGGCCTTTATCACAGTGACGAAGACGACAATAAGTGTATGATCATAACGTTGTTGTTATTGTTAATTACATAGTATTAAACTTTTAGAAATCTGCCACACTATCCCCATGACCATATGAAGCTGCTTAAAGTTTGTGAATGAAAAATGACTAGCTAGGTCAGATAGAATAGACCGAAGTTCATCTGACTTAAATGATAATTTTTGTACTAATATACAACCCCACCCCCCACCCCAAAAAAAACCACTGGCCACTAACTGTCTGCATATATATATTGTGCAGACTTAATACTATGTAACTGATATATTGAATCTATTGAACTCTCAAGAATATGTATGTTTTCTAGACCATGGAAAAATTAATATAAAAGCAGAATAAAGGGTATAGCATGGAGTAGGAGGTGTTTGTTATAAATTGAATTTGGATATAATCTTGAAAAAATCAATGTTTTATATAAAGGTATTTTTCAACAACATTTGAAAAAAGGACATAAAAATTAAAGGGAGTTGATTCTGTGCCCTTCTGGACTCAACTGTTACATTAAGTGTAATTAGTAAAACACAGGGAAACAACATTGATCATTTTATTTGAATATGTATCAGTTTGATGTAATATTACACAGAATATCATATTTATTCATAAAACATTTAATGATAAGTTCATGTTATTTAATTAATTTTAGTGTTTCCTTCCATGTAACATTAGCACTCTTGAAATCTGCTACATGTAACAAATACTGAAAATATTTACATTTTGTTAACATTTTGGTATGACTTGTCAAAAGTCACTGATGATCAGAAAAGATGTATCAAAGATCAATTAAATGTAATGTGTTTAAAACAAAATCACAATATCCGTCACTGTCAGTTTACAGCTGTGGTATATTTGTTACATGATAAGTAACATTCCTTGATAATCATTATTTAAACAAAATAAATGAACCAATAATCATGATATGTAAATTTCATAAAAATAGTAAATTAATTTGTAGTTGAACTTACATGAGTCATTCAATAGAAAAGGCAGACAGAAACGAATTAATGTAATCAATCAATAAGGGGGAAAACTTCATTGATAGAATTGTTTAATCTAACAGATATACACATGTACATCTTAGATTGGCATGAAGAATTTGGACTTTTTAAGCTCACTTGAGCTATTGCTATAGCTATTGAAATGTTTGACATCCAGCGTCCATTTGTTAACTTTTGCATTTAAACATCTTCTTCTCAAGAACCAATGGACCAATTTTAATAAAACTTGGCATATAGCATCCCCATGTGAAGTGGCATGTACTTTGCGAATTTTAGAGGGCCAAAACTTGGTACATCTTTAAAAATCTTCTTCTTACAAACAAATGGTCAGATGAGTTTCAAATTTTTTATGCATGATTGTAAAGTCAATATCTACAAAGTTTGTGAACGAAAATGAAATCTGTTCCTAAACCAGCCACTAGGGTACATCTTTAAAAATCTTCTTCTTACGAACAAATGGTCAGATGAGTTTCAAATTTTGTATGCATGATTGTAAAGTCAATATCTACAAAGTTTGTGAACGAAAATGAAATCTGTTCCTAAACCATCCACTAGGTGCGCTTCAGTAACACGGTATATTTGTATAACAAATTGTTGAATAACTCCAAACTGATTTGTAAACAAAGATATGAGAACGTTGTTAGGAATTTTCTCAGGATCATTTTGACAAAATTTCAAGATCATGGGGTCAAAGGTCGAGGTCACAGGCACCTAAGTACATGTAAATGGAAAATATAATTTTTTGGGGTAAAATTTTAGACATTTTTTACTACTTCTCCAGAACCATTAGACCAATTTGAACCAAACTGGAAAGGAAGTATAACCATGTATAATATAATATAATATAATATTAACCAAATATAGAATGAATAAGACAACAGATATTTTTGATTTAATACATGTATCTCCAAAATTATTAAAACTAAAGAAAAAACCATTACCATAAAATGAGCAGCTTGCAAAAATCTACAAATATTTCATTTTGGTGGAAATTGTCAGTCTCGCCCTTATGCGAGTTATTTCTCCTTTTTTGTGAATTATTAATGTTTTTGGATGTTTTTTGACATTATCTTGAAAAGTATAATAGGAAGAGTAAAAGTGAAAGAAGCAAAAATGTTCAGCCTGTAAAGATCTTAAAAATGTTCAGCATGCAAAAATCTACAAAAAAGTCAATGTGGCCGAAATTTTCAAGTTTACCCTTATGGGAGTTATTTCCCTTTTAGTGATTTTCTCATGTTTTTGACAGTTTTGTTCTATTATCTTGAAATGTATCATAGATAGATAGAAAGAGAAAAAAGCAAAAATGTTAAGTATGCAAAGATCTAAAAAGAAGTCAATATGGCCAAAATTGTCAGGTTGCCCCTTATGGGAGTTATTTTCCCTTTTAAGTAGAAATTTCATGTTTTTGAATGTTTTTTTTATATTATCTTGAAAGTATAATAGGTACAGTAAAAGTGAAAGAAGCAAAAATGTTCAGCATGCAAAATTCTACAAAAATGTCAATAGGGCTGAAATTGTCAGGTTGCCCCTTATGGGAGTTATTTTCCCTTTATAATGGATTTTTCATGTTTTCGGATATTTTTTGACATTACATGTATCTTGAAAAGTATATTAGATAGAGTAAAATTGAAAGAAGCAATAATGTTCAGCATGCAAAGATCTACAAAAAAGTCAATAGGGCCAAAATTGTCAGGTTGCCCCTTATGGGAGTCATTTTCCCTTTTAGTGAATTTTTTCATGTTTTTGACAGTTTTGAAAAGTTTGATAGATAGAGAGAAGTTGAAAGAAGCAAAAGTGTTTAGTATGTAAAGATCTACAAAAAAGTCAATAGGGCCAGAATTGTCAGGTCGACCCTTATGGGAGTTATTTCCCCTTTTAAGTGGACATTTTCATGTTTTAGGCTGTTTTTCCCTATTATCCAGTGATCACCACAAAGATCTACCAAATATTTTTGTGCTGAAATTGTGAGTGTCAGCCTTGTGAAAGTTATTTCCTATTTTAAATGGATTTCGCATATTTATGACTATTGTTGCACATTACATGTATCTTGAAAGATCTTTAAAAAAGTCGACACGGCAAATCTACCCTTATGCAAGTTAATTCTCCTTCCAGTGAATTTTTCATGCTTTTGGTTGCTTTTCAATATATTATCAGTAAAATACATTAAGATCATTAAGGCCCAATGAACCTACTGTTTTTCATGTTTATCAGCCATTTTATCTTTCACACATTTTTTATGTTTTCTGCAATGTTGACCAATTTTGCAAGGTGAGCGGCTTAAGGCCCCTTGGGCTCTTGTTTTTTAATATTAACATTTTAGACATATGATGGGGGAAATATTATCGTGCTTTCAATGAATTTAATAACTCTTATCTGAAAGACCTGTAAATTGCCAGTCGAACATCAGTTACTTTAGGCTTCAGAATTATTGGTAGCAAGTAGGAAATTTGCAGCCCTAATTTTAGTTTTGCTCCATACCAGGTTTAAGAAAATCAACTAGCAAACATCTGCTGCCTTGCTTAGGAGGCAATTTGGATTAAATGTCTGCATTTCACACGTGCTAGCATTTGGCGTCGCTGATATAGGCCATATTATATATAAAATCTATGGAAACAAAAAAAGGAGACATCCACAATGTCATGTGACTGACTGATTGATGATAAGTTTTTAGCTCACCTGGCCCAAAGGGCCAATCGAGCTATTGTCATGGCCTCTCGTCTGTCATCCGTAAACATTTCATTTAAACAATTTCTTCTCAAAAACCACTGGGCCAATTTCAACCAAATTTGACAGGCAGCATTCCCACGAGAAGTCACTTTAAGTGTAAAAAATTGTGGGGTTATCTCCCCTTTGGGACTCATAAGGGGCAAAAGGGGTGTTAAAATTGTTTACTTCTTTAAAAAATCTTCTTCTTACGAACCAGTCTGTGGATTGACTTCATATTTAAAATTCGGGCTCTAAAGGGGATGGGCTACAAAGTTTATGAAAAAAAAATCTGCCTATAAATGATTTCCACTAGGGAGTGCTCAATTTGGTTAAAAATTCAATTTTGTCAAATATCAACTTAATTTCATATATACATAGTATCCCTTAGTGAAGTCAGTTTAAAATTGTGTAAAAAAATGTGGCCGTGCTCCCTTGGGGTTAAAAGGGACAAAAAAGTAAAATTCTTCTTTACTGGTAAATATTTTCTTTTGAAGAATCATTTGGTTGACATCAACCAAATTTGGCAGGCAGCATCCCAATGGAAAGCCAGTTCAAGTTTGCAAAAATTGTGGGGTTATCTCTCATTTGGGGCCACATAAGGGGTAAAAAAGGGTTTAAATTGTGTACTTCTTAAAAAAATTCTATATCACAAACAAGTGTATGGATTGGCTTCATATTTCGTAATGAGGCTCCATAGGAGATGGGCTACAAAGTTAGTGAGGGAAATTTTTTTGCCAATAATTGAAGTCCACAAGGGGACGCTGAAATTGGTGAAAAATTCAAATTTGTCAGATTTCAACCAAACTTGGTTGACAGTATCCCCTACTGAAGGCAATTTTTTAAAATTCAAATGTCTCCAAAATGTCCATTCCTTTATTTTCGCAATCCACAATGCAGTCCTCTGTTCATTTACCTTCAAATTTCCTGATTAAACTGCAACTTCTTTTTTTTCGCAAAACACATTACCAGGTGAGCTCCTTCAGGCCTGTTGGGCCTCTTGTTATTATACACATCATTATAATGTACCATGTACATGTAGTGATATACATGTAACTCAGTGGCGTAGGAAGCAAATCAAAAGTTGGGGGGCAATTGTTTTTCTTTTTTTTTTTAAAGGGGTTTTCCCAGGAAAAAAATGTCATGTGCCTTTTGATTATGAAATTAATACATACAACAGTGGTGGATGTAGAAAAAATTTAAAAGGTGTGTGTTTTTAGGCTGATGACATAATATTATACCTAAATTAATTGTGATGCAATGCATACATCATCAAGAGCAGACTGAAGTTGGAGTAGTGTAAATATAAAATTTATTCGCCAAGCTGAATGAGGAGCGAAACATTGAAGGGAAATTTGTTTTCAATTGGTAACATAAAAATTTACCTATTTGTGATGCAATGCAAACATCATCAAAAGTAGAATGAGGATTTAAAGTTGCAGTAATGTAAACATATCCGGTGAGCAGAGCAAGGCGCAAAATTTAGGGGAAATTTGTTTTTAATTCAGTGACATAAAATTATATCTATTTGTGATGCAATGCATATATCATCAAAAGCAGACTGAGGATTCAAAGTTGGAGTAGGCATAAATTTAAAACTTATTCGCAGAGCGGAGCGAGGAGCAAAAATTTGGGGGAAATTTGTTTTGTAATTTTTCAACTTTTTATAGGAAATTAAGGGTTTCACAACTATTTTATAAACTTTAGAGACACCGTCTCCCTGATTACTTCACATAATTTTAATTGTTAGATTAATTGTAAGACAATATTCATTAGGGGTCGTGTTTTATGCATCTAATAAAAACAATATTGTTTTTTCTCATTTGGGAGTCTGTACAAGCGAGAGAACCCTGGTTACAATGTACCAGGAAGAGATCACCAGCCTTCCGCAAGTAAACTGGGAAACTTTCTCACAAAAATAAGCTTAGGTTCCAGCGGGCTCGAACTTGGGCTTAAAGGAAGTGAGAGACTTAAAGCATGATGCTCAGACCACTCAGCCCTTACATGCAAAGAAAACAGTCAAACGAAAATATCTTTACCGATATGTAGGGCAAGTACAAGATAAAATACAAAGTCAATAGTCCAAGTCCATAAAATCCAAGATATACAGACAAAGCCTAGTTGGATCCAGGATTTTGAGTTGAAGGAAAGAAAGAATATTTTATTGTTTTCACCGAGTGTAGTGAGGTGCAAAAATTTTGGTAGGCCTGATTTAAAATATCTACATTCACTGTTTTTGTGTTTCACACTACTATTTTCAGTGTTATACTAAATATTCCTAACAATATGATATATTTTGATACATGGCGATTCCCTTTTCATTTATCGTGATATATCGTGATATACTTTAGAGTCATGATAGACGTCCCCATAACTTGCTATCTGAATGTTGAATCAGAATCCATTTTTGGTATCCATGGCATTATAATGTCTAAATCAGAAAACAATTGTTTGTTTCTTGCTTTTATGATTTGTATCAGATAATAATTGAATGATGAATCAGATTTCTATACTTTTTACCCACTTCATTATCATACCAGTTGCTGCACCTTGTAATCTCTATCTTTCTGATGCTCACTTCATACTTGCAGTTGCTCTCTCAGAGAATTAGTGTTAAAATTGTTTTCGTCTCTGAAGTATTAGCATCAGTTTGATATATGTATCTATGTGACAATTGTATATAATTTACTCATTTTATTTACACATGTTAATTTTTCAGATGGCTCACAAATAAGGATAGCTACCACATCTGATATAAATTTATTTTTTGCTAATGATCACCTTTTTATGCAAATCATTGCACCAGAAGAAGTCAGTTACTTGTACAAGTTACGTCCCGCGAAGAATTTTGGAGGCGAGTTTGTAAGTTAAACATATAATTACATGTACTCTGATAATTCATGACATTTAGTTAGTAAAACTACTTTGTGATTCAGTCACTTTGTGATCTATGACACATAGGTACTTGGTGATTCATGACAGATAATTACTTTTGAGATTCATTACAGATAGTTACATTATGATGTGTGACAGTCACATTGTGATTCATGGCAGTTACATTGTGATTTATGACAGATATATATCAATACTTTTGAGATTCATTACAGATAGTTACATTATGATGTGTGACAGTCACATTGTGATTCATGGCATTTACATTGTGATTTATGACACATAGGTACTTTGTGATTTATGACAGATATATATCGATACTTTTGAGATTCATTACAGATAGTTACATTATGATGTGTGACAGTCACATTGTGATTCATGGCAGTTACGTTGTGATTTATGACACATAGGTACTTTGTGATTTATGACAGATATATATCGATACTTTTGAGATTCATTACAGATAGTTTCATTTTGATTCATGACATAGTTTCATTTTGATTCATGACAGTTACTTTTGTGATATGTGATTCATTACAGTTAGTTAGTAAGTTTGTGATTTATGACACATAATTATTTAGTGATTCTTGACAGAAAGTTACACTTGCAATTCAGAGATTCATTGCAGACTGCTACTTTTTGATTCATGCCAGTTAATTACATGTACTTTGTGATTTATGACAAATAGTTTCTTGGTGATACATGACAGATAGTTAATTTGTGATCCATGGCAGTTAGTTACTATGTGTTTCATGACATTTAATTACTTTTTGATTCATGACAGTTATTTACTTTGTTATTTATGCCACATATTTACTTGATTCATGAATGAAAAAAAGTTAGTTTGTGATTCTTTGCAAATAGTTACTATCTGATTCATGGCAAATAGTAACATTGTGATTTATGGCACATACTTAGTTGGTGATTCATGGCAGATAGTTACTTTGTGTCTCATGACAGTTTGTTACTTTGAGTCTCATGACAGTTACTTGTTGATTCATGACAATTAGTTATTTTGTTTCATGACAGTTAGTTACTTTATGCTTGATGACAGATATTGTTTGTTCATGACAAATACATGCAGTTAATTTGTGATTGGTGATAGTTATCTTGTGATTTATGACAGTTAGTTACTTTGTGATTCATGACAGTTAATTTTTGTCTCATGACAGTTACTTTGCATCTCAGTACTCATGACAGTTACTTACTTTGTGCCTCATGACAGTTACTTTGTGATTCATGACAATTACTTTGTGATTCATGACAGTTACTTTGTGATTCATGACAGTTACTTTGTGTCTTATGACACTTAGTTACTTTGTGCCTCATGGCAGTTGTAGTCTGAGCCACATTACATGTAGGTCATGAATTTCAAAATTAATTTGTAAAGCAACCAATTGTCAAAATAAAAATATTTTAACCAGTTTATATAATTAAAAAAGAAAAAAGTTCATCCTATGTATTTTCTACATAGTTTTTTCTTTGTTTGGTCTCTTCAGTTTTTGAAAATACTCTTGCTAAGGGAATCTCTGTGTTATCCATGCAATGTCAGTAAATTGGGTCATGTGAGTAATCATTAACGTACTCACATCTCTCTTCACAAATGAGTTATATGAAGGGGAATAACTCCCAATATGTTATAGTTGTAAGGAGTCGGTGATTGTGTATTAACAGCAACCTTTCTTTTCACAATACAGTACGATTATTCTCGGAAAGTTCTGAAATCAAGTATTTAGTACGATAATACTCGAAAAGTTCTGAAAACACATCTATCGGATGATTCTGGCCCAATCATACTTCATCTATCAGGGAGCCACGCTAATTCAGTATGACCAATAAACATTCCCTTTCTTTCACTTCTGCTCTCAAACTTCAACAGATGGCCACCATTACCAATGTAAAATTCCCGTAGAAGTAATTTGAGTGCAAATATCTATTACAAAATGGATCAATTTTTATTTGTCATGGACATGGATAAATGCAGAGGATGCCACTATGTTAAATTTAAGTGGTAGGTATCAACCATTTTATTTTAATCAGCCAAAACCAGCAGACTCAGCTAATTTTGCTGAGACTATAGTTTCTTGACAGTTACCGGTACTTTGTGTCTCGTGACAATTAACTTTAAGATTTATGACATATTAACTTTGGTACATCAGAGAAAGTTAATTTGCGATTAATGACAGTTAATTTCTTTTATGAATCATGACAGTTATTTTGTTATTTATGACATATAGTTACTTTGTGATTCATTGCAATTAGTTACTAGGTGATTCTTGGCAGTAGTTACACTGAATCTCATGACAGAAAGTTACTTTAGGTTTCATGACAGATAGTTACTTGATGCTTGATGACAGTTGTTTTATGTTCATGATAGATACATGCAGTTTATTTGTGATTGGTGACAGTTATCTTGTGAATTTTGACAGTTTGTTATTTTGTGATTCATGACACAGTTACTTTGTGATTCATGGCAGTAACTTTGTGATGCATGACAGTTAGTTATCTTGTGATTCGTGACAGATAGTCACCTTGTGATTCCTGACAGTTTTTTTGTGATTCATGATGAATCATTACTTTTGTCCTCTTGGCTATAATCTGCTGTTAAAGTTTAACATTCAAGTTATCTTTTGTAAGTACAACTGTACTGCTACTTGAAAGTGAGATTTAAGTTACTTAATTATTTTTCTTTTTTTTTCTCCCAGACAAAAGTCCATCTTCAAATTGAAATGACTCCAGGTTTTCCATATCATGGCTGTAGTGAGCTAGAAAATGGTAACCAAATATCAGGGAAAATAGTTCTTTTACAAAGAGGGTAAGTTACATGTATTAAAGTTCAGTTTTAATTCTTAATTGTATATAATATATACCTTGTTGTAGGTTCTTGGGTGACCTAACATAATATTTTAGTTCCCTGGATGACCTATTATAATATTGTAGATACCTAGGTGACCTATTATAATATTGTAGTTCCCTGGGTGACCTATTATAATATTGTAGATACCTGGGTGACCTATTATAATATTGTAGATACCTGGGTGACCTATTATAATATTGTAGATACCTGGGTGACCTATTATAATATTGTAGATACCTGGGTGACCTATTATAATATTGTAGATACCTAGGTGACCTATTATAATATTGTAGATACCTGGGTGACCTATTATAATATTGTAGATACCTGGGTGACCTATTATAATATTGTAGATACCTGGGTGACCTATTATAATATTGTAGATACCTGGATGACCTATTATAATATTGTAGATACCTAGGTGACCTATTATAATATTGTAGTTCCCTGGATGACCTATTATAATATTGTAGATACCTGGGTGACCTATTATAATATTGTAGATACCTGGGTGACCTATTATAATATTGTAGATACCTGGGTGACCTATTATAATATTGTAGTTCCCTTGGTGACCTATTATAATATTGTAGTTCCCTGGATGACCTATTATAATATTGTAGTTCCCTTGGTGACCTATTATAATATTGTAGTTACCTTGGTGACCTATTATAATATTGTAGATACCTGGGTGACCTATTATAATATTGTAGTTCCCTTGGTGACCTATTATAATATTGTAGATACCTTGGTGACCTATTATAATATTGTAGATACCTTGGTGACCTATTATAATATTGTAGTTCCCTGGATGACCTATTATAATATTGTAGATACCTTGGTGACCTATTATAATATTGTAGTTCCCTGGATGACCTATTATAATATTGTAGTTCCCTGGATGACCTATTATAATATTGTAGATACCTAGGTGACTTAACATAATATTGTAGTTTCCTTGGTGACCTATTATAATATTGTAGATACCTGGGTGACCTATTATAATATTGTAGTTCCCTTGGTGACCTATTATAATATTGTAGATACCTGGGTGACCTATTATAATATTGTAGTTCCCTTGGTGACCTATTATAATATTGTAGATACCTGGGTGACCTAACATAATATTGTGTAGTTACCTTGGTGACTTATTATAATATTGTAGATACCTGGGTGACTTAACATAATATTGTAGTTCCCTTGGTGACCTATTATAATATTGTAGATACCTGGGTGACTTAACATAATATTGTAGTTCCCTTGGTGACCTATTATAATATTGTAGTTACCTGGATGACCTATAATAATATTGTAGATACCTGGGTGACTTAACATAATATTGTAGTTCCCTTGGTGACCTATTATAATATTGTAGTTCCCTGGATGACCTATTATAATATTGTAGATACCTGGGTGACCTATTATAATATTGTAGATACCTGGGTGACCTATTATAATATTGTAGTTCCCTGGATGACCTATTATAATATTGTAGTTCCCTGGATGACCTATTATAATATTGTAGATACCTGGGTGACCTATTATAATATTGTAGTTCCCTGGATGACCTATTATAATATTGTAGATACCTGGGTGACTTAACATAATATTGTAGTTCCCTTGGTGACCTATTATAATATTGTAGATACCTGGGTGACTTAACATAATATTGTAGTTCCCTTGGTGACCTATTATAATATTGTAGATACCTGGGTGACTTAACATAATATTGTAGTTCCCTGGATGACCTATTATAATATTGTAGATACCTGGGTGACTTAACATAATATTGTAGATACCTGGATGACCTATAATAATATTTTAGTTCCCTGGATGACCTATTATAATATTGTAGATACCTGGGTGACTTAACATAATATTGTAGTTTCCTTGGTGACCTATTATAATATTGTAGATACCTGGGTGACTTAACATAATATTGTAGTTTCCTTGGTGACCTATTATAATATTGTAGATACCTGGGTGACCTATTATAATATTGTAGTTCCCTGGATGACCTATTATAATATTTTAGTTCCCTGGATGACCTATTATAATATTGTAGATACCTGGGTGACTTAACATAATATTGTAGTTCCCTTGGTGACCTATTATAATATTGTAGATACCTGGATGACCTATAATAATATTTTAGTTCCCTGGATGACCTATTATAATATTGTAGATACCTGGGTGACTTAACATAATATTGTAGTTACCTTGGTGACCTATTATAATATTGTAGATACCTGGGTGACCTATTATAATATTGTAGATACCTAGGATGACCTATTATAATATTGTAGATACCTGGGTGACTTAACATAATATTGTAGTCACCGAGTGACCTGTTATAATATTGTAGTTCCCTGGGTAACCTATTATAATATCATAGATCCCTGGTTGACCTATTAAAAAACTAGATCTCTGGGTGCTATTATGATTTTGTACATCCTAGTGTAACTTTTTATTTGCTCACTTGAACCAAAGGATCAAGGGATTTTAAAGAAATTTTATAGGAAGCACATACTCAAGGTTTTCAACCAAGTTTGTTCATTTCGGCCAGATTGGCTCAGGGGTGGATCCAGGATGGGGTTAAATACGTCTCAGGGGGAACCCCTCTTTAAAAATCTTTTCTTCCAGAACTGCTGCATGGATTGAAAAACTAATTGCATCTGAGTATTCCCTCCAGGGTACATTTATATACTAGAATTTTTCTGTTCAGGTGTTCTCTCGCAGATCATTGTAGATAGGGACAATATTGTGTTCTCTCGCAGATCATTGTAGGTAGGGACAATATTGTGTTCTCTCGCAGATCATTGTAGGTAGGGACAATATTGTGTTCTCTCGCAGATCATTGTAGGTAGGGACAATATTGTGTTCTCTCACAGATCATTGTAGGTAGGGACAATATTGTGTTCTCTCGCAGATCATTGTAGGTAGGGACAATATTGTGTTCTCTCACAGATCATTGTAGGTAGGGACAATATTATATTCTCTCACAGATCATTGTAGGTAGGGACAATATTGTGTTCTCTCACAGATCATTGTAGGTAGGGACAATATTGTGTTCTCTCGCAGATCATTGTAGGTAGGGACAATATTGTGTTCTCTCACAGATCATTGTAGGTAGGGACAATATTGTGTTCTCTCACAGATCATTGTAGGTAGGGACAATATTGTGTTCTCTCGCAGATCATTGTAGGTAGGGACAATATTATATTCTCTCGCAGATCATTGTAGGTAGGGACAATATTGTGTTCTCTCGCAGATCATTGTAGGTAGGGACAATATTGTGTTCTCTCGCAGATCATTGTAGGTAGGGACAATATTGTGTTCTCTCACAGATCATTGTAGGTAGGGACAATATTGTGTTCTCTCACAGATCATTGTAGATCGGGACAATATTGTGTTCTCTCACAGATCATTGTAGGTAGGGACAACATTGTGTTCTCTCACAGATCATTGTAGGTAGGGACAACATTGTGTTCTCTCACAGATCATTGTAGATAGGGACAATATTGTGTTCTCTCACAGATCATTGTAGGTAGGGACAATATTGTGTTCTCTCACAGATCATTGTAGGTAGGGACAACATTGTGTTCTCTCGCAGATCATTGTAGGTAGGGACAATATTGTGTTCTCTCACAGATCATTGTAGGTAGGGACAATATTGTGTTCTCTCGCAGATCATTGTAGGTAGGGACAATATTGTATTCTCATTCTGACTTGTGTTTTGGGGTATTATTTGGTGAGTTTGAAATATAAATTATATCAAAATAAAACAACATAAATATTAAATAACTAAAAAGTCAGTAGTTCAACATTTTACAGTATGACTTTTATATAACATTCAAAGAGTCTCTCAATTGATCTATTTCAGCCATTCCACGTCTTCATTACATGGTAGGACAGCATTCGTAAAACAGTGAACTATATTTTGTACATAGATAGAAAAATAACAAAATAATATTTTATGAATTTTGGTGAATCAACACCTTTTAAACAAAATGTAAAGAATGTTTAGTTTGTATATGAAGTATGAAATATATGCACATTATTTTGATGTAATATAAATATACAAACAAAAATTATTGTGATATTATTTACATATACTGATACACAACATATGTTTTCTAATTAAACTCCGATATATATATATATATGCATATCAGTGGACCACATCTATTATTTTAAGAAATCAATGAAGTCAGGAATGTTAACACTAACAGGATTCCTTTAGATGGTTTTTCAAACCATTATTATGCTGCTACTGCTAGGAGAAATAGGCATTAAATGTTACCTGTGGCTATCTGTCCATCAGATTTTCGTTACAGCACTTTAGTTTGCCTCATCCAAATTCATGAAACTTATACACAGTGGTAAAAACCACAAGACAGAGTTCAAGTTTGGACAGTTACTCATTTACCGTACTAGAGTTATGCCACATAATAACTTATAAAATTGCAATTGTTTTCATTTTAACTTTAGTTTGCTTCACTAAAATTTATGAAACTCACACACAGTGATAAGAACCACAAGATGCAGACCGAGTTCAAATTTGAGCAGTGAGCTGGATTATATTCTTTGAAATATAAGTGGTTAGAGCTTTATTAGGCCATGTGTGTAATCATAATGATCAGCCCTTTCAAATGTTGCCATGACCTTTGACCTAGTGACCTACGTAGATAAAGCCATTTGACCTACTGTGTCAGTCAGTCATAAATCTAGTATCAAAGTCACATTGCTGCAGCCTGCCACTAGCAAGCTACCTTGTCTTCTGATTACAATTTGTTATTTGTGCAAATATATCACATGTTGATAAAAAACCTTAAAATTTGCAGTGCGGCAGGAAAAAAAATTGTTATTCATCATGATTTAACTTGGAGTTGATGATTTAATTAAATTGAGTTTTTATCCTGTGAGTCACACACTTGTATATGTAACACATGTGTTGTTGTTACTGTAACTATAAAAGAATGCTGATCAATTCATAACATTGGAATAAATCTACATATATATACTGTTTATAGATATAAATGACAAAAACATCATTTACAAACCATCTGCTGGTTATAAAACTACATGGTATGACCGGCCTGATCACATGACTTGTTTTTAGGTCAACTCTAACAACTATTGTCTTTAGTGTACATATGTAACATTTTGTACAACATCAGAAGGTTGCGTCAAATTTCATTAGCATGATTTTGTCAGGTGTATGTAAAGTTTGTTTATTTACCATATAACCCAATCAATTGACACCAAATATCAAAAGTTATGTGGCTATTTTAGCTCACCCAAGCCGAAGGCAGCTTATATCACTTTAATGTATTTTCCTTGTATATACATGTAGGTGAAGAAACATTTTTGTGCAAGAATTTTTCTGAAATGTAGTTTTTAGATATTTTTATGAATTTCTTAAAACTGCAATATTGTTTCTTGGCCAGATCAGCCTATATGTACCTATTTTTCTTGGTGTTCTTTCAACATCTGTTGATATTTCTCAGGTTAGCGATTGAGGCCCTGTTGGGCTTCTTGTTTTATGAGTCCATCCATTTTTGTTGCTGTCATGTTGATTGGTTGAAAAATGAAGCTTCCATTTGGAGATTTAGTGTAACATTGAACCCTATCTGTATTGTATGCAAAATTCTACTATTCAAGAACCACTCACCAAATTAATGGTGTCAGTTTGTTGCGTGAATTTTGAGAGGAAGATTTTTTTATGTCCAATAGGGACCTCATTTATTTTTTATTTGTTTTGTTTTGCAAGTGTTTTATTCATGTTTCTCTCTCTGTTATATGTGATGAATGTTCTTTGTATTTTATACAACATTAACATGTATTGTGTTGTAAGATATCATTTCATGAAAGCTCTGATTTATATGTGATTCTTTCTTCTCTGTAACAGGGAGTGTTCATTTGTTACTAAAACATACCATGCTCAGAAAGCTGGAGCAGTAGCGGCAATTATTACAGATAATGATGAAGGTAATTTTGAGAATCAGATTGATATGATTGAAGATGGCACGAAACGAGAAGTCAACATACCAAGTCTGTTTTTATTGGGTAAACATGGGTACGTAGATCACACTTTATAGTCTTTTCCTATGGTACCACAGGTTCTATGGTATCCCAGTATATACATTTTATTCGATAGCAGAGTTATAGTGCCACCTAGTAGCAGTTTTATTTTTAGAACCTATCAGGCGTGAGCCAGTGCTTATAGCCACTTGTCAAAATCATCGATGTTATTTGTGTCAAATATTTAATTCTATATAAATTCTCTCCATTTAACATCTGCAATTTGATATTCTCCCTCCATACAACCTTCAACTAAAATACCTCCAAAAATTTATTTGAATGACTTTTCAACTGCAACAATGTCTACATATTTTCTATTTACTTGCTGTCAAAACAAGGTCAGATAAAATCCTCTTTGGTTTATAAATAGAAATCTGTTGAAGAAAAAATCTAAGAGGTGAACATATGCCGCAATATCATAGTAACCTCCCCTTAATTTCAGTTCCAGGCAATGATGTTAAGATCCCTCGATTTTGAAAAAAAATAAAGATTTTACATGTACATTCAAACTGCCATGAAAATAACTTTATTTAGGTTCATTATGGAATAGGGATATATTGAATGCTATGGCTGTGATAGTTATACCGTTGTTGTACATTATGGATCAGGGATATATTGAAGGCTATGGCTGTGATAGTTATACCAGTGTTGTACATTATGGATCAGGGATATATTGAAGGCTATGGCTGTGATAGTTATACCAGTGTTGTACACTGTGGATCAGGGATATATTGAAGGCTATGGCTGTGATAGTTATACCAGTGTTGTACACTGTGGATCAGGGATATATTGAAGGCTATGGCTGTGATAGTTATACCAGTGTTGTACACTGTGGATCAGGGATATTGAAGGCTATGGCTGTGATAGTTATACCAGTGTTGTACACTATGGATCAGGGATATATTGAAGGCTATGGCTGTGATAGTTATACCAGTGTTGTACACTGTGGATCAGGGATATATTGAAGGCTATGGCTGTGATAGTTATACCAGTGTTGTACACTATGGATCAGGGATATTGAAGGCTATGGCTGTGATAGTTATACCAGTGTTGTACACTGTGGATCAGGGATATTGAAAGCTATCACTGTGATAGTTATACCAGTGTTGTACACTATGGATCAGGGATATTGAAAGCTATGGCTGTGATAGTTATACCAGTGTTGTACACTGTGGATCAGGGATATTATACCAGTGTTGAAAGCTATCACTGTGATAGTTATACCAGTGTTGTACACTATGGATCAGGGATATTGAAGGCTATGGCTGTGATAGTTATACCGTTGTTGTACATTATGGATCAGGGATATATTGAAGGCTATGGCTGTGATAGTTATACCAGTGTTGTACACTGTGGATCAGGGATATATTGAAGGCTATGGCTGTGATAGTTATACCAGTGTTGTACACTATGGATCAGGGATATTGAAAGCTATGCAGGAGTTATAAATTTGTTGTTCATGACACCTGACATTTTTACACTGTAGATTGCAACTTTTTCCACATAATCAGTGTGGGTTCAGGTAACACTTTCAGAGATGATAATGTTCCTCAAAAAGGAGGAACCCTCCCCTTTTCAAAGTTTTGCTGTAATGATAATTTTTTTTATTTCCCCATATAAAGCCTCCAAACTTACTACATGTATTTCTATTTCCCTTTTTTCACCTTTCATTTTTCTCATCACTTTAGATTTTCTTAAACCATCACTGACTTAAGTGAGAGATACCCAGTAATGTCAGATTTTCAGAGGTGAAATTTCATCTCCTGGCCTCACAGCTGTCTGACTAGATAGAGGGTAAATAATCTAGGATCTGCAGTTTGATTACCGTTGTCAGATTGTACAAGTGTTGTGGCACTTAGAAAGCCATTAGAAATACAGGTTACTCAAGCAAGAACACAAACACTCACACTAACATCTCTCCCTGCCTCACGGGCATGAGTGGCATATCACAGCCAAATCCCTGGATTTAAGTAGTCTTGCTGCTTATTAAACCAAACCAAAGCATGCAAGCAACCCCTTGTTGTTATTTTGAAACAAAACTGTATAAAGAAATATTTATTTGATTGTATTTATTTCTGTTTTAGTCACATGATCAAGATGGCATTGGAGTCACACAACATGAATGCAATCATCAACATTCCAGTTAACATAACCGCTATTCCTATGTCAACAAGTATGCAGCCACCATGGACCTTCTGGTGATAACATCAAACAGAGAAGCATCATCTGTGCCAAGCTATTTTATTATTTATTTTGTACATAATTTCATCATTTGGTGTTTCGGAGATACATTGTATTGACCTATGTTTTTGGTGATTTTATTGAATATTTATATGTATGCTTTCTGATAATCCCCAGAGTGTTCAGTTTTTTGTCATTATATAAGTCCCAGTTTTATGGGAGATACCTGTCATAACTGAGCCTTAACTTATTTTTTTAAAATATCAGCTGACAAAACAGAGGTGAGGATAATGTTATAATCTTATATTGAAGTCCAAACTTCACTCTTTGATAAAATGTTTATTTACCATATTGTTATACTGAATTTGTAATTATTAGGTATATTGACTAATAAAACATCTTATATTGATGAAAATGAAAACTTCCAATTTTTAGCTCACCTGAGCCTAAGGCTCAAGTGAGCTATTGTGATCACTCCCTGTCCGGCATCCGGCGTCCATCCGTAAACTTTTCATATTTTCGACTTCTTCTCTGAAACCACTGAAGGGATTTTGATGAGCAAGTGCTCAAGGTCCTTTACCAAGTTTGTACTTTTCAGCCAGATTGACCCAGGGGTGGATCCAGGGCGGGGCAGAGTAGGTCCCAAAAGGTACCCTCTTTAAAAATCTAGACCACTAGATGAATTGAAAAAAGGATTGTTTCTAAGTGATCTACATGGATGTATGATTCAAGTTTGTATTTTTCATAGAAATTGGAATATTAATTTTTGATGCGTTTTTGAGGTCTTTTGAGACTTTGTCATTTTCATTCATTTTTGCATGATTTCCTAAATGATCTCCCCTTGTATTCCCTTTGATGCATTTATTTAATACGTTTTCCTTGTAGTTAGGTGAAGAAATATTTTTGTGCAAGAATTTTGCCAAAATTTAATTTCTAGAATTTTTTATGAATTTCTTAAAACAGCAATATTTATGTTTCTTGGCCAGATCAGCCTATATGTACATATTCTTCTTGGTCTTCTTTCCACATTTGTAGATGGTTCTCAGGTGAGCGATTGAGGCCCTCTTGAAAAGTAAACATATTTTCAGCATACAAAGATCAACATAACAGTTAACAGAGGTAAATTGTTAGTGATTGCTTTCAGGAGTTATTCCCCTTTAGTGTTTTTTTCATATATATGGCTGTTTATTACTTATGGTATTTTGGATATTATCTTGAAAGTCTGGTTAATAAAGAAAAAATATTAGGAACAAAAGTACTCAGCACAAAAATGTACAAAAATGTCAGTAGATTGGAAATTGTCAATAGGGGCTTTCCAGAATTATTTCCCCAGTTAAGTGGATTTTTCTCTTGATGCTTAAAATGACATTTTCACAGCTGTCATAAATTTTAAATGATAATGTCTTTGGCTGTGTTGCGGTCCAAATGTTTTGCCGTACTTTTTAGTCACAGTGCAAAGTATGGGACACTTACAGACTATAGTTTAGCCTAACCTCAACAAATGTGTTCAGCCATGAATACTTTTGTCATGGCGCTTTAAATGGAGTTGGGTGACAATTAAAATCCATTGGTCATCTTGAAATATTTTGTAATGACATCAGAGGTGAAACTGTGAATACTTTTGTCATGGCACTGTAAATGAAGTCAGGTGACAAATTAAGATCCATTGGGCCTCTTTAAATACTTTGTGAAATAAAATCTTTTGGTTTGAAAAAGATACTAATAATTATTTACATAGGTGAAATGAGTTGCTGAAGGTGATATTAAAAGTATGAATTATGACAAATTTTGATTTGTGGAAACATTTTATCGTCATCTCTCTCCATTGTCATGTAGTAAGCATCCATTTGTCACGTTCATATGTAGATAGCTTGCTTAATAAATTTAAACCTTTTTTTTTGGTCCATAATACTTACAAACACACCCACGTACACATGGCTCAAGCCAGAGTTATGTTTTCCAATATTTACTTTTTTTTTTTACATTTTTCAAATTAGAAACAGTTGAAAAATTTGTGCACTTTCTTTATGAAGTAAATATTTACCAGGATAAAGTGTTAAAGATTGATATTTATAATAGTTTTTACAATGTTACATCTAATTTTATTTTGATTGTTTTGTGATAGCATAAATTAAGGTCCTGCCTCTTTTGGCAGGTGACATATATATTTTAGATATATTATGGTCAGCAACTGATTTTAGATTATTTAGGTCAGTAATTTCACTTTATGTATGTTAATTTTTTCAAAAAGCCTCTTTTGTCTTAGCCTACATCAATATTTAGTAATGTGGAGTACCAAAATGTTGTTGTTTTTTCTCAGGAGAATTTCATATTTCCAAAAGCCTCTTTTATCTTAGCCTACATCAATATATAGTAATGTGGAGTACCAACATGTTGTTGTTTTTTCTCAGGAAAGTTTCATATAAGTCACATAAGTCAGGTAGTTGTTATAAACAGTGAGTCAATAAGGCAGGTTAGACTGTTTATACATGTATATAGAATATATATACATTTGTATGTTTTTTCACTTTCAAAGGGCAGTAAAAAGTTAGATACTACAGCAACAAAGTTTTACTTATCAAAGGTTGAGATCAGCTCTCTTGTATTCCATGTTGTAACATCTACGTGTATGTGATAATCTTGCAGAAACTTTGCAAAATGATGTGATGTTTTTACCTTCTGAAGTATGCTTGAGTGTATCTAAATGTGACTGACATACTACTGTGTACAAAGACAATTCAGTGTCCTATTTATTGACACACAAATAGATTTATGTGCCTCTCTCAAGTGCATATTTGTAATTCAGAAAAAAATATTGGATTTATATTTGTAGTAGAATATTCATTTTGTATTGTGGATAGGAAATGCCAGTTTTTCCTTACATAACTGTGATATCTCTCTGGCAACAGCAAGATGAAGTAGTTGATGGAATTTAAAGGCACTTGCTCACATAATTTCATAAAATTATCTTTATTATTGTTTTTAAGAAAAAATATTTTGTCAACTGAATAAATAACATTTGTTGCATTGTTTTCAAATTATATTCCCTAAGTAAGAGCTATATACTCTTAAATGCCTCAAGTTCTTCATATAAACCCATGCATGTATTGACTAAATTATAACATTTTGATTACCGGTAATGATATTGTTATAAATCAATGTAGTTATGTTACTTGTCAAGTAATTACTGCAAATATAATTTTACAAAAGAATTTTGCACTAACTACCAGACATTTTGTGAAGAAAAACATGTAAAATTTGGTACTCATGGTTGTAAAGTATCACTATATATAGGTCTATCAAGTAATTGACAAGGCCATTTTTATTAAAGGCCTTTTTGACCTTTTGTTAGTGTACCAGCTTCTTATTGAATACCAAAATATGAAACTAGACACTAGAACTGATAGAAGAACTGATTTTTGGCATGTTTCTTTATTTTTATGGCATTGTTTATAACAATCTGTTTTTAAAAGTGACCTTAAAGTATGAATTTTGTAAATAATTTAATTACATGTATTTTATGATAGGCCTGTGTCTCCTGAAATCCACTATTTTAATTTTTTTTTTCAATTCTTAATTAAATGATTTATTTCAAATTTTTTTTTATCATAAATAAGAACTGTTTTACATGTGATGCTTATTTTGTATAAGGGAATTAACATTAAGATTTTTTATGAGTTTTCTCTAGGTTGAGGTATGATATTAATGCTCAATATTAATTATATATCATACATGTACTTTGTATCATAGTTTACACAATAAATGGAACTGTATTGGGAAGATTTCTCTGATAGTAATGTTTTAAGAGATTCATTTAATTGCAGTGTGAAGGCTTTTTCTCTGATAGTAATGTTATAAGAGATTCATTTAATTGTATTGGGAAGGTTTTTTTTCTCTGATTGTGATGTTATAAGAATTCATTTAGCTGTATTGGGGATGCTTTATCTCTGATAGTGATGTTATAAGAGATTCATTTAATTGGATTGGAATGATGTTATAAGAGAATGTATTGGGAAGACTCTTTTAGCTCACCTGGCCTGAAAGGCAACGTCTTTTTCGCCTATAAATGGGGCCAACAAGAGGGTGCTGAAATTAGTTAAAAATTCAGTTTTGTCAGATTTCAACAAAATTTCAAAGATAGTATGCCCTAGTGAATTCAGTCTAAAATTGTGGGGGAAAAGTGGCCATGCCCCATTGGGGCCCCATCCTGATGTCATTTTTTTCAATTTCCTCTATGCTCCCGCAATATTCCATTATAATGGTTTCTTGATACAAATTTGATTGTTTTTATGCATATGATGTCATATACACTATACATGTATGAGATTACTGATTGATATACTTTAAACAATATTTTGTTGTTATAATATAAATAGCATGTTAACAATACAAACAGATATAGGATTCTGAAACAATTTTTGAAAACTTACCATTACATTATTTGTGACAGCACATGAATTATTTTCTAGTAAGAAAAATATGCAATTGCTTGCATTATATTTAAAGTTATATAGCCAGTCAAGACACACAGGAGTGACAAAAGAAAGTTTTACATTTTAACCCATACAGGAAATGCAAATGCCACTTCTTTTAGCTCACCTAAACCGAAGGTTATGAATTTTTTAAGACTGCAAAAATGAAGGGGGGTGTTGGTGTTAATTTTCCACATTTTCGACTTCTTCTCCAAAATCGCTGAAGGGATTTTTATGAAACTTTACAGGAAGTAAGTACTCAATGTCCTCCACTGAGTTTGTTCATATCAGCCCAGGGGTGGATCCAGGGTGGGGCAAAAGAGGCCCCAGGGGGTACCCCTTTAAAAATCTTCTCCAGAACCACTGCATGAATTGAAAACTAATTGTATCGGAGTGATCTACACAAATGTATGATTCAAGTTTGTTAATTTTGTTGAAATTGGAAATTAAATTTTTTACGTCTTTTTAGACTTGAAATTTTCATTCATTTTTGTATGATTTCTTTTATTTTCTCCCCTATTTTTCATGATGATGCATTTATTTTATGTGTTTTACCTGTGGTTTGGGAGAAAGAATTTTGCTGAAATTTAATTTTTGTTTTTTTATGAATTTTTTAAGACTGCAAAAATGAGGGGGGTAATCTTCCACATTTTCCACTTCTTCTCCAAAACCACTGAAGGGATTATGATGAAAATTTATAGGAAGTAAGTACTCGAGGTCCTCTACTGATTTTTTTCATTTCAGCCCGATCGGCCCAGGGGTGGATCCAGGGTGGGGCAAAAGAGGCCCCATGAGGTACCCCTCTTTAAAAATCTTCTCCTCCAGAACCACTGCATGAATTGAAAACTAACTGTATCTGAGTGATCTACATAGGTGTATGATTAAAGTTTGTAAATTTTGTTGAAATTGGAAATTAATAGACTTTGTAATTTTCATTCATTTTTGTATGATTTCTTTCATTTTCTCCCCTATTTTTCAAGATGATGCATTTATTTTATGTGTTATACCTGTGGTTTTGGAGAAAATGCTTTCCTGAAAGAATATTGCAGAAATTTGATTTTTTATGAATTTTTTATGATTGCAAAAATGAGGGGGAGGGAGAGTAATATTCCACATTCTCAACTTCTTCTCCAAAACCGCTTAAGGGATTTTGATGAAACTTTATAGGAAGTAAGTTTGTTAATTTCGGCCAGATCAGTCAAGGGGTGGATTCAGGGTGAGGCAAAAGAGGCCTTGGGGGTACCCCTCTTTAAAAATCTTCTCCAGAACTGCTGCATGGATTGGAAAACTAATTGCATCTGAGTGATTTTTATGGGTGCATGATTCAATTTACTGTTTTTGGAATAAATTGGAAAACTAATTTTTATGATGGTTTTGACATCTTTCCCAGCTTTGTCATTTTCATTCATTTTCAGGTTTCCTCAACTCCTAAGGAGTCAGGAATTGCGCTCGGCGTTGCCAATGGCGATTTTTTACTTCAACTGGCAACAAAAAATTTCTTCTGGCGCCTCCATTTTATGGAAGTTTTATGCCATCTAGGTTACATAAGTCATTTATAGCATCCACTGGGACTAACAACCGTGTTTATAAACCACACAGAGGTATACTTATCGGATGAGTGCTGGGGGTAATTATACAACGACTGAAAGTGGTCAGGTACATGATTGTACAGATAAAGTGATTAGATCTAACCTGTATATTTAAACTTCCACATCTATAATCACTATCTGTATGTTTTGTCCCCTAAGCAGACTTAAAATATCAACATCAGTAATATTATGTTAAATTCATGCAGTTTTTGTATCAATCCTGAATGATTTTCATTAAAATATTTAACTGAGAAACACTGAAGCGAGATGATGGTGTCTTTAACAACATCCGCTCATCACACCATAAACCTATATATGTTATGGATGCATATTAAAATAGTGATGATTTCAATACCAAAACGATGTTTTATTTCAACTACATGATATTTTAAACACAGACAATAATGTCTTAATGTAACTTATTGAATTAAATTAAATAAATTTACAGTAATGGCAGTTAGCACATTTATATAACCTCAATACTCTTTTTTTATTGACTTTGAATCTGGCTCCAAAAATTGGAAACTGGCGACAGATTTTGACAGTTGGCGATTTTTTTGGCGACACAAATTCTCCAACCAGTGAAACCCCTGGGAGTGTTAAAATAATTTGTAAATAAGAGATTCCCGTACTTGTAAGATACCAACACAGTTCAGGTCAGCGATGTGGCCCATGAGCCTCTTGTTTATGTTGCATTGTATAGAAGAAAACTTAATGTGGTGTTAATATTCGCTATATTCCAAGTGTTGATAAATCCATGAATATCAATAACAAGGAAGAAGTTTTTGATAGAATCATATTTATACATATATATGATCACAGTAGTAATGAATGTCATGAGAGAGAAATACATGAACATCACAAGCAGTTGCATCACAATCAATTATATTGTTTTCTGTTAATTTTAGTTATGACCCCTCATCAGAATATTTTGACTTGACGACTGGAACATTATGACCTTACTACTATGAACATTGTGACCTTACTACTGTGAACATTGTGACCTTACAACTGTGAACATTGTGACCTTACAACTGTGAACATTGTGACCTTACTACTGTGAACATTGTGACCTTACTACTGTGAACATTGTGACCTTACTACTGTGAACATTGTGACCTTACAACTGTGAACATTGTGACCTTACTACTGTGAACATTGTGACCTTACTACTGTGAACATTGTGACCTTACTACTGTGAACATTGTGACCTTTCTACTGTGAACATTGTGACCTTACTACTGTGAACATTGTGACCTTACTACTGTGAAAATTGTAACCTTACAACTGTGAACATTGTGACCTTACTACTATGAACATTGTGACTTTACTACTATGAACATTGTGACCTTTCTACTGTGAACATTGTGACCTTACTACTGTGAACATTGTGACCTTACTACTGTGAACATGGTGACCTTACTACTGTGAACAGTGACCTTGTGTCCTTACTACTATGAACATTGTGACTTAACTACTATGAACATTGTGACCTTACTACTATGAACAGTGACCTTGTGTCCTTACTACTATGAACATTGTGACTTAACTACTATGAACATTGTGACCTTACTAATGTGAACATGGTGACCTTTCTACTGTGAACATAGTGACCTTACTACTATGAACAGTGACCTTGTGTCCTTACTACTATGAACATTGTGACTTAACTACTATGAACATTGTGACCTTACTACTATGAACAGTGACCTTGTGTCCTTACTACTATGAACATTGTGACTTAACTACTATGAACATTGTGACCTTACTACTATGAACAGTGACCTTGTGTCCTTACTACTATGAACATTGTGACTTAACTACTATGAACATTGTGACCTTACTACTATGAACAGTGACCTTGTGTCCTTACTACTATGAACATTGTGACTTAACTACTATGAACATTGTGACCTTACTACTATGAACATTGTGACCTTACTACTATGAACAGTGACCTTGTGTCCTTACTACTATGAACATTGTGACTTAACTACTATGAACATTGTGACCTTACTACTATGAACATTGTGACCTTACTACTATGAACAGTGATCTTGTGTCCTTACTACTATGAACATTGTGACTTAACTACTATGAACATTGTGACCTTACTACTATGAACATTGTGACCTTGTGTCCTTACTACTATGAACATTGTGACTTAACTACTATGAACATTGTGACCTTACTACTATGAACATTGTGACCTTACTACTATGAACAGTGACCTTGTGTCCTTACTACTATGAACATTGTGACTTAACTACTATGAACATAGTGACCTTACTACTATGAACATTGTGACTTAACTACTATGAACAGTGACCTTACTACTATGAACATTGTGACTTAACTACTATGAACATAGTGACCTTACTACTATGAACATTGTGACTTAACTACTATGAACATTGTGACTTAACTACTATGAACATTGTGACTTAACTACTATGAACATTGTGACTTAACTACTATGAACATTGTGACTTAACTACTATGAACATAGTGACCTTACTACTATGAACATTGTGACTTAACTACTATGAACATTGTGACTTAACTACTATGAACATTGTGACTTAACTACTATGAACATTGTGACTTAACTACTATGAACATAGTGACCTTACTACTATGAACATTGTGACTTAACTACTATGAACATTGTGACTTAACTACTATGAACATTGTGACCTTACTACTATGAACAGTGACCTTGTGTCCTTACTACTATGAACATTGTGACTTAACTACTATGAACATTGTGACCTTACTACTATGAACATTGTGACTTAACTACTATGAACATTGTGACCTTACTACTATGAACAGTGACCTTGTGTCCTTACTACTATGAACATTGTGACTTAACTACTATGAACATTGTGACCTTACTACTATGAACAGTGACCTTGTGTCCTTACTACTATGAACATTGTGACCTTACTACTATGAACATTGTGACTTAACTACTATGAACATTGTGACTTTACTACTATGAACATTGTGACCTTACTACTGTGAACATTGTGACCTTACAACTGTGAACACTGTGACCTTACTACTATGAACATTGTGACTTTACTACTGTGAACATTGTGACCTTACTACTATGAACATTGTGACTTAACTACTATGAACATTGTGACCTTACTACTATGAACATTGTGACTTAACTACTGTGAACATTGTGACTTTACTACTATGAACATTGTGACCTTACTACTGTGAACATTGTGACCTTACTACTATGAACATTGTGACCTTACTACTATGAACATTGTGACCTTACTACTATGAACATTGTGACCTTACTACTATGAACATTGTGACCTTACTACTGTGAACATTGTGACCTTACTACTATGAACATTGTGACCTTACTACTATGAACATTGTGACCTTACTACTGTGAACATTGTGACTTTACTACTGTGAACATTGTGACCTTACTACTGTGAACATTGTGACCTTACTACTATGAACATTGTGACCTTACTACTATGAACATTGTGACCTTACTACTATGAACATTGTGACCTTACTACTATGAACATTGTGACCTTACTACTATGAACATTGTGACCTTACTACTATGAACATTGTGACCTTACTACTATGAACATTGTGACCTTACTACTATGAACATTGTGACCTTACTACTATGAACATTGTGACTTAACTACTATGAACATTGTGACTTAACTACTATGAACATTGTGACCTTACTACTATGAACAGTGTGACCTTACTACTTGAACAGTGTCCTTACTACCTTATGAACTATGTTGTGACTTAACTACTATGAACATTGTGACCTTACTACTGTGAACATTGTGACCTTTCTACTGTGAACAGTGACCTTGTGTCCTTACTACTATGAACATTGTGACTTAACTACTATGAACATTGTGACTTAACTACTATGAACATTGTGACTTAACTACTATGAACATAGTGACCTTGTGTCCTTACTACTATGAACATTGTGACTTAACTACTATGAACATTGTGACTTAACTACTATGAACATTGTGACTTAACTACTATGAACATTGTGACTTAACTACTATGAACATAGTGACCTTACTACTATGAACAGTGACCTTGTGTCCTTACTACTATGAACATTGTGACTGAACTACTATGAACATTGTGACTTTACTACTATGAACATTGTGACCTTACTACTATGAACATTGTGACTTAACTACTATGAACATTGTGACCTTTCTACTGTGAACATTGTGACCTTTCTACTGTGAACATTTTTGTTTTTCAAGATGGTGAAATTTGATAATCACTGGATACAGAAGTCCATATATTTTATTGTCTACTCACACTTGTTGATTATTTACAATTACCTATGCAATTCACTGCAAGAATTTGTTAATAAATTGTTTTGATTTCAATATTTGTTTGTTTTTACAAATGACCGAGTATGGTATGAAGTGTAAATATGTACACTAGAATGCAAATTTAAGATGTGAAATTAATACATTGATTATTGAAAGCTCATACACTAAGCGTTTAACAGAGGGGAATAACTGAAAGTAAGTCTCAGTAGGGTGTGATCATGTGATCTCAATGGGAACTCATGATAGATCCTATACATGTATGTACTGTATTAATGTATGGTTTTTAAAATATTGCTCATTTGAGAAAGATTTAATATAAATATTTCGTGTGTTACATTTCCATACACTTAAAACCCCTATTGCGGTCTTGTGAGTTCTTGTTTACCTTGTAATAGACCTTGAGTCATTTAAAAAAGGTTCCACTAGTGGAATATGCATGTAAAATATGAAAACTCTGACCATTATGATTGAAAAGTTGTGGCCAAGGTTAATTTTAACTTAAATGAAAGATGTCATGTGACTTTGACCTTTGGGTCCCTAAATGTATACGTAGGTTCTTTTCATCATCCTGTATCTATGTATCACTATGAAAGCTATATCAGTATATGTTGAAAACTCAAGTTATCGTGTTACAACCAGTGTTGACAGAAAGATAGAGTGTTGTAGGATTCGTAATGAGCTTCTATATTATAATGTGGGGGCCCTAATACATTTCAAAACATCAAAACACATCTCAAATCAACATATTAATATCTCCCAATTAACACTACCTCAACCAGTCTTCCTAACTACAGCATTGAAAATAAACATTACAAAACAGGGTCATTTTTGAAGACTAAAAGACTAATCTAGCATCATGTGTGTGTTGGGTGATAATGTCTAGGTGAGATCAGATGACGGCAGGTAATACGCAAGGCTTCATTCAAAAAATAATGTACAAGGGTGTCCAAATATAGTAATATGTATAATATATGAACTAAAAAAACCTAAAGAATCTACAATAAAAATTCAGAATTTAAACGGCTAGGTAAGGCTTAAAATTGTGAAAAAGGTAGTTTAAAGCAGCATTAGCTAAGTTAAGAATATTTTTGGGGAAAGTGTAATAACCATGAAAAGATTGTATACCATAAAAAAAATCGCATGACAATACAATTTACCAACAAAATCAGTGCAGATGCCCAAAAAAAATCATCAATATTTTTATGTTTACATGGAACCTTTCCCCATTGTACTACCATATTTTTATATCGCATACAAGATTTCGTATGTCAAGATACTATCATTGATGTTTAAAACAATAACTTCACACTATTGATGACGTTCCACGATGAAAATGTGGATGTTTATGCAGCAGTTATATACAAATCAAAATGTCCTTGCATCATATTTAGTTATTTTATACTAATGTAATATTTCGCTAGGATTTTTCTATTTAAATTCTAAATTTCCAAAGCTAAGATTGTTGTCAATGATCTTTATAAGAGTGTGTACTCTTAGATAGATTAGGCAATACATTTAGGATTACTAGTTTGCCTTGTATGATACCACTTTTTTCTTTATACATTTATCATTTAATTCGAGCTGATCTGTCGAACTGATGAAGTCTTATTGACAAAAATGGTCATATTGAGCATGTGTGTTGCCCTTTTTAGTAAAACTATAACTTTGGTGCTATTAATAATACTTGAACATTTTCGCATTTCTACTGTTTATATATATTAACTATATCGATAATTTTCACTTTATTCAGCCGAGAGTATTTCCGTATACATTTGATAGGTCTGGGAATATTTGGAACCTCTGACTAATGACATCACAGTCATCACACAAAACCTGGTCCAACGGGAGACGTTTTTAACATTGCAAACGCCCATTTCAATGGAATTTGTACTAGGTTCGTTTGTTTGTTTTTTGTTGTTTAACGTTCCACTCCAGAATCTTGTATTAGGTAGAGAATATTTAAAACATTATTCAACAACTCCAGTAAGATATTAAGACTTTTACTCAGCCAAATGATTCAAAGTTTAAAATTCATGTTAGGTATTCCTAATTTTGAAGTGAGCCGCATAGAGAGTAGTGACTTCGATTGACACCTCAATTGTTGTTTAACATCCCACATGAGAATCTTTCACTCATATGGTGATGGCACTTACGGCCAATGAGCAGTGAAGGTTCTTTAACCTGCCAATACCTACTGTGACACAGCCATCATGTTGATGTCATATGAATCAAGCACTCTACCATGGAGCCACGACAGGTCTCTCGGCACCTCCGTGAGATTAAGCATATTGACACCGGCACAATAAAACAGATCCTTAAGTCTGTATTATATATAAGTTCTGCACTAAGTAGTACATGTATATGATAAATATGAATTTAGATTTTTAGTAGTCTACTAATATGTCTACGTGTTCCTAAATTGTTTTCTTTGAATTGCCAGGTTACATGAATGAGGATGGGGCCTCACAAAACTACTTTTTCCATCATTATCTACAATTACAAAATCATTTAATTTAGATTCCTTTTAGTTCTTTTCATAACATATTAACATCTGTTTGGCTAATATAATGTAATAGCAATTAGCAATAATAGCTTAAACTTAAAAAATATATGGAATGTAAGTTAATTCAATAACTCAAATTTTTTACTTAAATTATTGTCGTAGATTTGCTCATGAAAATCACTTTTTAGAACCCATTGAGATTAATCATCATTGGTGTCGTTATGAATATTTTCAAAGTTTCTAATTAATATCAACACATGCCAAAACTGGTATTTCCAAGTGCCGATTCAACCATACTAAGTGCCAATTTCCATATTTCCGAAGAGCCAAAATCACTTGATGCCAATTTGACCAGCAATACTATAAATAGAAACTGAAGTAATCAGACTATTTTTACGTTTTACTCAAATAGATGAATAAAATGACTAAATTTGGGTAGATCAGATTCACTTGAAATACATTTATCCCATTAGGATGAAAACAAATAATTACGCATGTCTACAAACTTTTCGATGTGAGGTTGGTATGAATATTGCCAGCAATACCTTTTTTTTTAATACATGCCCACTAATAATATTTATTATTTTCAAATTCCTAAAACTTTTAAACAAGCCAATGTGTGCAAGTGTAATATATAAGAACTTTGTATCTTTATATTTGGATATATTATCACTTAAAGAGAAAATCACGCCCTACCCACCGCTAATGCTGCTTTTATGTCCCTAAGCACCTGGGTATTAATAGACATCAAGATTCAATGTCTATAGCATAGGTCTACTATTTGGCATTTCATGGACAGCTTTTTGTCTTGATAAGAGCAAAAGAGTTCTACATAAAAACCAGAACTTCAAAATTACGTGGTAGCAGATATTTCAACTACAACAGTTATGATTGTTTATGTAGGAGATGCAACCACTTAAGTAATTTATCTCTTTACAACACATCCTAGACCGATTTCAACATTTAGTATACATAAATATTTCATAAGCATCAATGAGAGACGGGGGTTAACATGCTCATACAACATCTTTGTTCAATTAAAGCATGTTTCTTATAAATAAACACAGAAAACGAAATATCATTGTACTGAAGGAATTTATTCCACCTCAAATGTGTCAACACACCCTCTCAGACTCATTATCTTGCACACCATAAACGTTCACAAATCTTAAAGACATTTAAACCGTCAACTTATAGTTTGCTTTCCTCTTACTAACATTATTTCAGTCACAATATACTGCAATAAACAATGAAGCATCTATAATTAGCAAATACGGATTACCAATTTGTTCTCAGAATCACTTATTGTAAAGTTGAAAACGCCAGTGTTTAACATTATAAGATGAAGTGCTTTAACTTTGAAGTTAGTTCTATATGGTTTATAAGTTTATCATTTAATCAAATGCTGAAGCAGTCTACCAAACACACTGAAACAAAGTTACAGCTACATACACAAGATCCCTTCAGCTGATACTGGAATATAGGGTTACATGACATTTTGACTGACGATTAAGCTTAAGACTGAAGACTTGTACAAAAAATGCTTGAAAAGTCTACTGCACATAGACTGTTACACAGTAACTCTCATAAAGGGGTGGATTTCTTTTTATTTAAGATTTTGCTGTCTTGCAATATACTTTCTTCTGCCCAACACTTTCTAGAAGTGTTTTAAATAAATTTAAGTCAAAATTAGAGGGATGTTAGATAATTTTGATATCTATTGTTTTAATGATTTTGAGGTAATGATTTTGAGGATGATTTTACATTTAGAAAATAATTTTTTCCCATTCAGTTGTCATCTTACAACATCCATTTCAAGATACTGTTGTCCATTCCCATAGATCCCTGGTTATTATTTTATGTATGGGTGCATGTGGGAATTAAAGAGACAACATTTTTCAAAAATTCAGTGTTTGGTAACTCAGTAAAAATGCACAAATATTGAATATTTTTCAAGTTTGATATAGATTTCTGTTGTATAATTTTAAACACTGACATATCAAGGGGGGGGAGTGAACTGTTAAATGAAAGAATTTCTGTAACGTCTTAGTCACAATTATAACTTTATCAGAGACAGTGTGGTAGGCTAAAAGAAGGCCTGTAGCAAATATATCTACAAATCCCTGGACTATGGGGCTGAGACACTCACTCTTTTTTGTTACATACCAAATTTGATGAGAATCGGTCCCCTGGTTTTTTACATGAGAAGTTGAAATGTTAAGGCATGACAACATACAACAATTGATCCTCACTGATCACCCAAAATGACCTCATAAACACAACTTACTGTGTTTAATAAAGCAAGCATAGTGTAGTGTTTAACCAGAGAAAAGGCTGTTATCCATACTATTTCACCGTCAGCACCAGATTATGATATAGTTTTGCAAAATTTGATGAATTCTACAATGAAGAAAAGGAACTTTTATGTATTTCCAACAATTCATTCCATCTTAATTAATCATGAAAACTGGGGAGAAAAAACATTGAGGCTGGAACAATGAGAAGTTCATGTGCTTATATTTCAAATCAATACAGTATAAATAAGCAAGTTGGATTTGAACTCACTTTGGTATACCAACAGCAATGTAATATCACAGAAGATCCCAAAAATGTTTACACCAATTAAGTTCTATGAACAATAAAAAAAAGAATATGACAATTTCATCAAAATTAGGAATAAACTTGAGAAATGCTGACTACATCCATCAGAATTTGTCATTAATACAATAATAACTTGTCTGTTTTAAATACCAAATGCATACATACACTGTACAGTGTTAAAATTGTCAATTTGTATCTATTAAGAAGCAAATAAATATCTCAACATTTATCCAAATTTTGGATTTTATTAAACAATGAATTCTGATTAAAAGTTGAATTATAAATCCAATCTTCAGTGAGGCGGAGGTTCTCGATCTGATGTCTGTGATGTTGACAACTGCTTAAACATAGTTTTCTTGACAGCAGCAGGATTTACACGAGTGT
Source organism: Atrina japonica (assembly GCA_030159075.1). Lineage (NCBI taxonomy): Eukaryota > Metazoa > Mollusca > Bivalvia > Pterioida > Pinnidae > Atrina > Atrina japonica. The sequence goes on along the minus strand of BROG01000017.1, from coordinate 1,103,193 downwards.
CTCTATCCCTACCCCCTGATAGCGGGCGTCCAGGAAGAGGATGAGGGTTTCCTGCACCAGTACCTGCTCCTCCCAGACCAGGAATTGGGTTAGAGCTTGAAAGAGGATTGTATTGACCAGATGATCCTGAGATCAAGCCATGATATAATGGAGCTCCAGATTGTAAATTTCCTCGCAAATGTGATCCCACACTAGCTCCTCCCCCTCCTCCACTGCCACTTGTTTGCTGTGGTATCACAAACAGAGCGTGGTTAGATTTTTCAACGGGTGTTGGCTTGGCAACATGTGAACTGTTTTGTATACTACAATTTTGTGATACATTTAACACACTTTCCTTTGCTTCATCAGAAGCTGTTGGCAGATGCAGTGTATCACTCATAGAACCTAAGTCCTCTATATCTTCATGTATTTGTAAGTGTTCTGTCAAAGACGACAACAACAATTCTTGTATGAATATACTACGATCTACTCTCTCCTGCTCTAAATTCTGCTCTGATTCCTCCATCATATTCATACATCTGTAACAAAAGAATTACTGAATCATAAGAAATTTCAAAATGAATTCAATACAAAATAAATATAATTCCTTCATAATATGACAATGATAAAATCATGCAAAATGTGTTTTTCTAAGACTGCTCAGACACACTGGCATACCTGCCAACTTCTGGAAATGACAATGAGGACGATAAGGCAGGGGGTTTAGGGGGCCACCATAAGGTCCCAAAGCCCCATTAGTGGACAAGGGGACAAAGACACACACCCCCCAGATCAAAATTGATGGTACTTTTATAGAATTATTTTGCTTGTCCAGAGTTAAACTTTAGGTGTTTTTTTTCAAATTATTTCCTTTTTTTCTACATGCACAAAAAGTCTAAATAAAACACCAGGCAATCTTTTCAATTTTCAACAAAGTATAAACAAGCAAACACTTTCAAAAGTACAAAGAAGTACTTGTGAAGCTTGAGTATTTTTGGCAAAATCTGAATCTGTGAACAAGTGTGGGAATAGTTTCCCTGCATCATCAGTGCATGATCAGCCACTGAGGAAGGGAGTAAATGTTCTATGATAAAAACTTTGAAAAGTATTTCAGTGTTCATCACACTTACACCATCCTTGTCCGTAATAAGGTATTCAATGTATTACTAGCCGCCGAAATACAATTCTGATGGGTTTTTTTCCCAACATGCCATTGACACTGGTTTATAGGTCACCAGATGCATTGGAAAAATATAATGCACATTCATTACAATATGCATAGTTTTCTCCAATTTGTTATTCCTGGAAAACTTTTACAATCTTTCTTGAATTTCTGTTGGCAGGTATGCACTGGCACAGTAGGTGAAGTTTTTAACCAATTTGAATTTTTTTCATCCAGTATCCAATTAAATACATTTTTCCCCAAACTCTTATGTCACATTTAGACAAATTTCACATCATTTCATAACAATATATTTTTAGGGCACTTAAACATTTTCTTCATCTCCGATCAGTGAAAATAAACTTCTTATTTCTGATTAAACCTTTTCTTTCTGATTTATCCTTAAAAGTATCTAAAAACATCAATCAACATGGTCAAATACATACATGATTGTACAGAAAGGACAGAATATACAGATACTATTAAACTGTTTCCTCTGGATTTGTAATTTATTGGCCAAATCCAAAATTCATTGGATATATTTATATACCATATAAATGTATGCATGTATATGTATGTATGTATGTATGTATGTATGTATGTATGTATGTGTGTATTTGTGTGTATATATATATATATATATATATATATATATATATATATATATATATATATATATAGAGTTATACATGTGTGTGTTTGTGTTCAGGATTGCTTAGAAAAATATGTTAGTAAATTATTTCTTTCACTCTTACTCATTGACAGCAATTCCCCCCACTTGGTTGAATTTTACCTATATAGTTGTCATATAATAAGTTTTTTTTTTTTTTACAATGCATGAATATATTTATTTCCTGGATATTTAAAGATATAAATGACATGACTTTCATGAGCAGTTTTATAGTTTAATAACCCATAGTACTATAACTATTTTACATTACATTTTTTAAAGTCACATTCCAGGAATGTTATTGTAATTCTCTGGACGTTATTGTAATTTTTTACATTTTCACTAGAAAACCCCTCCTAACCGAAAAAAATGAAAAAAAAATGAAAAAAAATGATGATTTATTAGAGTCATTGGGGGGGATTCCGTAGGATTTCTGAAATTTTCCCTGGTGAACGAGTGGTATAAAGGGTGTGCTCGATTCCCCGTAAGAGTACTGTTCTGGCACAGTCTCAGAGCGTATTACAATTGAATGTACCACGGCAGGAAGTAGTTATTTCAAAGATGTCGATAAAAATGTACATAATTCACGCAAGTTTATGGCTAAATTTCCTGCCCAGAACAGTGTTCCAGAGCATTTGATTGGTGTTCCACTTGTCAGGATGGTCCTGGACAGTGAAACGAATATGCTCAGAAGAACATCACCATGTGACCGGCAACACCATACCTTTCATAAATACATCAATGTTTTCCACGTTCAATTAACTAATTAGTTGGAATAGGACTTTGAAAATACGACAAAAGTTCATACAAATATGCATTAAGAGAATACAGAAAAGTTTGTTTTACGAACATTACTCCTTGGAATGTGGCTTTAAAGTTCAACAGCCAGAGCGTAGTCAGTCATGTGAACATAAAAATCCATATAACGACAAATGAGTACAACTTGCAAATTAAAACTGGTGAAATAAAGATAAACTAAATTTAACTTAGTCATGGAAATTGTTATCATCTTCATCCGTTTTAGGCTAGTTTTAGTTATCCTGTTTACATTGTCTATTGACAGTGCAGAGTCAAACTGTTTTTTTCACTATGTGTTTTGAGAACTTAAAATAGAACTTATGTCCGTAAAACTGATTGATTAGAGAGGTTTAGAAACCTTACATGTACTCATACATGTACTTGTATGCAGATAATTAGAGGTTTAGAAACCTTACATGTACTAATACATTACTTGTATGCAGAGAATTAGAGGTTTAGAAACCTTACATGTACTCATACATGTACTTGTATGCAGATAATTAGAGGTTTAGAAACCTTACATGTACTCATACATGTACTTGTATGCAGAGAATTAGAGGTTTAGAAACCTTACATGTACTCATACATGTACTTGTATGCAGAGAATTACCTACTTTTAAGTGTATGATGTCGTCATTTTATGCCTAAGGAAAATTTCTACACGTTGGTAAGTACATAAAATTCGTATGCTACAAGTAAGTAAAGATTGTAGACTTTTTTGTTTAAATAACAACTATATTCTATGAAAACATGTTATGTATGCATTTCTTAGTTTGTATCTACACATTTTATCTACATATAACTCTCTTTTCTTTTCAAGAAGCGGGTCAAAAATTTAATAATCATCTTCTAAACCTATATCTTCTACGTGTAAGTTTACTTGTAGGTTACCAGTACCATAATCGTACACTTAAGGTTTCTAAATCTCTCCATTTTCAGTCAAATGATGATAATCTGAGTAGGTCATACCCATGAGGGACAAAATGAGCCCAATTAGATTTGAATGTTGGCTATAATTTTAATCACTATAACTAAATAACAGCCTGTCCGATCACTCAATATCCTCTAGTCTATTGCCATTTTCATTGCTATAAAACAATGGCATACATGAGCGAGTTTTTCTTAGTGTTTCACAGATAAGGCCTGTTTAATATTGCCTACAATATTGAAACATTTCTGAATTGCAGAAATCATAAATTTCCTTGCCAGATTGGAAAAATACTGGGAGAATGCAGAAAGCCCGACACCTGATATTTTTATCCACGATGACTTACCTTGAAAGTAAGAAAGGTGAATTAATGTTTGATGTATTATTACTGGCATCAACAAGTCCAGCTTGGCTGTCTGTGTTTGATCCAGTGGTAGAAGAGTTTGTCATATTGTTTTTACTTGTATCAACCTGACGCCTGTTAGGGAGACGTTCAAGTTGTTGTCTGAAAGCAGAAGTGAGACGTAGTTCAAAGTGAAGTAAATACAATGTAGCAATATGGACAATATACATACAATATATTCAACAATTATATAGAAGGTGAGAACAAGTGTTGTCAGAAGACAGCAAAGCTTGTTGGAAATGGGAGTAGATTCTCAAAATGTTTCTGACTCACAATAGTGAGATTTTAAGGTCTGGTCATGAGGAATCTATATGTGAAATATCAAATGTCAGTGATACAAGTGAACTAATGTCATAGCCCTTGTCAGTGATACAAGTGAACTAATAATTTGACTCTGATCCACATTTTAAGTTCTTATATACAATCCATTTTTCAAATTTAAAATCTGTTAGATATTTCACCTTTTAAGTTTTCCATCTGTCATTTTCAACGGATGTACAAATTAAGGTGTTTGTGGAAATCTTTTGTCGGATATCAGTTCTACTCAGTATCAAAGGTGCTGCTACAGTTTCCAGTTGTCAAACATTACATATTGATTTGAATCAGAGTGTGAGAGGCAAAAATGAAAACCTTATTTAAAATAATTTAAAAGTTTTGACCAAAATTGTTGGCAGACAAGCTCATCAAACAAACTCATATATATATATATATATATATATATATATATATATATATATATATATATATTTATATATATATATATATATATATATATATATATATATATATATATATATATATATATATATATATATATATCATATATATATTTATTTATTGATATTTATATATTATATATATATTTATAATATAAATATATATATATAATATATATATATATATATATATATATATATATATATATATATATATATATATATATAAAATAAAATCTTATTTTCCAAGTTCTGGCTTCAATTTCATTACAATGAATGAAATCATACCGACACTGTATTTTATACCTAGTAGACTGCAACTGCATTTCAAGTTGCTGTAATTGTGAAGAAACACTTTGAGTGGCTGGCGCTCGACTTCGTGCACTGGAAAGTTGTGAAAGAAGTTCTGCGATAGGATCCATTGTATCACGATTTCCTGGTGAAAGACCTGTTAAAGACGTCCCTCCTGACGAAAAGTGCATATTGGCACGTCTTGTACGAGTGCCACCAACACCTCTACCTGGATGAGGTATCCTCCGTACATGTCGAATTCCAGTAGGTTCATCGTAATACAAGTTAAGAAAAAATATAGACAACTGTATCAATGTAACAGCATTTGTGAAATTAAAATTGTCTTGTGAAACCAATCCATTTGAACTCCAGTCCCCCAAGACACAGAGGAACTCTCTAAGAGAATTATGTCATATTTGGTTTTGGAAATGTGGTCATTTGTTCCATATAATATATACATGTATATTATAATCATCAAAACCGTCAATAAATTATAACACATTAACTAAATGTTTTTCTGTTTAAGTACTCGGAAAGTTTTTGCAAATTGGAAAATTGTGAGGGCATCACATACTATCACCGATATGTTATATGATGAATGACCCAACAAACAGAGTTGTTTCGAATATGTAGATATATTGTGAGAAATTTCAAGCTTAGGATAAGGAGACAGCTCATTCAAAACAAGAGGCCGAATGGGCCTTGATGGTCACCTGAGCATAACTCCAATAAGGGTCGACCCGACAATTTCATCTCTATAGAAAAGTTTTGTAGATTTTTGCGTGCTGAACATTTTTGCCTGCATCAGATTCTTTCTATCTATCATACTTATTGAGATAATGTCAAAAAACAGCCAAAATACCCCCCATTTACTAAAGTGCCCCCTAGTGGCATGTTTATTGACGGATTTCATTTTAATTCACAAACTTTGTAGACAATGACTTAACAATTATGCTCACAAAATTTGAAAGTCATCTGATCATTGGTTCATAAGAAGAAGATTTTCAAAAATGTACCAAGTTTTGGTACTTTTTGGCCCCTTTTGAGGCCCCTATGGACCCTAGCCCCTTTTCCTTCACAAACTTTATGCAGCTCACATGGGGATACTTCCTGCCAAGTTTGGTTGAAAATGGCCCATTGGTTCTTGAGAAGAAGTTGAAAATGTTTAAAAGTTAACAACACAACGGACAAAGACATACAAAAAGACCATCGCTATATGTCACCTTGAGCCTATGGCTCAGGTGACCTAAAAAGTATAATATTTGATAGTCTTATGAGACATTTTCTGCCTTACTGACACTAGGTCACATCTTACTCATCTTGTACTCAAGATATCATATTGATCATCTATCACAAGAAGGCAATTCAGCAAAAATAACCCCAAAAGACAAATACTATGTTATTTTTTTAACTTTTCAAGCTCTGAGGGCTCATCTTTTAGCTTTCAGACATTATACATAGACCCTTTTATCTTGGTAGATTTATTATCATATCCCAAAAATTTAAAAGAAATTCATCAGACAAATAAGTAAGGTGAACAACAGCTGAATGCTAGTAGCTCAAAAGTATGTTCCCTTGGTATATCTCTTTTACCTTCTTTTTTTATTTTATAATTTTATAATCTATACATACTAGTAGTTGCTTGAAATATTTCCAAACTTGAGATGAATGTGGTGGCATTTTCTCCATTTAACTGTCATTAGCAACACAAATACAGTGACATCCGACCTTCTATTAAAATATGGTCTTAAAAGACAGGTGGTCTCTCAGAAGAAGGTTTTATTCAAAGGATTATTGAATGATGTGGTTTAAGAATGTGGTCTCATAAGACAGGTGGTCTTTTATGACAGTGGTCTCTCAAGACAATTTCTACTGTATAACTTTTGCATTTTGCTAGTTACAATGTAAAAATTAAGTATCCTTAAAACCTGTGCCTCTTATCCTTTACAAGACAAAATGTAAATATTGGTTCTACAATCTTACACCAATAAAGACCTACTTTATACAATCCTGGACAATATACAACTAAGACAAAAATGTCAAATACTCCCCAAGTTGTTAATTGTAACATTTGTAAAACCACCTAATCCAGAGAAACCAAATTCTTTAAGCAGCTTGGTCTAAATATGTGTAGTGAAAGGATATGAATTCTCCCCTTGGTGTTCTATGCTGTAGAGTGAGATGATCAGCAAAGTCATCTGTAACATAATTAGGATCGCCACCAGGATGAGCAGCGCATATCGGACATACCTGAAAAAAGTCAATGTTCTCAGTAAATACATCTACCGGTACATTATATTGGTCATTATTTTATTCTTTTAGTTTTAGTTATATCAATATTTCAGTTAATAACGTGTATCATTGTAACATTATTGATTATTGATCTTATTTGCACTAGGGGTGAATCAATATACCAATATATCGGTTCAAACCGGTATCACTAGTGCTTTCAGGAATTGTCCATATCGGTACACAAGACAGTCTTATCAGGCCTAAAATAAAATTAAGTTTGTTTGCTATTTACCTACCGAAAAGAAATCACTGCGACTCGGAAAATTTTACTGCCGTTTTCAAAAATATATATTTTTTTATTGACGATCTTTCTGGACGTTCAATTACCGTCACAACTTTAAACAGTATTAGTATTAACTGCGTCTCGATCTCTGAGAATATACATGTATATATTTTGACCATGGCGCTATTATTTATTCAATGAAACATCATATATTAACAGTATTTTATCCGAGTAGTGTAAAATAATGGCCAGAATGTACGTAACATGACACTAGGGGCCTATCAAGGAACTTCAAATTCATAATATGACCTCTTGTAACTCTTTGATATATTACCAATCCATCTACAGTATTAGGGCATGGATGAGTTCGCCGAACTTTCTGTCCTGATTTTAAGCAATTTTTTTGGGGGGTGTGGGTGTGGTTTGGGTTAAATCAGGATTTTACCCTAATCCCTTTCGAGATTCTGTCTGTCGGGGCAACACAACAGAATCTCCAAAGGGGTTTATTCAGATTTTACTCACTCAAAAAATAGCTTAAAATCGGGACATAAAGTTCGGCCTAAGCTACTGCTATATCCCAGAATGACACACATATTTTTTTCTCTACGAATATTATTTATAAAAATAGGAAACCAAAAATCCTGTATGATACATGTTTTACTAAAATAAACAATCTATGAAACACCTGTGTAAATTTATTTGATATGTTTCCTCCTTTCATGAAAGCTGAAGGGAATAATATTATAGCAAACATAAAATCGTGTAGACAGTTACATAAGAGTTACCTCCTGTTATATAACGTAATAATTTTACAAAAACAATATCAAATCTAGTAAAATGAAATCAATTACATTTATATACCTGTTTTCTTTAACATAACCCTGTGTATTTCTCTAATTTACATTAAAAGTATATTAAATGGTCCCAGGAAAAGTTATCATTTTAAAACACCGACTATTTCACTGCACCATCATGTATTTAAAATCATACTTAACAATCATACTCAATGGTGAAAAATGCATTTATTTTTTTTTTTTTTTATTATCTTTGTTGTTAACATGATATTTTAATCTAAGATTTGTAATGATTTTTTAAAAAAAAAATTCACTCGGTTATCTGACCTTGTTTTAGTAGTTGGCGATAGGTCATTCACTGTTTGTTTAATGATGATTTATTCTGCCGTAAAACATTTTACGCACACATTAAATTTCCTAACCATTTGAAAACAGCGGAAATTCAGCAAGTTTACCAATCACCTTTGAGTCACTTGACTGCCCTATCTCAGATGATTTACCTTTTGATATTTAAACTGATCAACCATGAAATATAGTCTTGACACCGGTAATTGGGGCAACTAACAGATTAAGGAACAAACGATATGGAAGGTTTTTTTTCACTAATAGAATATTTTAGTTGCCAGGCAATTTCGCCAATTTATCTCTTTTGGGGGGAGGAAGGCACTATTGGTGATTGACAGCATGAAAAAGGGCATGTCACCATGCTATGTTGCTCTAGATTCAACACTAGTATAACCCCCAGTGTAGTAAACCTAAGATACCTCTTGATTGTATTCTCAAGGATATCACACAGTGTAGCGAACCTAAGATACCTCTTGATTGTATTCTCAAGGATATCACACAGTGTAGTGAACTTAAGATATCTCTTGATTGTATTCTCATGGATATCACACAGTGTAGTGAACCTAAGATACCTCTTGATTGTATTCTCAAGGATATCACACAGTGTAGTGAACATAAGATATCTCTTGATTGTTTTCTCAGGGATATCACAGTGTAGTGAACCTAAGATACCTCTTGATTGTATTCTCAAGGATATCACACAGTGTAGTAAACCTAAGATACCTCTTGATTGTATTCTCAAGTATATCACACAGTGTAGCGAACCTAAGATACCTCTTGATTGTATTTTCAAGTATATCACACAGTGTAGTGAACTTAAGATATCTCTTGATTGCATTCTCAGGGACATCACACAGTGTAGTGAACTTAAGAGGCCTTTTGATTGTATTTTTAAGTATATCACACAGTGTAGTGAACCTACGATACCTCTTGATTGTATTCTCAAGTATATCACACAGTGTAGTGAACTTAAGATATCTCTTGATTGCATTCTCAGGGACATCACACAGTGTAGTGAACTTAAGAGGCCTTTTGATTGTATTTTTAAGTATATCACACAGTGTAGTGAACCTACGATACCTCTTGATTGTATTCTCAAGTATATCACACAGTGTAGTGAACTTAAGAGGCCTTTTGATTGTATTCTCAGGGACATCACAAAGTGTAGTGAACTTAAGAGGCTTCTTAATTGTATTCTCAAGTATAACCCACACACTGTAGTGAACTTAAGAGGCCTCTTAGTTGTATTCTCAAGTATAACCCGCACATTGTAGTGAACCTTAGTGGCCTCTTGGTTCAGATTGTAGTCTGAAGTATTACCCACACAGTGTAGTGAACTTGTATTCAGAACAGACGATACAATCTTTAATATTAAAGCCAGCCTAAAACTCCAAACCAAAGGTAAACCTATTTAATTTTTGTTTTATGAAATATGTAAAATGATTACTGTAAAACCTACCACTTCTGTAGAAGCATCCGCATGTTCTGCCATCACATGATCTTGTAGTGTGGTTTCTGTGAAGCCCATTTTTCCACAATATGGACAAGAAAACGACTGTGGTTGTTCTGCTGTTAGAGCTTCACCTTTATAGTATAACTCTACAGAAAAAAAAGATTTTGTTGTGTTTGTCAATGTGTTCTGTGAAAGAATACAGATCATAATAATTAACTACAATAATGAATTATTGGTACGTTAGATCTTTATTGTGATGTTAAATAGTATCCTTGGAATTTATAAAAAAAAATGCACTAGAGCAAGTGTATCAGAAATCAGACATGGGACCGCACTCTTGTGAGTCAAACACTTCCACTTGAAGACCAACAAAAACACTCTTGTGTTTAAAGCCACACTCCCAGGATTCAAATCATATCCCTTGGAAGTTATTTTAACATTTAAAAACCACTCCAAACAGAAGGAAATGAATTTTTTTTCAAAAATATTGTTGTATTGTCGTGTCCATTGGAAATCTTTAAATTTACTTTGGTGAAAAATGTGACAATCCATTTAAGGAATCCTTACAATGCTTCAGATATGATTGGCTGACAATCTAAAGTGTAGTAGGCCTTTTCCTTGTGTAGTATGTCAAATGCTTTGACCGCTTTACTGTGAGCCAATCAGCAAGAATATCAGGAATATTTAATGGAGTCAAAATATGTACATGAAAGTGAGTACCGTTACCTGGAATTCATGTCTGAAATAGTTGCAATTATGTTGTGACACAACTTTATGCTGATGAATTAATGAAAATAATAGATCAGATAAGCAACTGTCAGCTGCTATGAGAAACATTTAGTTGAATGGATCGATATGTTACTGTGAAAGTGTATCACCTCATGACCCTCTTGCTACAGGTACAAAGAAGCAGACTGATTTTACAAAACAAAATAACTTAAATTGGGGACAGAATTTAAGCCAAATGTAAGTCCTGTAAGGTTTGATCGAAGCAACATAGGCTATTATAAGGTTTATGTAGATCTGTACATGATGTGCTGATTCTAGCATAGACTATTGATCAAGGATATTTCGTTTTTGTTCCTATGCCTAATTTTTTATATCTCCTCATTTCCATACTATTTTACGAGGTTATTTAGATATACACACACTGGGTGTTTCTCATGATTAGCTAATTAATTAACTAGTATATACCTTAAAAAATATGACGAAAGTATATGCAAATAAATATTAAGTGCTTACAAAAAAGTTTATTTCTTAAACTAATTTAGAATGGTTTTCATTCTACAGTGATGAGTGATAAAGTTTACACAAAAATGTTTAAAATGGTAAGCATATATTATAATATTTTTCAAAATGCTTCATTAAGTACCAGTATAAATATTTCTAATGAATAAATCACTTTAGTACCTCCTATTACAAACCTATCATAATTCCAAGATTACCGGTGAAATCAACAGACACATTAAGGGACTTACCAAAATCATTTTTTGTTAAAATACACTGCATTGGATGATCTGCTGTATGTCTTGTAGTAGTAGCACCTGCTTCATAACATGTTGAACACAGATCGTAATCATAACAAATCAAACATTTGTATCTCTTTCCACGAAAATTACTCTTTAGACATGAATCACAGCTTACACCTGGAAAAGAACAAATAGCATTGTACAGGAGACACATAACATCAAAACAATCCATGTACAGTACAAAGTGAGAAATTAATTGCTATATCAAGATATAATTGATTACTTTCTTTATATAAATAAACTCTGAGATTCTGTTTGAAATTTCATACCCAGATCAAAAAGGTTGCATCCATATATGTGATTCATGACAAATATACAGTCATACTTGCCTCAGCAACCCTCATATAATGACTTACTGTCCATATTGACTGTATTTGGAATGCCCCTTGAGAATTACTATATATTTGGCTCTTATATAGCAACCGGCTGTCTTATACAACCAGCGACCGCTGTATATTGCTCGCAGGTTGTTATCTTACTTGCGTATAGAATTCCAAAAAGGGGTTTGTGTCCAACACAATAAAAACTCTGTAAGGTTGTATAAATTGTATTAACGTTGAGCTTGTTTACATGTTTCAGCTCCATGCAGAGCCGTCGTCAGAACAAATGTCGTTTGTTCTGAAGACAGCTTATGGAGTTTTTATTGTGTTAGACACAAACCCCTTTTTGGAATTCTTTGAATCTATTCTTTTGTGGACTCTGTATACCTTATTTATACTGTCTACCTTCAGGGATGTTGTTACTTCCACCCCCCACCCCCCCACTCTTTTTACTTGCGTATAGTGAATGCTTACTGGTAGAAGGGAGATAACTAGGAGATAAGTTTGTTCAAGCTCGTGGGCGAGAACTAATCAACAACATGGAGTAATTCACAACGTTTTAACAGTAACAACGCACATGAAGGTGTGAATTAACTCCCTGGGTGCTTTTTGACCGGGTGTTTTTACAACCACGAACAAACGATCATCGCTGACTGATTGAAGTTTTGTTTTCAATCGTCATTTATTGACCTACCGTAAGTTTTCCAGTGATAAGTACTTAATCAGCCAAAGATTAAGACTAAAAAGAAAAATTTATTGCTACATGTATATTATTATTTGTATAACAAACACGAAACACATTACTAGTTCAGTCTCAGTCTGAATTAAATACATATGGTAAATAAATGCCATAATGGGGAAATTAAGTAGGCCTATGCCTACTAGTAAAGGCCTATTAGTACTTTCCTTGTTAAGTAATGATGAAATCCAAAAACATTAATTATAAAATAGGTAAACATAAAATATGTCATTTCTTAATGTCCATACCGTAGTAGCAAACCCGGGTGTTCTTAAATCAGGAGTGATTTTATTAGATGTCGGTGATCGGTTGAGTAACACTGACGCTATTTTAAGGTAATCCATGTCAATTCATTTTTTTTGTTATTTCCGAATGTCTTGAAATCATTTATTTTAAAATTATTGACTTTTGAAAATAAAAATGTGGGCAGATATGCATCTTTATTGATATGGTTTCATAAATTTAAAAAATCTTTTTAAAAAGAGATGCAACATTTTGACACCTGACTTTTATATCCCTCTTATGAAATTGAAGGAGATAACTTGTATACTTCTTTTGCACTCATGTATTCAGCCACAGACTCGAAGACACACGTGTATGTGAATCAACTATCACCACAATTATACAATGTTACTATTTCTTTTTAATGTTTAATAAAATAGTAGGTTTGAAATGCCAGACTGTATTACTTTTTAAAACAATTTATCACATGTACACGTCATATTAGATTGGTGTCAATTTCAGGTGAACACTGAAAGTTTCTGAGTCATGTTTCTGTCCGTTGTGTTTTGAATAAAATAAACAATGTAAAATCTAGTTGAATTTAACGATTAAAATATTAAGATATTTGTCAACATTTTCGATGTTCTTTGTGTGTGTGTGTGTGAGAGAGAGAGAGAGATGTTAACATTTTACTACACCACTGTGACACCTATGAAATACAAAATAATTGTGTAATTTCTGTTGGAAATCAAATGTAACTAAAGTTAATCTGACAAGTTCTTTTTAAAGATGGACCAACAGTTACTAACAAGGTAAAAGTTTGACATGCAGCCAACGATGATTGGCACATCAATCGTACTTGGTCTTCTTGGGATAATTTAGCAAATCAAATTCAATGCTCTCAAGAAAAGAAGTTGTTGTAACTTTCAGTGTTTCGTGTCATAATTTTAGTAGTAGTACGATTAACAACAATTAAATCTAGTGAAAGGCAGAGTTTACTTATATGCATGTGTACAACTGAACATGACATTACCGAAGTGACTGTTATATTCTCTGACTAACAGTAACAAGACATGGGATTTACATCTTGTTTATTACCTGTAGGGTGCAAGGCTGTAGTGATAGTTAATTAATCTAGGCACCCCATGGAGAAGTTTAATCCAAAACGGTTCAGCTGACGGTGCCACACAGAGTTTCTCGCCATAGTGTAGAGTGAAATTTTGCATATGGTTACACTGTAGTTAGAAAGAGAATCACAATGTTTTTTGGTGTTTTTTGCCATCATTTTCACAGTGTAGAGTCTTTGACAGAACAAACACCATGTTTGTACTGTATTAGAACAGGGATTTTCCTATGCATATTTTGGGTCCAGTAACAAGAGCTTCCCAATGCAAAAATGGCTTGTATTTTCCAAAAGAAATATGCAAATATTCCCACTTTGGAATTTCAAAAATACATATATATATGTTGTATATTTTCCTAGTTTTCCAGACCATAATACAAAGTAAACAAGCAACTCCTATTAAAAAGGTTGTTCATTTGCGCTGTCTGCTTGATCTTTCATTTTTTGACTCTTCAAGCCTGATAAATCTGATGTAAATGACATAGAAAACACTGTACATAAAAAGGTTCTTAGTCTAAGCCAAATATTTTTGGCAACCACAGGTCAATCAGACCTGTGTGTAGGGCCAGTGATTTTCTGTTTCAGATTTGCTTCAATTCTGTTTTCAGTTTTGGTGAATTACGTTTTTTTTTCTGTTTTCATAAGAAAAAGAACTAAAAGCATACTTTAGATGAAAAATATTTAACAATACAGACTCCTAATCATATTTTCAATAGTCCGCCAGACAAATTCAATGACAGATTTAAATAGGGAGGTAAATAAAACATACACATGTATACGCAACACTGTATGTGTTTATGTTTTTATAACTTTAAAACATTTGATAGGTAACTTGTAAGTACTGTAGACATATACTCATATACATGAAGGTAACAAGTTTTATTGCAAATTGTAATTTCTAATTACTAATTTTTGCTTAAATTTTTCACCTGACTTACAACAAGCCTAATGTGATGTTTTATTTGGTGTTTTTACTTTAAATAAATTTATAAAGTAGATCTACATCATACATGTATGTGTGTTTTATTTTTATAGTCATTTAATCTATTGTATCAACACTAGCGTAATCTATACTACTTATTGTCACCATCCTCATAAAAATCCCATGGATACAAATCAACCCTGTGCCGATGTATTTTTTTTTAAATGGGAGAGCAAGTCTCCTCTTTTTTTACATACATGTGTCGTTAGCCATCGTAGCTCACTGTAAAAAATGTCAAGGTGTGAACATGTGTTTGTGTTGGTAACAAAAACCGGCTGTCAATCAAGCAGTATGTCGTAAAATGTTCGGATGGATTGTAAACTGTGAAATTTGATAAATTACAAAAATTAGTAAATTGAACTAAACATTATGAAAATCTAATTCAATATATCAAATTAAAGCTATTTTTTGTTTTAGAAGAATACGGATGTCAGTAGTCAGTACTGATGTTACGACAATGGAAATGATTTCCCTTATCTTTCGAAGTAAATGTCAGATTACAGTGTATCTGGCCAATAGATCTACAGGATAAAATATTAATGGATGCAAAATTATGTGATTAAACATTGTAAATAAACAAAGTAAATGAAGTTTATTACACAGAAAAGGCACACTAGTTCACATTTCTTAATTTTCACACTTAACAATTTTATTTAAGATTTTTCAAAAACACAAATTCTGTTTCAGATAGTTGTCAACATGAGTCAGAGGCTCTAATTTATTGAAACTGAATAGCCAAATGCATTGATGTAAGAGGCATAACAGACCATGATTTCGATTATGTAATTTCAGACTGAAGATGGAAAACGTTCCATTTCTGAATTGGTAAAAACTAATTGCAATATGCGAATGATTTGCAAGCAAACATTTGCCAAAACCTAAAAATGGTCCCATCTGCAAGTGATTTGGTCGCATTGTAGAGCGCTGTTATGAACAAGTGATGACTTGGGTTATAAAACAATCAAGGAAAACTATTACTCAAAACTGCATCAGTCATGCGGTCCGGAGATTGAGAGAACATCTATCCAAACAGATTTTTGTCAATCAGGACCCACGCTATTGGCATAGACTGGGTTTGGTGTTTAGACACTCCAGGGTTCATTTAAAGTTTGTGTCTTCTAAATCTTACCAATTAAAATTGTAAGAAATAAGGAAAATGTAATGAAATATGATAAATGAAAATCTTCCATCATATCTGAAAAAAAATTGGTGGGGTGTCATTAGGAACCCCTACCTTTGACTGTCCTCCTAACCTTTAGGCCTACTGCGTTGTATCATCATAAATTTTATTTCGTAGTTCTTACTTTTAGCTTACCCATTTATGATTTGGTTTCACTTTCGAACAGGAAGAGTTGTCAAATATGGTTCTGTGTCATCACTTTTGGGAAAAATTCTTAATTATACAATTCATTACATACAATAACTTCATTAATTTCATATAAACCTAAACGGGTAAGTGCAACACCACAAGGAAACAGATGAGTAAACCGATTTACAGGTTGCCATTTTGGATTTACAAAATGGAAAACTTACCCTCATGACGCGACATTATAGCAACAGCTTACACAATATAAATGATTTTCTTGGTTTTTTAATTTCTGTTTTAGTGTTCATCAAGTTTAAAGTGTTTGTATTTTCCAGTCTTGCATTAAAATATCAGTTTCTTCTTTCGGTTCCAAGGTTACATTCTTGGCAAAAAGGCCCCATGATGACGTCACGTGTTTTCTCGAACACGGGCGAGACTTTCTCAGGATCATAACAACAAAAGCCGACTAAGATGCAATTGTATTCCATATCACCATAAAAATTCAAAATATTGTTCAAAATATCGTAGATAAAATTTACTTTGAAATCAAAATGAATAAATTCATCATAGTCGCCCGAGTGATTTTACGATAGAAAAATATATGGGTACCCAGAACCCGAGTTGCTATACATATCTTGCCTCGTAGGCGAAATAGCATGTATTGCAATGAACATCTTTAATCAAAGTACTGAAAGTACTGATACGAGTTGATGATATGAGGTATAATACATTCAGTATACTGAAAAAATATACAATGTACATTGTGTACACATGTTTGAAATATATTTCAGGTTAATTGTTCCACCAAGCCTTTATCTATTTTGCTTACCAAACTTCTAACACATATTAAACAAGGTCTTCAGAAGTACTGTATAACGGCTTACTCAAGAAGCGGAGTCAGTCAGGTGTGGATCCTTAAGAATTCAAAGGAATTGTTGGAAAATTTAAAAAAACTCAAAATTTCAAACATATCACAAGCATCAAGTCTTTTGATTTTTCGACCCTTTACACAACAATCCCCCATCAAAAACTCAAAATTAGATTAACATTTATTATACAAAACTCTTGTACACCAAAATGGAAATCGCAGATATGAATATTTGGTGTTAGGTCACGAAGAACCTTTTTTGGTCTAGGAACACTCTGATTCCAATAACAAGTACACTGAAGACGATATTATCAAGATGCCGGGGTTTCTAGTAGACAACATCTTCGTGGTTTTTGCGGGAAAAATTTTCCAACAGATTGTCGGCATTCCAATGGGTAACAATTGTGCACCTCTATTGGCTGACATATTTTGGTATTCATATGAAGCGGAATTTATACATTCTCTGCTCTCCAACGGAAACAAATAGTTAGCATCTCGGTTCAATTTTACTTACAGGTATATCGACGATGTTCTGTACATAAATAATTCAGAATTTCAATATTACCTCGACTATATGTATCCTGTTGAGCTAGAGATCAATGAGACGACAGAGAGCAACACATCTGCTTCTTAAATAGATTTACTCCTGTCGATTGGCAAAGACGGTCAACTTCACACATCCCTCTATGACAAACGAGACGATTTCAATTTCCATATCACGGACTTCCCGTTTCTAAGTAGTAATATTCCATCTTTTCCTGCCTATGGCGTTTTCATTTCACAACTTATACGTTATGCCAGAACATGCTCTTCTTATGAATGTTTTATTCTGAGAGCTAAACGACTAGCCAATCAACTACTTACACAAGGTAACCTTGTTGAACGCTTGGAGTAGTCGTTTAAGAAGTTTTATGGTCGATACGGGGATCTTGTTAAACATTATGAAGTCTCCCTCTCAGAGATATTAGATAGTATCCTGGATCACTGCTTTTCATCGAACTTGACCTCATCACCAAACTTGACCTTTTTACCGAATTTGACCCGCTCATCGAACTAGGTTTCCATGGAACATTTGCGACGGATGTGGCATGCAAGCAAAAGACGCCGACTCCGTCCGGACACCTGGTCTTATCCTGTTTAGGATTCGTAATTGTTCTTCATGTTGAGACCATTTGCACATCTTATTCGCCGTGTTATAATGGACTTGAGTTTTGATTATTGATTGGTACTTCTTCAATTTTACCTTTAATAAAGTGTACCACTGTCATTTACTGTCAAAACATATGACATCAGCCTTTTTACTAAATTTAGATGTAGATAAGCATTTTACGAAAGCCTATTGAGGTAAACTAATTTTTTTTAATAGAAAAAAGTCGTTATAACGAGATTTTAAAAACTCGTTATAGTCGTTATTACGAGAAATAAAAGTCGTTATTACGATAAAAAGTCGTTATAACGAGATAAAAAGTCGTCATTACGAGATTTCAACAAAGTTGTAATTACGAGATTTTAAAAAGTTGTAATTACGAGATAAAAGGTCGTTATTACGAGATAAAAATTCGTTACTGCGAGATAAAAAGTCGTTCTTACCAGAAAAAAAGTAACGACTTTTTTATCTCATTATAACGACTTTTATCTCGTAATTACAACCTTTTTTTAAAAAAATCTTAGTTGACCTCAATAAGCTTTCATAGCATTTAGAGTAATTCATATTGCTACCAAAACTATACCAGCAGAAAAAAAGAAACTGTGAATACGCGTGTGTGAGTACTCAATTTGTTAAATACAGCGTTCGATTCGCCTTGATGGCCAAGCCACGCTTTTCTAATATTTCGAGCCTAAGCGATTAGAATTTATTGCATTCGTTGACAGTATTTAATGTATTGAAACTGAAAAGCATTGGTTTTAGAAATAAATTTTGACTGAGAGATACCTTGATTGCATGATTGAAAATGAAAGTTTGCGTGCTATTTGGGTGCTGGAAGATAAGATGTCTCAAGGCAATGTGGCAAGGCAGTTTTAGTTCTTATTAACATTCTAAATGCTTTGTCGAGACCATATCCGCAATCTGGCACCGTTCGGGACCGCCCACGATCAGGACGCCCGCTTGTGACGTCACGTCGGCAAGATATGTATATACGGATGCCACATTTGAGAAATCGATTCTAATCGGCTTTTTTGACCGCTAGAAGCATCCCCGGGCATTGACGGATAAGTCCTCGTACCGTAAGGAACCGTAAGGATTGCGAGCGGCCAACAACGTTCTCAACGTCCTGATATCCATCATGTTCCGCTCTGGCGTTACCGTGTTGCGAGGTTAGCGTGGTTAGCGTGGTTTCAATAACAGAGATTGGGCGAAAGTTCTGTTTCGAGTCGAGCTTTCCGAGGGAGGAAAATATGCAATATCACCCTCTCATGAATGTAATATTTATTTTATTATAACGGGTGTCATATTTGTTTGCTTTAACACTTTACATCTCATCTATTATCCAACAAGCTTAAAAATACAAAACAAATAGCCTACAAACGTTTTGGCTACGATGAAAATCTCTCACTGGGACGAACCATACGCGCATAACGTTGGCGCATGTGACATTTTTGGAATGTCTTCCAGGCTAATTGGGACGAACCGTACGCGCATAACGTTGGTGCATGTCATATACTTTGAATGTCACGCTGGCCTCCTTATGTTTGTAAATTGAGCGGGTGACATAGAACATTTTTTACATTTCTATCATCACGAGATTTCAACAGAAGGTATAATAATGCATTATATTAAATAATGATATGCATAATGCAACATAATATTTTGTATATGAATCTAAATTGAAATTACTAAACTACACCGTTTTTCTTTTCCACTAGTATATATACTATTATTGTCAATTTCAGACTTTAATCTAGTTTAGATTGATGTATTTTCATATATTGAAATAGATGTATATTTTATACAACTGTCATCTATCATTGTTCCTCATACCATCCAAGATTTAAAAATAAATATTTTTAGTTAAACAAAGTCATCAAAAGTGATTTAGTATAATTGTTTACGTTCATATTTTCATACACTATAAGACAAGATTAAAGCGATATAAGCTGTTACAGTGACTAATTTTGTCCCCTGACATATAGTCGAGAATATGATAAAATGTGTGTTCAAATACATTGTCAAACACGTAAAAAAGATCTTCTTTTTGAAGTTTTTGTTTTATTAGAATTTAGTTGAATATATATGAATATTTGAATATACTGTATATGAGATAGAATATCACATAAAATGGACATGTAAACTTTTTCACCGACGACAGCTCATATCGCCTTAATGGAAAGCTAATCTAAGACAGGAGATACACATAAGTGTTTGCAACTTCCAAGTGATGAACAAAGAAATGCCAAACAGCGGTACGGTGATGAGATGAAGAGACGACGACAAAAACAAACATTCAACCACAGACAGATGATATTTCATGGCAACAGAAAATCCCTAGCAACTGGTGAAACTACGGATCCAATAGCCACCAACAGTTGAATTTTAAGAAATATTGGAAAGGGTTTGACGATGACGGTTCAGAGGTGTTGAGGGTGACAATGGTAAGACATGTAGAAAAAAAGCTACAGATAATTTATGCACTGGGAAAAACACAATAGAATGTGGACAAGAATTCACTAAGGGGGAATTTGAAATAATTTCTTGTCAAAACAGTTTGTATACTTAAACCATGGAGAAGGTAACAATTCATAGACATTTTTTGTGTTTTGTTATACGATTTAATGAATAAACTATCATGAAATCATAATAATATGCTGTTCATTCTTCAACTGTGCTTAATTCATCATATTTCCTAACGAAGCAGTATACGAAGACGAGTAGTGAAGAAAAACATCGGCTTCATGATTTGGTAAAATGGAATAGTGGAGAGAAGAACAGAGAGAGAGAGAGAGAACAGGAGAGAGAGAAATCTTCGGAAACCTAACGAAGCAGTATACGAAGAGAGAGTGAAGAAAGAGAAGAAAATTGAGAAGAACAGAGAGAGAGAGAGAGAGAGAGAGAGAGAGAGAGAGAGAGAGAGAGAGAGAGAGAGATAGAGAGAGAGAGAGAGAGAGAGCGCAAATCAAGTCCAATCCTTACACGTTTGTAAATAAAACTAAGAGTGACTCAAGATCAGGAAGTTTGGAGTAAAACAGTTTGTATACCTAAACCATGGAGAAGGTAACAATTCATAGACATTTTTTTGTGTTTTGTTATACGATTTAATGAATAAACTATCATGAAATCATAATAATATGCTGTTCATTCTTCAACTGTGCTTAATTCATCATATTTCATAAGGGCACCCACAAACAAAATCAGGGAAAAAACGTGACATTTGATACCGTGTGTATTTCAATTTATCGCTACATCGCCGCTTCATGTCATACTAATATATACTATAATGGAATAGTGGAGAGATGGAGGAACAGAGAGATGGTCTGAGGAACAACAGGAGACTTCGACAAATAGCAAATCTTTGGAAACCTAACGAAGCAGTATACGAAGACGAGTAGTGAAGAAAAACGGGATTTGGTAAAATTGAGAAGAACAGAGAGAGAGAGAGAGAGAGAGAGAGAGAGAGAGAGAGAGAGAGAGAGAGAGAGAGAGAGAGAGAGAGAGAGAGAGAGAGAGAGAGAGAGAGAGCGCGCGCAAATCAAGTCCAATCCTTACACGTTTGTAAATAAAACTAAGAGTGACTCAAGATCAGGAAGTTTGGAGTGCTCCAAAAAGAAATAAAACATCATAGAAACACGCACACAGTGATGGATAGAGTAATAGGGAGTTTGGCTAGCTACATAAAAAAGAACCAACATATTGTTTAGATGAGTCAGAACTAAACGTCCAGAAAGTAACAACAACCATAAATTCTGCAAAAACAGTATTGTTGATTAACGTCCCACTCAAGAGTCTTTCACTCATATGGAGACGTCACCAAATGCCGGTGAAGGGCTTCAAATTTTGGCCTATGCTCGACACTTACAGCCATTGAGCAGTGAGGGTTCTTTAACGTGCTGACACCAACTGTGACACGGGACCTCGGTTTTTACTGTCTCATCCGCAAGACAGGAAACCAACCTGCCGCCGGCTGGACTCGAACTCACGACCTCACGATCAAGAGTTGAGCGCGCTACGGACTGACCCAGCTGCAAGAACAGCGTCAGTACGGTAAGCAAACGCAATCCAGTACAAAGTTTACAAAAACTGTCCCAAGCTGACAAAGGAGTTGTGTAAACTGGTAAAAGTAGTGTTGAGTAGTGGAAAGCTTCCAGGAAATTGACTGCGAGCAGAAAGGTTTCTTGATTCCCAAAGAGGAATGCTGCAAAGGTATTAAACAATTCCGGGTCATTTCGTTGTTGAATGTGGAATGAAAGCTTTTTTCTTAAAAGTCGGAGTGCTAGTAATGTCAGAATGCCGATGCGTTTTACAGAGCGAATTTTGGAGTCTAAGGCAAACAGAGGAGCTCTCAGTGTTATGTTTAGCTAATGCATATTACAGTATTTCACACAAGCTGATTTAATCCGAATTTGGAGTAGATGCAGATTTCCGAAACAAATGTAAGACCCCCCCCCCAACCCCAACCCCCCCAAAAAACCAACAACAAACAACAAAAAACAAAAATAACAACTACAGGTTCCCGGGGCCTGTATAAGTCACCTGGACTTAATGACCAAGTTTAATTTCAGTTTGCAAAGCAGTTTCAGATGTTTCCCATAGAATCCAATGGTAATTTACGTCACCTATTGGAAACCTTTTTGGATGGGATGTGGAACTGCTGAACACTAACGGGGACCAACCAAAAACTATGTGACTAATTTTGGTTCCAACTGGCTTGGTGGTTTCAGAGGTCGAGAAAATCTTTGAATGTGTTTCCCAATTGGTCGAAGCATAAGCACATAATAAATTGTTGGATCAGACAAATCTGAGCAATCTTACTAAAGGACCCAAAATGCATCCTTCCTGTAAAGTTTCATTCAACTTGGTTCATTAGTTTTAGAGAAGATGATGCAATTATGATTTTCTTACAGGGTTCAATGTTAAACTGCACTGACAGCCATGTTTTTTGGCAGATTGGAAATTATTTTTGCAATTTTAGTAAAGAACCTTCCATACATCATTCCTGTAAAGTTTTTGCTTAATTTAAGCGCCCACCTGGCTCCTGAATTTCAAGGGTTAATCTGCAGCTCTGCTATATAATAAAAAATAATGTTTTGGCGATATAAGACACAAATGACACAACTCTTTCAATTTGACATTTCTACTGCAACAACCCTAATTGGATCATGATATGATTTAGGGCACATGGAGACTTTAGTAGTTTTCCTATATAATATTCTTTTTTTTTGTCATAATTTTCAGCACATAAAACCAAAAATAGAGAAAATTGTCAAATTGGGTTTGAGGAGCATGTGCTCCATAAAACTGCTTGAAAAGAATAAATTTTAGGATTTTAAAAATCAATCCACCAGAAAAACACCCTTTGATACCCCATAAAAAAAAACAACGAGAGACCAAAACAAGGCGGCAATGACACTTTAAGTATCAGAGGCCAGGTCAGATCAGTGCGGAATGGACAAAGAGAAGTGCAGTGGAACAAGCGGAGAGGAGGATATAAACACAAAGACGTGGTGGAAGTACTATTAGTGAAAATAGGAACAATGTCACTCGGCAACATCAGTCAGCCACTCTGGGAACAGAGCAGCGAGAGAGAAGTTGAAAATGGTGCAAAGGAAAGTGTTTCAAATGGAAGAAGAAACAAGATAGGCAGTGGTAATGAAATGACAAGGACAATCTACCAGATAGGAGATAGCAAGACAGAAAATGATTACATGGACTGGTGGAGAGCAGAGGATCAGCTTTCTTTTAAGATCGGTGAACGTTATGTTTCCATCACCAACAAATCTAAGAAAATGGGGACTGATGGAAGATCAAGGCTGTAAGTTACATGGCACAGGTAAATCCGGAACATGTCGTCGTTTCTTGTAGTACAACACTCAGAGCCGGACGATTCACATAGAGACATGCCCAATTGTTAAGAGAGATGACGGCTATTCTACCCCTAGATAGGAGAAGGAAGACAGCAATGGACTGACGACACAAGTAAGAGGAGGGAATGAGTCTGTGGTGAGGCTTTATATCCGTATCCCATAATTATATGCTTTTCTGTCCTGTGGCTACAACTTGTGATTCAGTACTGTTGCTGGTAGTAATGACTGTGAGTTCTTGCCTCATTTTCTGTAATGTTGATAGGAGGACATCTCGTAGCAATTCCTTGCATCCACCTCATTAGGGTTTTTGAGAACGTCGTCAAATTCAGCAGTCCCTTCGATGTAAGGCACGTATATAATTATGCTAATTATTATGATGCGTCCGAGATGATCATTTATAATCCATGCTGATGAATACTTGGATTCAAATGATATCTAACACTGAAATTCCACTTTACATTATACCAGTCCTTACATATTTAGACTCGACATCTTTTCGATCACGTCATGACGAGACTCTTCATTCTCTCCATAGGAAGAGGCTACTGAGTTGATGAAGCATAGTACATAGACCAATGTCGTCCAATATCGGACCATTCCCAATCTTTTAAACAAATTCCACCGCAAATTATTGAACGTGATCGCCGATAGTATGAATCTGAACTATCCAAAACTGCATGGTGATGGGGTTTTCCCAGTTATGAGGTCTAGAGTGAATGAACATTGATTAGATAGTGGGATATTCCCCTGATAGCATAATTAAGTTGTAAGTAATGAAAACCTTATTAACGTTGCTAGTTGCCTATTTTTTTCTGAGATATTGAAATTTACTGTTTGTACATGTTTCATACGGTAAACACTAAGCCTATGTAATAAAAACTCCAAACACTCACCCTATGCTGGTAGTGGTTTTCTGACTATGTTGACTCTTCGAGCTCCGGATCGCAAATGAGCTCTCAGAGGTCTAACTGAACCTATACTCTAGTCATGTGACTTATTTTTTTGTCTTCTGAGATATTTGTCATTTTAATGCATGGACATTAATCTAGCCCTGTCTAATAAAAAATGAAACACTCACCCATGCTGATAGTAGTGGTTTTTTCTTATGATGGTAACAACCCGAGCTTCGGATCTCAAATGAGTTTTCACAGGCTTAACTGAACCTCTCTCTAGTCACATGACTTATTATATTAGACTTTCATCTAATGAAGTGAAAACATCATAACAAAAACACTAATGAAATAAAACATTTAATGGTGAATATACACGGGTAAGTAGTGTTTAGTCACTACAGATTAACACAGACACAAAACCTGCATACCTTTAGTTAAGGTTTCTTTTCGAATAAGTTGGGTGGCCCTTAAAAGGGTCGTTGATTGCTCCGAAAAGCTGAATAAGAGAGAGAGACTCTAATATCTGTCGAGTAGACGTCGCCAACGACGAACTTTCTTTTTCTATCATCAGTCGATTTATCTCGGCCTTATGTTGTCGAAGATTGGCTAATGCTTCCTGAGCTAGTACGTATTGTACAGGTACTGGAAGTGAAGTGTCAGGTCTAGGTGGTTCCATAGAGTTAATGACGTGCGTGTTCCTATTGATTTTTTCCTCGTCTAGACATCTGGCCACCTGTTTTTAACATCTGGCCACCTGTTTTTGACATCTTGACACTTGGCATCTGGCCACATGTTTTTGACATCTGACCACCTGTTGTTGACGATTTTTCAAGGACTAGTTTCATTTTTTTTGTCCAGACATCTGGCCACCTGTTTTTGACATCTTGACACTTGGCATCTGGCCACCTGTTTTTGACATCTGGCCACCTATTGTTGACGATTTTTCAAGGAAGAGTTTCATTTTTTCCGTCTAGACATCTGCCACCTGTTTTTAGACAAATACTGTCACTAGTTTTTAGTTTTTCTAATTCTATATGAAATCAAAACGAAATAAAAAAAATTCTAGTTTTATGGACCAGTAAACATAAAAAAACAGAATAAAACAGTATATATGTGTGATAATACTTCTTTTGAGTATCTATACAGTTATTTCCTTTTCGAGCCGGCCTGGCTCAGTCCGTAGCGAGCTCGACTTTGGATCGTGAGGTCGTGAGTTCGAGTCCCGCCGGCGGCAGGTTGGTTTCCTGTCTTTCGGATGAGACAGTAAAAACTGGAGGTCCCGTGTCACAGTAGGTGTCGGCACGTTAAAGAACCCTCACTGCTCAATGGCCGTAAGTGCCGTGCATAGGCCAAAATTTGAAGCCCTTCACCGGCATTTGGTGACGTCTCCATATGAGTGAAATATTCTTGAGTGGGACGTTAAATAACAATAAACAAACAAACAATTTCCTTTTCATTATAACTACATGTATACAGTTACCGATTTGACAACGGAAGCATACACACACAGAATGGCTAATTTACCGAACTTTGATTTATTGTTAAATGAAACACAAGAACAGGCGAGAAGTCAAAGACAGGCTCACCAGAGAGATCAACGGGGTGATGGATTTAATGCAAAATAACCGATTATAGTGATTACTATGAAGTAGACAGCCTGAGTGAGCGTAAATCACGCAAATTCAAAACGGCCTCGAATGTGTACCAAGTCAAGTTTAAGCATTTTTCTAAAGATGCCATACACTTGGTATCAGAGGTAATAGATCATATGTTGATTTCTATCAAGAACAAACAACAATGTGAAGATCGGGATAAGATGCGAGTCAATATATATCATCCATCTTTAAAAAGTGAAGTGTGAAGTGAAGTAGAATTAACGGACGCTAAAGACCTGAATGCTGATATACTCATGGAGAAAATTGAGAAAGTACAACAGAGTAATGAAAATTTTAGAATTGAAGATGGGTCTACCACCCTGTCAGTGATCCATGTCATACAACCTGTAGGTAGCGGGGGTGGAAAACGAAAATATCATCTCAGTGTTGATAAAAAAGTCATGCTGAACAAGAAGAGAAGTTTGATATGGTCATAATAAAGACAAGACCTGTTTAGCTCGTGCTATTGTCGTTTTCATTGTCAGAAACCTGGACTTGGAGATGGAGGCAAGTACAAAAATTGGCAACGCTATTGGAAAACTTTGATTTATGGCGATGCAAATAGATATACTCTTCAACGACGAGAAGCTTATGACTCAATGCAACAAGCTGGATGTGATCTCCAGCAAGAGAGTGGGCCTGAGGAATGGCAACGTTTTCAGACCGCGTTGTTACCACACTACCGTTCAAAAATCTACGAACTGAATACCAACGCAAAACGATTGACATTAAATATACTGTATAGTGGTGTAGGATCCGGGGCCCCCATTCACGTCTTATACGATGATCACCATAACCATTGTATAGTATCTGTGTCTGGACTCTTGGAATGTAATTACTATTGTGACCGTTGTGATATAGGGTATAATAATGTAGAAGATCACCGATGCCCTCAGCGTTGCTTTCAATGTTTTGCAGCGTCGCCCTGTGTTCCCGACAACACGATAAAACCTATAGAATGTACACATTGTCAGGGGACATTCACATCGACTCAGTGTTACGAGAATCATTTGAAACCTTATAGTAGAAATACGACCAGGACTCCATGTCAGCTAATGACTCAATGTCACACTTGTCAATTATGGATAAGTAAGAAACTATTCTCACAACACTGCTGTCAAGAAAAGAAGAAAATATGTCGCCATTATAAACAGATCGTGGATCTAGATCATCGTTGTTTTATACAACAGATCCCTTCTCAGGATGCATCATCTGCGCCCCCTTACTACATTTTCTATGATTTCGAGTGTACCCAGGACACTGGAGAACACAAACCTAATCTTTGTATTGCTCATCGTGTATGCCCCCAGTGTACATCAATTGATTGGTATGAGCAATGTAAAACCATGGAGGATCATCGTATTACATTCCGAGGTCCCACGACACTCACCGATTTTTTGAGTTGGTTATTTGAAACGACCGTGTATGATGACATACATCAAAGAGAGAAACTTTTACATGATGGAGCTATAGCTATTGCTAATAACTTTAAAGAATACGATGGACAGTTAATTTAACATCATCTGGTACATCATGCCTGTGAAAAACCTGATGTGATCATGACGGCAGGAGCCAATGTGGACCCATTTGCCGAATCTATTACGTTTGCCAGTACGGGGAATATAATATAGCATATCGTCGCGAGGATATCCTTCGGCACGATAGTATTCCACCCTAGCATTACGCTGGTTGAGTTGGAAAGAACATGAAACTGGTCAAGATCTTATCGAGTGGATGGTTATCATGAAGACTCCCTGACCATTTACGAGTTTCATGGCTGTTTTTGGCACGGATGTCCCTTGTGTTTTCCTCACTTAAAGCAAGAGCAACACCCGTTTCACCCTTATTTGACGTATGAAGAAGTGTATCAAAAGACCTTAGAGAGATCAGTATTTGCGTCAACACTATCAAGTAGAAACTCTGTGGGAACATGGCTATTGTCAAAGGTACAAGACGGATCCAGAGTTTCAATATTTCATTGATAAAACGTATGAGGATTTTCCCGACTCGTTAGTTCCTAAAGATGCTTTATTTTGAGGTCGAGCGAATGCTACTCGTTTGCTTTGTGAAGGAGACATTCGTTACGTTGATGCATGTTCTTTGTACCTGTTTGTCTTGAAATATGGAACTTTTCCAATTGGACACCCAGACGTGATTAATATTTTGGACTTGTACAATGTTGAGTTATTCCTCCTCGTCAGCTGTCTCATCCCGTGTTATCTTATCAGTTTGCATGAGGAAAACTACTTTTTCCTTGATGCCGTACTTGTGCTCAACAAGGAATCGAACAGGAGTTGGGTATTAGTTACCGATGCTCTCATACGAATCAAGAGCAAAGTTTCTTAGGTACATGGACGACGTGTGAATTGAATAAAGCTATAGAGAGAGGTTATGTGATAGATCGTATCTTTGAAGTATGGCATTTCCCTGATCAGTCCAATACTTTATTTCGTAGCTAAATTGATCAGTTTCTCGAATTCACAGTATCAAAACTTATGACTTCTCTACTCTTTACACTACTATTCCACATAAACAATTAAAAGAAAGACTTTTCAGCATCATAGACAACTGCTTTTTCACTAAAGGTGGTACCCGAAAATTTAAATATCTAGTGATTGGCTATCAGGATACTTATTTCGTCAAACACCACTCTGATTCTACACATAAATATACTGAAGTTGATATAAAAAACATGCTGGAATTTCTAGTAGACAATATATTTGTAATGTTCGGAGACGTGGTCTTTCAACAAACTGTCGGCATTCCTATGGGAACCAATTGTGCTCCTTTATTGGCCGAGCTGTTCCTTTATTCATACGAAGTAGACTTCATTTAGAAACTGCTGAATCAAAAGAAGAAAAAGTTAGCGGTGTCCTTTAATTTGACATTTAGATATATCGACGACGTTTTGTCAATTAATAATGACAATTTTCATACATATGCCAATGCGATATATCCCAGAAATTAAAGATACAACAGAATCAAGCACACACGCTTTCATACTTAGACATTTTACTTAATATAAACACAGACGGGAAATTAGCAACTAAGCTATACGATAAACGCGACGATTTCGGCTTTCCCATCGTAAATTTTCCAGATTTAAGTAGTAATATCACTCAGTCACCCGCATATGGAGTTTATATTTCACAAATGATCCGATATGCCAGGGCGTGCACAACATATGAAGATTTCATATACAGAGGTAAACTACTCACTGACAAATTATTGACACAGGGATATCGAAAATCGTGTTTAATGTCAACGTTCCGCAAATTTTACGGTCAGTATAATAGTCTTGTTTGCGACTACTCTGTTGCACTAAGTGAAATGTTGAGTTGCCTTTTCGTTGGCGGTTGTTGAGACGTCTGTGCCAATTGTGACGAGGATACACTCCTTACTTGTTTCATTGGACTTGACTGTGGACTCACGGCGGGTGTGACCGGTCGACAGGGGATGCTTACTCCTCCATGGCACCTGATCCCACCTCTGGGTTTCCAGAGGTCCGTGTTTGTCCATTTTTACCGGATTTGTATCTATGTCCTGGACATTCTATTGATTTATACTTTGGTATCTGAAATTTTTATATTTCTCCAGATTAAGAAACAGGCTAGTGGTTTTCCTGCTTCCTGTCAAACAGTAGAAGACCGTCGTCAGTACCTCGAAGAAATTGAAACGAGAGAACAACTGATCATACGAGAAGAAGATGTAGAGAAGAATCCTATCTTACGTACCATTGCTAAACTGTTTCTGAACTGTTTGTGGGGTAAATTTGCTCAACGGACTAAATTACCTCAGACGCAGTAAGTGGGGAGTTACGAAGCATTACAGCAGTTGCTTTAAGATGACACTCGTGATACATTTAGAACTGATTCCAAATGACGAAAGCCATGATGAGCTTGACATGTTGCTGGTGAATTCGAAACTGAAGGATGACTTTGATGAACTGAATGGTTTTAGCAATATAGTGCTAGCAGCCTTTACTGCGTCTTTACCACGGTTACATCTCTATGCCACCCTAGAACGTTTGGGAGAACGTGTGTTATATTTTGATACAGAAGTATCATTTATCAACACGATCCACTGCAGTGGAATCCCACTATAATGAACACTTTAAGAGGATGGACAAACGAATTAGATGGCGATTCTATCTTATCCTTTGTCTCGGGAGGTCCAAAAAATTATGCGTACAAGACTCGATAGGACAAAAAGGTGTGTAAAGTCAAAGGAATCACTTTTGATAGTCGTACCACGTCTACGGTCAACGTAGACACAATGAAACAGTTGTTACGTGGTCAACAAAAGAAAGTGCTTGTATCTCCTCAAAAGATCATGCGAATGAAACAGCATAAATTCAAAACACAGGCGATGACTAAAGAAGTGCGTGTCGTGTATGATAAGAGACATCGCATTGAAAACTTTTGTACTTTACCTTATGGTTATTGAAAAAGTGAGACTGTTTGAAAAGTTGTCTGAATAGTTTTTGAGTATTAAACACTATGAAAATTTACTTTGGTGTTGTTGTTGTTGTTGTTGATACAGAAGGAAGTGAAGGGTAGGGGTTCATTTATACATTTTGATCTCAAGTACACGTATCATTGCGACTCTCGATTCTAAAGATCACGGTAGTTTTTACATGACTTTACCGAGCGATGCTAGTTTAAAAATCTTTCCTGATAATACCTTAACAGAATTCAAAACTCATTTACCTCAAGCTTTAAGTATGATGGATAGGAAGTAGCGTTGAGTAAATTTATCTTTCCCAACTTAGTAGAATTGGTAGGATCCAATGAGCATTACATAGATGTCCTGGTTTCCCTTCACGTTCCTTTGGAATCCGTCGTGACACCTAAAGATCCCCGGGACCCCTCTACGTATCCCAAGAAAAAGGAAATGAAAATCGTCAACACGATCGTTTTACTATAGAACTGATTAAGAAACACGTCTCGTTAGATGATCCTCAATTTGACCATGTTATTTCTAAAACAGATACGAAGTCGGGGATCACTTTTGTAGGAAGTATTTGGACACTTTAATTTCGTTCAGGGTTTTATGTGTCTCCTGCTGCTTTAATAGAAGAGATGAATCTGGGGTTTTCTAGAGCCTTTCAATATGTCATTGATGGTATAGAAGAACTCTCTCATAAAAATACTATTCAATTCGGGTATGACTCAGCTTTAGATTGATTTGTGATTGAGTTTAAAGGCCGATCCATCTATTCCGTTCCCTTTTTAATACGTTTTCCATATCTACTAGGTTATAAACTCGGCTTTGATGCCATTAGCATGAATGAAGGTATGACTAAATGGGTCGAATGGTATCTATGTCTACAGTAACATTGCTGAAAGTCAAATTGTGGGTTCACAATCGTTACCGTTATTACGTGTGGTCCCTTTTCAAACGGCTCAATCGCTCAATCTTCAACATTGTGAACCTTTTTATTACAATTATGTGGGTTTAAATAAAAAGTATTTTGATACCATTGAAATACAATTAAGAGATGACATGGGACGTAAAATTCATTTTCTAGGAGGAAAATGATTGCCAAAGTTCATTTTCGCCGTGACATTTTTCATAAAATGAAGTGCATCACAGGACTTTGGTCAGTTGATGACCGAGAGTCATCGTGTCAACATCGGTTATTGAACATCTATCAATATGAAACATACGAAAAGAGAATATGAAATGAGAAAAGACGTGAGAAAAGAAGAGATTAAAGACGAAAAGGGTGGAAAGGGGAGAAACAGAGAGAAGAAGTAGTGAAACAGAGAGAAGAAGTGAAACGGAGAGAAGAAGGGCAGAGAGAAAGAATGGAGGAAACGATGGAAGGACAAAGTCAGGAAAAGACAGAAGGACACGAAAAGACAGAAGGACAGAGAGATGAAGGAAAAGAAGGAGAACAGGGACAGATAATGAAAAGAAAGAGGGGACGTCCACGAAAAGTATCCATAGAGAGAACAAAAGAACAAAGAGAAGAAGGACAGAGGAAAGGAGTAAAAAGAAGTAGGAGAAGACCACGAAAAGTAGAACAGGAAGAAATACCTCATGATATTTTAATGTTTCTACGACAATGGCTAAGTGATTGTCGTCAGTCTCCCATGTACGGTGACACTTTTCATTTACAATTAAATGATAATAATGGTAACCGATCAGGTATGATGTATCATGTGCAAAAAGAACAACGACAAGTAGCATTGGATCCTTTTGGTCATAGTGTAGACGTACCGATGGTACAATTTGTGTTTCAGGACAAAAAACGTAAAAAATATGATTTTAGTCTGATCTAAAAATAGATTTTATGGACCTTATAAAAGGGGGTGAGAATCCACATCAGGGACAATTCTCTCTCAGACACGATGGAAAGAACATCAAGTATGGAAACTTTATTTTCATCGACGATGAATGCTAGTCAGACCGTCACGGATAGTGCTCCCATGAACCGAGACATGATGGATAGTGTACCACGAACCCATCGGGTAGAAGTGACAAGGAGTCCACATACAGAAAAGAGACAAGGTGTGACCACTTTTAAACTAAGACCTGCTACCGTCAGAGGGTTATCGTTTCATCAGGAATTAAGAATACCTTTAGCCTTACCTAACTTTTGTACGTATGAATCCAGGTACCTGACGTTTAAAGATCATTGGCCAAAATATCTACCGGGACCTAAACAGACAGAATTAGCCAGAGCAGGATTTGTGTATTTAGGGAACAGTGACCACGTTCAGTGTTTTTGTTGTGGCATCTGTTTAAAAGATTGGGAATGGAACGATAATGCTTATACAGAACATCGACGTTGGTCTAAACATTGTGCTTTCAGTCAACTGGTGATATAAAGAAAAAAAACCCTGTGCGGAGCCTCCCTTCTGGGGACAACCAAGTGCCTGACGGGAACGAGTCTAAACATGAAATAAGAAGTAAAGTATATTAAGTAAAGTGAAATGTAGTTACCAAACATTATTTGAATCAGTCATCAACATGAATTATCCAGTATTGTCTCAGACGCACCCTAATTATTCACCTAATTGTACACCGTACATAGAAGGGGCTGATGAGTTTGACGAAGTTCTCAAAACTTTAGACCAGTTGGAAGAAAAACAAGAAAATGATGCGACCCAGGGAATGTTACGTGATGCCTTGCTATCCACATTACAGAAAATGAGGGAAGAACTCACGACCATTACAGCTAGTCTGAAAGAATTGAAGGATAAACTACAGTCAGAAGTCAGAACATCGTATATGGGTTACGAATATAAGGCTTCCCTACAGACTCATCATTGTTTCATTTGTGGTGAAATTGGACATTGGTCTCCTAGATGTCCTAAGAATAACGGAATAACAACAACGACGACAACATCAGTAAGAGTAGAACCTGAGAACAAAGTAGAAAATCGATCTCGTCAATCGGACCAATGTTATAAATGTCATCAGTCAGGTCATTGGGCTTATGAATGTCCTGAACAGACTTCAACAGGAGCGTAAACTCAACTTGATGCTCTAGAAGGGAGGAAAACCCACCAAGAAAGTGAAAGTGGAAACTGAACAGCAGTGATTCTTTTAGTACTGTTATCATGTAAATACGTTTACTGTCACAGCGTCAAGAAATCCGAACCGACCGATCTAGGACAAAAGCTAACGTTCTTTTGTTCCGTGCTGTATGGGCAAGATCAACCGTAGTAGTGAGACAAAATGACGAAAAAGTTTGTTTGCGTGTTGCAAGACTGTTTCATAGTGATGAACGTTTCAAAAAGTTAATCAGTGTTTTCAAGTTAATCAGTGTTCTCAAAGTTAATCAGTGTTATCAAAGTGGATCAGTGTTTCAAAGTTAATAAGTGTTCCCGTAGTTCATTCTTATATTCTTATGTATTGTACCTAGTCACAGAGGGACGGCCCTAATCCTCTGTCGACTGATCTAAAAAGTTTTTAGCGGGGCATTAAATTTATTAAAAATTGATCTGGTGTTTGTGTATTATGTCTGGGTATAAGGTGTACACGTTTAGAGTACACTTAGAGTCCTACTCTAGTATCTACAAGGTAGACACAACGGTACATAGAGTGATCTGGTGTAAAACAACATTAACAAAACTATGATTAGAAGGATACCAAGAGTATTCGTGTAACACTTAGAGTAGAAGAGATACAGAGAGAATAAGGGTAAAAAAAAGGATCTATGTTTTATTGTATAGAACTGCTCTAATCAGTCATAGGTTTTTTTCGTAAAGACAGATGATCTACTGGAAGCAAAACGACGTTTACCTCTGAAAAAAAGAAGATGTTACTGTCAATATTACTAACTTATCCAACGGCCCTTTTCAGGGCCACCCAACTCATTAGAAAAGTAATCTAAACTGTATTGAGATATGCTACATCTACTACTCTATAAAACACTTCTTCTCATATACCCTATAACTCATTTTATTGTCTCATAAACCCTATAACTTTCTTGTTCCATAGTGTACTCCATAGTATACTCCATGTTTGACTTTTTATATTTTTTTATCACTCTCAGACCGATTTCTCTTAGGCGTCTATCACTCTTTGCGTTTTCATTGGTGGAATCATCAAAGAGGTCAAAGTTGACGAGACGGAGTACGTCGCGTGCGCTATACTGCTCTCATAAAAAGCCGTGCGCGTCTCATTTCACTGCGCTTCATTCCAGAAGACACTGAAAATGGTTCAACCAACGAGCGGCATGTTTTTTATGGACAGTACACTGTTTTGGGCTACCAAACCCCAATACATTCTGAACAAGTTAAAGACGGCGTCCCAGGAGTGGGAGTATTTTGAGAGGCAGAAGACCGGATTCTGGAAGATTTTGCCAAACTGCGGCCCGTGCAGCAGCAGAGAAGAAAACGAAGATGGTCAGCTGCCGGTGCCTTTAAGGCATAGGGTTTTAACAACCCGAAACAAACGGCCCTTTTCAGGGCCACCCAACTTACACCAAAAGAAACCTTAACTGAAAGTATGCAGTTTTGTATGTGTTATACTGTAGTTGTAAGTCTAACCTATAGTAAGTAAATGTGAACATTCACTAGTTCTTTTACTGGATCGATAAAATCTAATTAGATAGAAATTCAAACTAGTCAGTTCTAAAAATAGTAACTTTAAAAAACTAGAGAATAAGTTCAGTTAGACTACTGAGAGCTCATTTGGCATCCGAAGCTCGAAGAGTCAACATCGTCAGAAAAAATCCTCTGGGTGAGTGTTTCAATTTTTTTATTTTATATACAGAAACAATATAAAATAATACAGATACTATTTTCACTGTCTGAACTTTGATACTTGTTGAAACGACGTAAGTGAACAACTTCATACTTCACAACTTTGTCACTTGTGTCACATTGTCACTTGTGTCACTTTGTCAATTTGATACTTCATAACTTAGAACGTTGCACACGTTGCAAACTTTGAAACATGAGTGATGTTTCACCTATAGAGTCTATACACAGTGATCTCCCTTTGTTCCACCCATACAGTCTATACACACCGATCTCCCATTTGTCCTACTCTTACAGTCTATACAGATGATCCCCCCTTTGTCTCATCTCTACAGGCTATAGTCTTAGTACAAGGATAACATGTTCAAGCTTGACTCGAGCTCGGCCTACCGCTTCTTGGGCTTGCACACTTGATACAGCACTCTCACCGACTGTGGCGACACCTACTGCTGGTTTCACAAACCTGAAAAACACAAAGTTTCGGTTCTAAAAATAGATTCACTCTCAGTCCAAATACAGAGTGATCTCCCATTTGTCTCATCTCTACAGGCTATACAGAGTGATCTCCCTTTGTTCCGCCCATAGAGTTTATAGGGAGTGATCCCCCTTTGTACATACTGGTAAGTCTATAAGTCTTAGTACAAGGATAACATGTTCAAGCTTGACTCGAGCTCGGCCTACCGCTTCTTGCGCTTGCGCACTTGATACAGCACTCTCACCGACTGTGGCGACACCTACTGCTGGTTTCACAAACCTGAAAAACCCAAAGTTTCGGTTCTAAAAATAGATTCACTCTCAGTCCAAAAACTGGAAAACCCAACTTTAGCCGTTGACTTCTCGTGAACTCTCGTGACCCCGACCTCTTGTAACGAAGGCTCGTTATCCAAGATGGCCGCCCCCACAACCTTCCACTTGACCTCACTTCCGGTATGACGCCATTCCGGTTATGGCGTCACAGGCGGCTCTATAGCGTGCCATTTGAATTGACCAATCAGAAGCCAGCATTCTGATGACGTCTTCAGTGGCGGTTAAATTCAAATGGCACGCTATGGAGCCGCCTATAAATACTGCCGATCCCTTTGCAAACAAATCTTGTTCTTGCTAGTTCAGTCTGTTTATGTCCCGGTAGATATTTTGGCCATTGATCTTTAAACGCCCGATACCTTGCTTCAAACATACAAAAATAGGGTTAGGCTAAATGTAATCTTAATTCTCGATGAAGCAATAAACCTCTTGTCGATTCGGTCTGGTGGAATGCTGGTTACACGTACCTGTCTCTTTTCTGTAGGTAGACTCCTTTGAACTTCTATCAGGTGGGATCATGACACACAATCCCCTTCTACCTGGTGGGGTCGTTGTACACTATCCATCATGTATCGACTAGGACTCCCTGTCATGTGAGCACTATCCATGACTCTCTGACTAGCAACCATGGTCGATGAAAATAGAACATCAATACTTGATGTACCTTCCATCATGTCCGAGACTGAAATAACAACAGAATATTGCTACATTTCTTCATATAATTCCACAACTATATGAAGATCATAAAAAACTAGTCAAATGTCTTTCTGTTTTCTGGTTGTCATGAAAAACACATTGTATGTGCGGTATGTCTACACTACTGAAAAATGATCCCATTATAGTAGTCGTTGTTCTTTATTCGCATGATACACCATGCTCGCTCGGTTACCATTATTATAATGTACATGTCATTGTAAATTAAATGCATGGCCATACATGGACGAGTGGAGACTAATGGTTACTAGTAACAATTTTCGTGAAAACGCTAATAAATAATTAGGGTATACATTATATATTCGTTTTCTGTTAATATCTCTCTCTCTCTCTCTCTCTCTCTCTCTCTCTCTCTCTCTCTCTCTCTCTCTCTCTCTCTCTCTCTCTCTCTCTCTCTCTCTCTCTCTCATTTCACACTTTCTTGTTTCCTGTCTTCTCATTCATCTTTTTATTTTTGTGTCTTTTCCATGTTTTATCTTCTTTCATGTTGAAGTCTTACAAGATGATGACATATTGACTTTCATCCATCAACTGAACTGGGCAGTATGGTACACTTCAATTCTTGTTTAAATATCCCCTTAGAAAATGAACTTTACGTCCCATGTCATCTATCATTTGTGTTCCAGTGGTATCAAAATACTTTTTATGCAAATCCACATACCCAAAATGTGGAAGGATCTTTAGGTGTAATGATTGGATCAATAGGAACGTGGATTGGCACCAAGGCATCCATGTAATTGACTTCACAAAACCTTACTGACGTAAACAGAGATACATAGTATGATCCAGCTAATAGCCCATCAAACCTTTGTCTTGACTCCTCACCAAAACTTCAGCAATACCCGATAATTTAAAAAAAATATTTTTTTGCATAATTTAACACATTTGATATCGAAGATTTTGACAGTTGTCTATCAAAGCCTATTATAGTGTCACAGAAAAAGTAAAATTATCTCGTAATTACAACAAAACTAACTCGTGATTACGATATGATTATTGAACCGTCGATCGGAGTTACCAGTACGGCCGGTTTGAGTTTCACTGTCGACCAATGTTGGTAGATTTAGTTTAGTTAATTCTAACAACGAAGCAAGATGCGTTTGTGAGTTTTTAACTTATCTCCCACCCCGGCGATGATAAAGTCCAAATAAGTTGGATCTTTTGTCATAAAATTTTACGATATAATTTTAAAAGGCCAATTTAACTCGTAATAACTAGGTCTTTTCTCCTTATTATGAGATCTCGTTAGTACGACTACGAGATATTAAGTCTATTGACGTATTGTAGGTTATGTAGGATTTCGTGAATCTCAATAAACTTGATTTTCCACATAAAACGACAAGTACACAAAATTTAACTTTATCACCATCAGTATAAAATAAAATCTATATGTATTTTTAAAAAAATTCTTGAGTAATCATGAAATATGGAAAACATTCTGCTATTTCTCGGACTCGCTGTGTCGTGTACACCGTTTATCGGACTTAACCTCGCTTGAGACTGCCCATGAGCTCGGAAACCAGTCTAATCTTGGTAAAACCCGCTAGGCCAGCCTCACAAGTTTTCTAATTTAACCCTGAAAGACAACAGCTGTAGAAAATTGAAATGGCACTCAGCGGCAGAGTGGTTGTTTATGGGGGCAAGGGAGCTCTTGGATCAGAGTGCATCAAATTCTTCAAGACCCATAACTATGTATGTAATGGTTAACGAATCATTTGTGTGAACAGCACTGCAGGCATATCCGCTATCGTCCGGTCCCATTCAGGCATAGTATCGTGGTACAAGCCTAAATTGGAATTCCTGCAGCATGACATCGTTTATTTTGAAAGTCTATAATAAGTGGGAAATTGTTACAGATATGTTGTTTTCCATAAGACACTTTCTGTGAAAATGTCAAGTAAATGACATGATTATTCATAGGCGTCGGAACCGGGGGGGGGGGCTTATATCACTTCTCATGGAACTTACGAACACTGTCATTGAGTAAAATGAAGAGCCAAATGAGTCTTCTTCAATTATTTGTTTTCACGATTCGTGAAATATTTTTCATATTTTATGTCAAATTTATATTATAAAAATTCTACGTAATGTGGAAAATGATGATTACATATGTATTAAATGTCTTTATATAAATGTCTTTACCGTAGGCCATTTTATTTTTTTTTTTCATATAAGTAACATTTTGGTACATTTTAAAATGTCAATTGTCATGCTGACTATATCATGGTTTCAAAAATACATTGTGAAATTGGATAAAACAAAGCATTATCAAAGTTTTATGTTGAAAAATTGCTTGCATCTACAGTACAGGTCATCAAAAAAATATTTGCCATCATATTATAATAAGATTGCTAAAATTGTTACGTTTTAAATGCTTAAACATTGTTTTGCATAAAACATTGTGTTCTTCGTGGTATGGTAAAAACTAATCCCTTTCAGTGTGTAATCAGGCCGAATATTTAAAAATATTGTTTAGTGTTTGTTAACATATCAAATTT
This sequence comes from Atrina japonica, assembly GCA_030159075.1. NCBI lineage: Eukaryota > Metazoa > Mollusca > Bivalvia > Pterioida > Pinnidae > Atrina > Atrina japonica. The sequence goes on along the minus strand of BROG01000017.1, from coordinate 1,063,251 downwards.
ACAAAGGAAATTTAAAATAATAAATTCTCTACCGGGGTCTTCGTACACTACTAGAATATTATGTGTTTTAATCAGTACACACACACCGCAAATGATATAAAATGTGATTAAATAAAACACACAACTGACACTTGGGCACGTGATCCATATTTGATATTTAAATCACACGACAGTCTCTGAAGGTGGCGAAAAAAATAGGGTCGGTCGGGAAACCCTAAACAGACATATATTTTTTTTTGGCCTAAGTAACATTTTGGTACATTTTAAAATGTCAATTGTCATGCTGACTATATCATGGTAAAACAGCATTTTGGATTGCTAAAATTGTTACGTTTTAAATGTTTTTGTGTGTTTTGGGGGTCATATTATGTGTTTTGTGTCGTTTTGGATGTTTTGGGTGTCTTTTTGGGTAAATCGTGCTGCCCTATTGTGCAGACTTAATACTATGTAACTAATGTACATATTGTCGTCTTTCTCTTGATAAAGGCTAAGGGACTGAAATTTGGTCAATATTGAGTGTTTTACTGTTTTTTACTTCCCTTTGGAGGACATTGAATTTTATTTTATCATTTTATTCACACATACAAGATGAAGAATAAACCAGTGTTTACCAAAAGAGTCAAACCGTCTGTTAAATCTGATGGAAATTGAGTCAGTTCGATATAAAATTCATAAACGTAGGTCCAGAAGTCTGACAGTTTTTTACAATCCATTTTGGTACAGTATGTAGAATTTTTCACAGTTGTGTGAAACATGATCTTTGTTTTTTTTTACTTTCAATCCCACATTAAAATTTTGTGAATGCAGATAAGAATTTCGATTTTGGAAACCTTTTGACCACACCAGAAAAATCTTTCAACAAAATGGAAAGAATGAATGAATATTAACAAAATCAACAGGAGAGGATTTTGAATCCCAAATGGAAGGTGGGATGGTCATGGCTCACTTTGCTTTAGTTTGGTTGATGAACGATTAGTCTATTCCAGAGTTTTTGAAATTCATCAGTTTAACCAGAAATACTGATGAAGTTTACAAAAGTGCAGACCAATCTGTCTGATAACTGGTCCAAGTGACCAGTAATTTTCCATTTCATTTCAACTGTGTATCTACCATATACAGACCAGTAAAAAAAATTCTTTGACCAGTGACATTTCTTTATTCACTGGTCCGATTGACCTGTATCTTTTTTTATTTCAAAATGTCTGCTATTGTATTTTATTTCTGAATACAAAAAGTTGCGGTTGTACACTTTTTACACTCAACCATTATTGTTATTGAACCATTTTTCTTAATGTGACTGCCATTTCAAAAATTTCCAGTTTCACCATGCTAAAAAAGGTCCTCATAATCCAGGTAATCAAATTTGCAGAACAGAAACTACTTTGATGGTTATTATCCAATCCCACATAACACATTCTCACCTCACCTCACATGAACAAGTAAACTTGGCCTCGCTGTGAGAATAAAAACTCTTTTACCAAGATACAAAGGGAAACTCCTATAGACACCTTTTGTAATATGACAGACTTTCAAACAAAAATAGAAACAAATGAATGGCTACATTTAAGGAACATTTGCATGCAATTGGAAGAAAAATACATATAAACACATGACAAAAAACAACACTTGCTGTTTAAGTCATGATGTTTGTCAAAACACACACTGTGTATGTATCTGGGACCATCCAACTCGGTCAAACTGATCCGAGACAAAAATTAAACATACTTCATTTTTTCACTGGACCTACATGGATGAAAACAGCCCGTATTGATCTGTGTAGGATCCCTGTACATCTTTGTATCACAGCCGACTAGTTCATGTAGGTACCGGAGTATCCGTGTAATGTCCGGGGTCATCCATGTACAATTTGTTTCTACGGAAGTCTACGGATTCTACCTGGAAGCTACATGGAGGGTCACAGTGTGAACGCAGAGAAGGTGATGAATAGCACACAGTTGACATGGACACCACCGGTAGCAACACGATGTGTAAACAGAGCTGCCGGAATGACTACAGTTTCTTTACAGATGCACACGGTATACCTACGGTTATTCTCAGTAGTGGATGGATGAACGTCTCTGAAAGCAGCCCTTCTCTCTTGTTACAGGAGAAAACTTTCTGACAATGCAGCCATTAGTTTTTCATACTGACCATAGAGTCTTCATCTGAGGCTTAACCTGCATATCCCACTTGGCTGTGGTTATCCCTGATTCTTCCATTGTTGTTCTTCCTCCTACAAATGATCAGCTTTTGCAGCCAGTAAATTCAACTCCATGTCAAACAGAAGCAAGTGATTCAGATCTATGTTTCTGATCTTTTTCATATGATTGCATACAGGGGGGGGAAAGACTGTGATAATCTATGCGCGTCCATGTAAACACCGGGTATCTCCGTGAAACAACAGTATAAAGACAGACAAAAACTGTAATCTTCTGTGCACTCAATGATCACTCCAGCACCATCCATTGGGTTCTCAGTTGATGTCCGAGTAGAGCTACCTTGATTATCCATGGAGAGACAAGCATTATCTGTGTCAGGGTTGTGTTACGACCACATTGACACTGCATCACAACGTCACAGAACCCTAGGACACTTGATGGTCCCGGATGATCAAAATGTTTAATCCGTGTTGATCTGGCGTCTCACCCGTGAATGTGTGAAAGGGGTTTAAGTATCGTGATGCAATGGGACACCAGTATAATCTGTACTGATCTTCTGTGAAATCCCTCCTGCCAAGGAGAACTTAATATTTCAGGTGTAAGCGACATGTTATGAGGGAGCAGTCATTAATATTGAATTTGACAGATATTTGTTTACAAGATGCCATCAACCTTGCTAGAGACTGCCAGTGCTGAGATTGGAAAAATTTGCATATTGCTGAAGGAGAGAGACGATTGAAGCGTTCTTCATATGTTTCATCTAAGTACTAACAGTACTTTGGAATATCTCGAAGAAATTTCTTGGCCAAATAGACAACATATACGGCCTGATTCAACATGTCTGACTGTAATGTGACGGGACTCTGCATCATTTTACCTTACCGGGTCACATTACTGTATAAAGCAGTGTACAGCTGTAGAAGGGTATTGATCATGTCTAATGGCCCTAATAGTACATGTACAGTTTCAAACTTCTAGAGTAATAGACTTATGGCATGTATACAATTTTTCCTCATCCTATCCCCTATTTTGCCACCAATGATATTCATTGTCTTAGAAAATATTCTTCTCTTCATCTTTGAATCATAAAGAAAAACTATCCAATTTAAAAAATAAAATGCAGAAAGCTCTGTTCTGAATTTGTGAAAATGGTTACCTTGACACGGCTTGAGACCTAAGTTCAGTGTCTGGGGTGTTTCCAATTTAGCCATATAGTGACATTATACTTAGTCTTATAAAGTACTCTCATCATGTCTAAGTGGTCCATCAGGTGACCACCAAGGCCCATTTGCCCTCTTGTTTTGATAATATTTGATTGGGTATGTTTTTTTCTTATTTTGTTGTTATATTTATAGTATTTTGTGTGTATTTAATCTCACTGTTCTAATACATTTGTGAGCCGGCCTGGCTCAGTCGGTAGCACGCTCGACTCTTGATTGTGAGGTCGTGAGTTTGATCCAGCCGGCGGCAGGAGACAGTTCCAGGTTAGGTGATGGCCGTTGTCCCTCATTTCAATGGATGAGACAGTAAAACTTGAGTTAAACAACAGTCCAGTGTCGCATCTAGGTGATGGAATTCACGTTTTCAAAGAACCCTCATTGCTCAATGGCATCAAAGCTGTTGAGTGTAGGCACGAGCTTTGTGTGGCATAGGCCAGTATTTGGTGATGTCTCCGTATGAGTGAAATATTCTTGAGTGGGACGTTAAACAACAGTAAAAAAACAAACAAAACTAACACATTTGTAATGTCTTAATCTCTTGAACTTATCTGGATTTTTTTTTGCAGTCACTTCTTTCTACATAAGCATAACATTGTGTTGCTTTATGTATTTTAGTTCAACTGAAATAGGATCAAAATCTTGGTATAAAATTCTGCTTGATTTAATTTTGATTTTGAATTCTACAGTTTGCTTGGTGAATTTCAACAAGGAGCAATTTTCAGTGGGTTAGGTATCAAATGGAGCTTCTATTGATCAACAAATGATTGAGTACTACCTTATGAATCAAGCAGATGCAAATTCTGTCAAGGTCAAACCTCCCCACACTGAGGAAAACTGGAAATAACAGCCAACATGAAAGTAATGCCCTATATCAAGCAGCTGTTTTTTGAAACCAGTGATGTTGTATCCAGCACAATTTCAACAAATTGGGGGATAATAATAGCTGTTGTTGCTTTGAAAAGTGGCAGGATTATGGGCTGGGCATAGGTGACAGAAACACCACCTTTACTGCAGCTTTCTAACATGGTAAGCCTTATCTATACTTTTCAATTCTGCAGTGGCAAAGATATTTAACAGGCGCTGCCTCCATTTTCTCCTGTTCATTGAAGTTTAAATCACATCTAGGTTAAGTCAATTATTTCTTCTCAGTTAAAGAAATGGTCATCAGGAACATTATGGGACCCCATATCTGTAACTCACAAAGTTTTATTAATTAATGTCATTACACCAAAATACAGAGGTTCTTTGTAATTATCGGAGTTGTCATGAGTGCTTGGGGTGTTTTTAATTATAATGTGTCCTCACGACAATGACCTTTACAGTGTAGTCAAGTACATGATTGTATCATCGTTAAAAAGCTTTTTCTTTGCCGGACCTGAATACCTGTGTTCACATTGTATATTTAAACCTCCATATGTTGATACCGACAGCTTTCTATAATCACTATCCCTTTAACGTATTGACTGTCCTATATTTGAATAACAGGAGCCGGCCTGGCTCAGGCCTACGTAAGACCTTCTCGTATGCGCACTCGACCATCTGGATCGAATGAGGTCGTGAGTTCACTCGTCCCTATTTTACCGGCGACAGGTTGGTTTCATTACACCATACTGTCTTTCGGATGATGAGGGGTATAAAAACACTGTCCTGCAGGTCAAGTACTGTGTTACGCACTAGTACATGTATATGGCATGTTATAAGAACCGGCCTCACTGCGCACTCAATGGCCGTAAGTGCCGAGCAGGTTGGCCTGTCTTTCGGAAACAGTTGAAGCCCTTCACCGCATTTGGTGACGTCTCCAAAAGTGAGTGAAATATTCTTGAGTGGTGACGTCTCCAAATGAGTGAAATATTCTTGAGTGGGACGTTAAACAACAATAAACAACAACAAAAACAACAAATCCTATATGCAGACTTAAAATATTAATGCTATATTAAATTCATGCAGCTTGTAAATTTATCCTTGGTGATTTTATTTTAAATACTTAACTAACAAATGTCGAAGTGAGATTGTGGTGTCTTCTACAACATCCTCACTTCACACCATAAACTATACAGTGTAATGAAGGCATCTTTTAAAATTGTGATTTCAATAAAAAAAAAAACGATGTTTCATTTCAGTTATGTACATAATATTTTAAACACGGACAATAATGTCTTAATGTAACTCAGATTTTGACAAAGTGCTGGTGATTATTCTGGTGCTACAAATTTTTTAACCAGCTCAATCTCTTTTCAAGTATACATGTAGGAAAAATTAGACTATTCACAATTGAACTTTGCCACATTTTACAGGATTAGAAATTTTTTTTTCTCTACACATGTATATGGTATTGGACTGGCTTCAAAAAATTTTAGAAAAAATATCATAACTGGTGACGAAAAATCACAACTGGCAATTTTTCTGGCACTAAGATTTTTTGAGCCAGAGCAACACCTGTACTTTAGTTTTTGTTTCTTTTGTTTCTACATTTTGCTACATCTTTTTTCATAAGTAATTATGATGAGATGGATAGCCTCAGTTGAAGTACCCACAGATTAAAGTACCCACAGATTAAAGTACCCATAGATTAAAGTGCCCACAGATTATACATATACTTAAGATATTTGTCACTATAAAAGTTTCCCGAGTATGTTATGCATGTGTGATACTGTGACATTGTAACATAGATTTTGTTGTTGTTAATTAAGTCCTTCATTAATTAATGGCTGGATTCAAACCCAGAGCTTCTTGTTTGTGAGATTATCTAAGACTTTATTTACCTTCAGAGCATCACAGTAAATCTTAATTATAATCATCAGTTCAAATGTTTGTTGATCTAGAAATATTGAGAGTAAGGATGTTTAAAATGTTTGGCCATGTCATTCAGAAAACTTGATATTTAAATATTCATCCTAAAAAATCTGATTTCTGTTTTAATCCCCAGACTTTGTAAAGAATGCTGATATGATGTGGAAACAAAGTGTATGGACATCATCTATAGCAGCAAGTATTGCTGCTAAGCACTTGAAAGAAGGCGGTCTTATCACTTTGCCAGGGGCTTCACCTGCGGTAGACGGCACACCAGGTAAGACAACAGTTTTTGTTCTTTTATTTTTTTTAGTGGGGCTTTTCATACATTTTTAGTTCACCTGGCATGAAGGGCTGTCTGAGCTCTTGCAATCATATGTCATCTGCCATTGTTAACTTAAAAAAAAAACCTTTGAAAAAACAAAGGAATTTTGAAGCAGATTTGGCCTACTTAGTCCTTGAGTGATCAGGTTAGCCATTATGGCAGTTTATAGCCACTAATTATTACAACTAAGACCTTGAGTCTAAATATTGATGGACAAGAGCAGGGTCAGGTATTATTGGACACTTAAGCCAAAGTTTATATTGTGTCTCTTGTCTAAATTATCTAAGATTGTATGATGCTTCAGTACATAGTAAAACATTCAGGGGATATGTCTTAGCTTGTTGAGTATTACTAGTAAGAAAGAAAAATATGATGCATTTGATTGCGTAGAAGAGGGCATAATCGGACACATTTGTCTTTCGTTGGACAGTATGTAGGGTGTTAACAAACACCATAACAGTTTTATTGAAATACAGAATATACATACATAGATAATGCAAAAAAGTTTAGTAAAACAGAGCAGTGAATGTGAACATGTAGTATTATTTAATTATCCACGAATGTGACACAAGAAGGGTTAAGAGTGATCATACAAAATCCCAGGCCTTCTACTTTCGGTATTGTTAGAGACATCACGTTGATGATGTTTACTTCACATTACATTTATGAAAATTAAAATTGTAAACTTATTTCCAATATATCTTATAAAATAGCAGTACCAAAATGCATCAATAATCAATACCAACATGTGTATAAGCAATTTTATTAACATGTGTCAGGTGGTGATACCAGACAACACTGAAATTTATTTGGCTCTAATCGGATGGCCCAATATTTCCAATCAAACACAACCTACATCATGGCAATTCAGCTGACAAGGTACGGTTAATGCTTATGTATCAGACTGTCATAGAAAAAATTACCATTTCGAGTTCTGGTGGTATCCAGAGTCTTAAGACTTTGGGCCAAAGATGTGTGCACATGCATAAGGAACAACATCCACAGGAGATGTAAACTGAAAACGCCTGATGACACAATTGTTTGACAGCTTTTCAAGCTGATTAACTTCGGACAATTTAGCTAAAATACAAACAAATCCATAATAGTGCATCTCATAGAAAAATACTTAGCAACTATAGCATAATTTGATTATAAAAAAAAATGTCTGGTAATACCCACCAGTTTGACAACACCCAACCGCACTCTATTTAGATCCAGAACCTTAGACTTTAATTACAGGAACAGTTAAGTATCCTGGAATTTCTGTAATAAAAGAAATCAGTTCCGGAATATGACATTTTTATTACTGGACCAAACACAATCAGGTCAATAATCAAAGAATTTTTATCACAGAATCTAATTATTTAAGTTTTATTGATTAAGTTTGTTACAAATTACTTTGAAGTTTAAATTTAAAATTTTGAATTTTACTATCATTACTTACAGAAATGATAAAATGATAAAAGAAGAAAAACTGTACTAAGGCCATACCAATTTGATTTGTTTCTTTGGGATTTCATTTTCAGAATTTGGGCCGAACAATGGTAAATTTGGTTTTAATATTATTATTTCAAATTCATTGAAATTGGACTGATGCAGGAAAAATGTGGACCGAACAAAATTATTTTCTATCAGTTTCTTAAATTTGATTTTACTAATGCAAAATTTCATGTAGATATATAAATAAATGAAATATCCTAACAAATATTTTTTTGGTTTATTCAATACATTATTGTGATCTACACATGTAAACACTAAATTGACCATCAAATTTCCAGTTTGTAAATCATGGAAATACTGTTTTAAAAGAAAATAAAAAGGTAAATAATTCTTTGAACTTCCTCTGTTTGATTTGTGATAGGGTAAGTGTACTGAGAAATTGTTTTCAGATGTATTCTGCTTACGGACTTCAACAAAATAAAGTATAGTTTTATTTGTTTCAATTTGAAAAGTAAAAATTTCTTGTATACTTTTTGTTAAAATTTGAACTTAACAAAGATGTAAACCCTGTATTCATTATACATATGTTTAACTTCTGCACACACATTTCTTTGCACAATTTCTGTAAGGTAATACCTCACTGCTAAGATCAGCAGAAACATTAGAATAATAAAACCTTTTATATTTTGATTTGAAATGTATACTTTGATTGTAACTATACGTCTTTATGTAAATGGGCTGACATCAGGGCCCCAGCCTAGACAACCCATAAATGTTAATATTTTGGGCAATAAATAGATTTCATCTTACAAAAAAATATACATAATTTTAATTTGATTCCTGTTAAAACCACAAAATAGGGACTTGTTTCAGAATTGAAATTCAAAAGTACAAGATCTGAAAAGACAAAAGTACAATGATATTAATGGATTGTCAAATGGAATGTGGACAGGACTGGCTCTGTGGATAACCAGTGACTAATTTGTCATAAATCAACTACAAAAAAGTTCTGTTGGCAGCAAAATTTAGAAAGTATTTTGTAAAATTTTAAGGTGGCTGCAAAATGTTATCTGAATTCATTGATACTCAAAAGCACTGGAAAAACTCATCTGAAATAAGTGAAATTACCACAAAGAAAGTTCTTCAATGTTGTACAACTTCGGTATTGTATTTCACCGTTAACTGTACAGTTAAAGGATAGGCAAATATATGAAACAAAAAGACAGTTTCAGAGAATCGTACAAATACATCATGCACAATAGAATTTGGATATTGGGGAAACTTGTATTTATCCATTTTATGTAAACAAACTTATGTCTTTGAGCAGTATACATGTCAGGTATTAATTATATATTCATATTTCATATCTAAATTCAAGTGATGTCAGGATCGCTGACAGTATTTACCATGTTTAATTTCCATGTACATAGAACTTATAAGACAGTATGTATTAAGCCAACAGCAAATACAATACTTTACAGTAGGAAGTTATTGATAGGCAATCAGAATAGCGACTTATCTAGGAAACACAAAATAAAATCTGTGAAAGTATGCATGTGTCTGTATGTTTGAAGCAGTTGCCAAGTTGGCGAAACGGCTGACCACCACTGTTACTGATAAAAAAATGAACAGTGAAATGGATCTATGCAGTTTAATCAGATTCAATATTGTGATCCATGATCTTGATTAAGAGATAAGCTTTTTGATTCTATAAATATCACTTCTATTAAGCATGTTAAGTATTGTAGGCTTACGGCTCATTGTGGTTTGATTATTTTCATGCTTCCCTGCATGGAAACTATGTAAACAGTCATTGTAAAAACGATAGGCAAAAACGCAAACACATGGCTGAAGATTAAAATCATAAAAGAGAATGGCAATACCAAACCCGAAACTTGAAGAAAAAAAAATTCGGGTGCACACTCTCGAAACAGTTGCGATAGAAAAAAATATATATATTATTACAGTATTTGTTTCTCTGAAAATTGGTGTGACCTAATTTAATTTTGATAAAAAATATGTAAAGAATGTAGCACTTGAAATTAAAGATGCAATAACTGTTTTCATTGCTGAGTTATATTCTTTCCCTGCAGTTTATCATTAAGTTCAATTGAAAGTCATTTTTTGGTTCCATCTGTCTATGTCAACATTTGGTTTACATGAAGCTGTTTCATTAAGTTCCCTTGAGAAAAATCTGTATAAAGAATCATGTCGTAACTTCGCATGATGATATTAGTTGACTCTGACCTTTACTTTTTACCTTTAACCTTGAAATTCAAATTTCAGATGCATTGTTTTGCAATTCCACCATACAACATTTAGTGACTTCTTGTTTGTATAATCTTTAATAAACCAATCTTATTTTCCATAGGCATGATGGGATATGGAATGGCGAAAGCTGCAGTTCATCAACTGGTAAAAAGTCTAGCCTCAAAAGGGAGTGGATTGCCATCAAATGCAAAGGCTCTTGCAATTTTACCGTATGTTTGTTTTTGTGATCAAGATAATCCTATTGTAGTGCATGTTTACCACACACACTTCAATTTTGTGTTTAATACACACTTCTACAACACTTCTATCTCATGGTTACTTCACACACTTCTATTTTGTGTCTATCACACACATTTCTATTTTGTGTTTACTACACACTTCTATTTTGTATTTTCCACATTTCTGTATCTTATTTACTTCACACTTCAATTTTGTGTTTACTACACACACTCCTGTTCTGTGTTTACTACACATATTTCTTTTTCTTGTTTACTACACACACTTCTATTTCATGTTTGCTACACACATTTCTATTTCATGTGTACTAGACAGGCTTCTGTTTTGTATTTACTACACATTTGTGTTTAATACACACTTCTACAACACTTCTATTTCATGTTTACTTCACACACTTCTATTTTGTGTTTATCAGACACATTTCTATTTCATGTTTACTTCACACAAATTAGTGTCAAATATATGAAAATGACCTGCATGTATATAGGAATAAATATATTAATATTAAAGGCATATGTAAGGCACTTTCTAAAGATTTCTATTCTTAAACACACTACTTAACAAATATCATTTTGCACAACAACAACAACAAAAATAAATTGATGAAACATTCCATTTTCTGGATTTGCAATTGGCAAATAAAACAAAATGTAAAGCCAGGGTTAGCCCTGGTGCCCTTTATGTTTTTTTTTTCATTTTAAAATTTATTAAATAATAAGATATCTTGTTTTAAGAAAAACTATATCTCTTCTGTTTTTTTTTTTTAGTCATTTATAGAAAAGTATGTAAAATTTGTTAATGGAGGATATGCACACGTTATAGTGCAAGTGTCTTCAAAACCAATTTACGCATTAAAAGTGCCCTCTCATACTGAAACTGTGAGCCGTTTCACACTGATTTACATTCCCTATTCAGATCCTAGATTCAACGCTAACTACACAGGCTTCTATTTTGTATTTACTACACATTTCTCTTTGTTTACTACATGTACACACACATTTCTATTTTGTGTTTACTACACACTTCTATTTCATGTTTACTATGTGTACTTCTATTTCATGTTTACTATGTGTACTTCTATTTCATGTTCACTATGTATACTTCTATTTCATGTTCACTACACACACTTCTATTTCATGTTCACTACACACACTTCTATTTCATGTTTACACACACACTTCTATTTTGTGTTTACTACACACACTTATATTTTGTGTTTACTATACACACTTCTATTTTGTGTTTACTACCCCCTCTATTTCATGTTTAATACCTATACTTTTTTTTCATTTTTACAAAAATCACTTCTATTTCACATTTACCTCACACACTTCTAAAAGCTGTCATCTCAATTTTAAACCAATTTAATTAAATAAAAAAACAAAAAACAAGCCCCCTTTACCCCCACAACTGATATAAAAGGCAATTTTGCTAAATTGGTCGTCATTGATCAACTACAGTCACATAGAACAAACATGTTAAGTAATGTGGCTCATGGGCCTCTTGATTCATTTCTAAAAATCTAATAACTATGCATTCAGCTTTTGGACACGTGTGACAATTGTATTCAGACAAGCAGATTTTTTAGATTACTGGCGGTGCAGGACAGGTGACATTTTTGTTTAGACAAGCAAATATTTGGAATCGCTTCCCTGCAAGACAAGTGACATTTGCATTCAGATAAGCAGATTTTTGGAATACTTGCTCTGCAAGACAAGCTACATTTGCATTCAGTCAAGCAGATTTCCAAACTACTTTCCCTGCAAGACAAGCTATATATATTTGCATTCAATCAAGCAGATTTCCAGACTAATGGCCCAGCAAGATAAGTAACATTTGCATTCAGCCAACCAAATTACCAGACTACTTTTCCTGCAGGACAAGTGACACATTGAATGATTGTTGATCCATGGTTCATATGTTTCTGTCAATTTTTTCATCCTAGCGCAATGGAGGGAAAAAGTTTGCAGAAAGTTTTTCCAGCACATTTATTTTGTAAATATTATAAATGCTGATAAAGAATCATTTGTCCAGATTATTTAATGTAATAGAGGAATATTTTCTTGATTTAAGGATTACCCTAGACACACCAATGAACAGAAAGTTCATGCCTAATGCTGACTTTTCTACCTGGACAAGTCTGGATTATGTAGCAAAGTAAGTTGGTTTACAATATTAAAATGTAATAGTTACTATGAAGTTCAATTCCTCACAGAAACCTGGTAGAGATACATATGTTTTCTCATAATCAGATCTTGACCAGACAGTGTCTCTTATGTCACCAAGCATCCTGATATTGCCAGTGGAACCTTGGTAGTAGAACATACATCTTCTTAGGGTCATACTGATTACTTTAATTAGGTGGAACTCCACCTGTCAACAAACATCCAAATGAATGTTCCACCATCAAGTTTCTATGAGCAATATCATGGTAGAACTTTGATTTTCTCAAGGTCAGGCTGATAATTTTCTCAAGGTCAAGCTGATGATCTTCATTATATGGTTTCTGACATGTCAACAAGCATGCTGATAATGGTCACCATACCATGGTTGTATTCCAACACAAATTTTCTCAGGGTCAGTATGATTACCATCACTGGATGGCACATTTTCTGTAAATAATCTGCAGTTGTTATGTAAAGATCATGTGTCCTTTGTATATAACTTGGACCAAGGTCACAAATCACAGTGGTAGTGGACATTTTGTAGAGCCTCCATTGAAGTATGGAGTAAGTTTCAATTATAATAAGATTGTATGAGTTAAGCCATTCAAATTCTGCATGTAGATTTGCCATAATAGTCTCTATCCTTGGCAACCCTTGTTGTTGTCTTGACCATGTACATTTCAATTTAGTTCAATTACAGGAAGACTAGAAGTTAGGCCTTTCAAAACTTATGACCTTATTTGTGGGTTAACCGTGATGAACTTTACCTCTTGTAACCCTTGTTTGTGACATTGACCTTTAACATTTCTAGTGTCTAGGTCAAGCTTTGCAATCCAACCATACTGTCTTAAGTGATTCCTTGTTTATTATGTGACTATTATCTCATGTGAATCATACTTAAGTTGCATTTAACTTTGTAAAAGAAAAATCAGATAGATATATACATTTTAATTGTATTTCTTCAATTTCAGTTTGTTTCATAAGTGGGTTACAGATGAGAGTTCTCGTCCTGACAATGGCAGCTTAGTGAGACTTGTCACCAAAGATAGTGTCACGGAAGAGCAGATTGTTTAAGTAGATGACAACATTTGTTTATGTGTTAGGACTCATGTGTTGTAAGATACTCTGTGTGTGTGTGTTTTAGCTTATGTAGGTGATGAGCTTCAGAGCAAAGCCAAACTTAAACATGAAAAACAGGGATGGAAAAATGAAGGGGTCTTGACAAGAAATGGTCTTCACATAATACTTATATTTGTGGTAAGAAAACGTCCAAAAAATTGCCAACTGTCCATGCTGTTTACTTTGGAAGTCAGAAAATCATCCACAGTTCTTTTATTATTTCACCCTGACATAAGTTTCACCCCCTCCCAATTAAGAAGTTGTCTAATAACTAAATACAGCACTCAACCCTTGATTTTTAAAACCAAGCCATTGATATCCCCAGAAATAGTTTTTGGTAGTCAGTTCCCCATACTAAATCAACATCCAACTATTGGTGCTATTTTTAGAACAGAACATTTTAATATCTTAAGAGGGGAGTAGATGACAATTCTTTTATTATTATTTATTCATCATTCATACTTCATGTTTAAAAGAAGTCGTCAATCATTTTAAACATTATTTATATATCGTATGTGTATTTAAATTAGCGCACTAATGTTTCAACACTCTGAGGGGTTGTAGACTTATTAGCGCAATCTTGAATTCGCGCAATTACGACAAGAGTATTTTTAAATTGGCGATGATACACTTCCCGATACACAATGTACTTAAATAGCAATCATGTACAAATAACATTATCCCAGATTTGTGTTTATTATGAAGTGGTCTACACAATACAGGTAAGGTGACCATTGTAACTAATCATTTATAGGTATTACATGGTACTAGTAAACAATAATTAAAACTGATTGCTTGTCCTAAAATACCATAAGTATTGTGGTGTATGCAGAATGACAGATGGTGAATCTTGAGCACTTATATTAGAATACTGCTAAAATAAGTACTGGTACAGTAATTATTAATTTAATTTCTTCCATTAACTTGACTTTTCATTCAAGTAGCCTGCTGAAACTGCCTTTGCAATTGATAGTACATTGCGTACCTGTTGAAAACTGGAACTGTCCAAAATTGACGTCATTGAGTACATGCCGGGATTCCCTCCATAGTGGACAATATTTTTTAATATTGCAAACGACCACCCCTACACTATTTAATCTTCACTTATTCATAATGAAAGATAGCATATGAATTAATAGACAGCTTATTTCAGCCATTGAAGCCTTCATTGAACACTATGATTTTGTTGCATTTGAAATATCGAAGATTTTTCGATTACTGAAGTGAGCCACATGGACAGTACACTCCACATTCCTTTTCTGACCACTCTGCAAAGCCAAATTTTCTTCACATGAATATTTGTGAAATCTCATAATATATTAATACTCAGTGAATTTCATGTTAATTTATAAGTGTTTCTTTCTCATTATTTAATGCCTCATTATCAAAGTAAGAACAATTTAAAGACTTTTTCAAAACAGAAATAACTTGAGAAAATCAATTTTAATTTTCTTTTAGAAAATAATATCTTAGATTTAGATTAATCATTTAGGTCACCTGTTTGTCTCTTGTAAATTTTCGTGATCTTTTGCTATCAGTTGGCAAAGTTTGTAAACAATTGCAACTGTTCCGGAGAAATTCTGGGCCAATTCTCTTCAGGATTTTTATGTAGTCTTTCTGATGTAACAAAAGTTAATTATGAATTCTATAAGCCCAGGGCCACGGTTGCAGTAAATAGAAGGGTCTCTGGTAATAGATAAGGCCCTATCAATCTTTGATGTTTATACATTTATGTGAAATAACCATTGCAAAAACAAAATTCTTCTTGTAAACCTCTGTATTAGTTTATTAGCATTTTTGTCACTCCATTAAATAGTCAATTTCCATTTCTGTTAAAAAGACATCATTCTGTCATTGTATTTGACTGAACAAGAAAGGAATATAGCTGTCAGTTTGTATAGGATTATAAACACTGGAAATAGATACTGTGCAATTTTCAGTCGTTTAAATTTCTATTTTAGTTTAGAAAGCAAAATTTTGATGAAGTTATTGAAGCACTGAAGAACTATGGTGAAAGGCAAATTTATGCATGTTACTAATTTAACTGTAGTTATTGACTAAAAAGGTTTTTTCACCCTGTGTATCTTAACTGGGGATGATTTTTTTAAAATAATAATGCACAGAATGATATTTATTCTGTAAAATGAAACATGTTATGATAGAAATAAAAGTAGAATTTCATTAAATTCTGCCAAGGAACCCCTTAATCTCTGTGCAGACATTATATGGAGATGTTTGTGGACTGGAATTTTTTATATCATTTTTTATAAAATTTTGTATTGTTATCAATAATATTGTATATTTGGTACTAGTCAAATCTGGATAGTAATCAATTGGTTCATGGAGTCTCCATAGGTCAATAAGTGTAGCCTGAGAGCTGATGACAATCATTGGGTCATGGTGTCTCCTTAGGTCAGTAAATGCAGCCTTAAAGTCTCGTGACCTAGATAAAGTCATTTGACCTACTTCTTAGAGTCAGTCGTAATTTCAGTATCTGAGATACAATGCTGTCAATGGTGAGCTATGTTGTCTTCTATGTTTATCTTCTGATAAAATAATTATACACCAACACCTGTGGTGTGCTTTAAATGTACATACTGGGGTTAGTCAGTTTGTTAATGCATTATATAGTGACAGTCATTATATTTACAGTTATGGTTCTTTGATTTGCAGTCATTATTAACGTAGTAAAACTATACAATCTCATATCAATCATGGTTGTGAATATAGCGTGGAATTAGTATTTTCAACCTGTTCTTTATTATTTTTATATAAAAAGTCTGGTTTTTTACATTTTATAAGTGTTTGCTATATTTTCATATTTGAGTACCAATCACTGTATACCTGGGTATTTCATATCCTGTTTAATTTTTTCACTATTTTTGTCCTTAGATGAGAAAGCAAATTTAAAAGGAAAGTGAAATTTTTAATCTAAATGATATAAGCCTGGACATAAATGTCACCCATGAGACTAGGGATGATTTACGGTCAATTTAAGATGTTTTCTGTTGTAAAAGACAAAAATAACCAAGGACAAAAATTAATAAGTATACAGTACCTTTAGATACTATTGTTATTTTAATATTTGTAAACAACATATTGTAAGTATTACTGGAGGATTTTACCAAAATTTTTAGCATAAAATGCGCATCTGCATATAATGCGCATCGCATCTAATTTTTGTCCTCCAAAATGTTACAAAAACGTTATAGAGCACTTATAATGTGCATCTAATTTTTGGACAAACTCGGTGCAGAAAATTACCAAGAGTCATTTCTTGACAACACTCATTCATTTTACAACATTAAAATGGACCTGGGTTTTTTGCCTGATAATTGTACAAACAATAATGTATGATATTTGAAAAAGAAAATTCTACATATTTTTGTCTTTCTTATTGATGTTTATAATTGGTGAGATTTTTATCTGTGAAAGTGTAATTGTTTCCTTGCACTTGTTATCATTGACACAAAATTGTCACAATACTTAAAAAGAGAAATCGAAACCACATCAGTTCAGAAAAGACATTGTACTGATTGAAAGATTGTCAATAATTAGCCATTATATTTAGCACACAAGACAATGATAGGTATTGAAAAAGTTTAATTTATACATTGTTTGCTTTGATTTTAAGGTGTAAAAATAGTGATTGCTTACAATATATCAGCTTTGAAATTTGTCATTTACGTATTAAGCAACATGATTAATGTCTGTGAGAAAACCCTGACATTTCATTAACAAGAACTCTGAACATGTTGAGTAATTTCATTGTCAGTAACCATAACACAGCAGAAAACAGCGTCAGTAACAAAAACATACACCAATAAACAAACAGACACTTTTAACAACACTTGTGTATAAGTAATATTAGTAGTTAAATTATACAGTAATAAGCAAACCATGTGAAATCGACACCATTAACAACGCTTGTGTATAAGTAATATTAGTAACCAAAAAATTTGACAATAAGCAAACCATGCAAAACCGACACCATTAACAACGCTTGTGTATAAGTAATATCAGTAACCAAATGAGTCGACAATTAACAAACCATGTGAATCTATCACCACCAGAGTAACCAAATGAGTCGACAATTAACAAACCATGTGAATCTATCACCTTTTACAATGATAACTTGGTACATGTACCCATATTTCCTTCTTTATGTACAACTGACATTTCTTTGTATTTGTTATTCATGCTATTGGTGCAATTTTGTTGTCATGTTATTTCTCAATGTTTTTTTTATTGATTTTTCTACAAAATTTTGTACAGTATTTTTGTATCTCTAGTCCACACAGTCAAGCTTCTGTCTGCTGGTTTTCATATGTAACATTTTTTTTAACCCTTATGTGATAGTATATCTCTGTGCCCATTTTAGTCATTAGAACATCTTTATACTGCTTTTTATAAACCTTTCAAAAAAAATTCTCTTCAAATTTGTTAAACATGTATATCATCTGTAGTATAAGGAGTTACAGAAATGTTATGACTATTGTAAATAGGATGAAGAATCTGATGATTAGTTACCTCCCTTTAGCCTCATCTTGAAATATACAATCAGTGCTTTTTCTTACCTTTTTGGGGAAAATGGCCCATGGCTTTTGAATTGGGAATTTTGCAGCATTTTAGCTCAAAATTTGGATTTTAAAATTTTTCTTTTTGTTTCATTTATTTTTCTGTTTGCTATTTTTTTTCATCTTTTTTCATTGTCAAGCTTACTGTTTTCAATTTTCAAGAAAAAAAATTAATGACAATAGCATAAAACTGAGAAATAATGAAAAGATGTTACCTTATGTTCCTAACTTGGATTTTTTGGCAAAAAATTGGGGGGAAAAGATAAAGTTTGTGATTGGGAATATAGTCATATATCAGCTATGAATTTGGAATGAAAACAGCCCTGACAACATACATGTATATATTACCGACCATTATGTCATTTTCTCTCCAATTTCTATGATACTGTACTTCTAGCTCTGATTTTCTTTCATCTTACACGGTTGATCTTATCCATGACAAAGATTCAGAAGCTGTTTGATATGTATATAATACAGTCATGTAGCCTGTAACCACATTTTTGCCATACTGACTTTTTTTATCTGTGTACAATATACACTTGTTGAAACAATAATAAATACTTCTGAAATAATATCTGCTCATTGAAAAAAAGTTTTGAGTTAATTTAGTGCTATTTTCTGTTTTGTTTTATATTTACGTCAGTATTAGTGTGTGTTAAATATATACATTAATATCTAGAATTGTTTGTTATAACAAATATGAGTAAATACTCAGTAAGGCATCTATATACATTCCATGTTTGTGGTGGTGTTAGATAGACCAGGAAATGCTGTGAATGGTCTTTTGTGTGTATATAATGTCATCTATAATCAAAATAAATGATGATACGCAATGATGGAGTTGTTATTTAATATCTCTCTCTCTCTCTCCACATAAGAATTGAATGTAGGCTATATTGCATCTGAAAAAATAAATTGAAATTGGTGCACAAAATTATCAGAGTAGGCCAAAGTTTTTTTCTTACTTGGTTCAAATGTTTCAAATCCGAACTTAATTTCTACCAATCGGAACAGACATTGCAATATTAATTTTGTATTTGATTGGTAAAGATGGATTTCAGCTTAGAGTTAAGTGTGTTTTTTTAACCTTGGGTTTACTTTCTGATCATTAAATTGTGATTGACTCTATTCATGGAAAAGTCATATTAATAGTTTGTGTAAAAATATCTGTTTAAATCACATTGGTATCTTAAATACAGGATATGTTGTGTGATAAATCAATGTGGACATTCTGGTAAAGTTATATGGTCTGAAATGAATATTCAGATCCTAGGAGATGACAAATATCATTTGTGTTTCATAATCAGACTTGAATAAAATCCTTCAAGTTGCAAGGGATATTTTATTTTGTATGTTTAAAGTGTCACGACATACCATGTTGTTTTGGTCTTGATATTTCACATGTATATTCCTTGAGTTAAGGGGGTGTCCAGTTGTACCTTGACTTTTGACCTAATTATCTTCACTTGAATTTTACCTAGTTTTTAAAAACGTTTACCTTGACTATATCTTTAAAAATACGCAGTGTAGAGTTTTGAAATATTACATGTGCAATCCTTCAGTTGGTATGTGAACTTAGACCTCATGACCTAGATATTAACAATTGACTTACTTTGTGAAAACATTTATCTTTGAAATGTAAGAAGTCAAACTAATATGTGCAATAGCTATAATCATCCCTTTCAGATGGTAGACAATTGGTACCATGACATTTGACCTTGTAACCTAGATAATGCCATTTGACCTACTTTATAAAAACGTTCACTTTGACTATAACTTTTAAAATATAAGGAGTAAAACTTTGATATGTGCCATTGCTGTGGTCAGCCCATTCTTGGTACCATGACCCATGGCCTTGTGACTTGGATACCTATGGGAACCAATTATGCCCTTTATTGGCCGACGTGTTCTTTTATTCATACGAAGCAGACTTCATTCAAAAACTGCTGAATCAAAAGAAGAAAAAGTTAGCGGTGTCCATTAATTTGACATTTAGATATATCAACGACGTTTTGTCAATTAATAATGACAATTTTCATACATATGTCAATGCGATATATCCCAGCGAACTAGAAATTAAAGATACAACAGAATCAAGCACACACGCTTCATACTTAGACATTTTACTTAATATAAACACAGACGAGAAATTAGCAACTAAGCTATACGACAAACGCGACAATTTCGGCTTTCCCATCGTAAATTTTCCACATTTGAGTAGTAATATTCCACGGTCACCCGCATATGGAGTTTATATTTCACAAATGATCTGATATGCCAAGGTGTGTACAACATATGAAGATTTCATATTCAGAGGTAAACTACTCACTGACAAATTATTGACACAGGGATATCGAAAACCACGTTTTATGTCAACGTTCTGCAATTTTTATGGTTGGTATAATAGTCTTGTTTGCGATTACTCTGTTTCACTAAGTGAAATGTTGAGTTACCTTTTCGTTGGCGGTTGTTGAGATGTCTGTACCAATTGTGACCAGGATACACTCCTCACGTATTTCATCGGACTTGACTGTAGACTCACGGCGGTTGTGACCGGTTGACAGGGGAAGCTTACTCCTCTGTGGCACCTGATCCCACTTCTTGGTTTCCAGAGGTCTGTGTTTGTCCATTTTTACCGGATTTGTATCTATGTCCTGGACATTCTATTGATTTATACTTTGGTATCTGAGATTTTTTATATTGTATTACTTGTAAAAAAAAAACATTTGAAGTAAAAAGAATATATCAGTGACATTTCACCTATGTAATCCTTATAAGCCTTTCAGATGGCACCATGACTATTGACCTTTTTAAAACATCAATCTTGGCTATACCTATGAGTTATGACAAACTGATATTTTAGATAAGAACATTAGAGTTATAACTCTTTAAACATAAGAAGTTTTTCTGTTCGGTCCTTTCAAATGGTGCCATGACCTAGATAACGCCATTTGACATACTTCTTAAAATAAGTCATAATTGCATAATAAGTTGAATATTTGAAATAGAATGCTTCCACCGGTGAGTTACGTTGCCCTCCGACAACACTTGTTGTTTATTTAAGTCGCCAGCATAAAACATGTTATTCCGACCAGGACATGGACAAAAACTCTAACCTGGATTATCATATTTTTTTCTTCAGACCAATCCATTCCGTTGCAGACGGAGTATCTCAGTTTGTAGAGCACCAGATCTTGAACACAAAGGTCCAAGTTTTTAGAACTGGGTGTGCCAGTCATTTAAAGAGGTGATACTTCCTCTCCTGTCCGCACAGCTCTGTTCCTAGATAGAGACGGGGAAACGGTCAATGATGTGCAGTTTGATTTATACCTTTGTCATAGTGTGCAAGCTTGTGCAGTGACACTTAAAAAGCTACTGGAAATACGGACCACTCTTTGGACAAAAACATTGACTCACGCGTAGCATCCTTATAATTAGCCCTTTAGTTGTTACCATGACCTTTGACCTACAATGTCGATAATATCATTTGACCTACTTCTTAAAATCAGTTAATTTGACCTACTTCTTAAAACCAGTTATAAGTTCGATATCTTAGATAAAATTAGGCCACTGTCGACATTGATGCCTCTGACAACTCTAAGATTCCCTTGTTTTAATATTGACATTGATGTCTCTGACAACTCTAAGATTCTCTTACTTGTTTTAATATCGACATTGATGCCTCTGACAACTCTAAGATTCTCTTACTTCTTTTAATATTATTATTATTATTATTATCAATGATTTTAGTGATTTAGTGATTTAGTCTATTTCTTCCTTAGCGACACAATTTTGTAATCGGGCTTGATGTGCCATTGTCATTGACCGGAAGTTGCGAAATTTTAAGCGAGCCCTTCTGGAAACAGAAGTTGTAGATTACCAAATTGAAAATGAGCATCAGGTTAAATATTTTGCCCAAAATTATCGTTGGAATTGTTGTTGGGGGTAAGAAATAACTTTTTGATTGATGTCACCCTGTCAAATTTTGTATGTGACAAACTGCCATAACTGTTAATCCTTGTGCACAGGCATTTGTTTCTATCAATGGGGGTGGGGGTGCCGAGAATTACGTACTGTATAAAAGTACAGTACGTAATTCTCGACCCCCATGGATAGGAACAAGTGCCTATGACCTAGTGCTTTTATCCTAACTCTACGTACATTTGTAGGTAACATCCAAATAGTTTGACGCTCCAATGGGGGGATCCGGGGTGACGTCTCACATTACTACTCGACTGCCGAACTGCAGGGGGGGGGGGGGGGAACTATCAATGGTTAGTCATTACACGTAGTTTAAGCTTAATGAAGTGAAAATGATAGCTGTGTTTTCCTGGGTAATCTGTAGGATTAACTTATGGCCTGTGCTATACCCAGGTTATTTGCTAATTAAGTCTAATCACCTGTCAGTTTTAATACTGCAGTGATTCTTAGAAATAAGAGTAATGTAATCAGGTCAATGATTCTAACAAGTAAACGCACCACATTCTTTAGTATCCATTTATTGCCATGTAGATATGATTGGTAACGGACCTACAACAAGTAGGGCTTATGTCAATATACATATAAAAGTATAAAAAGTATAACATGAAACACTGAAAATTACATTTGATCAATTAATGAACCATTATGAAATAAAGCGTTACGTCACATTTATATTTGATTAGTAATATATCAAATCAATCAAATAATTGCAACCTTTATAAAAATGATGATTACACAACAAGATATGAATTTATATATCATCATTAACAAAAATAATTAATACCAAATGATAATCACTGGTCAACCCACCCTAAGTAAGGGGCACATGGTAGATTCAGGTGACTGCCTAATTTACTTCTTTAGATAATAGTCGTTCTGAATAAAAATATAATTCACAATGTATTTCACTATACAACTCAATCATAATATTAATAAAATAATTATAATCAAAACTCATTTTGTACCATTTTCAATATTCATTAAACATTAATTGTTTGGTTAATTTTTCCAACTATTTTGTGTATGTAAAGTGTTACAATTCAAATTATTCAAACAAATATTGTTCAAACAATAAATAGTCAATTTACATGTATATCTTTAGAAGTCAATTAAGTTTTCAATGTCTTCGTTAAATTTATTTAGGTTACTTTTTTCTAAATGATCAAATTTCAACATTCCTAATAAATATAAAAATTCACCAATATAATATTAAGGAGTACTTACATAATTATTTAGAATTCACTTAAAACACGTCAACACAACCTGACCGCTTATTTGGATGTAATCAAAATGGCGATCGGTCAGTTTAGCATGCTTTACATAATAATAAATGTTTCAACTTATTTAAAAACAATTATAACCAACATATCATTATAAATTGGCAAATAAACATTAATGTTGTTCTAAAATAAAAAAAAGAGTTTATTGGCAATAAACATTACATAACCACAATATATACAATTGATTAAAATTAAGAAGATGTCTGAGCAGAACCTTCAGTGGCTCAATTCGACAGGTGCTCGCCTTTCAACCCAGTGGCCCAGAGATCACGTCTGTGATTCGGCACATTTTTTTTTATTAAAACATATTTTTTTCATTGTTTATTACATGATGAAGCTGGAAAATCCTTAAAAGTTCCTTATTTCATATATATTTACTCAGCAGTGTGGCCCACTGTAAACAGGTGCTATCTTGAACTTGATGTTCATCTGTTATTTGTGTCTCACCAAGTTCCTTGTTAATTCTAGCAAGAAGAAATCACAATTTGGCTGTTTAATACTTTATTCTTCCTTATTCATTAAATACATGTAACATTGTAGCTATTGAGTGACTTACCAGTATGTTAGATGGAGATAGACAAAATCTGACATGACAGAATATATTGAAAAGATGTCATAATATATTCTTAAATCTTGGTGTATGCAAATATTTCTAAAAAAGGCTTTTTTGAATAACCAATCAATTTTAGCTGATTATCCCAAAATCGAGACTTGGTGACACTCAACTAAATGTACTATGTTTCAGGTGTAACAACATGGTCCTTGTTCAGACTGATGAGGTTCCTGAAAGACAGAAAAAAATCATCGTACAGAAAAAACAAAAGAATATACCTCATTGATACAGCAGAGAAATGGCAGGAATTCTGGGACATAATAAAGACACAGGATGTGCAGGTTGTAACTGATCTACGAGAATATAGCTAATCATGGTTATTGCTGTTCTGGGACTTTGGATAATTTAACTGAAAGATAAATATGCATGAATTTGACTGATATATAAATTAATGTCAGTGTGCATGCATTTTAATTCTATGATTTAATTTATTTAAATATTTTTAAATTGAAATTATTTAACCTTTAATCTACATACATGTTTTAATCATATAGCGATTAATTGAAGTGTAATGATTTTATCAATAAAATCATAATTTTTTTTCTACTTTAATTTAATTAATACTATACATTCATTATAAAGTTGCGACTCATATTTTTTTCAGCTGGGGTACAGGTGAAGTTTTGGAGGGGGTGGTGTTCGAGTCGAGTCTAAGATTGCTCCATCGTTATATTTTCATCCATGGAGATCCCTGCTATATACATGTATTATCCACCTTGCAAACAAGAGTTCCTGACTGGTTCATTTAATACATAAAACTTTAATCACGTAGTGTGATCTTTTTGTTCTCAAGCACCCAGCATAAAATGTGAAAGTCACAAGTTCTTGAAAGAAATTTAAAACTAAGGTCTGTTTCACAGTACTGTAACCCTGACATAAAAACTATGGCTTTTGTCACAGTACTGTAGCCCTGACATTAAAACTAAGGCCTGTGTCACAGTACTGTAGCCCTGACATTAAAACTAAGGCCTGTGTCACAGTACTGTAGCCCTGACATTAAAACTAAGGCCTGTGTCACAGTACTGTAGCCCTGACATTAAAACTAAGGTCTGTGTCACAGTACTGTAGCCCTGACATTAAAACTAAGGCCTGTGTCACAGTACTGTAGCCCTGACATTAAAACTAAGGCCTGTGTCACAGTACTGTAGCCCTGACATTAAAACTAAGGCCTGTGTCACAGTACTGTAGCCCTGACATTAAAACTAAGGCCTGTGTCACAGTACTGTAGCCCTGACATTAAAACTAAGGCCTGTGTCACAGTACTGTAGCCCTGACATTAAAACTAAGGCCTGTGTCACAGTACTGTAGCCCTGACATTAAAACTAAGGTCTGTGTCACAGTACTGTAGCCCTGACATTAAAACTAAGGCCTGTGTCACAGTACTGTAGCCCTGACATTAAAACTAAGGCCTGTGTCACAGTACTGTAGCCCTGACATTAAAACTAAGGTCTGTGTCACAGTACTGTAGCCCTGACATTAAAACTAAGGTCTGTGTCACAGTACTGTATCTCTGACATTACAATTTATGTCTGTGTCACAGAACTGTAGCCATGACATTAAAACTAAGATATGTGTCACAGTACTGTAGCCCTGACATTAAAACTTGTACCTTAGTACCTTAGCCCTAACATTAACACATATGCCTGTGCTACAGTACCCTAAGGCCTGTGTCACAGTACTGTAGCCATGACATTAAAAACTAAGGCCTGTGTCACAGTACTGTAGCCCTGACATTTAAAAGTAAGGCCTGTGTCACAGTACTGTGGCCCTGACATTAAAACTTAGGCCTGTGCTACAGAACCTTAGCCCTAACATTAAAACTAATTGACAGAGAAAAGCCTGGTCACAATACTGTAGCCCTGACATTTAAAAGTAAGGCCTGTGTCACAGTACTGTGGCCCTGACATTAAAACTTAGGCCTGTGCCACAGAACCTTAGCCCTAACATTAAAACTAAATGACAGAGAAAAGCCTGGTCACAATACTGTAGCCCTGACATTTAAAGTTAAAACTTCGGTCTGTGTCACAGCACCAGAGCCCTGACACTTAAATTTGGGCCTTTGTTACAACACTTTAGCCCTGACTGAGGTCTGTGTCACAGTACTGTAACCAAGATATCAAAACTAAAGCCTGTATTACAGTACTGTAGACAAGATATCAAAACTAAGGTCTTTGCCACAATATTGTAGCCCTGACTTTAAAACTAAGGCCTATGCCACAGTACCTTAGCCCTGACATCAAAACTAAGGCCTGCACTATAGCCCTGACATTAAAACTAAGACCTGTACCACAGTAATGTACACCTGACATTAAAAATAATTGACAAGAAAAGGCCTGGTCACAGTACTATAGCCCTGACAGCACTACCCATGACATTAAGACTATCACAGTACTGTAGCCATGACATTAAAACTAAGGCCCATGTCACACCACTGTAGCCATGACATTAAAACTAAGGTCTGATTCATAGTACTGTAGCCCTCACATTAAAACAAAGGTCTTTGTGACAGTACTATAGCCTTGACATTAAAACTGAGATCTGTGCCACAGTACTGTAGCCCTGATATTAAAAATAAGGTCCATGTCACAGTACTGTAGCCCTGACATTAAAACTAAGGTCCATGTCACAGTACTATAGCCTTGACATTAAAACTGAGATCTGTGCCACAGTACTGTAGCCCTGATATTAAAACTAAGGTCCATGTCACAGTACTGTAGCCCTGATATTAAAACTAAGGTCCATTTCACAGAACTATAGCCTTGACATTAAAACTGAGGTGCGTGTCACAGTACTGTAGCCCTGATATTAAAACAAAGGTCCGTGTCACAGTACTGTAGCCCTGACATTAAAACTAAGGTCCGTGTCACAGTACTATAGCCTTGACATTAAAACTGAGATCTGTGCCACAGTACTGTAGCCCTGATATTAAAACTAAGGTCCATGTCACAGTACTGTAGCCCTGACATTAAAACTAAGGTCCATGTCACAGTACTATAGCCTTGACATTAAAACTGAGATCTGTGCCACAGTACTGTAGCCCTGACATTAAAACTAAGGTCCATGTCACAGTACTGTAGCCCTGATATTAAAACTAAGGTCCATGTCACAGAACTATAGCCTTGACATTAAAACTGAGGTGCGTGTCACAGTACTGTAGCCCTGATATTAAAACAAAGGTCCGTGTCACAGTACTGTAGCCCTGACATGAAAACTAAGGTCCATGTCACAATACTGTAGCCCTTATATTAAAACTAATGTCTATGTCACAGAACTGTAGCCCCGATATTAAAACTAAGGTCCATGTCACAGTACTGTAGCCCTGATATTAAAACTAATGTCCATGTCACAGTACTATAGCCTTGACATTAAAACTAAGGTTCGTGTCACAGTTCTCAAGCCCTGACATTAAAACTAAGGTCCGTGTCACAGAACTGTAGCCTTGACATTAAAACTAAGGTCCATGTCACAGAACTGTAGCCCTGACATTAAAACTAAGGTCCGTGTCACAGTACTATAGCCTTGACATTAAAATTGAGATCTGTGCCACAGTACTGTAGCCCTGATATTAAAACTAAGGTCCGTGTCACAGTACTATAGCCTTGACATTAAAACTGAGATCTGTGCCACAGTACTGTAGCCCTGACATTAAAACTAAGGTCCATGTCACAGTACTGTAGCCCTGATATTAAAACTAAGGTCCATGTCACAGAACTATAGCCTTGACATTAAAACTGAGGTGCGTCACAGTACTGTAGCCCTGATATTAAAAAACAAAGGTCCGTGTCACAGTACTGTAGCCCTGATATTAAAACTAAGGTCCATGTCACAATACTGTAGCCTTATATTAAAACTAATGTCCATGTCACAGTACTGTCTGCCCCGATATTAAAACTAAGGTCCATGTCACAGTACTGTAGCCCTGATATTAAAACTAATGTCCATGTCACAGTACTATAGCCTTGACATTAAAACTAAGATTCGTGTCACAGTACTCTAGCCCTGACATTAAAACTAAGGTCCGTGTCACAGAACTGTAGCCTTGACATTAAAACTAAGGTCCATGTCACAATACTGTAGCCCTGACATTAAAACTAAGGTCCGTGTCACTGTACTATAGCCTTGACATTAAAACTGAGATCTGTGCCACAGTAAACTAAAACTAAGGTCCATGTCACAGTACTGTAGCCCTGACATGAAAACTAAGGTCCATGTCACAGAATTACATTAAAACTGAGGTGCGTTTCACAGTACTGTAGCCCTGATATTAAAACAAAGGTCCGTGTCACAGTACTGTAGCCCTGACATGAAAACTAAGGTCCATGTCACAATACTGTAGCCCTTATATTAAAACTAATGTCCATGTCACAGTACTGTAGCCCCGATATTAAAACTAAGGTCCATGTCACAGTACTGTAGCCCTGATATTAAAACTAATGTCCATGTCACAGTACTATAGCCTTGACATTAAAACTAAGGTTTGTGTCACAGTTCTCTAGCCCTGACATTAAAACTAAGGTCCGTGTCACAGAACTGTAGCCTTGACATTAAAACTAAGGTCCATGTCACAATACTGTAGCCCTGACATTAAAACTAAGGTCCATGTCACAGTACCGTAGCCCTGACATTAAAACTAAGGTCCGTGTCACAGTACTATAGCCTTGACATTAAAACTGAGATCTGTGCCACAGTACTGTAGCCCTGATATTAAAACTAAGGTCCGTGTCACAGTACTATAGCCTTGATATTAAAACTGAGATCTGTGCCACAGTACTGTAGCCCTGATATTAAAACTAAGGTCCATGTCACAGTACTGTAGCCCTGACATTAAAACTAAGGTCTGTGTCACAGTACTATAGCCTTGACATTAAAACTGAGATCTGTGCCACAGTACTGTAGCCCTGACATTAAAACTAAGGTCCATGTCACAGTACTGTAGCCCTGATATTAAAACTAAGGTCCATGTCACAGAACTATAGCCTTGACATTAAAACTGAGGTGCGTGTCACAGTACTGTAGCCCTGATATTAAAACATAGGTCTGTGGCACAGTACTGTAGCCCTGATATTAAAACTAAGGTCCATGTCACAATACTGTAGCCCTTATATTAAAACTAATGTCCATGTCACAGTACTGTAGCCCCGATATTAAAACTGAGGTGCGTGTCACAGTACTGTAGCCCTGATATTAAAACAAAGGTCCGTGTCACAGTACTGTAGCCCTGATATTAAAACTAAGGTCCATGTCACAATACTGTAGCCCTTATATTAAAACTAATGTCCATGTCACAGTACTGTAGCCCTGATATTAAAACTAAGGTCCATGTCACAGTACTGTAGCCCTGATATTAAAACTAATGTCCATGTCACAGTACTATAGCCTTGACATTAAAACTAAGGTTCGTGTCACAGTACTCTAGCCCTGACATTAAAACTAAGGTCCGTGTCACAGAACTGTAGCCTTGACATTAAAACTAAGGTCCATGTCACAATACTGTAGCCCTGACATTAAAACTAAGGTCCGTGTCACAGTACTATAGCCTTGACATTAAAACTGAGATCTGTGCCACAGTACTGTAGCCCTGACATTAAAACTAAGGTCCATGTCACAGTACTGTAGCCCTGATATTAAAACTAAGGTCCATGTCACAGAACTATAGCCTTGACATTAAAACTGAGGTGCGTGTCACAGTACTGTAGCCCTGATATTAAAACAAAGGTCCATGTCACAGTACTGTAGCCCTGACATGAAAACTAAGGTCCATGTCACAGTACTGTAGCCCTTATATTAAAACTAATGTCCATGTCACAGTACTGTAGCCCCGATATTAAAACTAAGGTCCATGTCACAGTACTGTAGCCCTGATATTAAAACTAATGTCCATGTCACAGTACTATAGCCTTGACATTAAAACTAAGGTTTGTGTCACAGTTCTCTAGCCTAGCCCTGATATTAAAACTAAGGTCCGTGTCACAGAACTGTAGCCTTGACATTAAAACTAAGGTCCATGTCACAATACTGTAGCCCTGACATTAAAACTAAGGTCTGTGTCACAATACTGTAGCCCTGACATTAAAACTAAGGTCCGTGTCACAGTACTATAGCCTTGACATTAAAACTGAAATCTGTGCCACATTACTGTAGCCCTGATATTAAAACTAAGGTCCGTGTCACAGAACTGTAGCCTTGACATTAAAACTAAGGTCCATGTCACAATACTGTAGCCCTGACATTAAAACTAAGGTCCATGTCACAGTACTGTAGCCCTGACATTAAAACTAAGGTCCGTGTCACAGTACTATAGCCTTGACATTAAAACTGAGATCTGTGCCACAGTACTGTAGCCCTGATATTAAAACTAAGGTCCGTGTCACAGTACTATAGCCTTGATATTAAAACTGAGATCTGTGCCACAGTACTGTAGCCCTGATATTAAAACTAAGGTCCATGTCACAGTACTGTAGCCCTGACATTAAAACTAAGGTCTGTGTCACAGTACTATAGCCTTGACATTAAAACTGAGATCTGTGCCACAGTACTGTAGCCCTGACATTAAAACTAAGGTCCATGTCACAGTACTGTAGCCTTGATATTAAAACTAAGGTCCATGTCACAGTGCCTTGACAGTGAGGTGCGTGTAGCAGTACTGTAGCCCTGATATTAAAACATAGGTCTGTGGCACAGTACTGTAGCCCTGATATTAAAACTAAGGTCCATGTCACAATACTGTAGCCCTTATATTAAAACTAATGTCCATGTCACAGTACTGTAGCCCAGATATTAAAACTGAGGTGCGTGTCACAGTTGTAGCCCTGATATTAAAACAAAGGTCCGTGTCACAGTACTGTAGCCCTGATATTAAAACTAAGGTCCATGTCACAATACTGTAGCCCTTATATTAAAACTAATGTCCATGTCACAGTACTGTAGCCCTGATATTAAAACTAAGGTCCATGTCACAGTACTGTAGCCCTGATATTAAAAACTAATGTCCATGTCACAGTACTTCCTTGACATTAAAAACTAAGGTTCGTGTCACAGTACTCTAGCCCTGACATTAAAACTAAGGTCCGTGTCACAGAACTGTAGCCTTGACATTAAAAACTTACATGTCACAATACTGTAGCCCTGACATTAAAACTAAGTCCGTGTCACAGTACTATAGCCTTGACATTAAAACTGACTGTGCCACAGTACTGTAGCCCTGACATTTATTAAGGTCCATGTCACAGTACTGTAGCCCTGATATTAAAAACTAAGGTCCATGTCACAGAACTATAGCCTTGACATTAAAACTGAGGTGCGTGTCACAGTACTGTAGCCCTGATATTAAAACAAAGGTCCGTGTCACAGTACTGTAGCCCTGACATGAAAACTAAGGTCCATGTCACAATACTGTAGCCCTTATATTAAAACTAATGTCCATGTCACAGTACTGTAGCCCCGATATTAAAACTAAGGTCCATGTCACAGTACTGTAGCCCTGATATTAAAACTAATGTCCATGTCACAGTACTATAGCCTTGACATTAAAACTAAGGTTTGTGTCACAGTTCTCTAGCCTAGCCCTGATATTAAAACTAAGGTCCGTGTCACAGAACTGTAGCCCTGACATTAAAACTAAGGTCCGTGTCACAATACTGTAGCCCTGACATTAAAACTAAGGTCCGTGTCACAGTACTATAGCCTTGACATTAAAACTGAAATCTGTGCCACATTACTGTAGCCCTGATATTAAAGGTCCGTGTATCACTTACTATAGCCTTGACATTAAAACTGAGATCTGTGCCACAGTACTGTAGCCCTGACATTAAAACTAAGGTCCATGTCACAGTACTGTAGCCTTAAAATTAAACCTAAGGTCCGTGTTACAGTACTGTAGCACTGATAATTCATAGAACCATAACTGCATGTAAATAAATCCATAGAACAAATCAAAAGTTGTGGTACTTGACTCAAGTTTAAGTAGCTGGTTGCGTGTATTTTCAGATGTTAGGTATTGACTGTGAGTGGGTGTATAATTCTCCTGTTCCTGTGTCAATTCTACAATTAGCAACACCAAAAGGCACCTGTGCAGTGATTCGACTAAGCAGAATCTCTCCACACATACCAGAATCACTTAAGTTACTGATGGCAGACAGA
The DNA here is from genome assembly GCA_030159075.1 of Atrina japonica. Taxonomy (NCBI): domain Eukaryota; kingdom Metazoa; phylum Mollusca; class Bivalvia; order Pterioida; family Pinnidae; genus Atrina; species Atrina japonica. Next base: position 1,030,935 of record BROG01000017.1, on the reverse strand, counting down.
AGGTATTGTGCTAATACCCTTTGTGGTTATTAGGTGTAACCTCTATATGAATTATGTAACAGACATTTCCTCAATGCAGACTGGAATCTAGAGGACAACAACTGAAATTAAATGATATGTCGTTATCAAATATATTTGCTGTTGCCAGTCAAACAGATATGCTCGCCTTGATGGAGGCATAAGATTAAAAGAATTATGATTTAAGAATTTGATGTTGTTTTTGTTTGAAAAGACTAGAGAAGATGAAGATATTTACAATATATCACTGACATCACCTGTATGGTGATAAATATCTCAGTAAAGGGTGATATTTACAGTATATCACTTACATTACCTATATGTGATCTATATCTCAGTAAAGGGTGATATTTATAGTATATCACTTACATCACCTGTATGGTGATAAGTATCTCAGTAAAGGGTGATATTTACAGTATATCACTTACATCACCTGTATGGTGATAAGTATCTCAGTAATAAAGGGTAATATTTCTAGAATATCACTAACATCACCTGCATGGTGATAAGTATCTCAGTAAAGGGTGATATTTACAGTATATCACTTACATCACCTGTATGGTGATAAATATCTCAGTAAAGGGTGATATTTACAGTATATCACTTATGTAGCAGTGGTTAAATGGTGTTCCTACTAGCTTGGCTAGTGGGGTTACCCCTTTAGCTCAATTGGTAGGGCACCAGATTTATAATCCTGGGGCCCTAGGTTCGATTCCCAGCAGAGACAGTTATTTGTCTCTGTGACATTGGCGCCCACGTTGGGACTAGGGTTACTTCCAGGATAGAATACAATTATCCATCACTTATTTCAGAGTTATTATTACCTCCGAATGAAGAGTCGGGACGTCTCTTTCAAAATGGAGGGGATAATGTAGCAGTGGTTAAATGGTGTTCCTACTAGCTTGGCTAGTGGGGTTACCCCTTTAGCTCAATTGGTAGGGCACCAGATTTATAATCCAGGGGCCCTAGGTTCGATTCCCAGCAGAGACAGTTATTTGTCTCTGTGACACTTACATCACCTGTATGGTGATCTATATCTCAGTAAAGGGTGATATTTATAGTATATCACTTACATCACCTGTATGGTGATAAGTATCTCAGTAAAGGGTGATATTTACAGTTTATCACTTACATCATCTGTATCGTGATCTATATTTTAGTAAATGATAATGTTTACAGTATACCACTTATAGTACTTGTATTGTTTCAGTACTTTAAAGGTTGGTGTTGATCCATTGGCTGATGGCCAGAAACTGATGAGGGATTATGGGATTGTTGTTAGAGGATGTACAGACCTGCGTCACATCTACAAACGTGTGCGAGGAATTTACACTTGGTAAGTAGTCTATTTTATTATTTCTCTCTCCACCCAACCAACAGGGTGGGAAGACATTGGTTTTGCCACAGTTGTCCGTCTGTTTGTCTGTCATCAACCTTGTCACCAACCTTGTCATGGCTATAACTATCCAACCCTTGCTTGGAATGCCTTCAAACTGTACCATGTTATTTTTTATTATCTTGACTTGATCTTGACCCTGGGTCATATTTAAGGCCAAGGTCTCAATGCACCCATGAACAGAATTTGTTTCAGGGTTTGAATTTAATACCCTTGCTTTGAATACATTGAAATTTTAATGTTATTGATTATGACCTCAAGTTGTGTCATGGCATTGACCTGGGTCATATTATCAAGGAAAGGTCACAGTGTACCCATGGACAAAATTTGTGTTTAGGTTATGATTTCAAACCCTTGCTTGGGGTGCATTTCAAACTTTAATGTTATTGGTCATGGTCTCACATTTGGTCAAGTCTTCGAGGTCACAGTGCACCAATGGACAGAGGGGAGAAATGTTTTATTATAGAAACAACATCTAATTTGAGAGTAATGTTATTATAATCATAAAACAAGGATTGAATTATTCTGATTAGGTAAAGATATTTGCAATCTTTAGGAATAAAAATAATGTGAAATGTTGACTTGTGATATAAGTTATCAGTATGTTGTTTATTTTCAGTGATTCTATGGGTCTTCAAGGCTTGGCAAAAGGAATTCTGGGTATTTATTTGGATAAGAATATATTTATTCGATGTGGAAACTGGGAAGCTGATGTCCTGTCACATGAGCAAGTAAGGATAAAATGCCTTCCTGTTTGAATAAAAGTTTCAGTATTAAATTGAATGTATTTATGATAAAAGTCATAAGTCAAATTTAATAACATTGTAATTGTATACAGAACTTTTGTAAAGGTTTAAAGATTTTTATCTTTTGAAAAGAAATTCACTGATTTTAAAGACCAAAAAACTATTCATTTGAAGAAAAAAAAGCTTAATACTACTGAAAATGATGAAAATAAAAGTAGCTGGCAAACATATCAAATCTAAATGAATTTTCTTAAATTCTTATTACTCAATGAAATTTTAACATAAAAAATATTTAATCTGCTATTTTGTTTAATTTGTTAAAATTCATTTCAACAACTTCAGCAAAAAACGAAATGTATATGATAGACAAACTGCCTCAGATACGGAGAATTTTCTTCTTTTATCTGCCAGATTAAGTATGCTGCACTGGATGCATTAGTTGGGGTTGACATTTTTGTCCAACTTGTAATGGCCAAAATTAAAGGCAGCAAAATCAATTTTAATGAAGTGAAGATGGAGCATTACACTTTGGATGGAAAATTCATGCCCACAGCCAGGTCGTTATGTCAGGGTATAGTGGATGTTACATTTAAATGGAAAACTGACAAATCACAAGGGAAAGCCAGCAGTACACATCTTCCTAAATCTCATTCCACTAATCAAGATTCATCTCAGGTATTTCAGATTTTATATATATATATATACCGCCATCTTTCATTTTCCTTAATTTTGGCAGTATAACAGGTTTGGCAATATATCAAGGTTTATTATTTCAAGTCTATAATCCCCACAAAAGATGATACATGTACCATCTTTAAAACTCACTATACTAAAAATAAGACATAATAATCTAATTACCTGGGCTTTGGGACGATGATTATCCAACACTAATTACCTACCTTTACTGAGTGGTGTTTACTCACATCTGGTTATTCACCTGGTCTGGCTATAGAGTTGAGGGATTTAACATCCATAGATACCCTTTAGTATCAAAGAGTCAGTGGCTGATGGCTGTCTACGGATTTGGCAGAAATATACTGGAAGAAATTTGTTCTTTGAGAATTGGTGGCGATATTTGAGTTTTGCGTTGTAATGAGGGGGGGGAATTTTGTATGTTTTGGCTAAAGTTATGCCACAAAACATATCCATGAATATTTTAAGGAGATGGTGTTAAGGGTTAACATATATCCAAAATGTTGTACATGTCTGAAATGTACAGGAATTTTCAAAGTGATTGTTACACAAGAATCAGTGACAGGTCTGGTGGCAAAATCCTGAAATAGATTTGGACATTTTAAGCCAAGGGAGAAAAGCAAACATAACCAATACCAAAGATATGCTAGGTGACCTTGATTTTATAATTACTGAATTTGATTATTTACATTACAAACTGTCTTTTTTTTCTTCTTAGAAATTTAACATTGCCTTACTCATCCCCACTAAGCACAGTGTAACTGATTTAAATCTTAATCTATGTAACAACTGTTTTTGGATCTTGCAATGCACAAACAGACAGTATCACATGAAATAAAGGTTAAGTACAGTACTTGTGTTCATTTTTATCTTTTAAATACACTCAGTTCTAGATTTTATGCATGAGTTTGTAAATTACGAAATCAAATATTTCATTTTCAGGGATCTCCAAGTGATATCATAAATACATTTAGTGCTAAGGAAAGTCGTGCATATATGGTTCGACAGCGCCCTCTATACTACAATTGTTGTCTACAAGCTCCTGATGGACAGCTTTTGTGTACATTAGACATACGAAAGGCGGAATGGTACATAAGTAAAAATTTGGCAGGTAATTCAAAGAATAATTTCTAATTCTTTTAGTGCTTCATCTCAAAAAGCAATCACTTTGATAATTTTTAAGAGTTTTTGTGAATTTTTTGCATACCTGTAAAACAGCTTTTGTCTGTATTACATAAATAAAGCTCCGTGAATACAAGTTCTAGTATATCTGACAGACAGTAGAAAAGTAATTTGGTAGTACAAATGTACATCTTTAATGTGGTTTGTAAGTTCTAATTAATAAAGTAATAAATTTAATCAAAGTTTAATGATAAAATCTGTGGGTTTTTTTGCAATTTCATTTGCTATTTAGAAAAGTTTGTGAACAAAGATATGCATATGATTGAGGAAATCAGCTTGATTGATTCTAACCAATAAAGTAATTCTCAAGTTTTGTGGCTCTTTGCCCAGGATCATTACAACTTCAAGTTTGACTTCCATTTTTTTTAAATAGATAAGATATGTGATGAACCTTTTACACTTCGATTGAAATTTGAACCATCAGGAAGACCAGAAGCTGAAGATGACTATTATCTTTACGAAAAAGAAAACATTTGTGTTGTGTGTGGAAGTACAGAAAATCTAATCCGAAAGCAAGTCATTCCGAAAGAATACAGGAGGTATAACCAGTATTTGAGATAACTGTTATTACTTACATAAGCATTTTATAGATGATATTGACTCCCCTTATATTCTAAATGATAAGCGAGGGCCCAGACTTTTTGTTAACATGTGCCAAGATAAATTGTCACATGTCAACAAACACACAGAGTAGAAATTAAACTGTAACGGAGGTGATGAGGTAGTTGTTAACACAAAAATATTAGAGCCACCGATATTCATGGAATCAGAAAAAGTTTAAATGTTTTACTTGTACAGCCTGATTTTTGAAAATAGTAATGTTTTGGTTTTTTACAGTACTGTGTGACATTACCTTGGTAGACTTATACATTCTTCAATAAAAGACACAGCATTTCAGTTGATATATTACTGTTGAGTCACCCAGATGATATGATGGGCTTGTTTTTCCATTCTACCAAAATGATTAGAAGCTTTTTTTCTATTTCTCTGAAGGAACAATGTTCACAGGAACATCGTATGCATACCTCATCATCAGATGTGGTGTTCCAGGTTTTACCCACTTCTTGTTGAGGTCATATGACTTACTTATTTTATGTGTACCTCATCATCAGATGTGGTGTTCCAGGTTTTACCCACTTCTTGTTGAGGTCATATGACTTACTTATTTAATTTGTTCCTCATCATCAGATGTGGTGTTCCAGGTTTTACCAACTTCTTGTTGAGGTCATGACTTTACTTATTTTATGTGTACCACATCATTGGATTTGGTGTTCCAGCTATTACACACTTCTTGTTTAGCTCACATGACTTTAAGTGTACATGTATTACAACATCATATTTATTGTTGTAGTTTTTTCCTAATAATCTGAAGGATCACAGCTCACACAACATTCTCCTGTTACATGTATTTCAACATCATATTCCTTGTTCCAGGTTTTTCCCCAATACTCTAAAGGATCACAGCTCACACGATGTTCTCCTGTTGTGTGTATCCTGTCACCATATTAGTACACAGTCGGATATCAGCCTCCGTTATCAGTTAGCAGAGGAATGTAATGCACCTATAGACCAAGGTTCAACTGTTAGAGTCCAGACTGACTTTGATTTACAAAAGGTTCGATCAGCAGCCAGGTACACTATTGATACAATTATTAATTTCTTCTACACATATGTACATTTAGTGCCAGTGAAATTTATATTTTTTTTTAAAAATTTCTAAATCTATATTAACTTGTCTGCAATGAGGTTAAATTTTAACCACATTGCAGACAAGTTAAGGCCAGTTTTTGTCTCACCTGCGATGCAGAAGCGAGACATAAGGAACTCTAATTCCATCAGGCAGCGTCAACATTTTGTTTCCGGAACAGAATTCCTAAACTACTGGGTGGATTAGAGCCATACTTCACACAAATGATCCTCTTGTACCCTAGATGTGCCGTTTGGGGTATTAAAGTTGGTCTGACCTACTTGCTGGATATACAGTCACAGTCACTGAAAACCGTTTCCGGAGCAAAACTCCTAAATTACTGGATGAATTAGAACCAAACTTTACACAAATAATCCTCATGTACCCTAGATGTACCTTTTGGGATACTAAGGTTGGTCTGACCTACTTTCTGGAAACGAGGTCACAATCACTGACAATTGTTTCCAGAGTGGAACTCCTAAACAACTGGATGGATTGTAATCATACTTCACACAAATGAGTTTCAAGTACCCTAGATGTGCTGTTTGGGTACTAAGGTTGGTCTGACCTACTTTCAGAAAACTAGATCATTGTCACTGGTAATAGTTTCTGGCACAGAACTCTTAAAATACAGGGTGGATTGAAACTGTACTTCACACAAATGATCTCCATGTACCCTAGATGTGCCTTTTGGGGTACCGGAGCTGGTCTGACCTGATTTCTGAAAAGTAGGTCACGGTTACTGTTATTATTATTACTAATTATATGTCACAGGTGAGACATAACTGCTTGGAGCTTTCATGTTTATTCTGAACCATTAACCTGGTTAAAAACATTTTTATAGTTGAATGTTTTTAACGGCTTGGGAATCTCAACCGCAATCAAAAGCACGTTTAAGATAGTTTAAGGTGTGTTCTTTAGCATAAAACACAAATGCTGTTTTCAACCATTGCATCTTTTCTCTCCCTTCAATATGTTTATGGATTGTGGCTAAAATGTGTTTCAGGTTTACCGGAGGTATCTATGGGATATCAGGCTGTTTGTTATACGGTCTGCTATATAATAGATAACGGCCTGCTATCCCATAGATACCTGAGGTATCTATGGGATTGCAGAGTTTTAATTAAAATTACATGTAATACATAAATATTCAGTTTTTACATGCAATTTTTTTCAATCTTCATGGTTCTGATGCAAACAGCACCTTGATAACCTCCAAGCTTTTTGGAATATTTTTTGACATTTTAAATTTCTGGAAATCGTGATAACCCAAATACATAGTTTTGTATTCTGAGAATGTATAGACCATGTCAGGCTGCTATTTAGTAGGGAGTGATTTATTTTTTTCATGGATGGTAAAATACATGTATGCATGTTTCTCACAGGGCATTACTTAATAAGAAGGTTAACATACCCGCAGAGAGAAAGGAAGAGCTAAAAAAGACGCTCATAGATTTTTATGGTGTGAATGATATATCTGAAGATTTACTGAAAGAAGCATCAGAAATGGATTTCAAGTAAGTAATAGATTTCATTTTCTAATGATTGGATTCCCTGGTTATATTGTTTTTCGGGTATATATTTTTGGGGGGGAGGGGGTTGAAAATTAATTTTTGCATCCGTAATCTGAAGTGAAAGATACCAGTAACCTCAAGTGTTTATGAAGTTGCTTGATAACATAGCATACTGTCAGATAAGAAATTTAAAAGTGAAAGATTCAAGTAACCTCATGTCTTTTTGACAGTTAAATGAAATCATAGAATACTGTCAGATAAGAAATTTAAAAGTGAAAGATACAAGTAACCTCATGTGTTTTTGACAGTTAAATGAACTCATAGAATACTGTCAGATAAGAAATTTAAAAGTGAAAGATTCAAGTAACCTCATGTGTTTTTGACAGTTAAATGAAATCATAGAATACTGTCAGATAAGAAAATTAAAAGTGAAAGATTCAAGTAACCGCATGTGTTTTTGACAGTTAAATGAAATCATAGAATACTGTCAGATAAGAAATTTAAAAGTGAAAGATTCAAGTAACCTCATGTGTTTTTGACAGTTAAATGAAATCATAGAATGCTGTCAGATAAGAAATTTAAAAGTGAAAGATACAAGTAACCTCATGTGTTTTTGACAGTTAAATGAAATCATAGAATACTGTCAGATAAGAAATTTAAAAGTGAAAGATACTTGTAACCTAATGTGTTTTTGACAGTTAAATGAAATCATAGAATGCTGTCAGATAAGAAATTTAAAAGTGAAAGATTCAAGAAATTTAAAAGTGAAAGATTCAAGTAACCTCATGTGTTTTTGACAGTTAAATGAAATAATAGAATACTGTCAGATAAGAAATTTAAAAGTGAAAGATACAAATAACTCATGTGTTTTTGACAGTTAAATGAAATCATAGCATACTGTCAGATAAAAAATTAAAGTTTAACAGACATACATAGGAATGTGATTCTGTAATGGTGAAAAAGGAGGAAAATGGCTCATTTTTAGGAGATTAATGGGGGAAAATAAAGATTTAATGTTCCAGCAAAATTTTGAAAAAGGAGGAATTTCTCCAATCGGAATAAAATTCTCAACCCTGTAAAATTACAGCTGTCGGCTAAAAATTGTGTATTGCCTGTGTATTTATATCAGTAAATATTAATAGAGAAATAAATGAACCTAAAATTTTGTTATCAATCTAATGCAATATTTTTCATGCTTATTTATTGGCAGGACTGTAAATAATGACTATTGTCCACATGGCAGGCTGGTTATAAGATATGTAAGGCGTCATGGCGGCTTATACGACTTTCAGAAACAATGGCGACAGCATTTTATTGACACAATGAAACCAAAGTACTTACCCACAAAATGGTCGGTCGATCACAAACAAGAAAGAATTAATATGTATTCATGAATATCTTTGTCATTTTCATCATATTCAAAATGATTGTAAACTGTGATAATGATACTGTTAAAGTCAAGCTAGTACACAATGATGCTCCAGACAAAAGTATTTGCAACATTCCGACAGAAGTGAATAAACTGCAGTTAAAGAAAAGAAAATGCATGTATAGTAATTTTCATTGAAAGAAGATCTGCTCATATAGCATTTTGTCAGATGACATTTTGGATTATGGGATGGGATTAAATTACATGAATTATATATCCCAAATTTGTATTCATTACTGAATTATTTGATAACAAATTTTCTCTTCCTCGGTTGCTGCTTTAAATGATACACAGAAAAGCATCTGCCAAAGTTCATTCCATATTGTCAAGTTAACTGTTGTGAAATGCAGCAAGGTATCATGATGGCCCTCATGAAAGTTAAATCACAAATACTTTTGTCATAGCATTATATCTGAATATATTATTTATCTGTTCTGGCTTTTTACTCTTAAATCTGTGATAAAATGTTATTCAAAATTTAACTCGGATATTCCATGCAATTTCTTTTCATGGAACGTGAGAGTGAGTCAGTGAGATAGTTTTGTGTGTGAGTAAGCATGTTTGTGCATGCATGTGCAAGTGAGTTGTTTATGCATGTTATCAAGTGTTTTTCTATACCTTCATGTATGTGTTTGTTGTAATTCTACAATATAAACATATCATTTAATGATTTTTTATGTTTATTTAGATAAGTAAATAAAAAGACAAAACTGCAGATTTTATTTTAATGTTGATAAAGTTGGAGGATATGAAACATCATTTGTAGGAAAACGGATTAAAGGCATACAGGCTGTTGCTCTAATGGAAAAAAATTCTGTGATTGCACCGAAACTTAGAATAAAAAGGCTAATAAGATATATTGCCAAAGAAATTTTAAAGTCACATTCCAGGGGACATTATTGTAATTTTCTGGACGTTATTGTAATTTTTGACATTTTCTTTAGAAAACCGCTCCTAACTGATGAAAATTTTAATAACTTAGATGTATTAATAATAACTTAGATGTATTAATAACTTAGATGTATTAATAACTTAGATGTATTAATAACTTAGATGTATTAATAGAGTTATTAGGGGGAGATTCCATAGGAATTCCTCAATTTACAGTAGTATGTGAACGAGCAAAAAACAGTTAAACTTGGGAAAGAACACAATAGATGGAGAAATCTAAGGTCAGAGCTGAATTTGAAATTTGACTAGAATTTGGCAACCATTATACTCGATCACTGGTAAGTGCGTGGAAGTCATTGATACTTCCATGTGGTCATCCACATTTTGATAAATAATACAATTTTTGCTACGACAGTTGCTTAATTGCATCGAAACACTTGATTCTGGTTGCCTGTATAGCAGTTTTAGCTTACTGATATGTAAGCTAAGCATAATTCAGTGAGTGAAGATACTTTTTACTTGCAGATATGTTGCTGTCAGAACTCACCATGTGAAGAGTTTGTTTTGATTTTCCAGCAGCCATGTTTTCAATTTCACGTCACTATCATGTTTTATTTAAAGAGTTTATACATAGATTGATGTGTCTGGTGTTTCCCACAATTAGAATTAGCTGGAATTAGACTTTAAAAATGTGACGAAAGTTCATGCAAATATGCATTAAGACAGTTAAGAAAAGTTTATTTATGAACATTACTCCCCGGAATGTCGCTTTAACATATTGTCTAGAATGAATGAAAATATGACAATGATTGAAATTCCTGCCATCCATGTAAGAATACAAATGTTTATTCACTCATTATTCATATTCAATTTCTTTTCATAAATACAACATTATAATAATTTCTTTTTCAACCAAGGATTTTTCAAAACATTTTATTTGTATAAAACATCGAATATTTGAACATTTTTATATAAACCAAAAAAAGTCCATTTTGAAATGTTTATGCCTTAAATGAATTATAAAATAAAAAATAACATCTGGAAGGCTGTTATATTACCTTGGTTAACAGTTCTGGAAGGCTGTTATATTACCTTGGTTAACAGTTCTGGAAGGCTGTTATATTACCTTAGTTAACAGTTCTGGAAGGCTGTTATATTACCTTGGTTAACAGTTCTAGAAGGCTGTTATATTACCTTGGTTAACAGTTCTGGAAGGCTGTTATATTACCTTGGTTAATGATTCTGGAAGGCTGTTATATTACCTTGGTTAACAGTTCTGGAAGGCTGTTATATTACCTTGGTTAACAGTTCTGAATAAATATGAAATTGGTTCTTCTGATTATTACATGTATCTGGAATGCCATATTTTTTTTATAAAAAATGTAACTTGGGTATTGGTAGATGGAAAACCAATTGTTTAAGTGGTATAGTTTAAAAAGAGATATTAAAATTGTAAATGATCTGATAAATGATACCAGACAACTTTACCAGCATCAAGGATTTCTGGGAATTTATATAGTTCTATAGAATAACAATTCTTGATACCATCAATAAAACATTGGTTAAAGTCAAATAACTATATATAATATAGTAAAACCTGTATATAGGGGCCACCCAAAGTATCAGGAAATATTGGCCTTTATGTGCAGGTGATCTTATACACAGGTTAAGTTTAATTGAAGTATGCAGTCATGGTACTTTTCAAAACTGGCATTTATAGACAGGTGATCCTTATATAGAGGTGACTGCTATAGTAGGTTTTACTGTATAGTATTTAATCAAATATTTAAGGGGCAATAGCTGTTTTTTCCAAAACATTTTCCCCCCTTTTTTATTACTTCAATTGATAAACAATAACAACAAAGAAATATAAATAGGCATAGAAATTCTTAAATTCCTATATCATTGTATATATATATATATTGTAAAAATTGCTTTGGAAACCCGGGTTTGGCACTTTTTCAATAGATTAACTCAAATCATTCTATTTGTATATGAATACCACACTGGGCTGGACCTTATGTTCACAAAAGATACAGGAATTAAGATTTTTTGATGCCAGTGTATAGCTGTTACTTGTTATTTTACTGGTACATCAAGTATGAGTAGTAAAAGTAGGAAAAAAAGGGTTTTTGGTAAACACAACTACTGCACCTTAAATAGCACCAGTAACCCATCCCAAGTCAAACCTTTCACTTATTCTCAAACTAGGTCAAAACAAACTAACTCAATTTTAAACTAGAAGCTTCATAGAGCCTGAATTGCTCATCTGGCAAACTTAAGTCCAAATGAAATGGTTGAACAATTCTGAATGTTTATCGAGTTTTGAACGATACATTGCCCGAGTACAGAAAGGTTTATTTATGAACATTATTCTCCGGAATGTGCCTTTTATATTTGACTTATAGCACAAGAGGACATGAAATATCTTTTAAATCTTTTATTCCTTTTCTATCAATCCCCTCAGTGGTTCACATCAATATTATTTTATAGCTTATAACTCTACAAACCCAAAGAATACCACCCAAGGATAATTCAGGCAACGATTTGTTCAAAACTGGGCTTGCTGTTTCTGACAAGATTTTAAAATATGTTTTACATATGTATACCTAATTTGCATAAATCTGTCAAAGTTAACAAATGTTGAAAAAAAGCTGTAATATATATATATATAAACTCATCAACCCCTGAAAAACATTGGATTCTTCTGTAAATCAATGACTTAGACCAGTCCAAATGCTCTACAACCCACATTTGAAGATTTTAACACAACTCTGAATGGGTACGAAACAGGCCAAGTTGTTTACAAATTTAAAATGCCTAGGTGGTTTCTGATCAGATTTTTTTTAAAACATTAACAACAATGAACAACAACTGTGATTGAAAACTTTGGACAAAAAGTGGAAAAGTCAGTTGTATAACATCCTCCATGTTGAGAAGTCCATAAATTTGGTTATCCTATATGTTCAGAAGTCTGCAAACTTGGTTATATAACACACTCCATGTTCATAGGTCCGTAAACTCAGTTATATAACATCCTCCAGGTTCAAAAGTCAGTAAACTCAGTTATAGAACATCCTCCATGTTCAGAGGTCTGTAAACTCTGTTATATAACATCCTCAATTTTCAAAAGTCAATAAACTTGGTTATATAACATTCCCCATGTTCAAAAGTCAGTAAACTCAGTTATATAACATCCTCCATGTTCAAAAGTCAATAAATTTGTTATATAATATCCACTATGTTCAGAAGTCCATAAACTCAATTATATAAATGCTTTGAAATTCAGATGGGTAAACTCAATTGTATAACAACCTTCCAGAGGTCGGTAAACTCAGCTTTATAACATCCTATATGTTCAGAATCCTGTAAACTCAGTTGTATAACATCTTCCAGGTTCAAGTCAGTAAACTCAGTTATATAACATAATCCATGTTCAAAAGTCAGTAAACATGGTTATATAACATACTCCATGTTCAGAGGTCCATAAACATGGTTATATAACATAATCCATGTTCAGAGGTCCATAAACATGGTTATATAACATCCTCCATGTTCAGAGGTCCATAAACATGGTTATATAACATAATCCATGTTCAGAGGTCCATAAACATGGTTATATAACATCCTCCATGTTCAGAGGTCCATAAACATGGTTATATAACATCCTCCATGTTCAGAGGTTCATAAACTTGGTTATATAACATCCTCCATGTTCAGAGGTCCATAAACATGGTTATATAACATCCTCCATGTTCAGAGGTCCATAAACATGGTTATATAACATTCCCCATGTTCAGAGGTCCATAAACATGGTTATATAACATCCTCCATGTTCAGAGGTCCATAAACATGGTTATATAACATTCTCCATGTTCAGAGGTCCATAAACATGGTTATATAACATCCTCCATGTTCAGAGGTCCATAAACATGGTAATATAACATCCTCCATGTTCAGAGGTCCATAAACATGGTTATGTAACATCCTCCATGTTCAGAGGTTCGTAAACTTGGTTATATAACATCCTCCATGTTCAGAGGTCCGTAAACTTGATTATATAATATCCTCTATGCTCATATCAATGTTTCTACTTGTGATTTGTAACAAAAGAGACAGTATAATTTGACACACAGATTTTTTTCTCCTTAATTTGTCACATACATTTCCTAGCATTAAAATACAAACTCAGTTCTAGTTGTCATAAATAGATTACTTATCATCTGAGCTGATGATAATAGTATTCCAGTAACCACATATTACATTTGTGACCTTGATGTTTTTGCGTATGAAGAAATCAATGGTCTGTAAAAAGTCTCTTGATTGAGTGTCACCATGACAAAGTTGTCCATAGTCATTCCAACCACAGCTTAAAAGGTAACCCAAATCTGTAAGGATACAAGTCATATTACAGACAGTACAAACAAAAATTGAATAATAGTAATATATAACAGACCACCCAATCTGTAAAGAACAAGTGATCTCTCAAGACAGGGGATTTGTCAAAACTGATTCATTGGATGAGGAATCTGCTTTAAAGGACCACTCCAGTGGTCAAAGAAATTTGGTCCCTCAAGACCACGTTATCTCAAAAGATGTTTAAATCGAAGAGTTAATTACCGGTAGTTGTAGATTTCCATATGTCAAAATCAAGAAAGGTGCCACTGAATATAATCTGTATGTTTCTCCAGATATTGTCATGACAGGTGGTCTTTCAATCATTTGTCTCTTAAGAAGGGTGGTCTTTCAATCATTTGTCTTTCAAGACGGGTGGTATCTCATTCATTTGTCTCTTAAGACAGGTGGTCTTGGTTTTAAGACCATTTATACCAGTGTACTTAACTAAACACGTCCTTTTACAGAATTTCCTAAAATTCTCGTAACATTTTAACCTAAGAAATATACAGGGCAATGTTTTGCAAAGTGCATACCCATGTAACCCATTGACACCTGTAGCCATATTTGGACTCGTCCTTTTGAAAGAATGGTAAAGTCCACTGTCAGAGTTCAAGAGCATATAATATAGAATCCGAATTTCAAAATAATTTTACATTCAATATTAACATGTTCAGCCCTGAACTTTGACATTAGACTTGACATTTACTGATTCGGAAGAGTCTAAATGTGACCAGAGGGGTTGATGAGTTAAAGTATTATCTATACCACGCTGACTCCTTATCACTCATACATTGATTTCCATAAAAGTGACACTGTCTGAAATATATATACCAAACTCGGCATCACAGTGTTGATTAAAATAACACCAGAGAGACAGGACACAAGATGACTTTTATAGTACTACAGTAAAACTTGCTATAAAGACCAACTGGTCATAAAGACTTATTTGCTGTCCCCAATAGTACCATTTGTGTACAAATCAACCTCTATATAAAGACCAACTCCCTATAAAGAGTGGTTTTGTTGTGTCCATAAGAGGGTCTTTATATACAATTTTCACTGTATATTTAGTTTTTGCACAGTCTACATCAGGTAAGATATGATATAAACATTGTACTCTGTCTACAATTTGACAACTGAACCTAAAAATCTTGAAACTTTCAGATGCAAATCCTAATTTGTTATCGCAGTAATCAAAGACCACCTTATTGATATAAAAATGTTAAACCAAAGAAGTGATTTACATTTATCTGATTAAGATTTTCCTGGATCTTTAACAAACCCAAAATTCTTATTTGGAATACCTGGAGTCTTACCTGTCAGCAATACAGTGTGCCTAGATCCACAAGCTATCTTTCTTATCTTTGTGCTTTCTAGTAGATCAAGGATACATGGATATGGCTGAACTTGGATTGGATCAACGTCCTGGACAAATATTTGAGACTCGTGGATATCAATGTTGGATGTTGCATCTGAAGTCTGTACAAGAGATGCAGATTTGTGGATATCAATGTTGGATGTTGTATCTGAAGTCTGTACAAGAGATGCAGACTCATGGATATCAATGTTGGATCTTGTATCTGAAGTCTGTACAAGAGATGCAGACTCATGGATATCAATGTTGGATCCTCTGTCTGAGGTCTGTACAAGAGATGTAGACTCATGGATATCAATGTTGAATGCTGTATCAGAAGTCTGTACAAGAGATGCAGACTCATGGATATCAATGCTGGATCCTCTATCTGAGGTCTGTACAAGAGATGCAGACTCTTTCTCAGCATTAGGTGCTCTATCATCATCAACAGTCCAGTACTGTGAAGCCGATGTTGTTTCATTTATATCATATTTCGTTGAACATTTCTCATATTCTATTAGTTGTGCATTACTGGAAATCTTTCTGTTCCCAGACACACCTTTACATGGTAAACCGAGTTGTCCACTTTCATTCCATCCCCAGACATAAACATCACCAAACTCTATCAAGATAAATAAAGACTTTCATTCCATCCCCAGACATAAACATCACCAAACTCTATCAAGATAAATAAAGACTTTCATTCCATCCCCAGACATAAACATCTCCATACTCTATCAAGATAGATAAAGACTTCCATTCCATCTCCAGACATAAACATTACCATACTCTATCAAGATAAATAAAGACAATATTTCTTAAGAAATATTTTTAAGCGAACTTCAACTATATAAAGTAGCAAACCAGAAAAATGGCAAAGTCATAAAGGACCCTGCCATAGACCATTTGCTGGTCAGATGGAGACCTTGAATAGACAAAAAATCAAAGTGTCACTGCAGGGGTTATATTTGTGAAGTATGTATGCAAAACGCTAAGCTCCATCTCTTAAAAGTTACTGCAATGAATGAGAAAAGCTATGTTTAATGTTATGTAATGAAAACTGATATTGAAATGAGAAATATTTCTTCTTTAAGACAATATAATACAGTGATCAATTCCAGATGTATTTATAATCATTCCATTAGGTTCATAAAAATATTTCTATACCACTAGTTTGTACTAAATGTTTGTACTTTTGTATGTCACAAGGTATCCTTTAAACAATGAATTGCTTTCAGTGGGCATTCATGGCTTATGAATCCAACTGGACAAAGGCAAATTACATGAAGCATGTCAATGCCTTAGCCCATGAATAAGAACCAAAAGCAGTTCAATGCTTATATTTACTTATTACCTATGTTATCGGACTTTTCTTTTTTCATTTTTATTGGAATTCAAATTTCTTGTGCACCTGTTCTTGACAGTAGAAATCACGGAAAAGACGTTGGCTGTTATTAGATCATGAACAAGTTTACAATGATTATATAGTGTCAGTGCCAGTAGATGGCAGATATATGACTTTGAAAATTCATGAAGAATTACCTGATATGGCTGTAGAATGCCAACCACCAGCAGCTATCGACAACATTCTGACACCAGCAAGACTTCTAATTTCTTCTGGCTTTATTCGGTTTTCAATATCTCCATGTCCAAGCTGACCACGACTGAATCAGAACATTAATTTAATTGTTATTATGCTTTTAAAGTCCAACAAATATAATAGGCCTATCTAATAAATAGAAAATGTACATAAATCTGCATATTCATTAACAGGTGAGGATGAACAGCCAGACTTAGATTCCAACGTAAGCCATTCACTATCTGGTCTGTCTACATGAATGTGATATCTCTAGAAATGTTTTATCTAGAATATTGCAAAATAACTTTCTGAATGTGATCTCTTGAGACAGGATTTACTGTACCAGCACTGACTTTGAAGTAAGCAGACTGGTACCCTGTCTTAGAAAGTCTGTGATTCAAGGCCCTCTCTTTACCAGCACCGACTATGAAGTAAGCAGACTGGTACCCTGTCTTGAGAAGTCTGTGATTCAAGGCCCTCTCTTTACCAGCACTGACTATGAAGTAAGCAGACTGGTACCCTGTCTTGAGAAGTCTGTGATTCAAGGCCCTCTCTTTACCAACACTGACTTTGAAGTAATGTTACGTGCCGAGCTCATCACATCAGATTGTCACCCATCCAGATACTGACTGCGCTCGCTGTTGCTTAACTTAAGTACATGGATATAAACATTAACCATCCAGCCACAAAAGCTAGCTGATGGACTAGACAGCTAATCTGCCTATATCCATCACTGTTACACTACCCCTCCGCCGACAAGCTTTGTCCCAAATCTCCATGGAGTCAACCTGAAATCCACAGCTTACCCTTCAGCTGTATTGCCTGGATTTCAGGCTCTCTCGCTGCCACCAAATGTAACGTGCCGAGCGCATCACATCACACTGTCATCCATCCAGATACTGACTGCGCTCACCTTTGGTTAACTTCAGTACATGGATATAAACTCTAACCGTCCAGCCACAAAAGCTAGCTGATGGACTAGACAGCTAATCTGCCTATATCCATGACTGTTACAGTAAGCAGACTGGTACCCTGTCTTGAGAAGTTTGTGACTCAAAGCCCTCTCTTTACTAGCACTGACTTTGAAGTAAGCAGACTGGTACACATGTATCATTCAGAAAATAAAACAAAGATTACCTGATGTGCATGCTAACAACTCTATCAATATATCTGTTAAGTGGCAGCATCCTGATCAAGTCAATTTTTATAACATTTCATATTATTTGGAAACATTACATATTTTTCCTGATATATTACAAGAAACTATAATGTAGGAAAATTCCAGCTTTTTCTTCTTCACATCTGAGCCATGAAAACCTCTACTT
The DNA here is from genome assembly GCA_030159075.1 of Atrina japonica. Lineage (NCBI taxonomy): Eukaryota > Metazoa > Mollusca > Bivalvia > Pterioida > Pinnidae > Atrina > Atrina japonica. Next base: position 1,012,723 of record BROG01000017.1, on the reverse strand, counting down.
ACCTCCCACCTCCCAAACTGTATAAAATCCCTCCATTGCTCAATAGTAAGGTATGCTCTTTGCCACAACTAACTGACTTTATGGACAGAGATGGGAAATGATATTCCAACTGCAGATGAATGGAATGATCTGTATTTAACTGGTTTGGAACACTAACACAACTTACTCCTTGATCTAAATAAACATTTCAAATTGTAAAGAATTATACATTGGTCAATAATAATATAAACATATGAAAGCAGCATAAAGAGGAAACAAATTGTAGAAATGTACATGTACATGTATATATTTGACATTGATATGTACATGTATAATGAATATAGGCAGGAATTTACAAAACACACAGAAACAGCTACACAGATAATCAGCTAAAAACAAACATGCATACATTTACATAGATAAGCAAATAGCTATACAGAAACAGCTACACAGACAATCAGCCAAAATCATAAATACAAACATTTACAAAGATATGGAAACAGCTATATAAACATACAGAAACAGCTACACTGAGTGACTGACAAGCAGTTAAAATCATACATTAAACATTTACAAAGACATGCAAATAGCTATACAGACACACAGCTAAAAACCTACATATAAACATTTACACAGACATGCAAATAGCTATACAGACACACAGAAAGAGCTACACAGACAAACAGCTAAAAACCTACATACAAACATTTACAAAGATATGCAAACAGCTATATACTAATATAGACACACAGAAACAGCTAAGCAGACAAACAGCTAAAAACCTACATACAAACATTTACAAAGATATGCAAACAGCTATATACTATTATAGACACACAGAAACAGCTAAGCAGACAAACAGCTAAAAACCTACATACAAACATTTACAAAGATATGCAAACAGCTATATACTATTATAGACACAGAAACAGCTAAGCAGACAAACAGCTAAAAACCTACATACAAACATTTACAAAGATATGCAAACAGCTATATACTATTATAGACACACAGAAACAGCTAAGCAGACAAACAGCTAAAAACCTACATACAAACATTTACAAAGATATGCAAACAGCTATATACTAATATAGACACACAGAAACAGCTAAGCAGACAAACAGCTAAAAACCTACATACAAACATTTACAAAGATATGCAAACAGCTATATACTATTATAGACACACAGAAACAGCTAAGCAGACAAACAGCTAAAAACCTACATACATGTACAAACATTTACAAAGACATGCAAACAGCTATATAAACATACAGAAACAGCTACACTTACAAGCAGTAAACATTTACAAAGACATGCAAATAGCTATACAGACACACAGAAACAGCTACAGACAAACAGCTAAAACATACATATAAACATTTACACAGACATGCAAATAGCTATACAGACACACAGAAACAGCTACACAGACAAACAGCTAAAAACATACATATAAACATTTACATAGACATGCAAATTGCTATACAGACATACAGAAACAGCTACAGACAAACAGCTAAAAACATACATATAAACATTTACACAGACATGCAAATAGCTATACAGACACACAGAAACTGTAACAGACAAACAGTCGTTGTTATGTCTTCAATATAACTGCAGCAGTTGTGAGATGTTGTCTCCAATACAGCTACAGCAATTGTGAGATGTTATGTAACAGAGACAAATACTGCCTCTGCTTGGATTCGAACCTAGGACCCCTGGTTTACAAGTCTGGTGCTCTACCGATCAAGCTAAAGGGGAAACCCCACTAGCTCAAGCTAGTAGGAGCACCATATAACTAACCCTGCCACATTATCCCCCTCCATTGAAAGAGTCGTCCCGACTCTCCTTAGAGGTAGCTCTCACCTGTGGGGCAATTTAAGGATAATCACTTTCACATTACCAGGAAGAACCTAGGTCCCAACGTGGGCGCCACTGTAACAGAGACAAATACTGCCTCTGCTTGGATTCGAACCTAGGACCCCTGGTTTACAAGTCTGGTGCTCTACCGATTGAGCTAAAGGGGAAACCCCACTAGCTCAAGCTAGTAGGAGCACCATATAACTAACCCTGCCACATTATATCTCCAATGCAACTGCAGCAGATGTGAGATGTTGTTATGTCTCTAATACAACTACAGCAGTTGTGAGATGTTGTTATGTCTTCAATACAACTACAGCAGTTGTGAGATGTTATATCTCCAATACAACTACAGCAGTTGTGAGATGTTATATCTCCAATACAACTACAACAGTTGTGAGATGTTATGTTTCCAATACAACTACAGCAGTTGTGAGATGTTATGTTTCCAATACAACTACAGCAGTTGTGAGATGTTATATCTCCAATACAACTACAACAGTTGTGAGGTGTTACGTCTCAAATACAACTACAGCAGTTGTGAGATGTTATGTCTCCAATACAACTACAGCAGTTGTGAGATGTTATGTCTCCAATACAACTACAGCAGTTGTGAGATGTTGTTATGTCTCTAATACAACTACAGCAGTTGTGAGATGTTGTTATGTCTCTAATACAACTACAACAGTTGTGAGATGTTATATCTCCAATACAACTACAACAGTTGTGAGATGTTGTTATGTCTCTAATACAACTTAAGCAGTTGTGAGATGTTATGTCTCCAATACAACTACAACAGTTGTGAGATGTTATGTCTCTAATACAACTTCAGCAGTTGTGAGATGTTGTTATGTCTGTAATACAACTACAGCAGTTGTGAGATGTTGTTATGTCTCTAATACAACTACAGCAGTTGTGAGATGTTGTTATGTCTCTAATACAACTACAGCAGTTGTGAGATGTTATGTCTCCAATACAACTACAACAGTTGTGAGATGTTATATCTCCAATACAACTACAACAGTTGTGAGATGTTATGTTTCCAATACAACTACAGCAGTTGTGAGATGTTATGTTTCCAATACAACTACAACAGTTGTGAGATGTTATGTCACCAGTACAACTACAACAGTTGTGAGATGTTATGTCACCAGTACAACTACAACAGTTTTGAGATGTTATGTTTCCAATACAACTACAGCAGTCGTGAGATGTTATGTCTCCAAGTCCAATACATCTACAGCAATTGTGAGATGATATATCTCCAATACAACTACAGTACATGTTGCCTATACAACAAAAGCAGTTGTGAGATGTTGTTATGTCTCTAATACAACTACAGCAGTTGTGAGATGTTGTTATGTCTCTAATACAACTACAGCAGTTGTGAGATGTTATGTCTCCAATACAACTACAACAGTTGTGAGATGTTATATCTCCAATACAACTACAACAGTTGTGAGATGTTATGTTTCCAATACAACTACAGCAGTTGTGAGATGTTATGTTTCCAATACAACTACAACAGTTGTGAGATGTTATGTCACCAGTACAACTACAACAGTTTTGAGATGTTATGTTTCCAATACAACTACAGCAGTCGTGAGATGTTATGTCTCCAAGTCCAATACATCTACAGCAATTGTGAGATGATATATCTCCAATACAACTACAGTACATGTTGCCTATACAACAAAAGCAGTTGTGAGATGTTGTTATGTCTTCAATACAACTACAGCAGTTGTGAGATGTTATGACTCCAATACAATTACATCAGTTGTGAGATGATGTTTTCAGTACAACTACAACAGTTGTGAGATGTTACTATGTCTCCAAATCAAATACAGCAGTAGTGAAATGGTATGTTGCCTATGACACTATACAACTACAACAGCTGTGAGATGTTATGTCTCCAATGCAACTACAACAGTTGAGATGATATTATTTCTTCCATACAACTCCAATACACCAAACAAAATAGCAAACTTAATATTACCATGTAGTACTACCAGTTTGTCTTCTGTAGCTTTGATATCCCATACTTCACTGCTGATATCTAGTAGTTTCACTTCATTGCAGGTATCCCAATCTGACACATAAATTTCCCCAGATGTTGATATAAATGCTAATTTTTCACCAACATTTGTAACTTTAGTTAACCTTCTTTTACTGACAGAATCTAAGCCAAGAGTATATGGTGGGATGATACAGCCATCTTCTACAAATGTAAGGCATAAATATTATATAATGCTCCAGGTCATAAAAAGTTTGAAATAATATTAATATGGTTGACTTTTTCAATATGATATACATGTAGTAGGCTACATTTTAAGTGTTAAAATCTGTTGGAAATTTTTCCAATTAGCATTTAGACTTGGCACATGATTATGTGTGTGAAATTGTTTACCTTATTTCTTACCTACATGTACAGCTAAACATGACTCCATGCATTACTGTAGCTTTAATGAATTTATGCCAAAAACTAGTCTGCCACCCCTATTACTTAGTCGGTAAATAGCTCTTTAATTTTAAAGCTAATTGTTATGTTATATTAGATGTCTGACTTTGAATAAATATTATCTGATTTCATAATGAGTTTAGACTCATTGTACAGGTCTACCAAGGTTAGGTAAAGTGGTGCAATGATCGAGTCTACTCTAAATCAATCATAACAGGGATGACAGACTTCTCAATTTGTCACAAAAGTATTAGATATTTAGTAATGCATTAAGTCCGTGCAACTACAAGGCAATATGTTTTATCTGTACAACCTAATTTTGGAAAATAAACCCTATTGTATTGGCTTTTGACTGAGCTTGGGTGTGCCACTTCATATTGGTAGACCTATATTTGTAAATAAAAGTATATTTACATATAGCCTTATAGGCTATATGTGTCTGTGTGCAATAGTAAAGTATATGATTATCAAGTAGTAAATTACTTTTTAGAGCAATTATCTTTGACCATGTTATCACAAAACTATCAATATCATTCAAGTCTGCATTTCGTATCTCGGTCGGTAACTTAGTTATAGTCGTATGGGTCACTTCCTCACGTTTTCCTGACTGACTGCCTCCATCCTGAGCGCAGATAGCTGCTGCTTGTTTAAATCCTTGGAATCCTGAGATCCACAACATATCATAGAAGGTCTGTATGTTAAAAAAAGATATTGTAAAAGTTTGTATCTATCAAATTCCATCCCAGCTGCAGTAATAAAGTAAAATTGTACAGAACTTCTGTGTAAAACCACGTGTTTTACATAACCGGAAGTTTACATATTTGAGATTCTCGCGTGATTTTATCAACTCAACCAATCATAATAATCAAAATACAGAGTCGCGGTATTTTCATATTACGCAATATGTTTATGTAAGTCGCTCTTGCACGCCTTCATGCAGACACTGGAATAGAGTGATGCGAACTGATGCACAGAAGTTGCACATTGGCAGCACCGTAAGAAAGTTATTTATATCACATATGTAGGCCTATAGTAACATATAATATCTTATAGTTTCAAGAGCTTTTCGAACCCTTGAAACTATTTTTATAGCTATCCTCGTGTTATGCGGTTTTTCGAATTAGCCACATCAGAGGAATTCTTTATTAGTCAATTCGGCATCAAGCAATTTCGGCACTTGTATAAGTAACTTCAGGAACTTAACTTTTCGGCATCGGGTATTTTCAGCAGATGAAGAAGAAATATCAGCAGCTAATATCGATTGAAATAAATGAATTAAATTTAATGTTTCTTAATAAATTTTAATCCCTAAAATTAAAGTTTTAATGCATGTTTTGGAAGTGCCGAAAATACTTGCTTACATTTGCCGAAGTTACTTGGTGCCGAAATTACCTGATACCATGTGATAGGTTACAAAAGAAAATAAAAAGACACATGAAAAAAAAATTGAAGTCATAATTTTACATCACAGAGCCAGTGGTTCATGCCATTATGTAAATTTTAACTTGGGTGTGTGCGTCGGATATATATTCTAAATTTTTTTTTTTTTAGACATGAAAATCAATGACTTAAACATATTTTATAGAAAAATAATTGATTGGATTGGACCCAAGTTCTTGCAACTTACTAGGCCTTCTCCAGATAATACAGTATACAATAAGTATAGAATAAGACTGAAACATATGTATAATTTATGAGATCAAAAGATGCATAGATTGGTGAATAGAGGTAAACTGTAAAGAATGGGAATATAGAAAAGAGGCGATATAGTAGAGTAGAATGATCTAGTTGTGATGGTTGTCCCAAATTCCTACAGAACCTTTTTTGAGGCTTTAATAAACAAGTGAATTTGGACATTTGTCTGGTATGGTAAATTAGGGTTTCCCCATAGAAGAGTATAAGGTTAACAAAAAATATATCTGAAATATATGGCTGTAGAAGTTAATTATAATATTTTTATTTTGAAATATATTGTAAATTCCAATTATATATTGGTATATCTAAGCAAAAATGTATGTGTTCACGGGATGGTGAAACCATGATAATGAAATTGGACCTAAATCATGTTGACACTAACCAATTCTAGTAAAATCCATACATGTATTTGTTAAACATGACAGGGTGGCGTTTTGTTAACCATGTCTTCTTGACCAGGACCCAAGACCATAAACGAGAAAATTCTAAGACAAATTTTATTCTCAAAAGTTAGGAATTTACTCATCTAAGTGAAAATTCGCAGACCATAAAACGACTTTAGAATTTTCTCAATTGAGGTAAGATTGTCAAGGGGCAGGGTAAATCTTGTCCAGAACATATGTCCCAATTTATGTCCTGATTTACTTAACTTCGATGCTTGAATATTATTCTTACCATAATCCATGATTAATTATTTAATAACCAACCAACAGGTTAATTTGATTTTAAGTTATTTTCCTTTGAATTCATTATCAATCTTCTGCCATGAGAAAAAAATAAATGCTTACATGCATAAGACCCAATTGATTTCTAAAGGCTAGTTAATATAGATTTTGGTACAAAGTGTTTTGGTAAATTGAAATGATCAAGTAAACTTGACAGACAGCACCATATATTTTACCATAGACTTACAAACTAATTCAAACCACACTCATGCTCTGACATTTGTAAATTATTTTAAAAAATCATTTATTTCTGTGAAAGTTCAACCTTTATACATGTACATGTATATATGCTCGAGGAGTTTTCCTTGGCCATTTGGGATTTGGTTAAAGGACCCATTCCCAAAGATAAAATGGCTTGTATTTTCCTTGTAAACTTGCAAAAATTCCAAATATGGAATTTTAAAGTAAAGAATAAAGTGATTTCAAATGAATGTCTTTTTAAATTTTAGTCAAAATGTTGTATTTTTTTCTTTTTCTTTCTTTCTTTCTTTTTTTTTTTTTTTGACATTTGACATTAGACCCAGAATTTACGAGGTAGGGAAATCCTTGTGCTTACTAATCCCACTGAAAAAAAACATTGGTTCTTGTTGCTCTTCATTTTTCAAATTTTACTGCACTTACACCTTGGAAAAAACATTGGTTATAAGTGGTTTAAAGTATAATACTTTTTTCACAGATTTCTGTTTAAAAAATTGATTTTTTATCCCCAGAACACCAAATTTGATAATTATGGTTGTTAAATGAGTCAATACTTGTCATTTAAGATATCTACCAGGACTTTCATTGCAAACAGACCATAATTGAGATATTAATTGAGGTTTTCCAATTTTCAGCGATTTTTGTTCATTTTCTATGGTTTTAACCCAAAAAATCCTAAACGCCCCTATGGCCAGAGTGATAACATGGCTTATTTTGTAGCATTTTTTATATGCTTTCAGAATATCATAACCTCTAAAAATTCCCCCTGGATAGGGGGGTTGAACAGGGTTATTGGTGGCTCAAAGACTCTTATTATGAAATTGTTATAATTATTTTACAAATCAGAGATTTCCCTAGGCTATTTTTGGGTTTGGTTACAGGACCCTTCCCAATGCAAAAATGGCTTGTATTTTCCCCAAAATTTAGAATTTTGAAATAAAGAATAAAGTATTTTCAAGCAAATAATTCATATATTTCCCAATTTTTTGGACACCAGACCCGGAATTTAGGAGGTAGGGAAATCCCTGCAAATACTTGATTCATTCGTTGAACTTAGGTGGAACCGGTCTTGAAAGACCACCTGTCTTTTAATTTTGAATTCCACTTGGTTAAATAATCCATTTCATAAATTCTCTTTTGAGAGACCACATTTCAGTGTCAGATCTACATTGTACAGTCTCTCAAGACATTTCCACTGTATCAATTTCAATGTTTACACTTAACTAGTAAACATACAATGTGTATTTATGTATATTTACATGTGTAAGAACTTGGGGGTTGAATAGAATATGGAATTTCAATTTCAACATATTCAGATAAAATCTATAAAAACTCCATTTCAAGAAAGATAATATTTTCATGTCAGATAAAGTGGTCTAACAGGTTCTACAGTATTTCAACACAGACTAAACTTATCCATTAAATGTACAAAATGATATTTGAAATTATATATATATATATATATATATACACACACTGTACATGTCATAGACGTCGGAAGCAAATTGAAAGTGGGGGGCTAAACCAACTTGAAACACATACACGCCACAAATGTCTGGGGGCTAAGCCCCAATTTTCAACACCTATGTCTATCTTTGCAAAAAAAGTAGGGGGGGGCTAAGCCCCCCCCTAGCCCCCCCGGTTCCGACGCCTATGCATGTACATATATATGTATAATGTGTATTATACATGTATAGAGTCTTATACAGACCAGTAAAAAATTTTCTTTGACCAGTGAAATTCCTTTATTCACTGGTCTGGTTGACCATTAATTTTTTTTTATTTCAAAATGTCTGATATATACATGTATGTAAATACTGGGTATCCCTCTTATCAACAAAAATATGTCTTATGCAATTTTTTTTTCCATTTCAGTTACATTAATTTCTGCAGGAATTGGATTTTCTGTCTGGCTTTAGTTATTCCACAAAAAACCCTCAAAACTCAGTTTTCTTTTGTCAGAAAATATTCCATTTTATTGTGTAAGAAACCTGAACAACTGCATTTTAATTATTTTATGCAAAGTAAGCTTACTCATTCTTACATCATGACAGATAAACCATCCAAAAAACATAAACATGATTCTGAAAGTTCAGACTTGTCTGAATCTGAAACACCAAGTAAAAAAGCCAAGAATGAAAATGGTGGGACTGGAAAATCTTCTGCAAGCAAGGAAGGGGATGATTTTATGAAAAAACTCCAGTCAGCAAGGGAAAATGTGTGCAGTTCAATATCAGAGTTTAAATTTAACAAAAAAAGGGTCAGGGTATTGTCGAAATGCAAGGACTTCAGGGATGATAGCAACGGAGTTGTTTATTGGATGTCAAGAGATCAGAGGGTACAAGGTGAATTTGATATTTTTATTTGTTATCCCTTCAAATAACTAAACGTACAAGTGTGCACATGTTTTTTGTGCCAATGCCACTAGGCAAAAGAGGTATTAAATGTTACACTTGACCATTCGCACTCTAACTAACTTTAAAGTTTGCCATATCCAAATTTTATTAAACTTTTACACATTGCTGAGAACCACAAGACACAGACAATTCAAATTCAGGCAGTGATCATGAGTCATTTACCATTTCACAGTTACATGTACACACATGTACAGTCTGCCTTTTTTAACTTAAAATATTGCTAATTTTTTGTTTCTGCTCTAACATGTAATCAAATGCTCTCAAAAAGTATCTTTAAGTTTTACATGCCAGCTTAAATGGGGCATTAGTCAATTTAGTGTCCTCAGACCGTGGGACACATTCCTCCTTTACATTTTTTTTTCTTGTAGTACACTACCCCCATTAGTTAGCATATATGTATATGTGTAAGTAATATGAACTAAGGCATTACTTTGAAGTAAGCACAGCTCGGTCATTGTTGCATCACAACATACCGATAGCATTAAATGCATCAGGTTAGAAAAATCACATGCAATTTTAATGCAGTCATGTGATCTTCATGTGAATTATGGGAAGAAAAATGTCACCTGACCAAAATTTATACATGTAGGATGAAATTGTGAACAAAATGCAATTCACACATCAGTGTGATTACGCATGTACATACATTGTAATTGGAGAAATGCTATTTGATTTTCTGGTTTAGTAAACTGCCTTCTTGATCATACGTATGTAAAGATCTTTTGCACATTTGGTTTGTGTATGAATTTTCTTTCATACATGCATGTACCTGGTATATTTATGCAAACACACTTGAATGTTCATACAATATACATGTACCAGTAATGTCCAGTATGATAATATTTTGATCATGACATTGCCATGCGTGTTATAAGTTAATTCAAAACCATTTATAGGTCATTTCACACTCCCCAAAATATATACTCTGGCATGTGAGAAAAGGTTTACCTATTTTGATTGGTTATATTTATGCTTACTCTGATTGGTTATATTTATGCTTACTTTGATTGGTTGGTTATACATGTACATGTATTCATGTTTATTTAGAATGGTCATTTTCATGTCTGACTACAGATAATTGGGCATTTCTCTATGCACAAAGATTAGCTTTGAAGATGGAGGTTCCATTACATGTGTGCTTCTGTTTGGTGCCAAAATTTCTAGAAGCTACCATCAGACACTATGGCTTCATGTTGAAAGGTCTACAAGAAGTTGAACAAGTAAGGACTGTCTGGACATTCAATTTTGTATTCAGTATATAATGAAGTTTAGGGCAGCTTCATATCCCCTTCATTTGAGACAGAGACTAAGGGTCCTTACACATATTTCCATGTTCCAATGTCTGTTGCTGTCTGTCTGTTATTTTTTTCATCTGAAATGACTTCTTCTCAAGAAACATTGGGCAGATTTCCAAATTTAGCAGTTACCTTGCTCTATGGAAAGGGCTTCAGTTTTGAGAGCAAAAGAGGGCTAATATTCATAGGGGCTCTAAAAACAAATTCATATACATGTATACATGCCAATTATTAGAATAAACTCCCCAAAAATAACTCGGCGTAAATGTAATTTTGAATCAGCCATCACTGACCATGGCAAATTAACTTCAGGTAATTTCTACATGTAATAACTGAGTGACAAGAAGCAAGTGCAATTTACAATAAACAATCTTGTATCGAAGATGGAATTGGACTAAAAGGGCATTAGCTGTGTTTTATTCCAAAAAGAATTGCCCCTTTTTAGGTCACCTGAGCTCTGCTCATGGTGACCTATTGCCATTGCTTTTTGTCTGTCGACCGTCCGCCATGCGTTAACTTTTCACATGTTAGATTGGTTTCAAACTTGGTACATATGTTCTACATGAGGTCCCACACAAGTGCTGTTACTTTTTGGGGCCTTGCAAAATCCAAGATGGTCACCATGGCCTCTGATTGGCTGAGATATTTTGAACTTCTTCTTAAGAACGACTGAATGGATCATGTCCAAACTTGGTACTGATATTCAACACATGGTCCCACACAAGTGTTGTTACTTTCGAAGCCATGCGAAATCCCAGATGGCTGCCATGGCCTCCGATCATCTAAGACATTTTGAACTTCTTCAGAAGAATGACTGAATTAATAATGTTAAAACTTGGTACAGATGTTCTACACAAGGTCACACACAAGTGTTGTTACTTTTTTGGGGGGGCATGGTAAATCCAAGATGGCTGCCATGGCCTCTAATTGGTTGAGACATTTTGAACTTCTCAAGAATACATGTAGCTGGAAGGATGAAGTTTAAACTCAGTGCTCTATAATGTGACCAAATCACTTGAAAACGCGACTATTTTTAAGGCAAGGTCTTATTGCTATGACAGGCTCAGAACTCCTTGGGTTTTTCCGTGTACTCAATTAAGTGTCGTCAGCCGTTCAAAAATCAATGTGCAATAGGATTTGCCAAACTACTACTTGCGCTGTAGAAAGTAGTTACCTGAGATTCAACCATTAAAATACTTCTTTGTGTCTAATTTGAATCTTGTTTCATTCGCATACTCTCTCCTTATAATTCCTGAACTAGGACACCATTTCAACAACAAAGACAGTCGAACATGCTGTGACTGCATCCATCTGCAGATGGCAAAAAAATTTTCAACAACACTTCTGGAATGGGCTTATATCACCCTGCAGGGTGGGATAAAATTTTCCCCATCTAAATTCGCGGAAAAATCAGTCTCAAGTATCGGTAAGAGAAAATGTAACTTCAAACCCTGTTTTTCTGACACAACTTCAGCATCAACAAATGCATAGAAAAGTTTCTGATTGTTGACCTAGAGGTCACTTGTTAATATGAATACAACAGAGAAATATTGTAGTGCAATGAAGTATTTATTTCATATCTGAAAAACTGTGTTTATGGGTTTAAATCTTGATAAAATGTAGATAATTTCATGTTCAGAGATAGTTTTGTTTTTTTATAAAATGGTTTAGAAATGATTCGACAATTTCTCCAAAAATGCTGTTGACAAAAGCTCATACTGCTATATATGAAAAGTCAGCTGTAAATCTGATTGTGTTTTTGGAAATATTTTTGGCTGTATTTGAACTTAGATGTACCCTTGTAACAAAATTCAAAATCAAATCATGTTTTCTAATGTCAGATATTATTGAAAATGTATTTTTATGCGTGTACATATTCCTGGCACATACATTGTAAATCTTGAGTTGTAATAAATTTCATATGAAAATCTTATTCAGTTTGATTACCGGTAATAACAGTAAGTGAATGTGTACTTACAGAAAATTAAACATCAAAACATTGGAGATAGTGTAGATAACTGCATGGCAAATAAAATTTAACTTACCACATTTAAAGAACTGTTTGTCTAAAATCTCTCACAAATTTTCATGTAAATTAGTAATGTACCTCTGAAACATAAACAGTGAATCGACATATACTTGACAGGGGGCTATTGTATGAGACTTGTGTTACTTTGATTGTACTCACATATGTAATTCATGTTACAGGAATGTCAAAAGCTTGGAATATCCTTTCACCTTCTGATAGGCTATGCCAAGGATGTGCTTCCTCAGTTTGTCATAGATCATAAAGTCGGTGGAGTTATTACAGATTTCTCTCCCCTTAGAGTTCCAAGGGAGTGGGTCAATGATGTAACAGCAGCTTTACCTAAAGATGTTCCATTATGTCAGGTAAGTTTGTTTCAAGATATGAACTGGTTCCTCCTAGTAATTAAGAACTGTATTAGTGCTAGACTGTAAACATTCAAATGTTGATCTGCAGTACTTTCCACATTACTCATGTTGTGTAGGCTCCCAATAATTGGTGCAAGTATTCATCCTAAGAAGATGGAATGCCACATTAAAAAGTTGCATGCCTACCACCCTTATATTTAGAATTATTCTCCTTTGTTTCATTTGCCTTGGCCTACCGAGCTTGCCTGCCTCAATCGAGGTTCTGTGTCACAGTAAGTGTCGACACGTTAAAGAACCCTCACTGCTCAGTGGTTATAAGTGCCAAGCATAGGCCAAAATTTGAAAGCCTTCACCGGCATTTGGTGATCTCTCCATATAAGTGAAAGAGTCTTGAGTGGGACGTTAAACAACAATAAACAAACACACAAACCTAGGCTTACCATATTTGGTTCAGACATACATCTGGGGTAAATGGGGGATTTTGTCGATATCACAAGACTAACATATGGGGACTTAACCAAATCTACTTACATTATATCAATGCTGTGGTTAAGAAGACTGGTGGTTGATTTGGGAGTGGGCTTAAAATATGTTGGTATGAAATGAGCTTCAATAATTCATTGATTACTGTATACTTATCTTATAGATCAATATACTCAAATGTAATGTTATCTGTCTCTTTTTTAATTTTATTGCAGGTTGATGCCCATAATTTGGTTCCTTGCTGGGAGGCTTCTCCGAAACTTGAGTATGGTGCTCGAACAATCCGAAACAAAATTCACAACCAATTGTCTCAGTACTTGTCAGAATTCCCTCCAGTTTGTTCTCATCCTTTCAAACCAAAACAACCAGCAGTGGTAAGCAGTCCAAGTAGATTTACTTCCCTAACACTATAATTATAATCTGTTTTACGTTCATCATTAACTATGCCAATACAATTGGTTACTTACCTAACACTATAATTATAATCTGTTTTACGTTAATCATTAACTATGCCAATACAATATGTTACTTACCTAACACTATAATTATAGTCTGTTTTACGTTTATCATTAGCTAGGCCAATACAATATGTTACTTACCTAACACTATAATTATAATCTGTATTAGTTCAATATTAACTATGCCAATACAATATGTTACTTACCTAACACTATAATTATAATCTGTTTTACGTTTATCATTAACTATGCCAATACAATATGTTACTTACCTAACACTATAATTATAATCTGTTTTATGTTCATCATTAACTATGCCAATACAATATGTTACTTACCTAACACTATAATTATAATCTGTTTTACGTTTATCATTAACTATGCCAATACAATATGTTACTTACCTAACACTATAATTATAATCTGTTTTACGTTTATCATTAACTATGCCAATTTACAATATGTTACTTACCTAACACTATAATTATAATCTGTTTTACGTTAATCATTAACTATGCCAATACAATATGTTACTTACCTAACACTATAATTATAATCTGTTTTACGTTCATCATTAACTATGCCAATACAATATGTTACTTACCTAACACTATAATTATAATCTGTTTTACGTTTATCATTAGCTAGGCCAATACAATATGTAGTTTGCTAAGTATGCCTACAATAAACATTGTCAGTCTTTTTGCATATTTTGTTAAAGAAGTCCCAAGGGACATTTCAAAGTAAGTGAAGTATTTATTAGTGTTTAATTTCCTTACTCAGAGTTTGAAACTTTTTAGAAATTCAGTAAGGATGGCCAAAATGTAATTATGGTGATGTCAATTTCTGGGACAAGACTGACATTTAGGCGTGAATAAATCAAATTCAGAAAAAATGAATTTGTGGGTATGATTGCCTCACTGGAACCTGTCTTGAGAGACCATCCAGTCTGCTGAAGAAATATGGTAGAAATTGACATTTAATTGCATGGAATTCTTGTATTAATTGTAAAAATCTATCTACTTTAAAGGTATGGTTCACCCATTTGACAAGTTTTGTTTAAAATTAATATTATTTCCCTGAATATGTTCCGAAACAAAATACAATTTTCTGATAAGAAATAACTGAGATACAGCTGAAATTATGCATCTGAGAGTTTGTGTCAATGGGTATTGTACACAATAGCGGATTATTCGGGGAACACAGTTTCTTAGATTCAGGTGATTTATGAAGAATCCAACTTTTTGTCATTTTCAGAAGATCGATTGGGATGCAGCTGAGAAGAGTTTGACCATCAATAGATTGGTTACTGAAGTTGATTGGGCGAAACCTGGTACAACTGCGGGACTCACAATGCTGGAGTCCTTCTGCAAAGAGAGGCTGAGATACTTCGGTGCAGACAGAAACAATCCAAACAAAAGTGCCCTAAGTAATTTGTCTCCATGGATACACTTTGGTATGTTCAATCATAAAGAAACTATGGTTCTGTATTCATTAGTTCTCTAGTCTGCAATAAGCTACCATTAATCACCAGAAAAGTTGGGACAGGATTGATCATTTGAAGACACATTCCAAGGAAGCTTGTTCTAATATTTTACATTTTCTACAGAAATTCATTGTTAACTGTTTTTGAAATAAAAGATTCAATAAAATTTAAAAAATTAACAAAATTTGATAAAAAATAAAAATATTCTTTGGTTAGCGAGATACTGTTACAACCTTACAACAATTCAATTATGATTGGCTGACAATCTTAAAAGTAGTAAGGGTTTTCGTACATGAGATGTCACATGCTTTGACTGCTTTACCATCAGCTATTTTTTAAAGGAGTATATTAGTGCATTGTTGAGCCCTATGATCTTTGATCTAGTTAGGCATTATATGAAGTTGTATGATCTGTTATCAAGTTATTAGGGCATTTCATGGAGACCCTTGATCCATTGTCAGTTACCAGGATGCCAATAATCAGTCAGTATTACTATTAAAAACACTTGAATGACCCAGATATGTTATGTTGTATTTCAGGCCAGATATCAGTTCAAAGATGCATACTAACAGTGAGGCCATATCGTGGCAGATTTAAGGAAGGAGTAGAGGCATATATTGAGGAAGCTGTAATTCGACGTGAATTGTCAGATAACTTCTGTTACTACAACAAACATTATGATTCTATTGAAGGTCAGCAAGGTTTCAAATGATTTTTATTTCAAATATTGTCTTGAAATTCTTTTGAAGTTCTAAAGATTTCTCAATCTTTCCACTGTAGTGTGTGATTTTTTGCAACCATTAAGATAACAATATATTGCCTTCATAAAAGATATGGCAGAATGGCTTGGATGGGAGTATGTATTTCTGCCCTGCCTTCATCTTGACAGAATATCAGGATGGGAGTATGTATTTCTGTCCTGCCTCCATCTTGACAGAATATCAGGATGGGAGTTTGTATTTCTGTCCTGCCTCCATCTTGACAGAATGGCTTGGATGGGAGTATGTATTTCTGAATATCAGGATGCCTTCATCTTGACAGAATGTCAGGATGGGAGTATGTATTTCTGTCCTGCCTCCATCTTGACAGAATATCAGGATGGGAGTTTGTATTTCTGTCCTGCCTCCATCTTGACAGAATGGCTTGGATGGGAGTATGTATTTCTGCCCTGCCTTCATCTTGACAGAATGTCAGGATGGGAGTATGTATTTCTGTCCTGCCTCCATCTTGACAGAATGGCTTGGATGGGAGTATGTATTTCTGCCCTGCCTTCATCTTGACAGAATGTCAGGATGGGAGTATGTATTTCTGTCCTGCCTCCATCTTGACAAAATGGCTTGGATGGGAGTATGTATTTCTGTCCTGCCTCCATCTTGACAGAATGTCAGGATGGGAGTTTGTATTTCTGTCCTGCCTCCATCTTGACAGAATTGCTTGGATGGGAGTATGTACTTCTGTCCTGCCTCCATCTTGATGGGAGTAGAATATCATCTTGGAATCAGGATGGGAGTATGTATTTCTGTCCTGCCTCCATCTTGACAGAATGTCTTGGATGGGAGTATGTACTTCTGTCCTGCCTCCATCTTGACAGAATATCAGGATGGGAGTATGTATTTCTGTCCTGCCTCCATCTTGACAGAATGTCTTGGATGGGAGTATGTACTTCTGTCCTGCCTCCATCTTGACAGAATGTCAGGATGGGAGTATGTATTTCTGTCCTGCCTCCATCTTGACAGAATATCAGGATGGGAGTTTGTATTTCTGTCCTGCCTCCATCTTGACAGAATGTCTTGGATGGGAGTATGTATTTCTGTCCTGCCTCCATCTTGACAGAATGTCTTTGATGGGAGTATGTACTTCTGTCCTGCCTCCATCTTGACAGAATGTCTTTGATGGGAGTATGTATTTCTGTCCTGCCTCCATCTTGACAGAATATCAGGATGGGAGTATGTATTTCTGTCCTGCCTCCATCTTGACAGAATATCAGGATGGGAGTATGTATTTCTGTCCTGCCTCCATCTTGACATAATATCAGGATGGGAGTATGTATTTCTGTCCTGTCTCCATCTTGACAGAATATCAGGATGGGAGTTTGTATTTCTGTCCTGCCTCCATCTTGACAGAATGTCTTGGATGGGAGTATGTACTTCTGTCCTGCCTCCATCTTGACAGAATGTATTAGATGGGAGTATGTATTTCTGTCCTGCCTTCATCTTTCTTCAGAATTATGTCACGGTCTTATGACTTTGTTCTCCCTTCACAAATTGAAGGGATTATAGCAACAGAGTGTGTGTCTAAACACATGTGGTCAAGATATAGAGAAAACCATTCTCTCATTTTTTTTCAAATTTTGCATACTAGTTCACCTGAATGAAAGGATAAATTTATTGATTTGGGGGTCTAATGTTAAAAGGTTAATGAGACCAATACCTAATTTTTAGAAAATAGGCCTTTTTGTGCAACCTGTTCTGGGTAGGCACAGAGGAAACTGTTCACTTAATTTTTTTTTCAAACTTTTTGTATTTGCAATATCAAAACATACTTATTAATTTGTGTCTCTTATAACCAGATTTTAATGTCTTATATATTTTTTAACCATAGGAGCATATGACTGGGCGAAAGAGACACTTAAGGTTCATGAAAAAGACAAAAGGAAATATGTGTATACTACTGAACAACTAGAGCACGGGAAAACACACGATGATCTATGGAATGCTGCACAGGTAAACTTTCCTTCACTTAAAAACTATAACTTGTATTGTTGGCAAATAACTGAGGTCAGTAAAACATGTAGAATGAGAAAAAAATAGAGAAAGTAGGAATTTACTTGATGTTACATATACATAAAAACAGAACAACATATTTTTACTGTGTATTTTCTTGTCAAATCTGGAATGTGGAAGCTGTGAGATATTGTGAAATTGGGATACTTAAAAGATACATACAATCAGTACCAGCACCAGCACTTTTTATTATTTAGAAATTATGGCGGTATGTTGATTTTGGTTATGAATTGAATTTTCGCATCTTGGGGAAAGAAAGGATACCATTCTTTGGTATCAGAGATGTAATTTTGATGAATAACAACAGGACAACAGTTCATATTAAGCAATTCTATTGTTTAATTCTTCAATTACTCGGTCTTATTACTGCTGTCGGACTTTACACGTGATCTCTAGCCATCAGTTAGTCACTGCATAGACCATGGTCAGATATGGTGATATATCAATGTAAGTGACATTTTGAAATGGACGTTTGTTCTAAAAATAGAGTAGCAGTTGACGATAATAAATTTACTATTATAAAGACAATTTATATAGCAGGAAAAATGTTCCTGGAAAAATGTGGCAGTATGTCGAGAATCAAGTGGTGATAATTTGAGAATTGACCGTATTATCAGATAGTGAGGACACAGATTGATTTTGAAAACTCTTTAATCACTGGATGAGTTGGTCATAATTACATCATTAAAATGATAAAAAATCTAAATTGAGTTTTATAAATGGGTTTAAATTGCTTATATGTATATAGAATTAAAAGAATCTTACTTGCCTTAAAGAGTCCATAGTTCATTGTCAACTCTACATCCTCAGTGGTGATGTAATTTTTCAAACAATTCAGTAAATGATATTTTTCAGTTATTGACAATGAACCACGGAAGAATTTAGAATATAAACTGTGAAATTCTGTGAAAGATTGCCTTCAGAGATTTTATGTTGATTTTATTTAAATCGTTTCAGATTCAAATGTTATCCATTTTTGTTTAAGTCATTGCCGATTCAGATATTATCTGACTTTGTTTACCAAATTATTTCAGATTCATATGTGTTTCAAATTCACATATCGTCTGACTATTTCAGATTCACATCTCATTTGACTGATAATTAATCATTACAGATTCACATATCGTCTGACTATTTCAGATTCACATCTCATTTGACTGATAATTAATCATTACAGATTCACATATCGTCTGACTATTTCAGATTCACATCTCATTTGACTGATAATTAATCATTACAGATTCACATATCTGACTGTTGTCTAAATCATTTCAGATTCAAATGGTAACAGAGGGGAAAATGCATGGCTTTTTAAGAATGTACTGGGCCAAAAAAATTCTAGAATGGACATCAAAACCATCTGTTGCGTTGGAGACAGCAATTTATTTAAATGACAAATACTCTTTGGATGGCAGGGATCCTAATGGCTATGTGGGTAGGTATTACATGTATAAGTTAATTCAAGTTTAATGTTTCATAGACATGTTGTACTGTATCATAAAAATATTTACTCTCTCAAGTGGGAACTTCAAACATATTTTATGAAAAATGATGTCATGCTTTTTTAGGGGGGGCAAAAAGGACAAAAACTTATTGTATTTTTAAATATCTAATTTTGTACCAATGATCCCATCTTTTTTAAATCTGCTATGCATGATTGTTAAGTCAATGTCTAAAGTTTGCAAATGAAATAAAAAACAAGCTTTTATCAAGTGCATCAAATTGCATGGTATATTGGTATACAAATGACTTAATAACTCAAAACTAATTGACTTTTTATCTCACAGGTGATCTTATGCCATCACTTGGTGTCCGTTTGTCATAAATTTTAAAAAAAATCTTCTCTGACTTCACCAGGCCATATGGAACCAAACTTGGCCAAACACATTCTATGGGTGTGTAGATTCAAAATTACCGGTATATCTGGTATGCTTGTCAACCATCCAACATGGCCACCATAGCTATAAATAAAACATAAGCGTAAAACTGCAGTTTTTGGCAAATAGCTCAAAAATGGATTAGTCAGATGACCCAATTTGGAATTATTGCCCCTGAAATGTTGATTTTTAATGATTTTAGGAGTTTTGGGCAAATAGCTAAAAAATGAAACAAAACGTGTCAAAACTAATGTACCAGAAATGATCGACAGGACAAGATATGTTCGATTACTCTGATGGCCTGATTTTGAATTAATGCTCTTGAATTGTTGATTTTTAATGATTTTCGGATTTTTTTTAAAATGATACATAATTTTTTTTTAAAATGATACATAATGAATCAAAACAAGCTGGCCAGAAATGATAAGCAGGACAAGATCTACTTGTTCGGAGAAATCTAATAAATTGATTTTGAGTTATGGCTCCGAAATGTCAAATTTTTAAGGATTATTATCTCCAAAACTTTTATAGCTCACTTTATAAATGGGTGGACTGGAACCATGATTCCTTGATGTGCCTTTTAGGGTACTAAGGCCTGTCTAACCTACTTTCTGGAAACCAGGTCGGTTACTCAAATGTTCACATTTCATTTCTGGAGCAGAAATCCTAAACTACTGGGTGGATTGGAACCATACTTCACACAAATGATCCTCATGTGCCCTAGATATGCCTTTTGGGGGTACTAAGGGAGTCTGACGTACTTTCTGGAAACTAGGTCATAGTTACAGAAAATCATTCCTGGAGCAGAATGCCTAAACTATTGGGTGGACTGGATCCATAAATCACACAAATGATCCTCATGTGAACGAAACTTAAAAGATGCAGTCCTTTAGTAAGATTGCTAAATTTTTCCCCATCCACCAGACCAAAAAACAGCCATCAGCGCAAAACATATGGTTAAACATTGAACCCAATGGAAAAAACACATTCAGAGATATTCTCGACCTCTGAAACCACCAGGCCAGTTGGAACCAGACTAAGTCACAATAGTATGTGGTTGGTCCCCTGTAAAAATTATGTTCGGCAGGTCCACATCTGTTTTTCCTGTGCAGGTTGTCATAACCCAAAAGTGAGTAGAATCATCTGTATGATAATCAAAAGGTTACTCTGCCCCTCTATCTTATGTGAATCAGACAATATTAACCACACCCCAATGCATTTTTTTCTTTATTTATACCCCAACCAAAACATTTTAAATGCAGTTTTACCCCCCATCAATACATTTTTTATCAATGGTGTTCTGCCCCACCCCCAGAGATACTTTTTTTCTGGAATAGCTCTTAGTACCCTCACTGAAGTAAGAGTCCATAAAACAGGTTAAACTGTGCGATACTTCATCAGTAGACGACATCTCCATAAAAATGAGCATTTTCATAACAGAACATGAAACAACAAAATCTGGTATCAATGTTTTGTGTTTTCAGGCTGTATGTGGTCAATATGTGGAATACATGACCAAGGTTGGAAGGAAAGAGAAATCTTTGGGAAAATTCGATACATGAACTATGAGGGATGCAAAAGAAAGTTTGATGTTGCTTGTTTTGTGCGAAGATACAGAGGGAAGAAAGCATAGCTGTGTGATTTAAGCAACTTGTTTTAGAATCTCAGGGAGTTAAAATCGTGTCCTCCACATGTGTTCAAGCTTTTTATAAATGTTTGAAAATTTTTGTATTGAAATTTATGAACTTAAGTTTACCTGACTATATATATCATCGTAGCATACCGAGTTTGTGTGTGTGGGTGTTTGAGAGAGAGAGGGAGAGAGAGTGAGAGAGAGAGATTAGAGTAGTTGTAGTAGTGATACTAGTAGATGTTTAAAAAACTCCATATCCCATATTTTGATGTGAAAAGTATATTTACTTGAGATCACACAAGTAGTTAGAAAGCATACAAAATTTTCTCACCTTGACTCCACCCATTTTCATATTGAAAGGAACAAAATTCCATCAAGATTTTGAGTGCTTTATTTTGATTTGATCAAAACCATTCTAAGTGTCATTTTCATCATAACTATTTTCACTTCAAACATGCAGACATTTGTCCTATAAATTTATCAGTGTTGACATATATTTTCCTATAATTTCTGACACATATTGTCATGGTAGTTGTATAGTATCAAAACATTTTAGATATTGTTGTTGTATTGCACGCAATAAACATTTTACAGATATTGTTCATTTCTTTTATCATTATTTGGTTATCAAAAGGTATACCTTTAATCATTTTACATGCAGGTTACACCAATTAGCATTGAATGACCATGAGATATATGTGCATTTTTAGTTTCCCATCGCTTTCTGGGGAACATAGTTTTGCAATGTGTATGTGCTTTGCTTTGTCCGGACCATATTTCTTTACATTTCTGCATCTGGGCTCCCAATATCTGGCGCAATTATACATCTTGAGAAGAGGGCGTGTCACATACAAAGATAGTAATCCTTACACCATTGTTTTTATTTGTCTGGGCCATATCTATTTCATATATATATATAACTTGGGACTGATAATTATTTCAATGGAGACAATTTATTTGCAATTGCAACTGGTATCATCTATACTATTCTGACAACATTTGTAAATAAGACAAATTGAAGACACCATTTACATCTGGTATTCTAAGAATTGACAGGCATGGAGACACAGGCAGATTTCCAAAATTCATACACATTTATAGATGTGAGAGAATGTTCAAAAGATGAAAATAAATACAATGGCAGTATGGTAACTTTTATAGAGATACAACAGCTGTTATCATGATAATTGAGGACACCGTGTAATATATCTAACATAAAAATCAACACTTAAATATAACACAGTTATAACTCTACAATACATTGCATAAAAATATGTTGACTTGAAATCAACACAAGATGAAGCAATAACACTAATTGTCAAAGGCTAATTATAATTAGGCCAGTGTGACTAGGCAGCGTTCCCTATTCCCATTTTTTCAGAATAGGGTTTTTTCTACCCCCGTGGATAGCATAAATAGGGGTACAAGGATACAAATCGGGATAACACAATCATAGAAGTTAAACAAAAGTAAGAAAAATCAAGTTTTATTTTACTCATCTCTATCCCCATTAATGGACACAAGTGTCTGTGGATCTGATGAAGATATATAAATTATGACATCATATGTGGATAATGCACTCTGTTCAACATCTATTGACAGCTACATGTGATTTATGGTCTTTCATGTTACAATAACATTTGGATTCATGAGTATTTTTAGAAACTGTCAAAAATTGCATAATCAAAACCAGTAAACACTTCAAGTCATTCCTTTATCCTGGCACCCTGCTGTGAAGTTGAAGTCGTCAGTCAGGACACTGCAAGCTGTGTTCACTGGAACATGACCTTTAACTGATAAGAATCATGTGGCAGTCTTTGAAGTTGGGATAGTGTAGGAAGAAGTGCAGTCTTTGAAGTTGGGATAGTGTAGGGAGAAGTGCAGTCTTTGAAGTTGGGATAGTGTAGGAAGAAGTGCAGTCTTTGAAGTTGGGATAGTGTAGGAAGAAGTGCAGTCTTTGAAGTTGGGAAAGTGTAGGAAGAAGTGCAGTCTTTGAAGTTAGGATAGTGTAGGGAGAAGTGCAGTCTTTGAAGTTGGGATAGTGTATGAAGAAGTGCAGTCTTTGAAGTTGGGATAGTGTAGGAAGAAGTGCAGTCTTTGAAGTTGGGAAAGTCTTGGAATAGTGTTATACAGAATAGTGTCCTAAGAAACAACACTTGCTGTTTTTTGCAAAGTTTCGGATATAACAGTGACCAGGTTTTCAAACAGTATGTGCAGGGTATATCCTCTTACTGATCACTTAGACTATAGGATACAGCACAAGATATTTGTTAACAAAAGTTTTGAGGAGGTTTAGAGAGTTATTCTGAGTTATCAAGTATTGGGAAAAATCAACAGATAATACACAATTACGGTCCTTTTAATTGCTGAGGAACGATTTGTCAATAATGCATGCTGTTATTGTACCATCAAAATTAAACACAAAAATTAAAATAAATTAAAATCATATTTCATTTTGTTCATTCTTTGAATTTCACACATCTTTGGTGGTCCATTTGAAAGATGTTTTTGTCAGCCTGCAGTTCATCAGAAACTCATCATTTGCAAGATAAGAGTACATTTCTATCTCGCTCGTTGGTGCAAATGTAAGTGTATATATAACTGCTATGTTTCCTGTATCAACACATTTGTAGCAATGTTTATATCATTATTAGACATCTGTAAAGCTCTTCGCACTTGGTCGGCACCAAATCCCATGTCTACTAATTGTTGAACCTACAAAAAGAAAAATTGGAATTAACATTTTGAGTTACAACAATTCTACCTTGAACACAAATTCACTAGGAATAAGTAGTAACTGAAAGTAGACTGAGAATTTGTAGTTATCATGAATGATCTTTTAGTTCTCAGATGCTGCATGTTTACGTCACTTCCTTATTCATTTGTACTGCCTATCATATCAGATAACTGTCAGTCTGATACAATGTAATTCCAATCAAATTTAATGCCCTTTAAAGGGAAGTATTAGTATGTGAAAAAACAGTAAAACACTCAAAATTCACAAATTTTCGGCCACTTGGCCTTTATCAAGTGAAAAACGACAATATGTATATCAGTTACATAGTATTAAGTCTGCTCCAGTGCAAATGTTTATCAATGTATCGGTAAATATCGATAAACATTTGCACTGGAGCTTTGTA
This sequence comes from Atrina japonica, assembly GCA_030159075.1. Classification (NCBI taxonomy): domain Eukaryota; kingdom Metazoa; phylum Mollusca; class Bivalvia; order Pterioida; family Pinnidae; genus Atrina; species Atrina japonica. The sequence continues at coordinate 987,837 of BROG01000017.1, read as the reverse complement.
TTGTGTAGACTTAATATTAGGTAACTGATATACATATTGTCATCTTTCACTTGATAAAGGCCAAGTGGCCAAAAATTTGTGAAATTTGAGTGGTTTTTTTTTATACAATGTACATTGTATACATTTTGTATAGTGAGTTTTGTTGAAATGATTTTATAAATAGGCAATTAGTCCCCTGTGAAGTGCTAAGTTAAGTTGATTTTTATCAAGTTTATACAAGACTGCTCTTGTGTTTTGGCCATACCAGCTCACTCTTTCTAAATGTCTATATGTCACACAGTTTGTATCGAAGGTTTAAGTATTCTGACCCTATCTAATGCTGTCCAGTTTCAACACATTTTGAAGGCCAATAACAGGACAATGCCTGCTCCAAATTTGATGAGTGTTTGACATTGTTGTAATGATACCTATCTATTAAGAAGAAAAGGCGACAAAGCAGCTTGACGTTGGCAGCATTGTATCTCAAATACTCAACAATATACATCTTCATTTATTTTCAACTATAAATAAGACACTTAAGTATTAAACAACTGACTCCCAAAATTCAATTTTCTTCGGGTTTTTTCTATTAATACATGTACTTCATTTTGATCTCTAATGGAATGCAAAATGTGAAAAATATTTATCTGCACAATTTTGAGAAAAAATTACTTTGAATATCATCCACTGAGGCATATCTAGGATTCTCTTGAAAGTGTAAACAGATCAATCTAATTTCTCTTAACTGTTCCAAATATAAAAATATATCAAAAACATGAATCAATACAGGAAAAGAAATACTTTCCTTATAAAATTACCAAGGGAAAATAATTTACAATATCCATTTGATGATGGTTTCAATGAGAATAGGAATTATAGAACAAAAATTCACCATTTTCTCCTAAAAATTGACAGTTTTTAAAAATCTAAATTCAATTTTCCCCCCAAAAAAAATTTTCAGAATCCTTAAAGTATTCTTAAACATTATGAGTATGAAAATAATTTATCCGCAGAAATATGAAATATGGTCACCAAAACTTAACTACTGTGACACATTAGTTACGTCGAGTTTGGTATTTTTCTGGCACAACTAAAATTTGAAACATAGATAAGTAAATACTGAATATTGTAACCATTTCCCTTTCGTACAGATACCAATAACACAGTCGTTGATCGTAGTTTTATTTAGAGATGCAGCATTGGTAACAATGTAATAGAGAGTAGTGGTGTTCTCTCTATCGGTCTCTCTCGCTTTTGGAACCTTGATGCTTTTATATGATTTGGAAATTCAACCAACGCAAAACACCAAAGTTCCAGAAGCTTCTCCATACATCTGTGCAACACACAATCAGAAGAATACTGGCGCTTGTTTTATCAAAATCTGTCAAAACCTAACCTTTCGTAACCCTTTTACCCCATCAATTTAGTATACTTTTAGTACATTATATATTTAATATTACAATCAAAACTTGTTTACCAAGAGTAGTGATGACAGATGTTTACCCTTTTAACTTTGCAGCTGCAATTGCTGCTCTAATTTGTAAAGGTGTTGACAAGTTGTTTACTCGAAACAATAATTTAAATGTCAATGCTGATTTCAATTTGGAATTTGGAATTTCTATATCTCAATAAACTGTCAACATCAATGTAACCGAATTATAATTTAGTTGCCCGTATTTCTAAATATGTATGTGCACGTCATTATCATCCAAGGTACACCAATTTCATTATTCATATAATTTTGTATAAAGTATTATCTCCCGTACCTCATATTGTTACAATATGAATCAACTGACTAAATGTTAAAATTAGTCTTATGACATTTTAAATGAAAACTATTTCCTTAAAAGTGTCATTCTTGTAGATAGGGACATCACAACAATGATTACACCTGTCATCCGGTAAATAAGTGTCATCATTGTAATTTACAATTCGTCAAATGCCAGATACTGCACCTTAAGGCAAACTTTTCAATCATGACGTCACAATTATATAGCCAGTCAAACATTTGTGTGGTTATGATGTCACAATCCAATGACGTCAGAAAGCACAATAAACTTAGGTCATTTTTAATGAATGCATTCTGAACGTCCAAGGTTATTCGGATAGTGTTTAATTCCCCCTAAATAAATAGTATAGTATATGTACATTTGATATTTTTAACAACTAGTAAGACATTTGAAATACCAGCATAGCTCAAGTATGCATCTGGGATCTACATTACAGTTTTATTTTAAGGCAATCCAGAACAGTAAAATAATTATTGAAAGGTGATAAAAGTATTTAAATGGTGCTTTAGAAGACTTAGAATAGGTCAAAATTGAGAATTTACATCACTGCTGAGCAAATGAAAAATTCCTCATTTGGGGGGTGGGGGTGTATCATCTAAGATGGAATTCGCAAAATGAATCACTTAGTTTATTTGTAACTATATGATTATCAAAGATGATGTTAAATGATCACTAACCTTTACTTCAGATACAAAGACGATGTTAAATGATCACTAACCTTTTCTACAGATATAAAGATGATGTTGAATAATCACTAACCTTTACTTCAGATACAAAGACGATGTTAAATGATCACTAACCTTTTCCTCAGATAAAAAGATAATGTTAAATGATCACTAACCTTTACTTCAGATACAAAGATGATGTTAAATGATCACTAACCTTTACTTCAGATACAAAGACGATGTTAAATGATCACTAACCTTTACTTCTGATACAAAGATGATGTTAAATGATCACTAACCTTTTCCTCAGATAAAAAGATAATGTTAAATGATCACTAACCTTTTCTACAGATACAAAGATGATGTTAAATGATCACTAACCTTTTCCTCAGATAAAAAGATAATGTTAAATGATCACTAACCTTTACTTCAGATACAAAGACAATGTTAAATGATCACTACTTCTGATACAAAGACGATGTTAAATGATCACTAACCTTTTCTACAGATACAAAGATGATGTTAAATGATCACTAACCTTTACAATGTACTCCAGATTCAGACGATGTTAAATGATCACTAACCTTTTCCTCAGATAAAAAGATAATGTTAAATGATCACTAACCTTTTCTACAGATACAAAGATGATGTTAAATGATCACTAACCTTTTCCTCAGATAAAAAGATAATGTTAAATGATCACTAATCTTTACTTCTGATACAAAGACGATGTTAAATGATTACTAACCTTTTCTTCTGATACATTTTCTGTTGCTGCTGCTGCACCATTTCCTACAAGAAAGAGAACGGAATTCAGCAAGCATAATGGATATATTTGTTGATGACCTAAAGAATCTTTTTTAAAAATATAATTATTATAGTGCATGTTTAAAGGCATATAAGTTGTCAAAATGGGTTTTTGTAAACATTTGTATTCTTACATGGAAGGCAGAAATATCAGTCATTGGCGTATTTAATTCAGTCTAAGCAATGTATGAATGATATGTTAAGATTTTCTATGGCAACATATCTATTAAGTCTTTTTTAATTTTAAAGTTTTGGTCTAACTGTGTGATTTTTTAAAAATCAAAATGACAGCCAGTATGCCTTTAATAAACTAAAGACAAAATAAAAATAAGAGGCCTGCAGCATGTAAGGGGGCCTTAACAGGTGTTGCGTCTACCTTGTAGACTTTAACTAACTCGGTCAGTCAAAATAAAACCAACAACCACGTTGTTGCCATTACCGGAAACATGCTTTATTTTTCATCATGCGCATACAACAATAATAGGTATACATTGTATACTAGTATTTTGAAACTTTTACATGATAACAATCCGTAACATTCCTCCCCACAAATATGAAAGTCCATGGGAGGATCCAAGAGTTTGAGTGAATAAAATGTTCAAGATTGCTACTAGTTCATGAGTTTACAATTTGTAGCGCGCATTAGTGGCAATTTCTTTTCAGAACATAACACATGAAAATGAGAATACTGACAATGAAAACAACTTTAGACCTTCCTGGTCTAGATGGATTGCATGGGGTCTAGCACTATGCAACCAGCATTCACTTATAAGTCACAAAATCTTTGAAACGATCCGGCAGACCTGCTTTACGTCTCGGATTTCGTTTTGGTTGGGTTTGCGGTTCCGTTTCTTGAATCGGAAGTGGAGTATGAATAATTCCTGGACTAGACGTAACAATGTTTTTGACTAGATGGACGGACTTCTGGACTCGAAGTACGGACATCATGACTAGTTGAATCAGCTTGTGATTTCTGTGTAGAATGAGAATCACTTTGGTTATCGTATATGACACAATTTGAATTCTGAGTGTTTGCTGCACTAATATTTGTTGCTCCATGTTTGATTGGGATCCACTTGCACACGGTATGACACTGGTCCCGTTTGTTCGCTGATATGTCCGGGCATCCAGTTAGAACTAGTGTTTTGGCGATAGTCCCTAACTATGACTTTTGATCCTGGTGTGAACACGCGTAATGCACTTTCCCTCCTACTAGACATTTCGAATTGCTTATTTTTGACGTTTTGTTCAGTGTTCGGCTTTAACAAATCAAGTCTCGATGACAATGTACGACCAGAATAATTTAGCAGGAGACTCTCCGGTAGTTGCGTGAGTGCATTTCTGTAGGCTAACAGAAAGTTTGACAACTTGGTTTGAATGGAACCACTCTCCTTCTTGCTAGCTTTCATAGCAGATTTGAACGATTGCACAAAACGCTCTGCAAGCCCGTTGGAACTTGGGTGGTATGGCGCAGAGGTGACATGTTTAATGCCATTGGCCTTAACGAATTTCTGAAAGTCCATTGATGTGAATTGAGGTATTGTCACTAACGAGCACTTTAGGTACCCCATTTCTGGAGAAATATACATCGTACGTCAATAGTATGACTTGAAGTTGTTTCACGCATTTGAATCACTTCCGGCCATTTAGAGTGGGCGTCTACGGCTATGAAAAACATTGAGTGCATAAATGGGCCAGCAAAGTCTATATGAACACGTTCCCAGGGGTTGGTCGGCCAAATGGGTGAATCGGGGCGGATGGTGGCGCTCGCTTGTATTCCTGGCATCCAGTACATGACCTAGAAATATTCTCAATGTCCTGGTCAATGCCTGGCCACCATACAAAACTCCTGGCAAGAGCCTTCATTTTTGCTATTCCGATATGTCCTACGTGCAAGTCATTCAGAACATGGTTTCTCAACTTTGGGGGAATTATCACACGCATCCCCCATACTAGACATCCTTGCTGTACGGTTAACTCATCTTTTCGACTAAAGTATGGATAGAGATCTTTATTTTCTTGTTTTACACTTGATTTCCACCCTCTCATCACAGACTCAATGACATGTGACAAAACTTTATCATGTGAGGTTTCCTGTTTTATCCGGGCGCTTGTAACTGGCAAGTTTTCAAACTGTGACATGTACATGTTTTCACATTCTTTAAGTGGCAGTCGCGATAAACTGTCAGCATTTCCATGTTTCTTAGTACTTTTTGTACATGATTTCGTAGTTACCCAGATAAGAATAAAGCGTATCTCTGCATGCGGGCTGCAGAGGTTACGGAAATCCCCTTTGCAGGATGGAAAATTGACACAAGTGGTTTATGATCTGTCAATAATGTAAAGTGTCTTCCATACAGGTAGGTGTGAAAACGTTTTTACACCCCACACTATTCCTAGGGCTTCACGGTCAATTTGAGAATAATTTCTCTCTGCGGGCAGTAATGATCGCGAGGCATATGCTATGGGTCGTTCAGATCCATCGTCCATCACGTGAGAAAGCACACAACCGATGCCGTATGGTGAAGCGTCGCATGCTAATCGTACTTGTCTCTCAGGGTCGTAATGTGTAAGAACCTCGTCGGAAGTTATCATCATGCTTGATATCTGAGAACGATTTGTCACATTGTGGGGTCCATCATATCCTGCCTTTTGAAAGCAACTGATGTAACGGGTATAATGTACTAGACAGATTTGGCAAAAATCTGGCATATAATTCACGATGCCCAAAAACGAGCGTAACTCAGATACATTTGCTGGTTTCGGCGCGTTGATGATAGCGTCTATCTTAGCCTGTGTTTTATGTAAACCATGACGGTCAATCTCATGTCCACAGTACGAAACCCGTTCCTTAAAGAATTCACATTTTCCTAAGTTAACTCTCAGGTCGTAGTCATGCAGTCTCTGCAGTAAGCTTCTAAGTTTTGCAAGTGTTCTTCTTCTTGCCCCAGTGATTATCATATCATCCATGAGACGGACAATCCTTGTAACACAGTATCAATTGTCCTCTGCCAAATGGCTGGCGCCGAGGCCACTCCAAATAACAATCTTTATAACGATACAGGCCCTTGTGAGTGTTTATAGTCATATAGCTCCCTTGATTTGTTTCAACAGTCATGTAAATATGCAAATGCTTAGTGAAACGCTGACCACCTGATAAAGCGGCGAAAATATCCTCTATGCGGGGAAGAGGATATTGGTCAATTTCGAGAATAGGGTTCACGGTCAGAAATCACCGCAAATTCGAACACTTCCGTCAGATTTGATAACAGGTACGATGGGTGTTGCCCATTCACTATACTCCACCTTTGTAATAACTCCATTGTCCACTAGCTTGACAAGCTCCTCCTCTACCTTTTGTTTCAGCGCATAAGGTACTGGGCGTGCCTTACAAAACTTTGGGTTTGCTCCTTCCTTTAGCCTGAGCGATGCCTTGATTCCTTTTACGGTTCCCATATCATTTTTGAAAATTAGCTCATGATTTCCTAATATCTCACCTAACTTCCTCTTAGCCTCAGTTGAACAGGTCTCTGAAACCTTACTTGTAGCAGTGTTAACCGACATATTTTATAGACGGCCAGTCTAAGGTAAGATTCAACCACTCACGGCCAAACAAAGATGGTCCCTCTTTAGGGATAATATACAGGTTAAGTTCTGCATTTTGGTCTGTGTACTTTAAACGGGCACACGTGCTACACCTATTGGTCTCAATAATTCACCTGAATAGGTACGCAAACGGATTGGTGTCTTCTTAAGACAATCAATCTTGTCAGGGAAATATTCCTGGAATTTTCTCTCCGACATAAACAGCCCCTGTGTCAAGTTCCATGCGAATTTTCTTATCGTATATAACTGGCTCTAAGATAATAGCATCAACCTTTTCACACATATTTCCTACTGAATTAACCTAAACCTCTAGTGTAGCCACAAGACTGTCATGTTCATAGCTGCTATCACTTTCCTCCTCTGCTTCTAGATTATGAACACCTTTACTTCTACAAGCCTTCTTACAATGGCCAACTTTTTTACACTTGTAACACTGTTCATTTTTAAAATAACAGTCGTTTGGGTGGTGACCTGAACCTTTACATCTGAAACATTTAACACCTCTTTGTCTGTTAACATTATGGGATCCGCCTTGTGTACCTGAACCTCTCTGCCTATATATGTTACGTTTACCTTGTTTACTGCTAGACCTACATGCTTAGCTTGCAGTTCGGTTGCATCTCTTGACGCAGTTTCCATTGCCTGTGAAATCTGAATTCTAATGTCAAGTCCTTCTCAGCTAACAGTTTATTTTGTATGGACTCACTTCTTAACCCACAAACTAGACGGTCACGAATTTTCGTTCAAAAGTTGCTTAAAATCACAATGTTCTGATAATTTGCGCAACTCCGCGATGTAGTCACGTATGCTCTCACCTTCTCGTTGGTCTCTTTATAGAATCGAAATCGTTCGGAATAACGACGGGTTTGGGGTTCAAGTGATCACTAAGAGTCTTAATGAGTTCTTCATATGTGCATTCACTAGGTTTCTTAGGCGCTGTCAAGCCTCTTAAAAGCTGATAGTGTTACCCCCTACTAAACTCAATAACGCGGGAAACCTCATTGCAGAGAAAATACTGCTCGAGTCTTTCGCTGTATGAATCCCATGTTTCAGTGTGGCTGTCAAATACATCGATCCTTCCTATAATTGACTTCGCCATCCTCGTCGCCAATTGTTGCGTCTACCTTGTAGACTTTAACTAACTCGGTCAGTCAAAATAAAACCAACAACCACGTTGTTGCCATTACCGGAAACATGCTTTATTTTTCATCATGCGCATACAACAATAATAGGTATACATTGTATACTAGTATTTTGAACCGAGTCCGGATTTACATGATAACAATCCGTAACAACAGGCACCTCAGTAAAATTTATAATTCCAGTGGAATATGAATTCTCCAATGTATTAGAATTCAAACCCACTGTTTGAAGTCAGTAAAATGTGTTTGGGTTGGCTAAAACCAGGCTATAGTATGACCTTGAAATTTTGTCGTAATGACTCTCAGATAATTCTGAACAACTTTTCAATCACTGTTGTATACAAAAAGTTCATCAGTATTGATTTGCGGTAATAAGTTATTTTCTCAAAATTATACCGTATATGACTCCATAGTGACACATCTATGCCCAGATTTGGATTTCATTTGCAATCTAAGTAGATACTGACTGAATAATCATATGTACCAGTTTAAAAGAAATCTTTTCACTGATTCATGAGAAGAAGATTTATAAAAGTAAACCAGTTTTGAACTTTTTTAGAGCCCCTACAGCTACTCGCCCCTAAACTTGAGGCAAATTCACAAGAGGATATTTCCTGCCAAATTTGGTAAAAAGTGGCATACTGGGTCTTAAAACTGTTATATCAACTTTTAAACAAACTGAGAACTTAAAACCTCTGGAGAATTCTCCACCCTAGACAGAGAACTAAAGACCTCACTCCTACCTGGAGAAATCTCCACTTTAGACATAGAACTCAAGACCTCACTCCTACCTGGAGAACTCTCCACTCTAGACAGAGGACTCAAGACCTCACATCTACCTGGAGAACTCTCCACTCTAGACAGAGGACTCAAGACCTCACATCTACCTAGAGAAATCTCAAATCTAGACATAGAACTCACGACCTCATTCTTACCTGGAGAACTCTCCACTCTAGACAGAGGACTCAACATTTTCATGGAGAAATCTCAAATGATCTGCTGTCATAGATGCTGAACATCTAATAACCAAATCAACATAGAACTCTTACCTGGAAATTTCCATTTCATTCTGGATGTAAAGGGAAAACTATACAGCATATTTCACAAGGTTATTCAGTTAACTGGTAATTAGAAAATTTACTCTACTACACTGTACAACCATTTTACAAAATTACTGATTTATGACTTTTTATGGAAGTTGTCCAGACTTCTAGAAATCTTACCATTATTTTCATGTACCCTATGATGTAAACCATTTCCTTCATTTAAATTGGCAGCACCAAAAATACCTGGTCCATTTGCAAAATTCTAGAAAAGAATAGAAAATCAGTTTTTTTTTCATAATAGTACTACTACCTAAAATGTATGTCAATATTGCAAATTAACCCTGGGGTACCAAAATATATTATAGTTGAGTATTTTTGTTTTACTACAAACTCAACAATTTTCCAGGTATACATGTATGGTGATGGTCAATTGTTTATTGTTGAGGAAAAACCCTAGTACATTCTTCCTGGGACACTGGACTACCACAAGTACACTGGTACAGAGAACATAATCCGCTGAAAATCTATCAAAGCTCAAGTTCTGTTTAAGTGTTTTACACCACACTTACAAGGGCTGTAAATTCTTGAAGTCTGAGGTCTGGGACCTACATATTTATTTTTGGACCCTGTAATTTTCCTGCTATGTGGGTCTAGGGACCTAACAAGTCTGAATCGGTAAATGACTATTCTTTCTAAACTTTATTTGTTTCCTTTGTAGAGTTCAATCATCATTTTCTAATATGATTTTGTGGCAGTTCTTGGTTTATATATTTTTGTGTTCCCACCTTTGTTAATTGTTATATGTATTGATTAATCATACTAAAAATCTGACTTAGATTTATTGTAATTGGACCCATATGTTAGAGGATTGGATCCATGCAAAATTTAACAAAAAGTCCTGGACCCAAGCAGCTGAAATAAAATTTTCAGCCCCTACACTAAACAATTTTTCAGTTAATGGTAAACAGTAGTGACCAATGTTGAATGTTGAAGAAAACCTGGTTACAATGTGCCCAGGAAGAGACCAATGGTCAAGATTCTGCAAATAAGCTGGCAAACTTTCAAACAAAATCAGCTTAGTTTCTAATGGATTTTGAAACTCGCACTAAATACATATGAAAATCTTCATTATTTAAAGAGTGATGCTCTAACCACTTGGCCACAGAGTATAACTGATAGAACTGTTATTGCCGAGAGATGAAAATACAAACAGGAAAATACAGAAAGACTGAATTGACATTTAAAGGCAACGATTCAGTAACCTTTTTAAAAGTCATAAAAAGAGGCAAGAAAGTTCCACATTTATTGACTACTTTTGAGACTTCTGACTTCATTAAACAGCAAAATATTGTCAATTTTTGGCATACCTGATGTACACCTACGTATTAAATATTAAAAGGGGCATTAGCTGTGGGGTTTTTGCAAAAACTTTTCTTTCCATTTTTACAATTTAAATTGAAATACAGTAACAAAAAGGAGATATACACAGGCATCAAAATTCTTAAAATACCTATAGATTTTGTGAAAATTGCTTGAGGGACACAGTTTTTCAATTATTTACTTGCAATTAAATTAATTAAGCCTTTTAATTTGTATATTCATACCACACTGGATCTGGCCTTATTTTGACAAAATCTCTAGGAATACATGTATAAGATTTGTTCATGCCAGTGTATAGTTCTTCTTTGTTATTGTACACCAAGTACAAGTAGTGTAAGTAGAAAAAGTTTATGTGTATATATATATATATATATAATGCATTGTTTGAAATTTCTTTTCCAGTAAACAGAGGTAATGCCCCTTTAAGATATTCTCTTTTATTACTTATAGGATCACTCTACAAACGTCCATAAATGTATAAAGATTAAAAAGATTTAAATTTTCATTTGTCAATGTTTTAGACTTTCAGAGTATGAGTAATGCCTTGTCATTAATTTTGTTTCATTTTTCAATATATAAATTCTGAGTGCCATTCACTGTATATATCTTTCAGACCCCATGATAGTATACATTTTCAATGTTTTTAACAGAAAAAAGAACCCAGGGATTTTTGTCTTTATATTCTGGTAAGTCAATATATTATATTGGAATTTCAATTTTGTTTCATATAATGCATTGTTTGAAATTTCTTTTCCAGTAAAATTGACTTATCTCATCTTTAATTGTCCAAAATGATATCTGAAATCTGTCTATTAAGTAACTTATTGGTCCTTTGCATGTAACTTATATTGGATAGTTAATGAATAGATCAGTACTTTCCACCAGATAAAGGATTAAATCACATTCACATGTTTTAAGAATGCAGAAAATACATTTTTCTGACATATTGTTGGAATATACAATGTCAGTAATCAATAAAATAAAGAAATTCCTGATTCAAATTTTTAAAGTTCTTAGAAACATTTTGATGAAGAAAACCGTTACTTGAGGCTGTTCAAATGGTGTCTGTCTGAGAGACTGCCAAATGGCCTGTTGTTCCAGTTGATCCAAATGTTCCTGTCTCTGTAGTTCTATAGTTGCTCCCATAGGAAGGGCCAAATTCCTTGGTTCCCCTGACTCGACAAATCTTCCAAAAGTAGTATAACAAAACTTTGCCAATATATCAGGTACTCTGATTAAACTTTGAACCTTTAGAAAATTATGTTTCCATAAAATGCCAGACATCTGGAAGGAAATTATTTTAAATGAACAGATTACTGTAAATCCGGTTTGATTCGCGAGATTGTTATTTATGCACTTTTACTCACAAAAATAAAATCATCGCATAACAAAGTATAACAATAGTTTGAAGGAATGGGCATTCAAAATTGCGAACATATCATCTCGCGAATAAATTTAGAACTTGTGTATCACAAAAATAAAGTCCCATGAAAAATTTCTGGATTTACATGTATGAAAACATAGGTAGGTCAAATACCAAAGATCTAAAATCTCAGAGAAACACACAAACTGTCAAGAAAATTAGTCACTTTTTATCCATTTTCTTCATAAAATTGGGAGACCTGATATTAATTCATCATACAGGCCAATCATAATCAGATGTCCAGTTATTCGCTTTTGTTTGACTGTCCTGGCTGGTCAGTCCTTTTTTCAGGCTAGTGAATTCATAAAAAAATAACTCCTCTAATATAAGCTTCAAACACTGTACTGATACTGTAACAGTTCCCAGACAATAACAGTTCCCAGACAATAACAGTTCCCAGACAATAACAGTTCCCAGACAATAACAGTTCCCAGACAATAACAGTTTCCAGACAATAACAGTTCCCAGACAATAACAGTTTCCAGACAATTTCTAAATACAGGTATACTATAGCTAACAGGATTTTGCGAAATACTTTCCTACACAAAAAGATGTACTGCAGCCAGAAATTTGAAAACAAGAATTTATGATAGATTGTAATGTCAATTTATTTGTATTTCTCCCAACTTTCATTTTTACACACTGGGGGAAGTGATCGCATGATGACATGAGAAAAATAAGATTATTAACATTTTAAATCAAACAAAACGTATGGATATAATCATATTGATACAAACTTGCTCATTCCTAATAATTAATAAATAGATTTCACCCAATTTACCCCTTGTTGAACCTGAAGATTTCACTAAACTTAACCATCTGGGATCCGTTACATAAAGGTTAGGAAAATGGCTCTGCACTTCAACCGGGGAAACTAGGAAAATGTATTTCAAAATCTTTTCCAATCGTTTCTTTGCATATTTATAAGATATTAAGGCAACCTTTTACTATATAGAATTTCATATTTTTGTGCTTAAAAAAAAACAAAGATTTTGTGTGAAATTTTTAAAAAATCATCCAGGAACTATTACCCGTGGTTTTCAAATATATGCACTGAAATTTAGTGAAATAGATGTCATCATAATACCGATATTTTGAAAGTAAAATATAGTTGTATTTCTAATATTGGTAACTGGGAAAACTTGACTGTGAACATGATAACTACTGGGACATTGAAAAAAAAAATCAAAATTCAAAATGACAATATTGTAATTTTTTTCAAATATATATTCTCAACTACAGATTACAGTCAAACCTGTTTTTAGCAGCCACTCAAAGGAAATTGGAAAAGTGGCTGCATAAGACAGGTGGCCTTTGGTTCCAGGTTGACAAAAATCACAAGAAAATTGGTGTCCATTATGCAGTGTATAGCAACACATGACCATTCATAAACCGGTACCAATATATGATAGTTTGATATTAAGATGATCAGGTGTCAAAATCAGTGCTGCCCAGCTAAACTGTTTACTGTGATCAACCATCCTAAAAAACTGGCTACTGAAATCAGTGTGACCAAGCATTTTGTGCAAAATATCACTGGCTGTTGGCCATGTTAGACATGTGGCTGCTGGTTTAGGTATTTTATATAGTGAAATTGAATACCAGAAACTAGCTGTTGAAGACTAGTGACTGCGAAAACAAGCGTACTTTAAGGCAGGTTTGACTGGCACCTAAAACTCTAAGGTCAGGGATCATCTTGCACCAAAAAAGAAATAACATGATACTTACAATGCCACATGCTGCTACTAGCAAAGATTCTAAAGATCCACTTGCAACCTACAATGGATGATAATCATAGATTAGAGATTGTATGAGTTTTTATCATAAAACTGTAGTTCCCTTCTCAACATCAAAGCTGAGAAATGAATGATTTCACTTTTTAAAATTCAACTGCTACTTAGAAGAAAGTTATAACCAAGGAAGTAACTACTTTTAGAAGAAAAATGTGCCTATAATCAGGATGCAAAAGTTTCAAGTCAAGTCATTTTCTGAGAGGTCATCACAACAATGGCTAAACTCGGAAAAGAAGTTCATTGTGTTGCTGCTTAAGTTAAAAAGATATTGAAAGAGGTAAATGAAATCAATCCTGTGGAGAGAGTATTGAAAGAGGTATTGAAATCAATCCTGTGGAGAGAGTATTGAAAGAGGTATTGAAATCAATCCTGTGGAGAGAGTATTGAAAGAGGTATTGAAATCAATCCTGTGGAGAGAGTATTGAAAGAGGTATTGAAATCAATCCTGTGGAGAGAGTATTGAAAGAGGTATTGAAATCAATCCTGTGGAGAGAGTATTGAAAGAGGTATTGAAATCAATCCTGTGGAGAGAGTATTGAAAGAGGTATTGAAATCAATCCTGTGGAGAGAGTATTGAAAGAGGTATATGAAATCAATCCTGTGGAGAGAGTATTGAAAGAGGTATTGAAATCAATCCTGTGGAGAGAGTATTGAAAGAGGTATTAAAATCAATCCTGTGGAGAGAGTATTGAAAGAGGTATATGAAATCAATCCTGTGAAGAGAGTATTGAAAGAGGTATTGAAATCAATCCTGTGGAGAGAGTATTGAAAGAGGTATATGAAATCAATCCTTTGGAGAGAGTATTGAAAGAGGTATATGAAATCAATCCTGTGGAGAGAGTATTAGTGGTATTCATTGATACCAGGGACCCGTTTTACGAAAGGTCGTAAGTCCTAAAACCTAAGTCCTGGTCATAAATGTCATGGGACTGACCAATCAGCGATGCATTGCCATGGTAGTTAGGACTAAAAGTTAGGAATTAGGACTTAAGATTTTTCGTAAAATGGGTCCCAGAATGTTAATATATCCATCGCTAGAGGACATAGCAAGCAAGGACAAGGGCAAGTAGGCCTAATTGCAGTAGCGGTAGGCCTAACTTTAGCCAGTTTAGACCTAACTGTACTTGAATTTAAAACTGGTACTAACGCACTTGAACCCAGGGCTGATGCTACATTGACAGTTGAAATGGAAGACAGAGTGTTGCTAATAGAATTTTTCTGTTGAGTGGTGCATTCGCGACTGTAACTTATGACCACTTTCACTACGATGACCTATTTTTTTATTGCGTGACATAATACACATTTGTGTATTGCAAAATGGCCGACATGTAAACAAAAAGAAGTGCCGTCCAGGGGCGTGGCTTGATTAACGTTCAGGTCATTGATGTATAACTCGAATGTTTTCTGGATTGTTAACCAATGAAATCATCAGAAATATATTAATTTTAATTATATAGTAGTACATTGTATAACAGCGTAACTAGCAAAACCTTGCCTTCAGAATATACTGAAGTGCTGTCGTCTTTGCAGTTAAATGGTAAAGGTTGGAAATTTTCAAAAGCAGACCCCAGAAATTACGATTATAGTAGTTTCTATGATAGCGTACCCTAGAAATCACAATTATTGTAGTTTCTATGATAGCAGACCCCAGAAATCAAGATTATAGTAGTTTCTATGATAGCAGACCCCAGAAATTATTTTTATAGCAGTTCTTTCCAATACATGTACCACCAAATATTCTACAGTAACAATAAAAGCTTCATGGTTGAAGTTATAAGTAAAGTCAATGATGATTTAATTGGCAATCTCAAACTTGTGTCTAATGTTTGACTCATATGAAACCAAGAATATGTAATAACCATTGGAGAAACTTTTCAAGAGTCAAATTACTATTCTAGAACCAACTACATGTATCTCTTCTAACACTGCATTAGCACTTACTGCCAGGCTCATTTCAATCTGCTGTTTTTTCAAGCCCTTGGACTTACAAACTGCCACTTTTGTGTAAAATAATCTTTTGCCCTGTGGCAGCAGCATTGACAACAATCAGCTAATTTCATCACGAATAGAAACCTTGTAAAAAGTTTTTTCGCGGATGGAAATTGATAAAAGAAGTCCTTTTTCAATTAAAGATGATGTCTTTTTTGTTTTTAAATATAAACAATTTTTAATCAATAAATGGTATGTAGATTTCTTTTTTTGTACTAAAATTCCAGAAAACCCTTGGATTAAAGATTAAGTCTTATCATAGAGTCCCTTTAGTGGCTTTATATAAAATTCAACATTTTCAGGCATTCAGTTGGAGTCCACTAGTTTAGATGTGTTACCCAGCTATTAAAAACTGTCTATCTGTTTAACTGTAGCTTACCTGTAATCCTAAAAAGTACTGAAATGATTTGCCTGTCATAGGTATACCCATCACATGACCAAGTTCCACCCTGGGTATGTCACAAAAATAAGGCACAAACAAAGGATAAATTAGCCAGAACCTGAAACATAATACAAGAAATGATCTCACTGTTTAAAAAATGACACTATAACTACCTCATTAATATATGACTGGCTGTTATCTGAATTAAATATAACTACTACTACTGTTCGCGCAGTGCACTTCGGAAATCGGAAATCATCCACAGTTTTTTTATCATAAAATCTATGACAGAAGTTTTCTCCCTCCCAGTTACAAAAGTTATTAATACATGTAATCAAATATAGAACCCAATCCTCAATTTTAATAAACCAAGCATCCAATATCCCCAGAAATAATCCATTTCCCATGCTAAATTCACATCGCAATTGTTGGTGCCATATTTAGAATTGTACATTTAAACAAGTGAAGAGGGGGCGCCAGATGAAAATTCTTTTGTTATTATATATTCATCACTCACAATTCATGTTTAAAAACTGTCAATCTTTTTGAACAAGATTTATATATAATTAAAGTTCTTTCACTATCTCTGTGGTTCATTCAAATAGCCTGCTGATACTGCTTTTCCAATCGATAGTATGTTATGTACAATGTACCAGTTGAAAATTGGAACCTTCCACAACTGACATCATTGAGTACACGCAGGAATTCCCTCCATAGTGGACAACATTATTTTAACATTGTAAATAACCACCCATACTCTATTTGAATCATTTTCACTCATTGATTAAACAGATAATTATGAAAGATAGCATATTGATTATTAGACAACTTATTTCAGCCATTGAAGCCTTTGTTATACACTATAATTTTGATGCATTCAAAATATCGAAAGAGAGGGGTTTAAGTGCTTCAACAAAAGTACAAAAATGTATCATTTGTCAGAGATTCATCGAAAAGTAGAATAAAATAAACTGAAAACAGTTTTGTCATGTTGTAAATGTCCCCGCAATCAAATGTACAGCAATGGTATTATGTATTTTCATGATACAAGTCTCTAATTACCAGGGGCCTCCGTGGCCGAGTGGTTAGAGCATTGCACTTTAAATCACAAGGCCTCTCACCTCTGATTCGAATCCCGCTAGGGTCATTTCGAATTATGTGGGAAAGTTTGCCAGTTTACTTGCGGAAGGTCGGTGGTTTTTACCCGGGTAACCGTGGTTTCTCCCCCACCAATAAAAACTGGATGCCATCATATGACTGAAAGATTGTTGAGTATGGCATAAAACAAAGAATCAAATCAAATCAAATCTCTAATTACTATTTGTGGTCTAGTGGTAGAGTATTCAACTTGCAAGCAGAAAGTCCTGGGTTCAAATCCTGGTACCAGCTCATACCAAAAAACTTTAAAAACTGGTAGTGACTGTTCCTTCACCAAGCACTAGGCATACATGAAAGTTATGGGCCTCTCTAATTAGACTTAATACTGAAGTCTTGTGCCAAGTAAGGCATGGCATATAAAATAATTGTCACTGTTTTGGTGTCATCCATAGGTCAGGATAGGCCAAAATTTGTAGCACTTCACCTAAACGTGGTGATAACTGGCGATTGTGTTCATAAATTAACAAGAATCAATATGGGGTCAAAAGGGCCCCAATCCCATAGAACATGTAACCCAAGGGAAAGGAAACTTGTCATTTTTGTTACCCTACACATGGCAGGAAATTCATCCAATTTGGTCATCCTTCAGATGCTACTTATCCAACTTAAAGTTTAAAATGTTCAAAAGTTTCAGCACGCATCCATACATGTACATGATCCAGCAGCAGTCAGTTCACCTAAAAAGATCATGCGACACTAATATAATACTTACGGGCCTGATGGATAAGAGTCCAGTTTGACATCTAGTGATCTAAATATACCAGCCAGTGTAACCTCCAGAAGTGTTGATATTAAAAACATCCCCAGCAAGTGAGACTAAAACCAAATCAAAATGCAATGTAGTAAAAACTAATGAGTAATATAAAACAAATATTGTATATACCGTTCAATCCCAATATATTCCATCACATTTTGTTTTCTGAATTTCAGTGATATAACTGGTTTGGCATTTTACCACAGTAAGAAAACTCACTTCCTTAACCATGAGATAACAAAATTTATATTTACTTAACTAAGAGATACATGTTACAAAATTCAGATTACCTTAACCATTAGATGAAAAAAATCATAAATACATTTGATATACATTTCATATACATTTATACATATTCTACTACATATACATACCAAAAACTTTTTAGATCCATATCTTCTCTCAAATATTCTAAAGTAATATATGAGTATAGAGCCAACCATCATATCTTTTACATCTAAAAATGCAATTTTGGCTGTAAGAAGTCTCCATATTTGATGTTTTTCAAGTATCAAGGATTGGTCGTAGATGAAGTAATGACGGTAATGATGCAACGGGAAATTTAGGGCAAATGATGATATTACTGATGCCCCAAGCATGCATTTACATACTGAACTTTTATCTGAAATGAAAATATAAATCACATAAGTCATTTAAGCTTATCACTAGCAACAAGTAATACATTGCCATGGATTCCTGTTATATGGTCATACCAAAGACTATAAAACAAAATTAAATTGGCTTTTCCTTGACTGAGTGCTTGGGATCCAAGGGTTTAACAAATAATTATATAAGCAAAATAATGGGTGAGTAAAAGGTTGTTATTTACTCAATATATTGGGTAGTGAATGCAGTTCCTTCACCAAACACTTGGCATACAAACTACAAAGTAAGTCACATGTCTTTCAGATGAGACAAAAGTCTCTTGTCATGACAGTCACAGCATTTAAAAGAACCCGCACTGCACTGGTGCATTGTATAGCAGAGATAAATTTTTTGGGCACTTCACCTAAAACTGGTGACATTTCCATCCTAGAAAAAAATCAAAGTACTGAAAGTACTGAAATGGGTTGTTATTTTGGCAAAATAGCCATGGGATTCAAACTACTTCTATCCAACATATATGAAATGAAAATAAATCAAATTAATGTAGATCTAAAAACAAAAACAAAACAAAACTTCAATTTCCAGTCTCTAAATAAATTCAAAATTAAAATTTTGAATTCCATTTGTTGTATCTTCCACACCAACTTTAAACAGAATCTATTGTCTGCCATGCATTAACACTAATTTCAAAATAAAACGTGAGCATTTATGGAACCTACTTAAATTTAAACTAAATATAACACTGCGAACAGGTAAAATAATTTTTTTCATAGCGAAAAATGGCTGTGATTTAAAACAAATTTTAGGGCTTATAATATCAATTGTGAATAATCCTATTTAGGGCTATTACCGTGGTACATGAACGTATTATTCTGCCTAGACTAAATCAACAACCAAACAAGGTTCTCTATCTTGTATTAATTCATATACATAACTGTACAGGGTGAAAAGGACAGGTTACTCAATGTTTATTGTTAAAGAAATAATTTTTCATCAACATAATTCAGACCTAAAGTCGCGGTATAGCAAAACAATCTACGAACAATTCTAGACATCAACGCTTTTGGCAATGGATAAAACTTTGTTTTTTGTTGAAGACATCATTTCTGTTTGAAATCCATTATGAACAGACCAATTAAACAAAAAAATTAGGTTTATACATCTCAATCTAATCGTGATTAACTTCAAAAGTTGTGATATTTTTTGTGTAAATACACCTGGACAATGGACATGGCAATTTTACCCAACTTTCGCGGAAACGATAACAGGAAATTGTGAGTCAATATTCAAGTTACCTCCCTTTGCGATATCAATACACACAGTATGCAAGTGACCATTCGCTGAAATTGAGCATTGGCTGGTTATGTAAGGCATGTGATCACCATATATGGTGTATAAATAAAGGAAATATACACCGGAAATCTCATTAAGGCAGGTTAGGTGTAGCAATAAGTTGACAAACATTTTAATTTGATGGACAGGAGCTTGTTCATAATGAGTTTCATGCTCCATTTGCATAACAAGCACCTCCTACTCGATGCTATACCCTTTATTCTGTCGATTTATTTTCATTTTTCCATGGACTAGAAAACAAATATATTCTTGAGAGTTCAATAGAAATTGATTTAGCTTCATGTTGGTATCAGCGATATGTAATTATTTCTATTTACAATCGCTGTATGTTTGTAGCTGTCAATATCAATATGATGAATGGCGGAGTAATAATGCAGTTTCTCCAGGAAGGCTCAACATCACTGGAATCTTATATAGTGGAATTCCATTTTTATAAATAGATTGATGATGTAACTATAAATCGTATTGTATAATTTCGAAAGGCAGAAGTATGTAGAATTATGTGGTATCTCATTTATTGATAAAAAATGTGAGCTTCTCTACATATATGAGGGCTTTGCCCTTTATAAATATTAATTCATTTACCCCTAACGACACATTTGGACTGGCTTAAGTCATTGATGTAAAGAGGAGTCCATTACTTGAAAGGGGGATTAGTTTAACGATAGTTGAGCGGTAACAGGATTGTAAACAGTAAAACAAATAGCAGTAAATAGGTGACTTGTGAACGATCTCTTCAACACAGTAATACTCATTACTAATGTAGATCTGGTAAACACACAACGAATATTATTCCCCCATCTCGGGGATTGCTTATCAAGCTACTAAGATAAATCATAATTATGATTCTATACATACAGAAACCCGAAGCACTGTTAAGCTGCCACATAACAAGGGTGTTTATATGTGAAAATTCAGTAGCCACAAAATACCCGGAAATGACACTGACTAACAGTAAATAAAAAACCGTAACCGTTACTGTTATCCGGGACAGTACTTCAACGCGAGTGAAAAACACTCTTTCAGTAAATTTATATACAAGTGTCATTTTCCCCACCACTTTTTATACAGAACATTCATTTTTATAAATTAATTTCCCTAACTTAATTTCAAGTCTAAGTTTTAATTTTTAAACAATTATTATCAAATACATACAGATTCCCCCCATAGTATAATTGTTGATACCGGAGTTATCGTACATAGGCCTACACCCACATTTATTCTTGCCTGGTTAATTTTGCAACATCAATTCCTACTTTTTTTTCGCAGTAAATTACACCAAGAAAATATGTGTTGTATAGAAAATTTGTTGTATCTTGGAATTTTAGTATAACAGAATAATCGGTGATTTATGAGAAGAAACTAGGCCTTTAAGAGAATGGGATTTAAACAAAAATGGTTTAAAACGTACCCAAGATAACAATAGTTTAAAATGGCGTAATAATAATAAGAAGAAAAGAAGATTACATAATAACTAGCTCTTTTGAAGCTTCATAAGTCTCAGTGAAAATTTGAGGGAAATCGGTCGAACCGTTTTTGAGCTAGGGACAGTACAAATCTTACTACAAGAAAAAAGAAGAAGAATAAAGAATAATATTGCTACGAGGCGCAAATGTGAAAATAGGAGACAGAGTATTGGTCAAAGTAGTCACATTTGACGGAAAACACAAGATAGCCGATAGGTGGGAAGAGGATATTTATATAGTCGAACGTCAGCCAAACCCTATAATACCAGTATATGCAGTAAAGAAAGAAAACGGGGAAGGAAAACGGAGAACATTACACAGGAATCTCTTATTACCTATAGGTCATTTAGAATATACCTATTCCAGCACCTAGAAAGACAACAAAACCTATTCCAATTCCAAGAAAAACCAGGAAACTGAAAGCAGTTCCCAGTACACAAGGAAATCTAAAATCAGTTCCTAACAGGAAAGAAAGCACAGATAGTGTAAAACCAGACTCTACCATTAGGGAAGGACACCTGTCAGACGAGTCAGAGTCCTCTAGTGGTTCAGAGAGTGAAACTGAATATTTGATAGAGGTACCGGTACCAAGTACAGCAGAACAGTACATCCTACATGATGTACAAATAGAATTCGCTGATGTACAAGAAAAAGTAAATAAAGAGGGACAAATAGTGTCATCCAGCACAGCAACTGGAGACCAGGAAAGTCAAAACGATGATGAAAATCAAGACACATCACAAGTACTTGATAATGAAGAAATACAGAGTGAGGTATTAAATACGTCACACAACGATGGAACTGGATTAGACAACACACAAGAGTAAACGGAATAAAACTAAACCAGCATGGATAACCAGTGGTAAGTTTCAAATGTATAGACAAACAATGAACTATGGAAATTGGCAAGAAAAAGCTCAATATTTACAGAGTTTACTTATGACAGGAAGCTGTAAAGGGTATGAAAAAGATGTTTTACACACAATGCTTAATATAATTAAACAGTGATATGTATATGCAATGAAATGAATGTAAAATCTGGACTATGAGACTTAAGATGTTTTACATGTCATGTACTATACATATAATCAAATCATGAGTTGTATGCGAGATATTGTGTGTATATGATTTTAACTTAACGTATATATTACTATTGTAAATAAATATATATCAACCCTTTTAAAATGAGATAAAACCACGATAATTCAATGATATAATTGATGTTTCAGGCAAATGACTTGGACGTCATTAAAAAAAAGGGGGGAATATGTGGTAGTGTCAATTTTATGTACATATGTATAAATATGAAATAAAATAAGTTTTGAAATTCTATCAATGACTAATTGTTGTTTTATATATAATGAGTGATGTGTAAATACAATTCAGTTAAGTTTAAATAGAAATGATAAATGGAATTATACGTTGAAATAAATAAAACTGCATGAGTTGAAATACTAATATGCATGTATATATTATAGCACTTTTACTTTCACTATTTACTTCCCTTGACCAATTGACCATATTCTGATATTCGATTGGTTGTTTTTTTTTGGCGCGCTGGCTTAGCGGCTATTGTTTAAGAACAGAGAGACACACGTAACCGACGCCAACACAGGTGTATTCACATATTGGTCTGAAATCTCGTATACATTTAACAGACACCTTAATATATCTTGAGTACTGGGTACATGTGTGAGAAAATCAAATTCCATAAATTGGATTTGAAAAACATTGATGTACTATATTACCAAGAATAATGCCAAAAATAAAACCAAATCGAACCTACTATACGGAGTTGAGTTAATTGGCTGTTTAAACACAATTCAACACTGTAACATAAGTATGATAACAACAGGGTTCTATTTTTTGCTTATTGTTGTCAGCGATATATCGCTGTTGTTGTTTAACGTCCCACTCAAGAATATTTCACTCATATGGAGACGTCACCAATGGCCATAAACTTGTACCCGCTTGTATTTCCGCTTCGCTTCACTCGCTCTAAAACGAACGAAGTGTAGTAGTCAGACGGGGACCAGCTTACAAAAGCCAGTGATAGGCTTCAAATTATAAAGTATATAAAGTAAACTCAGCATGTATGAATATGACAATTTATTTGTAAACAAAATTGTCATTTGATCAAAATGTATACGATATTCCCCTGTGTAATTAGGCTATCGGCTAAAGATTTGAAAATTCTGATCCAAACTTCTTTTTGAATGCGATTTACTAGCGGAATACTGAGTGTATTCCTGCGTCTACCGATGCTTCTCCAAATTAAAAAAATATTGTTTTTATTAGTTGCATAAACGTGAAACACCCCCCCCCCCCCAATGAAATATTGCAAACACTTAAAATTACGTGCAGTGACCAGGAAAAGAGTGCCCCTGAAGTTCATAAAATAGGTGTGAAACCTTTAATTTTTCTATAAAAGGTCAGAATTTTTTTTTTAAATTCCCCAAATTTTAGCGCCTCGCTCCGCTCCGCGAATGATATTTTATAATTTACACCCACTCAAACTTTAAAACCTCGGTCGGTGTGAAACCTTTAATTTTTGTATAAAAGGTTGGAATTTTTTATTAATTTGCCAAAATTTTCGCGCCTCGCTCCGTTCGGTGAATGATTTAAACAAAAATTACACCCACTCAAACTTTAAAACTTCGGTTGGCTTTTGATGATGTTAGCACTGCATCACAATAAGTATCATTTTATTTCACCAGTCTAAAAAACGCCCACCTTTTAAAACAAATCTATATCATCCATTTTTGTAAATATTCATCGCATAATCAAAAGGAATATGAAAACGGATCGCATGCACCGTTTCGTGCATTACTGTGCGTATTATACGTAATTTTCTGCTATTGCAGAAGTTTATTCTCAACCCCCTTTCAAAAAATCCCTCAGTTGGGAGGACGAATTTATAGCGATATGACCTTTCGTAGATGAAAAAATTAAATGCCCAATTTATGCAATATTTTATCTCGTATATATCCTAAGGAGACTATCTGGTGGTTAGAATAACAAATGCTTGCTTAAAATTGTCCCAAACTTTCCATATGTAACCCGTAATATTAGTTTGTTACCATTCTGGCCATTATACAAACGACGTGCTTATATTCTGTCCTTATTAACCTTTGCATTTTTTTATCGAACATCATCATTTCATACCTAAATCAGGCAAAGTTGGTATTTTCCGTCATTTCAAAACACTCTTTTCTGAAACTGTCCACGTGCCGGGTATATCGGGTGATCTCGACCCATTTTTAACTCATCTCATTGCATACTCGGTCCTATCATTGACAAAAATAAACTGCCCAACTCCACCGGCCATGGCGGCATGATTGTAAAACATGAGGCATGCATAATTTTAACAGTTATGTTGTTTAGATTTTGGCAATATCAGCATTTATTTCAGGGTAACATTAAAGACTGGAAAACATTCTTTTTCTTTTATTGACCTGATGTTTTGTATTCATATATTGATCCAATTTGTGTCAGGTATTTGAAATATTTTACATAATACATGTACTTTCCAATAAAAATCACGTTATTATATTTCAAAAGTAAATATAAAACACATCGAAATCGGTCGACTTTAACATATCCAATTGTTTCAAGAGTCAAGGTTGCTGATAGATTGAGCGCGTTAAGGAATGAGATCCTTCTGACCGAAATACGAAGCACATTTGATATGGCGAAAGAGTTTATCTGAAAGGTCATTGCAAACGGAAATACAGCCTGATTTATTAAGGTATGGGAAAACTTAAATTCTAATAAAACAAATAATTCAGAAAAGATGATCTTTTACAACGTTTCACGTGTTTGATAATGCATTTGAACACACATTTTATCATATTCTCGTCTATATGTCATGGGACAGACATCATCATTGTGATAACTTATATCACTTTAAATATGAAAGCTAAAATTTCAAGCTTAATAATTGAAGCACATCCAGATATACCATCCATGAGATTGGTGATTAAGAACGAATTTAAGACGGAGTGAATATGTTTTTTATCGTGAAAGGGTGAAATTAAACAGGTGCAAACATTTCCAGGTAGGCAGTAAACACAGATAAAAATAAAATTGCACAGCAGTAACAGAGTGTACAGTCCTAAGATATACATTACATTTTGATACTGACCATGGACTGATGGAGCTTTTAAACTGATTTAAGTTTGTAATTTGTCTAGCGTCATTTTGGTAGGGAGTTCTAGATCTTAGGAGCTATACACCTAAAAGAACGCCGATAATACCTTTTTGTTCGGACATTTGGAATTTCAGTTCTACTACTTACTTAGATTGTAGATAGGACTGCAACTATACCTCGCCAGCGGACTATGTTATGGACATCTCTCATTTCAGCTTCTTTAGGTTCCTTCTCTATGAATTTTCTCCAGGACTGTCTTGGTCTTCCAACCTTTCTTTCCCCCTGCGGATCCTAATCCAAAGCCTGTCGGGTGATGCTGTCAGCTGGCTTCCAGAGAGTATGTCCTATCCAACCCCATTTCCGTTTCTTCACATCTTGGCTGATGGGGTTCTGACTGGTTCTCCTCCACAGACCCTCATTCGAGATTTTCTGGAGCGACCTGATGTTGATGTAGCGCGGATTTCGGTTTACGAAGGTTTGGAGCTGGTTTATGATGGTGTTGGTCACTCGTCATGTCTCTGAAGGACTGACTTTGCGCTTGTGTTGAAAATAAGGATCTTGGTGCAGATAGTCCATGCTTTTAGAGTTCCAGATAGGTTGTAGGGTGCTGAAAAATGCGGTCTTGGCTTTGTTGATTCGGCTCTACACATCCTCATCCACACCCCATCCTTTGAGACTACACTTCCTACGTAGGCGAAACTATCGGTCCCTTTTATCCCTTCACCGTGAATTTGTAGTGGATGTCTTGTTTGTTGTTTATCCTCAATATCTCCGCTTTCTTTGTGTTGATATTTACGCCAGTCTTCACTGCGTCCTCAGAAAGTCCTGTTAGCTTGGTCTGTGCATGTTGCTGCCTGTGGGACAAGAGGACAATGTCAACAGCGAATCTGAGGTCTTCAAAATGTTTAGTGAAGGTCCACTGAATGCCTGTGTTGTTATCTATGGTAGCCCGTTTCATGATCCAGTCAATATCCATTAGAAATATTTTTGGCGAAAGCATACAACCTTCTCTCATTCCAGTTCTCACTGCAAATGGGTTAATTAGATTCCCGTCGTAAATAATTCGGCAAATGGAGTTGACATACGGCTGTTGAATGATGCTTATGAACTTTGGATGTATCTTGTAGAGTAGAATTAATCAACAAATTGTTGTCCTGTCCACGCTGTCAAAGGCCTTCTTAAAATCCACAAATGACATATAAAGGGGATACTGCCATTCGATGGACTATTCAGTGATGATCCGTAGTGTGGCAATATGGCTATATGGATGAACTGTCCTATCGAAAACCTCTTCCTCAAGTCTTCTGGAACGAGTTCTTTTTTCCAAATCTTTTTCAAGAGGAACTGGAACATCTCTGCTGCTGTTGCCAGATCTGACTTGATTGCATCATGAGTGATGCCATCTGAGCCTGCCGAGCTCAGTCTAACTGAACCTATTCTCTAGTTTTTAAAGTCACGTGACTTATTTTTTCTTCTTAGATATTTGACATTTAAACGCATGGGAAATAATCTAGCCCTATCTAATACAAACATTAAACACTCACCCATGCTGGTAGTGGTTTTCTTATGATGTTAACACCTCGAGCTTCGGATCTCAAATGAGCTCTCACTGGCTTAACTGAACCTCTCTCTAGTCACATGACTTACTATATAAGACTTAAATCTATTGAAGTGAAAAACACAAATGATAATAAAACGTTTAATGTAGAGCGAACATACACTGATAAGTAGTGTTTAGTCTTTGGTTTTAGGAGATGCAAGTAGACATACTCTTCAACGACAAGAATCTCATGTCTTAATGCAACAAGCTGGATATGAGAGGGTGGACCTGAGAAATGGCAACGTTTTCAGACCGTGTTGTTACCACACTGCCGTTTGAAAATTTACGAACTGAATACCAACGATTGACATTAAATGTACTGTATAGTGGCGTAGGATCCGGGGCCCCCAATTCACGTCTTATACGATTACAACTGTATAGTATCTATGTCTGGACTCTTGGAATGTAATTACTACTGTGAACGTTGTGATGTGGGGTATAATCATGTAGAAGATCACCGATGCCCTCAATGCTGCTTTCGTTGGTTTGCACCGTCGCCCTGTGTTCCCGACAACACCATAAAACCTATAGAATGTACACATTGTCAGGGGACTTTCACATCGACTCAGTGTTACGAGAATCATTTGAAACTTTATAGTAGTAATACGATCAGGACTCCATGTCAGCTAATGACTCGATGTCCCACTTGTCAATTATGGATGAGTAAGAAGCAATTCACATAACACTGTTGTCAACAAAAGAAGAAAAAATGTCGCCATTGTAAACAGGTCGTGGATCTAGATCATCGTTATTTTATACAACAGATACCTTCTCAGGATGCATCATCTTCACCTCCCTATTACATTTTCTATGATTCTGAGTGTACCCGGCATACCGGAGAACACAAACCTAATCTATGTATTGCTCGTATGTCCCCAGTGTACATCGAATGATTGGTATGAGCAGTGTACAACTATGGAGGATTATGGTATTACATTCCGAGGTCCCACGACACTCACCGATTTTTTGAGTTGGTTATTTGAAACGACCGTGTATGATGACATACATCAAAGAGAAAAACGTTTACATGATGGAGCTATAGCTATTGTCCATAACTTTAAAGGGTACGATGGACAGTTTATTTTACATCATTTAGTACATCATGCCTGTGAAAAACCTGATGTGATCATGAACGGTTCTAAGATTATGTCTATGACGGCAGGAAACATCAGGTTTATAGACTCATGTAATTTCCTTTAGCCTGGTTACCCAAATCTTTTGGATTGACTGAACTCAAGAAAGGATACCTCCCACATTTGTTCAATACAGAAGCTAATGATGATTACATAGGGGTATATCCCCCAGCTATGTATTACAACCCAGAAGATATGAAACCTGATGTCCGTCGTGATTTTGAACAGTGGTATCAAGACCAAATTCGAAAGGGTGAGATTTTTCATTTGCAATGCGAATTAGAAGAATACTGTGAATCGGACGTGACTATTTTGCGACAGGCTTGTATGGATTTTCAAACCATGTGTTTGAAACTAACCGATGTGGACCCATTTGCTGAATCTATTACGTTTGCCAGTACGGAGAATATAGCATATCGTCGCAATAATATGCAAAAAGATGCAATCGCTATCATACTTCCACAGGGATATCCTTCGGCACGACGGTATTCCACCCTAGCATTACGATGGTTGATTTGGAAAGAACATTAGACATGCTCGTCATGTAGGTGGAGTCCAAGTAGGATCTTATCGAGTGGGTGGTTATCATGAAGACTCTCGGGCCATTTACGGGTTTCATAGCTGTTTTGGCACGGATGCCCCTTATGTTTTCCTAACTTGCGGCAAGAGAAACATCCGTTTCATCCCTCTTTGACGTATGAAGAAGTGTATCAAAAGACCTTAGTGAGAGATCAGTATTTGCGTCAACACTATCAAGTAGAAACGTTGTAGGAACATGACTGGCGTCAAAGGTACAAGACGGATCCAGAGTTTCAACATTTCATTGATAAAACGTATGGGGATTTTCCCCGACCCGTTAAAGATGCTTTATTTGGAGGTCGAACGAATGCTACTCGTTTGCTTTGTGACGAAGGAGACATTCGTTACGTGGATGTACGTTATCTGTACCCGTTTGTCTTGAAACATGGGACTTTTCAATTGGTCACCCAGACGTGATTACTCGTGATTTCAAAAGTCTAGGTCAATATTTTGGACTGGTACAATGTCGAGTTATTCCCCATCGTCAGCTGTTTCACCCCGTGTTACCTTATCGGTTTGCAGGAGGAAAACTACTTTTTCCTTGATGTCGTACTTGTGCTCAACAAGGAATCGAACAGGAGTTGGGTATTAGTTATCGATGCTCTCATACGAATCAAGAGCGATGTTTGTTAGGTGCATGGACGACGTGTGAATTGAATAAAGCTATAGAGAAAAGCTGTGTGATGGATCGGTTCTTTGAAGTATGGCATTCCCCAAATCAGTCCAATACTTTATTTCGTAGCTATATTGAACAGTTTCTCCAAATTAAGCAACAGGCTAGTGGTTTTCCTGCTTCCTGTCAAACAGTAGAAGACCATCGTCAGTACCTCAAAGAGATTGAAACGAGAGAACAATTGATCACACGAGAAGATGAGAGAAGAAACCTACCTTACGTATCATTGCTAGACTGTTTCTGAACTGTTTGTGGGTTAAATTTGCTCAACGGACTAATTTACCTCAGACACAGTATGTGGAGGGTTGTGATATATTACATTTAGAACTGATTCCAAATGACGAAGGCCATGATGAGCTAGACATGTTGCTGGTGAATTCGAAAACGAAGGATGACTTTAATGAACCAAATGGTTTTAGCAATGTAGTGCTAGCAGCCTTTTCTACGTCTTTAGCACGGTTACATCTCTATGTCACCCAAGAACGTTTGGGAGAACGTGTGTTATATTTTGATACAGACAGTATCAGTTATCAACAAGATCCACAGCAGTGGAATCCCACTATAATGAACAGTTTAGGAGGATGGACAGACGAATTAGATGGTGATTCTAATCCTTTGTCTCGGGAGGCCCTAAAAATTATGCGTACATGACTCGCCAAAGGACTCACTTTTGATAGTCGTACCACTTCTACTGTCAACGTAGATAAATGTTGTTACGTAGTCAACAAATGAAAGTGCTTGTATCGTACCCTCATAAGATCATGCGAACGAAACAGCATAAAGTCAAAACACAGGCGATGACTAAAGAAGGCGCGTAGTGTATGATAAGAGACATCGCATTGAAAACTTTTGACTTTACCTTATGGTTATTGAAAAGTGAGACTGAAAAGTTGAGATTGTTTGAAAAATTGTTTGTTTTTTTAGTATTAAAACTATGAAACTTTACTTTGGTGTTGTTGTTGATATAAAACAGAAGGAGGTGAGTGGTAGGGGTTCATTTATAAAGTTTGATCTCAAGTACACGTATAATGACTACTCGCGATTCTAAAGATCATGGTAGTTTTTACATGACTTTACGTAGCGATGCTTGTTTAAAGGTCTTTCCTGATAACACCTTAAGAGAATTCAAAACTCATTTACCTCAAGCTTCAAGTATGATGGATAGTGAGTGGGGAGTAGCTTTGCGTGAATTGATCTTTCCCAACTTAATAGAATCGGTAGGATCGAATGATAATTATATCGATGTCCTGGTTCCCGTTCACGTTCCTTTGGAATCCGTCGTTAGACCTAAAGATCCCAGGGACCTCTCTACGTATCCAAAGAAAAAGGAAATGAAATATCATCAACATGAACGTTTTACTATAGAATTGATTAAGAAACAAGTCTCCTTAGATTATCCCCGATTTGACCATGCCATCTCTAATACAGATACGAAGTCGGGGATCGCTTCTGTAGGAAGTATTTGGAGACTTAAATTTCGTTCAGGGTAATGTGCGTCTCCTGCTGCTTTAATAGAAGAGATGAATGTCAGGTTTTCTAGAGCCTTTCAATATGTCATTGATGGTGTAGAAGAACTCTCACATAAAAATACTATCCAATTCCAGTATGACTCAGCTTTAGATCGATTCATGATTGAGTTTAAAGGCCAATCCATCTATTCCGTACCCATTTTAATACATTTTACAAGTCTACTAGGTTATAAACTCGGCTTTGAAGCCATTGACATGAATGAGGGTATGACTAAATGAATCGACGTCACACACATGCCACGGTATCCATCCGATTCATGAACAGAATCTCTTGTTAAACGGCAAACACTTCTCGTCCATTGGTTCATTATCCAAGATGACCGCCCCTACAAACACCCGCTTCCGGTAATAGACACACCTCCAAATTCAACGATTGGCTCTTTCTTCTTATTGCCATGACAATATGACCTCATTTCGGTATGACGTACTTCCGGTATGATGCACTTCCCATTATGACGTCACAGGCGGTTCCATGGCACGCATTTTGAATTGACATATCAGAAACCAGGATTCTGATGACGTCATCAACAGCGCCACTGGTGACGCCCCCTGGCGGCAAAATTCAAAATGCGTGCCATAGAGCAGCCTATTACTACTTACGCTGAAAACCACTTGCGCTATTTTTTCATACGACAGTCGTGAAGACGGTTAACTCTGTGACGGAAAACAACAGATGAATGGACCATGTATATTACACTAGCGGAAGAAATGTTAAAAACTACATCAATTTTATAATGATGCACAAAGATAAAACTAACTGAAAAGCAATTTTCAAAAGGAAGTAAGATATATGACAACACATTGCTGTGAGTGTGTATAGCAGATATTTGGGCAATTTCTTTAGTCTTGGGTTTGTAAGCGGAGTATTTTTTCCCTGAAATCATAAACTGAAATATTTAATATTATATTCTAATTTGAAAACTGTAATCGTGATGATGAATTGTTGTTGATAATATTCACATACATTTGAGATTTCCCGTCACTGTAATGTACAGTTGACCTCCTGAAAATGTGCCGTTTGACTTTATCTCTGGGGAGGCTGTTCGCTGACATGACCGAGCTGATGTGTACTTCTTTTAATGTTTTCCGAAAAGAAACTTTTTTCTGAATAGCATATATTTGTGTAAATATAAATTTCGTTGTGTGTGTAAACGATATTATAAGAATTGTTCTACGTACACATTGTAACTCCAAATAGAAGCAGTAAAACTAAAAGTACAAATTTGTAATATTATATGTTGTAATTTATCTAAAAACATTCAGCTACTGTTTTTAGGTTTTATGGCTTATATACGTGATGAAATATTCAAAATGTAAACAGGAGGATGTTTAGAACATGTCGAATTAATAACAGTAACAAGAGAGTTGTGTGTGCGATACCTTGACAAGATTGACCTAGAATGTAGGGGTATGTACTTTTAAAGTTAAACTGGGGACATTAAAATGATAAATGCCATATAAATAGACGGTATCATGTTAATTACCTGTATGTGATAGCTCAACGAACTGTGATTTTGAAACAACGTGCATTTTATCGGAAAAGTCACCTGTACTTTTATATTTCATGTTAAACACATGAGCAGGTATATCGTACACATATACTACAAGAAGGGAAATTTGGTGACATAAAATTATACCTATTTGTGATTCAATGCAAACATCATGAAAAGCAGACTGAAGATTCAAAGTTGATTTAACGTAAATTTATTCGCTCGAAATTTCTGGGGAAATTTGTTTTTAATTCGGTTACAAATTTTAGGACATTTGTTTTTAATTTGGTGACATAAAATTATACCTACTTGCGATGCAATGCATATTATTATCATCAAAAGCAGGATGAGGATTCAAAGTTGGAGTAGGTGTTAATCTAAAATTTATTCGTCAAGCGAAACGAGGTTCAAAAAATGTTGGGAAATTTGTTTTTACTTTTCCGACTTTGTATACAAAATTAAGGGTTTCACAACTATTTTATAAACATTAGGGACACGGTCTCTCTAGTTACTTCACGTAATTTTAATTGTTAGATTAATTGTCAGGCAATATTCATAAGGGGTCGTGTTTTATGCATCTAATAAAAACATTATTTTTTTCTCATTTGGGAGTCTGTACAAGCGAGAGAACCCGGTTACGATGTACCGAGGAAGAGATTAGCAGCCTTTCGCAAGTAAACTGGGAAACTTTCTCACAAAGATAAGCTTAGGTTCTAGCGGGCTCAGACTTGCGCTTACAGGAAATGAGATACTTCATGATTTAAAGCGCGATGCTCTAACCACTCAGCCACTACATGCTGAGAAAACCGTCAATAATAAGAATATCTTTACACAACACATAACACAAAGTCAGTAGTCCAACTCCATAAATTCTAAAATCTACAGACAAAGCCTGGTTGGATCCAGGATTTCGAGTTAGAGGAAAAATAAGTGTTTTCGCCGAGCGTAGCGAGGACCGAAAATTTTGGTAGTCCTAATTTAAAAGCCCTGGGAAGCCCTTTTCTGGATTTCAGACGTGATGTTAATATAAAATAAAATTTGTAACGTAATGTTACAGTTTTGCAAAAAAAAATAAAAATAAAAAATAATAATAATAATAAATGCTCAAAACGTTCGTTTCTGTCAATGATACTTCATCAGTTGAGCTCGAATTAAAAACAGATTGACGTAGAATTCCGAAACAAAAAGTGGTAGCCTACCACACAAAGCCAAAATTAAATATACACTGTACCCACTGTATAAGAGTACTAGTCTAGCATTTGAGGAGTTCATTATCCATTCGAAAAACTATAAAATAATCAGCTGGTTCTGATATAACAGGTACTTGGTTTTTTGTATACCCTCGGGAACTCAAACGGTCCACCAGCAGTTGTAATGATACAGTGTTTGTAAATATTATAAACGTAATACCAGTTTATACAATTTTGCCAAAAAGCGTATCATGCAAACCTCAAAGTAACCTAAATGTATTTCAAAATTGGTCTATAGAATGTAACCACTTTTAAAAAGATTACAATCTTAGCTCTTTGGGAGTTTGAATTAAACGATACTAACCCAATTTGAAATAAAGCGTGTTTTTAGTGAAGCTGGTCATAACTGAAAAGTAAGTAAAATTATACGTATTTTTATCAAAATGTTACTTCGCCCCGCCATCTTATGTGAATCGGACTATAGAACTAGACTAATCGAACACGCGCGTCATAGAACTACCAGCTACATTGGTCTGCGTCATCTATATGTTTAACAATATACGCCCATCTATTTCAAAATTTGAAATGTCAAGCGTCTTGTTGAGGTAACCACGTTGGTGCAGGGGTGATGGAATGTACAGTGACGACGGAAGTAATTGTAAAAGAGAAGCAAATATCAATCATGGCAAACATATTGTTGATTGTGGAAAGTTATATGGCGTCAGTGTCACATACAGAAAAATAAGGTAGATCTATTTCAATTTTATTTCATTCAACTCCATTTCAGTTTGTACCAAATCATGAAACGTTTTCGACACTTTCAGTTTACTTACTTGAGAATCTGTCATTTCGTAAATTCAAAACTTGATTTAACAGAAAAAGTAAATCTTTAAATTTTGAGCTATTTTCAGATTTTTTTTCTTTTATATAAAAAGTTAAATGAAAAAGAACTTTGAGATGAAACAATTTTGCTGATAAATAGATATGCAGTGGTTCGTGTCAAGTACTTGATTCGGACATTGCCATTTTCAAATACAATTTTCACAAATATTTCGTTTGTAATAGACATTTTTAATTAAAAATAAAATTACTGGTCAAAGTAGGAATTTCACTGGTCAAAGAAATTTTTTTTTACTTGTTTGTATATATACACAATTGAATTGAAATGGAAATTACTGGTCATTTGGACCAGTTATCAGATAGATTTCACCAGACTTTTGTAAAATTTACTGGTTTTTCTGGCAGGACCAGTGAATTTCAAAAACTCTGTTATAATGATAAAAAGATTTCACCCAAATCTTTTTAAATTTCTTGGAAAGAAATGCAGGATTATTTGTCAGATACCAAATTATGGCAAACACTAAAACAGACAAATGATTAAACAGACGGAGAAACAATTAGTGTCTTTAGAACTAAGTCATTCATTAACATTTTTATATTTTCCAGTATGCTAGCCTAACAAATATTGTTTAATGTTGGCAGTAATGAGCTTTTTCCTATTGATAAATCCTATTGAATCTTATTGATAAAAAGCAATACCAGATTTAATTAAAATTTCAGGAATCTAGAATGTGGCTAACAGAGAAATGGACAAACAGGTGGGCCAAAAAATTCTACTCCCTCATATGAGCTTAACCCAGTTTAGAGCAAAATACTCTGGGATACCTGCCTCTTCAATCTTTAACCTTTGGGGATGAAAATGCTGTGTAGCAATTCAAGCATGATTTCAGGTACACCTTGGTTGTCATGGTTAAAGGTATTGACCAGGTATGATTATTAATAAGTATTATCAGAGTTCAAAAGAACATGTACCATATTTTCTGTATTGGTTGTCGTAGCAGAAATTTTATCAATGTCCTGTACTACTGTGTTGTACCAGTAATTTATCAATGTCCTGTACTACTGTGTTGTACCAGTAATTTATCAATGTCCTGTGCTGTAGTACTGTGTTGTACCAGTAATTTATCAATGTCCTGTACTGTAGTACTGTGTTGTACCAGTAATTTATCAATGTCCTGTACTACTGTGTTGTACCAGTAATTTATCAATGTCCTATACTACTGTGTTGTACCAGTAATTTATCAATGTCCTGTACTACTGTGTTGTACCAGTAATTTATCAATGTCCTGTACTACTGTGTTGTACCAGTAATTTATCAATGTCCTGTACTACTGTGTTGTACCAGTAATTTATCAATGTCCTGTGCTAATGTCTTTTGTATCAGTGTAGCCCACTTGGTACTTTAAGAATGAAGTGTTTAATCGATCTTTCGTTCTTTTTACACCAAAACACCGTAAGAACTTGTTCTCCTGACCAAGTAGCAAAAATCTTTATGAAACGTTGGCAGCCATGTTTTTCGTCTGAATGACTTTCATTTCTTGATGGATATACATTACACACATGCACAGGTCGTGTGAACCCCACTGCGACACCTTATGATGCCCAACTTCAGATGTATAAGTAGACACGAGGATTCTATAAAGTTATAAATAGTCACAGCTCTTTCTTACAGCCTCTGCACAATCAAATAAAAACATACCAAAGAAGTGACCAAAAAAAGTACTACTTGTACTACATGTAAACAGTCATTTATACTCCCACCTAAAAAATAGTTATATTTTTACAAGCAATACTCAACAATTCTCTAAAAATGAATAATCTAATGATAGTGTATTAGTGTACATGTCACAAAACAGTTCTATATGATAAAGTATTATGAGTTCACAAGACAAAGGTTTTAACATTCAATAAGTAAAACTAGTTTATGTACACTGCATTCTAGAATACTCTTAGATAGCTTGACCTTGACTCTCCTTGTAAGTCCATCATCTTCAGGATTAGCTTCCTGAACATGCACACTTTTTAGTGGCCACTGATTTCTAGGAAGATCACTGTCCTTCACTAAAACTATATCACCAACACTAATGTTTCGACGCTGTTTGTGCCATTTCTGGCGAAGTGTAATCTGAGTCATATACTCTTTCTTCCATCTAGTCCAGAACTGTTCAAGAAGATACTGAACATGTCTCCAGCGTTTACGTAGATAAAGGTCATCTTGAACAAATCTACTTGGAAGAGAACTTGGTATTTCAGATTTTGCAGTTAAGATGTGATTCGGTGTTAACGATACGGACACACTAGGATCATCAATATCACCAACTACAATGGGTCGACTATGACGTACCATCCTCAATGATGAGTCTCCAACCTTCCAAGACATAACAGTAACACAGAATTAAGAATATTTCGCACTGTCCTGATTTGTCGTTCCCATACTCCTCCTGTGTGACTAGCGCTGGGTGTATTCATAACAAAATCACACTGGCGTTCAGTAAGAAATGAAGTAAGCTTGTGAACAGTAACTTCTCTCTCAAATTCATTTTTGACTCCCAAAAAATTTGATTTCTGATCTGATCTAATTTGTCTTACTGCTCCTCAGATTGCAATGAAACAGCGCAGACTATTGATAAATGCATCAGAAGACATATCGTCAAGCATCTCAATGTGAATTGCACATACATGTAATCAGTAATCCATAGCGTTTTATTTCTTTTCTACCTTGTTTCACAATAAATGGACCTAAACAGTCCATGCATGTGAATGGTGAAGATGGCTGTAATCGATCCGCTGGTAAATCAGCCATTTTCTGAATTTCAGTTGGACGTCTTAGTCTATGACAGATCACACACTAGCGTATAAAGCTTGATATAGTTTTGCTACCTCCTACGATCCAAAAGCCACATGATCCGATTTCATCAAGAGTAATTCTTCTTGATGCTGACGTACATCTTGATGAACATAACTTAAGATCAACTGAGTAATGAAACTGTTCTTTGGTAAGATAATAGGGTGTTTCTGAGAAAATTGAAGATCAGACTTTCTCAATCTGCCACCAACACGTAAGAATCCATCATGAAGAAATGGGTCTAGTGGGTAAAGATGATTCGTTTGTGGCAAGGTAGTCGATTTCCTCAAAATGTCTTTGCAATCATTTAACACATCATTTTGTACAAGTCTAAGTACCATAAAAACCCATGTAATGTGCACACTTTTTTCACTTTAAAGTGATATCCATAATTGGGGGTGTGCACATTACATAGGTGTAGGAAAATATCAGGTTTTTTTTTCAGCCTATGTCGTTGGTGACCATTTTTTAACATCCGGTAAAACAAATTTACGAGTAACTTATAAAAATAAATACCAAAAATTAACATTTTTGGTCAGCTTATGTTCTGTCTTCCTGAGACCAGTTAAATCATTACTGACTAGATTTTAGATTTGATTAAAGACTGATAATATATCAACTTACATCATCTGCAGCTTGAAAGCAGGACTCATTTTGCCTCGGAATGATACGTGATTGCGAGTCCAATTACTAAGTTTAATCCAAGTTGTCATGTGGTAATACTTTTTTGACATTCTACTTGTTTTCTATGTTTATTTCTTTGCCTTATTTATCTGTTTCAACTTCGTTTCGGCCTGCATCATTTAATGATTTATCAGGAGGTCATTGAAAAGCAATACACATTAATCAGCACCTCGATCCCGATTTTCAAAAACCACATGTTTTGACATTTCCGTGTCTGCATTTTGAAAATGCCTAATTATTAACTGTCTGATTATCAACTGATACCAGGTAAGCCATTGATAGGAGATGGCAGCACAGATTAAAGTCTTTTTCTTGAATGTCAGACAAACAAGTCTGTGTTTTACTGGTATTAAATTTTCAATTTGAAAGTATAGTTCTGCCTTTTGATCTAATGTTTTACTTTATATCTTTAATATGTGTAAAGCCTGACTACATAAGCTATATTGGCATGGTTATCAATGTTATCATTATGACAAATGTGTTTAAAGCCTGACTACATAAGCTATATTGGCATGGTTATCAATGTTATCAATATGACAAATGTGTTTAAAGCCTGACTACATAAGCTATATTGGCATGGTTATCAATGTTATCAATATGACAAATGTGTTTAAAGCCTGACTACATAAGCTATATTGGCATGGTTATCAATGTTATCATTATGACAAATGTGTTTAAAGCCTGACTACATAAGCTATATTGGCATGGTTATCAATGTTATCAATATGACAAATGTGTTTAAAGCCTGACTACATAAGCTATATTGGCATGGTTATCAATGTTATCAGTATGACAAATGGACAGGTACTTATCAAGAACAGAGTGTATAATGTCAGTTGAATTTAAACAAACAAAGTGACAGCTTTGAAGTCTTCATCATGAAGACATTGAACAATAGAAAAGATGTTTATTTATAGAAATCTTTCACTTCTATGTAATTATGAAGTAAGATAATCAATGTTAATTGTACATTATACTTTGAACATCATTTCATTTTATACAAATACTGGCTTCTTGTTATCTTGGTTTGGAGCCTTGATTACTGATATCGGAAATTTTTTTAGTGCACTTACTGCATAGGGATGATCTTTTTTTTCAAGATTTTCAGCCTCAAAAACAGGGTGTGCACATTACATTACAGGTGTGCAGATTACATGGGCTTTTTATGATAATGTCCTTTCAGCTTGTTGTTGTTCTTCAACTGAAGGAGGTTGCATCCTTCTTATTCCATTGGAGAATCTCTGGATTCTTGCAACAACTGACAGTCATTTTCCAACATGAAAATATTGCTAAATGTTCAAGTATGTTAAAACTTTGTGTAGTATTGGTGTTCAGTGATCTTACAACTCTGGCTTCAGGATCATCCAGTTTTAATTCCCTTTTGACATCGTTTGTCCCTTTGCCACAAAAAAACGACGGACCCTTTCACCAGTTTGAGTTTGAAATTCCAGAAACGGACAGACTTCGTGATGCATGGTCTGCAGGATTGTTTTCAGTCTTTACATCTTTACATCGAACCACTGATCTGGTGTTGTGACATCCCTGATAATTTGAACACAGTTTGCGCCAAACACGTGAAAACGGCATGCATCGTTGTGGATATAGCCCAAGACTACCCTCGAGTCTGTCCAAAAATATTCACAGTCTGTCTTAAGATCTAGTTCCTCCTTAAGAAATGAGCTTATTTTTACTGATATAACAGCTGCAGTTAGTTCAAGCCTCTGTATTATAACTACTTTCTTAAGAGATACTCTAGCCTTTGCGATTAGTAAGGAACAGTGAACATGGTCGTCATTAACATATCTATCATAGGAACATTGTCCATATCCAGTATTGCATGCATCTGAAAAGTGATGCAACTCAATTTTTGTCCATCTTCCAAGGTCGGCTGGTTTCAAACATCTGGGAATTTGCAAGTTTTGCATATTTTGAATATCATTTATCCAACTTTCCCATTCGACACGTTTATGACTTGGAAGAGGATCATCCCATCCTATGCCATGTTGACACATATCCTGTACAATGTAGTATTCTCTTTCCTTTCGATGTAAATGTTGAAAGAATCCTAGTGGATCAAATTTTGATGCAACTATTGACAGTATGTTTCGTCTTGTAGCCTATAATCCTTAACACTAATATGAAATTTGAAGGTATCATCAATTAGGCATCACTGCACGCCAAGTGCTCATCCCACGTGTATCTGTAATTGATCTAAATCTAAGTCCAAGTTTTGTGCATTTTCAACTCCTCTAGACACAGGAGTAGATTCAATCACATTTTTGTTATTGGAGATAAACTTATGTAAGCGTAGTCCATCATTGGCACAAAGCTGTTGTGAATCATCTATTAGATGAATAGCCTCCAACTCTGTTTCAACACTTGTAAACCCATCGTTCACATAGAAATTTCGTTGAACAAATTCAGATGCCTTTAAGAATTGTTTCTCATTTGTTATTGCCAAAAACTTCAGACCATAGTTTGCACATCCTGGAGATGATGTGGCTCCAAATAGATGTTTCGTCATTCGATATTCTAATGGCTCGTTTTCCGAGTGATGGTTCATGATTTCACCTCCACACATAGACTTAATATAAATTGTGCCTATACTTGAGGATTTATTCCTGTTGAACGTTCGCATCTCCCTAATAACGAAATGGCAAAACAGTGGCATCACCTTCGGGGAATAGCTAATGAGATTCCTCCTTTACAGTCATGTGATATTGGACCTCTGCTAGGTTATAACTGTCCTGCGGCTTTGGCACTGAAACAAATTATAGCGGGAAATGAGAATGAACCATTTGCGGTCCATACTTGTCTTGGTTGGAGTGTCGTTGGCTACTCCATGGCTAACTCTTCATTGGATTAAAGCAGCGTGAAAAGGATAAGTCATCGCACAACAGATTACCTCCTGTTGTTCTTCAGGACCTTGTAAATGCTTTGGAAGGAGACTTTGCTCATGACAATGGTGAAAGCAAAAGGGTTTCACAAGACGACATAACATTTTTGTCAATAATGGATAACAATATACAAAAACATGATGATGGACATTTAGAAATGCCACCTCCATTCAGAGAACAACTACAGATGGCAAACAACTAGCAACTTTCATTACTTCGATTGAATCACTTAAAACGCAAGCTAAGTAATGACCCAAGTTATTATGAACATTTCAAAGTTTTTATGAATGAAATGCTGCAGAGAGGTGATGCTGAGTAGGTAAAAACAGAAGGTAAAGATGGTAGTATCTGGTATATCCCTCATCATGGCGTCTTTCATTCTAACAAGAGATCCCAGAGGGATCTTGGTGCCCACCATAGAATGTTCTTCATTTGATCTATGACAGACTGTTCTTTTCTCTTATTTTGTGGCTCAACAGTGAATTTGAACTAAAACCTAAATATCTGTCAAATGCTTTCTCACAAGATTATAACAGTACCAAATATAAACTGCTATAATCCAAGATAGCTTAACCATACCTGTTAACTTCTAAGAGTAAAATTGTTGATCGTGACCTGCATTGAGAAAAACAAACATTACACATCAGGGTTCGAAAAATCCACTCGCCTGCTCACATTGGCGAGTAAAAAATCGTTTCGGGCGAGTAAATATCCATAATGAACTCGCCCATGTGGCGAGTGCTGACGCCCTACTGAAAATCTGTTTTCCCTTTTAAATTTCGAAACTGGTCCATATCCTTCTATTTTCAGATCAAAATTCATTACAATAAACAATTAGAAACTTAAACAATTATTTTATTGACAATTAAACAAGTTAGTCTTTACCTCATGGCCAAAAATGTCACAGAACACATCGTGTGTTGACAGCTGATACTTGCAGTTTGTTGGGGAAGTGGAAATTGGATGTGTGTAAATAAAAAAACCAATTCCGAACAGACCTGAATTTCAGGATTTGGTACAATAATCATAACACTATAATTTGTATAGAAGTTGTAAAATCTGAATGCAAGTGAATGATAAAAGTAAAAATAGTTACTCAATGCTATCAATAAAAGTTTTAATGAAAATATAGAAATGGATAGCTCTTGTTTTCATCTAACAATAGTGAAAAATTACTTTTGTAATTTATATTGATTTAGCTAAACACAAGTAGTAGTATCATCATAAAATAGTAATAATAATAATTTATTATAGAAATAAAAATGATACATTTACAGTCAATTTAAATGTCATCATTCAGAGACAATATATATTGTATATAAATTTATCTATTAAAATAACAATAACTTAAAAAAACAAAATTAAATAAAATATTTTTTTTCATTGTGGGTAACCAGATTTTGATGTCGGGCAACCAAAATTTCAGTCAAGAATTTGAATTCTAAAAACTTAAAATGAGAGCATATAAAAGGTGTGGTAAGATTTTCACACATTTTCCATCATAATAAGTACTTAATTAGAAAAAAAAGACAATTTATCAAATGAAGAGTATCATATCTGTTAAGTGATATAAGATCTATTTACTTTGAAAAATGATTTTATACGCTCTTAACACATTTTCTTTGAAATACTATGTTTTCATACTTGGGTGAGTGCAAAATGAGTTTGGGCGAGTGGAAGTTATGTAATCACTCGTCCAAAGGGTGAGTGCTTTTATACAAATTTTTCGAACCCTGCACATAATAATCTGTCTCGTTGGGCCCTGATTTAATATCAGATGTAGCAAAGTGTATATTTCAGTGATGTGGCAATACCCCACATACATTACTGAATGTGTTTTCCCATAACAATCAATAATATGTATGGTTAAACAAAGGGGCTGTGAATGGTTTTTAAGTTATAAGTAAAGATATATAAATTTCAAGGGGTGGGTAAGGACACCCCATATGACCCAATGAACATACACCAATGAATGTGTCTACCCATAACAAATAAGAAATACATGGTAGATGATGTAAATGATTTTCAAAAAATACATAATAAACTTTAATTGTCGAAATCCTAGAGGCCACCTGGCAGCCATTTTGGGATCCGCCCGCCTGAAAATGTACTCTGCAAAACTAGACATCAAGGAGAAATTAAATGTCAAATTTCATAAAGATCCCTTCAGTACTTTCTGAGAAATAGCGATAACAAACTTTAATTGTCAAAATCCAAGATGGCCACCTGGCAGCCAT
Organism: Atrina japonica; assembly: GCA_030159075.1. Taxonomy (NCBI): domain Eukaryota; kingdom Metazoa; phylum Mollusca; class Bivalvia; order Pterioida; family Pinnidae; genus Atrina; species Atrina japonica. The sequence goes on along the minus strand of BROG01000017.1, from coordinate 944,651 downwards.
TTTGTTATCCGACCCGCCTGAAAATGTACACTGCACAACTAGACCTCAAGGAGAACCTATTTATTAAATTTCATCCATTCTAGATCTTCTGAGAAATAGTGATAACAAACTTTAATTGTCAAAATCCAAGATGGCCATCTGGCAGCCATTTTGTGATCCGACCCTCCTGAAAATGTACACTGCACCATTAGACCTCAAGGAGAACATATATGTCAAATTTCATAAAGATCCCTTCAGTACTTTCTGAGAAATTGGGATAACAAGAATTGTTTAAGGACAGACGACGGAGGCAGGGTGATTAGAATAATTTCTGTAACAGTTGCCAGTGGCTGAAACGGCTGAGCCAAAGGCGACAGCAGCGAATGTTTGTTTTGAAGTCATTGTTGATAAGCTCAAATTAACAGGTTGACCTTGAACATTCAGGGCAACTGAAGTATCTTCATGAATAAATGTGGTGTCACTTTGAAGTGTCAAGAAATGAATATGTCAAAATTTTGCGAGTTGGATTGCTCTCTGAGGACATCCAAACGGGAACTACCATTGACATACCAGTACCACTGATTTCCCTTGTAGTGTTGTTGTTAACCTTACATGAAGTGACTTGTTTAACATTCTCATTTTCACGAGATGTGGTGTTGCAAGACACTGTTAGTTGTTGTATCAACATCATCAGTCTTGTGTCCAGTGTTAACAGTTTGACGTTTTTCGTGCATGCAAGTGGCATGACGTCCCTTGCAAACACTGCATAAAAGCTAACTATGACACTCACTGTTCAAATGTCCCATACAACCAAAACAAAGTTGTTTGTCCTTCATAAATTCTCATTTTCTTTGTCCTTAGGGGTGATGTTGGGCCATATTTACACCGTATCTCTAGATGCCTTCTGCATAATAAAGGGATGCCCGTATCATTCATCGAGCATCCTACTCACCATGTTAAATGCTGAGTTACTGTTACTGTAGAGAAAACCCTCTGGTGCCTTTCGTGCTGTGCCACCGACATATTTCTTAAGATAGAATAATCTTTCTTCTGGGGGGGAGGGGGGGGATGTCCTTGCGTTCTGTCAGTGTTTTGAATGATGTCTTACATTCTATGTATTGCAGGGAGTCAACACCAAAAATGCTAGGTTCAGGTATTGGCAGCAGCGAAGCACTCTGATTTGGACCACAGTGGGGCAAAGGTTTAGACTCATTGGGGGAGGCTCTGGTCTTAAGCAAATCTCAGAAGGGATTTTGTCTATTGCATTGTGAAATATCACACTACAGGCACTGCATCTGGCCTACTAAATATGGAACTTGCATATTCATTATTACCCAAGTCTCTCAGCTGTTCTTGTCACCTTTAAAATCAAAGACATCGATTTTGCATTTGCGTTCAGTTATGATTTTAGTAATGTCTGCTGTGACAGCAACACAGATGTCAATCTTTCGGACTATTTTTGGATTTACTGCTTGAATTTCATGCACACTTTCAAAGTCCTTTAAAACATCAAGGTCTATTTGTTTTATGGTATCTAGCATCTCACCTAATAACGATGCCTCGCAAAGAGATTTTAGTTTATTCCTTAAGTCTCTACATGGGTTTACCACTTTTCGTATACAGATTTCAGCTTTAATTCTCTCTTTTCAAATTCTTGCTGACGGTACTCGTCATTTTTAGAATTGGTTTGGGGTCTCTATCTGATCTTCTCAATTTACTTTGTAAATTTAATTCCATTTGCTGGAATTCTTCCTTATCTTGAAGTTCCATGATATGAAGTCAATTTCTTACTGTAGCCCACATGGTACTTTAAGAGTAAAGTTCTTGAAACTCAACTGATGTGTGATGATATTGTGTTTATTCGTTCTTTCATTCATTTAACACCACAACACCTTAAGAACTTGTTCTCCTGACCAAGTAGCAAAAATCTTTATGAATTGTTAGCAGCCATGTTTTTCGTCTGAATGACTTTCATTTCTTGACGGATATACATTACACACATGCGCAGGTAGTGTGAACCCCACTGCGACACCTATGATGCCCTACTTCAGATCTATTAATAGACACAAGGACTCTTTAAAGTTATAAATAGTCACAGCTTTTTCGTACAGCGTCTGCATAATCAAATTAAAACGTACCATTAAGAAGTGACAGTACTACCGGTACTTGTACTACATGTAAACAGTCATTTACAATCAGTAACTAATTTTCTTAATTTTGATACATAGCAAAATTTCAAACTGTATCAGAGGTATGCAAAGAATTTTACTGTAGGGACAAACCAACACACTTTACTTAGATTGAGCATTATAACTTTGGTAGTATGTTTATAATATATATATATCTAGATACCTAAAATTCTACAATACTTGAAAAATAAAGATTATAGTCACTGATAGTATGTTGTGTATAGTTGTAGTGCAAGACTAGTCAAGTGAGATATGGTATTAACAATGTTCAATATAACTGTTATATATATTATGTTATTGAATTATTGCATTTTATTTGAGTTGATGTGATAATTTATTTAGTACAAATATCAACGATGGGGTTTTCATTTGACAATGTGCCCTTACAAAAATACTTATAATGATTCAAGCAACTTTGCAGCAATATTGCTGTACATCAAATTAAAAAATCAGTGCACCAGAAATATAGTGTCAGAATAGTGTTCCTAGCAGTGACATTCTGACATTATTCAAGCTCTAACTAATAAAATAATGCATAGTGCCAGAACATTATACACATTTTGTGGCACTATTCCGCTGTAGCATGATATTTTTATTCATGATATATTAAACCCGATGTCATATGATATTTTGAACGCCATTTTTGTAAGGATGACTAGTTTATATGTCCGTCATTCCATCTTTCCATCTATCATTTTTGTGTCCAAAGCTTTTCTCAAATACTGACATTTGAGTTTTAACATTGCACCATGTTGACACAAGCTATCATTAGTATAGAATATATTGTAATCATGTATGTACTGTAAATGTCTTCACAAAATTCTGTAATTGTACATTTCACATGGAATCTTATTTTTATCATTCTGGCTGTTCGTATGCATGTTGACAAAGGGCAATGAATGTACAACAATCTGGTGGCATTGCAGTATCCCTCTGGCGATAAATAGACTGGCATAAAAGCAATCCCTATGTTCTGCCAGCTGTAAGGTGAAGCACTTTGTTGAAGGTTAGAACATGGGAACAATTATATTTACATACTGACTACAATTCCCTTCATTGCCAGTATATAATGCGATGTGATGCATATGTGTGTTTTTTGTCATGTGACCTGAGTGTTAACTGCTTTACTTTTTGGCATAGGAATACATGAACAAATCAAGAAAGAAAAGAATATCACATTTTTATTTCTTAAGAGCCATTCATTATCACATAACAAACAAAAAGCACAAAAAGAAATTGGAAACACAAGACTACATCTGTAGGACACTGTACAGCCTATAGGCCCATATTACGATATATCTAGGTCATATTATTACCAGAACCACAGACCATAGAAATGAAAGTTTGCTTTGTAGTTTCAATTGTAACTTGTCTGTTGAACAGTAAAAGGAGAGTTAAGCCTAGTGCATCTTTGTCAAGCATCTCTGATATTCAAGTCATTTGTTTGCCTTCACTAGATATTCCTGTCAGAAACAATTCGTCACTTAAGTCGTGTGAAATCAGGCCGTATGAAATACTTATGTAAGTTCTGACGAATCAGTAATCAAGGTTCCCAGCTGATTGGTAAAAAATGTCAAATATAATGGCTACTTTCAGTTGTCAGTTTCAGTTACAAATATTAGCTGTCTCCCTTCTTTTAAGTCACACTCAAACTTTCTATAGAATATCCCATTAATAATATATCAGAATTCAAACACAAATTTGTTGAAAATAAATCAGTTGTCATTCGACAGCATGGCTATGGGCATGGCCATTTGCATTTTCAATTCTGTTCTGATACATTAAACCTCCCTACGCCATGCAGTCAAATATCAGTAACCTCGAAACAAATCTGAGACTAAGTATTCATATTCCATATCACTAGTTTCTTTCAAAATGATATGAAAATAAGAAAATAAACCTTAATTATGTCCCCTAAACAAAGTTTGGGAGACATGTTGTGTTTGCTCTGTTTCTTCTTCTTCTTCCTCCTCCTCCTCCTCTATCTTTCCATTATGAACTTGTCCCCGTGTTTTCTTGGAAACTACTTGGCGGATTCCAATGAAACTTCAGATGATGATAGGTCTTGCTGTGCAGATGTGCACTATGTATGTGACATAAAATATGGCATCAATGGCAAACCGTGGCTTCTGATTGGTAGAAACTTGTCCGAAGGTTTTCTCTGAAATTACTGGACGGACTGTAATGAAACTTCATATGATTATAGGTTTGGGTGTGCAGATGTGCACATTGTATGTTGTGACGTCATAAAAAGATGGCGTCTATTGCAAACCGTGGCTTCTGATTGGTCAAAATTTCAATATTGTCCAATTTTGATGAAAATTGGAATTTATGGGTATTAAGGGATTGTGCTTTCAATGATATGGGTTTCGTTGCTTTCTATGGCAAACCAAGGCTTCTGATTGGTCGAAATTTAAACATTGTCTAATTTTAATGAAATTTAGCATCTATGGGCATCGTGAGATTGCGATTTCAATGGTATGGGTTTTGTTGTCGTCTATGGCAAACTGAGGCTTCTGATTGGTCAAAATTTCAACATTGTCAGATTTTGATGAAATTTAGCAATCATGGGTATCGAGAGATTGCAATTATAAATCCTCTTCCTTATTTATTTATTTTTCAAAACCATTTATTATGATATTTGCTAGGAAGTATGGGAACATGGATGGATCATTACCGGTACATTGTCAAAATACCATGCACACAACCTTTACACAGACACATTCGCATCTATGCATCTATGTACACATAAAAAACATAAATACTACATACTTTACCTTGCCAAAAAAAAAAAAAAAAATAAATATAATATAAAAGTTTTATGCTTTAGTAAAATCCACATAACCTGGCGGGTGAAGTCTTGTGAACCGTTTCTTGACCTGGACGAGTTTAAATTTTGAGTAATACAGCATAACATTAAAATTACATTAACTAGAGTAATTGTTCCTACTTGTAACCGTAAATAAGAGAGTAAACAGTGAGGAATAAAAGGGTTTTCCCGTGCAGCTTGTCATAACTGAAAAGTGAGTTGAATCATCCATATGATCATCAAAAGGTTTCTCTGCCCCGCCATCTATATGTCAATCGGACAATAATCAATAAAAATTTCTCATAGTTTACAATGTATAAAGTTATAAATATGTAATTTGTCATCATAAGTCCTCAAATGTATTACTTGATTAATAAAGACTGTTTCTTGTTTGATTGAAAAGTTGATGTTGTTTACAGATAAACAGTGAAGGACAGAGAGGTCAGACCTTTTATCTTGGGGACAAATTACCATAAAACAGATTACCTATATTTTGACTTATATGTTTTGTTTTTAAAGTTGTCATTCCTCTTTCATCATATACAATTTGAGATTTAGATTAACAGTGGAAAAAGTCATACTTTTGACAACTTGTTAACTGTTACCAATTACATCTAAAAACAACAATTTACCTTCTTTTATATCATTTGATGGTCAGCTTTTTTCCCCTAAGTCTAGAATATACCAAAAAAGATTTTAAAAGTTTAAGACACGTGAAATCAGCTTTTACAATCAATGCATAACATTATAAGGGTTACAAGTACTGTACCAGGTAAATATTATTTTGTTTGTTTTTATTGACGTTCACAATATGTGACATTTCAATTTTTCCCATCCAAGCCTTCCATCTTACTTAATCATACACATTTATTTTGAACAGATGGAGTGTCTGACATATAGTAAAGATGATGCATTAATCTGGGTAAGTACAAATTTTATATACCATAGTAAAGATGATGCATTAATCTGGGTAAGTACAAATTTTATATACCATAGTAAAGATGATGCATAAATCTGGGTAAGTACAAATTTTATATACCATAGTAAAGATGATGCATAAATCTGGGTAAGTACAAATTTTATATACCATAGTAAAGATGATGCATAAATCTGGGTAAGTACAAATTTTATATACCATAGTAAAGATGATGCATCAATCTGGGTAAGTACAAATTTTATATAGTTAATAGGGGTCAACAAAATGAATAATTTCCACTTGCCTGCAGGACAAGTAGTGTTTAAATCTACTTGTCCAAATCCAAAAATGACTTGTCCAGAAATCCAGTGTAACATTTAAAGATATTATTTTGTGTTAATTAATCAAGTATTATTTTTATTGAATTAAGTTTTGTCCGAATGCAAAATGGACTTGTACCGGACAAGCGGACAAATCTTAATGATGAACCCTGCATGTTAATTCTCGATAAATCACTACCTTTTGTTATTTAGTTGTTTATCAAATTTGGGGATGAATTAAACTCCCGTGTCACAAAGGTCAAGCCGGGTCTTCGGGGGAAAAGAACCAGAGCGGACACAAAGAATGCGGAGAAATATCAAACGTTAGAAATAGTATATTAAATCACGGGTATGTTGGCAAAATATAACTTTTCAATGTTGTACATTTAGCTAATAACGGTATTGATTATTTGAGGAAGTTCGTCATTTTTTCACATTTGTGTTGATTACAAACTACTCCGAATAGTTAGACGTCTACTTACTCGTCAGTTTAATTCCCTGATTATCCCCAAAGATCATATGAAATTGGCATTCATGCCAGATTTATAGATTTGTTATAATTACAATGTTAATATGGTAAGGGATTCACATTTGGATACAAAAACCATGGAGCCAATTTCTTGTTTAACACATAAAACATTGTAACAAATCTACAAATCTGACATGAATATCAATTTTATATGATATTTGGGGATAATCAGTGAATTAAAATGACAAGTAAGTAGATGTCTGTTTAATCGGAGTAGTTTGTGTAATCAACGAAAATGTCAAAAATAGCGAACTTCCTTGAATAAACATAAAGCTTGTTAGCTAAATATACAGCATCAAAAAGTGATTTTTTTGTCAACATGTCCATGGATTAATATATTTTTAAGATATTCATTTGTTAAGAAGGTGCAGGTTTCAAAGCAGAAAAACAAGTCACCTTTGATCTCTACCGCCCGATATTGCTCAGCGTTCTTTGTGTCCGCTCCGGTTCTTAGTCTCTGAAGACCCAGCTTGAGGGGTGCAAAGATACACTTAAAATTCTCTTAACAACGATATGTTTTACGATATTTGCTTAAAACCTTGCTAAATATACCACGATAAACCATACCATGGTATATTGTTGAACCACTACTACATCTTGGGGAAAAAAGAGTTACCATTCTTTGGTATCAAGATAGACATTCCGGTATTTTGTGTCATTTTGAGAAATTCAAATTGAAAGTGAAACCGAAATGGCAAAAGCATCGGTCATGTAACAGTTGACAAGTGTGTACAGCTACCTAGTGCAGGCCTATTTTGATTTAATTGGTCACATAGAACGGTATGTTTCCTTTTTGATATTTTATTTGAATTGAATAACGATATCTCTGATAAAGCAGATCAAGTTCAAGTCACGTTAACAATTCGTTTACATTGATGATGCTACTATTCAAATACGACTTCTGTAGTGGAGGCAAACCGAAGGTGAGGGTATAATACAAAGAAATCAAAGCTCAGAACAGAAACCAGATTTCTTTTTACAATAAATAAGCCTAAAAAAATATCAAAACTTATATACATAATTGTTTCTTGACGTCTATCAATAATTTGTCAAAGCATTCAAGATACATGCAACAAAATTATGAATCAGGACCTGGTTGCACAATACGTTATTAAATTGAACTTGAAGTTAACCAATGTTAAATCAGGACCCAGTTGCTCAACACATTGCTATATTTGACCTACAGTTAGCCCAAACATTGGTTAAATTCATGTTAAAATTAACAACCTGTTGTGCAACTGGGTCCAGTACGCTAACCATAGGTTAAATTTAACAATGCATTGTTCAACTGGGTCCAGATGTGCAACAATCAGTATGGCAAGTTAGTAATCTGTCTATGTATGTACTTTTCATGTCTTTTTATAACCAAACATTTTTTTTTACTTTTTTTTTATATAATTCTTGGTTAATTTGAAAAATGCATAAAATACAAGAAAAAATTATATAACCACTCCTTACCTGTAATAATAATGATAATAACTAAATAAATAAGATGTAGAAAAATTATATTTTATTAGAATTTTTGATTTCGGCCAATAAAAAATGAAGTTTGCAAATACATGTAATTTGAACAATACATTTTCAGGGCTTACACCGTTTGACCATTATCAAGGTTACCATGCCATGCATTGTTTTTTTCTGGAACTGTAATGTCAGATGGGTTTAATTTTGAATCAAACTACTCATCTACTCATTTATGATGGGCTTATCAATCTGTCTGCTAAACTGTGATTTGGACATTTTTTTTCTTGAATATCACTCTGCGAAATTGGGAGTTGGGGGCAATGCTGTTAATTCCAGTACAATAAAAGATATATGAAATAACACTGGTCATACATTAAAAATATGATTTATTTTGTATTCATACACATACTTAGTTTAGTCATGTTTTGTTTATTCTATTACCATATTAGACGATCTCATGAAAATACAAACAAGTTCTGCCCAGAGTATGTTATAAGATATTGTATGAATTATTGTATAGCACAATATGTGTTTATAAACTGGTGTGTTATACTTTGTTAAAAGTTCATCCTTACAAGGTATATATGTGTATGTATATACATGTATGTGTCAGGGCTCTACAACACTAAAAAAATTCACTCTTCATTTGGCCAGTGAACCAGAAATTTTACTGGCCAGCCAGGAACTTTTACTCGCCAATATATATATATATATATATATATATATATATATATATATATGTGTGTGTCTGTGTGTGTTCATGTGTTCTTAAAAAAATCCACTGGATGAAAATATAGAAATGAAATAAAATATTAATTTTCTAAGTTTATGTAACATTTTATTGTTTCAATCCATTTAAAACAAGGTTATTAACTGCATGTTGACCTTTTTGTGCATTTTTTATCAATCCAGTAGTGTTTATATGCCTATATTTTTCATGTTTGTTGCTCTAATATTGAGGCAACCTTAAACTTTGTTTTTAAATATTTAGCGCCAGTTTCTTTTCGACAGAATTTACAAAAGAGAGACTGCCCACTAGAATTGAAATTTTGCCTGTAAGTTAAAATCTAGAGTCCAACACCCATGACATGATCGTCAGACAAAACACTATGAAGTTCTTTAATTTATAGGTGTTTGTCCGACATTCGGGTATTTGACTCTCGATTTTAATTTACAGATAAAATTTCCAGTTCCGACTGTGGTTAATCCCTTTGGGGATTCTGTCGCGGCCGTTTTATTGTGTTGCCCCACGATAAAACGGCCACGATAGAATCCCCAAAGGAATTAGGCTGTGGTCTGCCTGCCTTCCTCGTCGAACACTAGTCCGAACTTTCTGCCCCGATTTTACCACTTAAAAATCGGTTAAATTAAAATCGAAAACGGGACAGAAAGTTCGGCCTAGTCGAACACTAGCCATAACTCTGTTCCAGTATTCCTTTAACCAAGATCGTTTTAAACTTAGTAGTGTCTAATGATGCTTCTGTTGAAATCGACCGAGAGAAGAAAATGTCATCGTGTGCTGTTAGGAAAATTTCAAGTTGAAAACATGAGAGCAATACAACGTGTTCTTATACAGTAATCCACGTGAGTTAGATGCTCTAGTTTATCGAAACTGAATAACCAAATTGGTTGTTGTAAAGCGCATAACAGACCATGATTTCGATAATGTAATTTTACAGTGAGAACGGACAAACTTTTTGATTTCCGGTTTGGGGAAAAACTGGTCGCAATGTGGCGACTGAATGAGGATAAACACTCGCCAAAATCTAAAAAATGGTCGCATTTGCGAGTGATTTGGTCGCATTGTAGAGCGCTCATGTGTGTATGTATATATGAATGTGTGTATGTATGTGTGTATATAATTACATGTATATCATGGGTTGTATGTGTGTGTGTATATATATATATATATATATATATATATATATATATATATATATATATATATATATATATATATATATATATATATATATAAAAGTTATTGAAAGTCCAAACGTAAAGAAATTAAATATAAAAATGCACAATGCCACACCACAAAACAGTTTTAAGTTTTATTAACTAACATTGCAACACGTGTTTCGCATTACAAACGCTCATCAGGCAATGGTCATCAACAAAAATGTATTGAATATATATCATGAATCTCATAGTGGTAAAGTAAATACATATATAAGAAGTTGATGAAGTAGATAAGATAACACTAATGTAGGAAGCTTAATGCAAAGAATAAACAAATTAGTTAATCTGATAAGAAGGCAACTCCTTTGCATAAGATTATATGAAATGTGTGGGTTAGATTCTGTTAGGTAATGGTTTGAATTTATCAATAAAATATTGCTCTTTTAGTGTAATATTCGAATAGTCATCTGTTTGATATATTGGCATGATTTTGAAATTCCCTTTACTACACTGAAATATATGTTTAGAAACGAATAAATTACGATTATGTGATAACTTTATATTGCTTTTTTGTAGAGCTACTCTTTGATATTTGTTTCGGTCATGTACACAGGTTTTCATACATTTCAAATGTAATTAGTTAAGTTCTCACACACGTGTTTGGTACATCCAGTTATTTCATGTACTATCCTAAACTTTGGTTATGTCATACCACTTATATCCAAAGCTATCATTGGTCGACCTCTGACCTCTGACCCAACTTAATTCTTCTGCCATGTACATATTGTAAGTTCTATTTTTATTATCCATGAACCGTGAACTATTTCTACCTCTGATCATGAGGTTTTTCACTTTTCTTACTTCAAATTTCTCAACAATGTTTTTTCAACCACTTTTCATTTGTTCATCTTTATTAGATTTTTATAATTCGAAAGTTGCATTTATTCCTTTTAAGTGCTATGTAGCCTAAACTCTAGTACCAACTTCTGTCTTGTTAATAGAAACCCATTATGTACCTATTTTGACCACTACCTTTGATGTAAAGGATAGTTCTATAACATAATGTCTATAACATTAACGGGATACAGAGTCAGAATAGGTTAATTTGATAATAGATTTTATTATTTTAAGTCTTCTATGTATATCAATTTAAATAAAAGCATCAATTTAGCAACATGTATAATGTTTATTACAATGACATGTCTAAATATATTAATAAGTTGGGACATTGAATTAAATCCTGGTCCTAGAATATTTAGTAACATAAAAACCACGGATTCAAACTCAACTTGTTCTGATGCAAATAATATGAATAAAAAAATTAGCACCAGTATTTCAGTGATTCACTTAAATATACAAAGTCTGAAACCAAAACTTGATTTGGTTAACATAGAGTTACATGATTTTGACATCATTTGTTTTACTGAAAGTTGGCTGAATTAGACTATATCAAATCCTGATATAATGTTAAATGATTTTGGTGTACCACATAGAAATGATAGATCTGACAGAGTTGGAGGAGGGGTTATTGTTTATTGCAGAGAATATTTAATCTCAAAACCTCGATACGATCTCGAACCCAAGGGTTTAGAATATGTCTGGATAGAAATTACAGTTGATAAAGACAAATATTTAGTAGGGACATTTTATGGTCCCCCAAATAGTGATAGTAATTTATGGAATTTAATCGACTACTGGATAGAATCGGCAAACGACTCCAAGTGCAAAAAATTACTAATCACAGGTGACTTCAACGAAAACAAACTAATTGCAACAAATATTACCAAAATAAAACATATTTGTAATAATTTCAACTTCTACCAACTTATCTATGAACCAACATCATTCTATGAAAATTCCTCTAGTCTAATTGACTTAATATCAACAAATAATACAGATATGATTTTGCACTGCGGTGTCATTGGACCCTTCCTGGATGTTAACATGCGCTACCATTGTCCATTATAGCAATATTAAATCATAATAAGTATATAAGTAGTTCCTTTAAAATGAGAATTTGGGTTTACAATAGGGGCGACTATAACGGCTTTTGAAATAAACTTTCACAAATAAATTGGTCTACAATTAATTGAATCCGACCACATAAATGAAAATGTCGATAGGTTTACTTCAGAAATTTTAGAAATTGCAAACGAATTTATTCCTAATCAAGAAATTAACATTAGAACAGGTGATTTACCCCAGATAACTAAAAAATTAAAATTTATATAAGAAAAAGAGATAGAATGCGTGCTAAGGCAAAGAAAAACAATACAGAATACCTTTGGTCTCAATTTAAGTTACTTAGAAATAAAGTTGTTGATTTACTTAGATGTGCCAAGAACAATTACTATGCTAATTTATGCGATAAAATCAAAATGAACAAATTTTCTAGCAAGGAATGGTGGAAATGAGTAAATTTAGTATCTAACTTTAAACAAAAATCTAATTAAATAAATGTACTTTTGACATAAAATGGAACTGATTACAAACGATTTGAATAAGGCGGAATACTGAATAATTTTTTTGTTTGTCAAACAGAAATGCTACTTGACCACCTCCAAATTTGAATATCAATCAAACAGTCTTAGATCATATAAATATTTTATAAGATGTTTGTGACTTTTTTTATTAGACATTTCTAAAGCTGTAGGACATGACCATGTGAGCCCAAGATTACTTAAAGAAGCTACCGCTGAAATAACTTCCCCTTTATATAAATTATTTAATATTTTTCTCTTACCCAAAAAGTTTTCCCATCCCAATGGAAATTAGCTAATGTAGTACCTATATTTAAAAAGGATGATCCACAAAAAGTTAATTATTATTATCGACCTATATCATTATTATCTGTTGCTAGTAAGATTTTTGAAAAATGCATTTATAATTATTTACATAATTTTATAATCGAAAACAGATTACTATCTGCAAATCAGTTGGCTTATCATGTGGGATATTCAACAATTAACCAAATTCTTTTTATGACGCAAAAAATTTGCCAAAGCTTTGGACAAAGGAAAAGAAATCTGCATAATATTTTTTGATATCAGTAAAGCATTCGATAGGGTGTGGCATAGGCGATTATAATTTAAATTTGAGCAATTCAGGATTCAGGGGGATTTACTGCTTTGTTCAAAAAGTTATCTTTCAAATAGAAAACAGAAAGTAGTCCTAAACGGAAAGGAATCTACACCCAAAGAAATTAAAGCTGGAGTTCCCCAAGGCTCAATCTTAGGCCCATTGTTCTTTTTAATATTCATATGTGACATTATTAATGAAATTCAATGTACAATTAAGCTTTTTTTTTCAGGTGATACCTCACTATATATAACTTTTGATAATCCACAAAATGCTGACTTTAAACTCAATTTTGATCTAGAGAAAATTAACAAGTGGTCTAAACAATGGCTTGTCAAGTTCAATCCATCAAAAACTGAAACTTGATTAATTACTAGAAAACAAAACACAGTAAATATCACTCTTACTCTATTTTTCAATCAAGTACCTGTCCAGGAAGTAACCAAACACATATATTTAGGAATAATTGTAACTAATAAATGTCACTGGGGGGGAACACATTTACCATATTATCGAGAAAGCTACATCCAAACTGAATATTCTTTGTAGTCTTAAATTGAACTAGGTCGTGAAACTTTATAATGCATGTATTTTTTATTTATACGCCCAATTTTTAAATATGGTGATATTATATTTGATAACTGTCCCGACTTTATAAAAACAAATTAGAACAAATTAACATCGAAGCAGCCAGAATAGTTACTGGGGCTACTAAACTTGCAAGTTATAGATTATCATATAAGGAGTGTGGGTGGGAAATACTAGAAACTTGTAGGGTAAAACAAAAACTTATACAATTTTATAAAATTGAAAATTGTCTAACACCAGAATACTTACTTGAGCTACTCCCGCCCCAACTAGAGAACATCAACATCACACTAGAAATGCAAGTAACTATATTATACCACAGTGTAAAACTGAATTTTTTCGTAATAGTTTTATACCAACAACCATAGATCTATGGAATAATCTCCCAAATCACATTAAACAATCACCAACACTAAATGCTTTTAAAAATAATATATCAAAGTACTATGATCCGGAAAATGTACCGAAATATCTCAATCTAGGAACTTGTAAAGGCCAAATCTTACATGCACATTTACGTATGTCATGAAGTAGCTTAAAGCATCATCTTTATTTAAAAAATATTGAAAAATATCCTTTTTGTACCTGTGGAAGAATTGAATCAACTGAGCACTTTTTAATAAACTGTCCTAAATATACAAATCAAAGAAACGATTTAGAAAATTCATTGAATTTCCTGCTATCATCAAAAACACTTTTATATTGAGATAAAGAGCAAAGTTATGACTTCAACAGGAATATTTTTTTAAAAGTACAGAACTACATAATTAATACAAAACGGTTCTAATGCGTTAGTACTTAATGATAATATATTTACGAATTCTTTTCAATAGAAAAAATCTTCTTTCAAATGACTAATCTCTTGTGCGGAGTCGTCAGTCCTTGCATACTCTTTCAACGACCGACAACTCTGCAACAGAGATTGTCAAGAAACCAGCATTAAATCTGGAGACCTACGCATGCAACTTTCATTTTCATTGTCTTACATTTTTGTATACAGTGTTAATTTTTTTTATTATTGTTAAAGCAATATACCTCTATTATCCTTGGATGATGGGGGCATTTTCCTAGACTGATTTTGGGTCTGATTACCTACAGGACCCATACCCAATGCAAAAATGGCCTGTATTTTCACAAAATATTCATAGAATTTTATAATAAAAACAAAAAATAAAGTATTTTCAAACAAATGTCTCAAATTAAGTTTGTTCTTTTTAAAAGTAAAAATGTCATATAATTTCCCAATTTTCTGAACCCTAGACCCAGAATTTTGGAAGTTAAAAAATCACTGGTTATTAAAATGATCATTTCTGTATAATAGGTGGTTTATTAATGCATAGACTCATTTTCTTTAGACCATTTCACAAAAAATGCATTCCTACTAAATTCACCTGCGGACAAACACTTCAGCCTGGTATCGAGAAGTTTCGTACTCAACACAAATCATACTCAGTGAAATTCATATTGTATACAAGAAACAATTAGTCTTTAATTGGTTACTAATTGTCATGGGTATGAAATGTTTTGAGGTCAAAACTTCTGATACCACTCAAAAGTATTTGTGCGCAGGTGAAATTAGTGGGAATGCAGTTATTGTGAAAGGTTCTAAGGTGCGCAGGTGTTCTGTAACCGCTGCAGTGGTCTAGTGGTAGACCTTTTGACTTGCAAATTTCATTCCCAGTACCAGGTCATACCAAAACCTTTCCAATTATGGTAGCGTTTCTTTGCCAAACACTCGGCTAAGGCAGTAACGTTTACACGTATACATGTGTTATTGTTATTGTATTGTAGGTTATTGTCGGTAAACGTTTACAAATTTCTTAATCGTGTACACGACGTGCGCAGTGTGATTGCCTACAAAACATTTGATTGTAAAGTCCCCCCCATAAATGCATGATTATTATTTTCTTTGTGGCAAGATGCAGTAAATTATCTTTTGTTGTACTTATTCCAATATTAGACTCTCTTTACAGTAAAAAATAAAATGTACATCTATAATTCCCGCTCAGGTAAAGTGTGACTTTACTGACAGTTGCTTCCAGTGTTTGACCTTATTTTCTATATCTCCAAATTTAGTGCCTGTGAGGCACGGAAAGGGAATGCTTCAATAATGTTATTACCATGAATAAAAATAGTAAAATAAAGCTAAAACTTTCAAAGCTTTCAATCGGATGCCATGTAACTTTGGACCGAGTGTTTGGTTGATACATCACATTGGCAGTGTGGTAAAGTATTAGTGATGATATATTTTATAAGTAGAGTTTAAAATGTAAAAATTTCACAGAATTTTGCGTGATATATCAGAAACCCACAAAAGTATAAAATGAATAAATCGTTAAAGTGAAACAAGATTTATTTTTAAACTTTGTCCACATTGAAACTTCACGAAGGTTTCAATGTGTGCATATATCTGGAAGTTTTCGTGAATTTTGGAAATGCTTATTAGCCCACAGGGCATCACATGCGATGATATATTTTTGTATTAAAATGAAAAATAGATCTGCGTGGTAACAAACACAAAATTAAAATTTGGGCAGAATTTTCACGCCTAGGTTCGGAATACTATTTTGGTTATGACCTATTCTGATATATGGTAACAATCTAGTACAGAATTTCAGCCTAGGTTTACAGTGCAGTACTACAGTGCAGTCTCAGTAGTCCTGTCGGTTACATGTTTACGTTTCGATTACCAAGTATCATGTAAACGTTTACAGATTTTAGTAAACGTTGCAGCCTAACACTCGGCATATGAAGTGAAAGTCACATCTTTCGGATGAGAAATGAAACCAAGGTCCCGTGTCACAGCACATGTGACACATAAAAGAACCCTCACTGCATTGGCATCAGTCCATAGCACAGGCCAAAATTTGCGCCACTTCACCTAAAGCTTGTGACATCTCAAAATAAGTGAAAAATTCTTGACAGGATGTTAAACTACAAACAAACAAACAAAACTTATTTTTCTATAAATAAAACAGTTTTGAAATTATTTCTGGAAGCAATGTATTGATTGAAATCAAATGGCATACTGTAATGTATACCTGGATATTTTCGCGGTATAAGTCTATATTTATCAATCCTAAAAAGTGTCTCTCCTGAAGATAATGTACTAATGTAACTTGTTATAAGCAACCAGTGTTGTCTCCTCTGAATTGAAGATACTGATATAAAATATATGGTCGCGAAGGCAGACCATATAGCTGGCTGGTTTTATGCTTGTTATAATTTGGGTCAAAATTAGGTCACAGCAACCAGCATTTGCCTGCATTGTTGAGTAATGACCTTAGACAAAGTGCAGGTGAAGTTTCATGTCTGAAGCTGGAGTACTTTGCCCACAATGGACTGAAACCAAAAGCTCAATGCAGTAGTACTATTCATTATGTAAATGACTAAGTCCAGGAAGCTGGAAATTTGGGTCCAAATTAGACCACAGCAACCAGATCCCCCTGCATTGTTGAGTGGGTGGGGGTGGGGGTGGGGGGGGAGGAGGTCGCCAAATTTGCCAGGTCATATATAGGACAGTCCGGTCATGTCTTGTGACATACCCAGATTTGTTTTGGTTATGTCTTGGATTCTCTCATCTGTGACATCTGCATTTTTCCGATAATGGCCTTGTCACACATACAGGACTTCTGTGCAAGACGCAGCCAAGACATCAGAATGTCCTAACGTTATCTTAGTTGTGTTCTGTCATATCTTGGCAGTCTTGGGCAGTGTTTTGTCTTGACCAGGATTTTGAACATGTTAAAAAATTTGGCCAAGTGCACCCCGACGATCACAACTTATTTTACGTTGTAGCATTGTCCCACCTTTGTTCTGATCTTTCAGCAATTTGAAGTCTTATGTGATCTTTAAAAAATGGACAGGAAGTTTTATTAAAATAACATAGGAATCATCCATGGTAGATTACCCCCCCTATGGTGGATTAAACCCCTTTCCAGTTTTCCCCCAAATAACTTCTAAAATCAGTATATACTGTCTGTATCACATGAAAGCATTCTGATCTTTTGTAGTCTTAAGAGGTCTTAAGAGGGAAGGGGGGGGGTTAATCTACCATAGGCAATTTGCCATAGTATTTTAACCTCCCCCCCTCCATATTTTTCAAAAAAAAACTTTTATTTTTTTGTTTTTGGCTGATATTTTGTAGCTATGCTACAATGTCTTATGTTTATAATATCATACTTTTTCAATCTCAAAATGAAGTAAGGAGGTGGGAGTTAGACAATCTGCCATGGTATTTTACAACCCTCTTAATTTTTCAAATACTGAACTTTTATGAGCTTTTCTGGCTGATATTTTGTAGCTATGATACAATGTCTGTAAGATCATAATTTTTCAATCTCAAAATGAAGCAGAGGGGGGAGTGGGTTTTAATCTACCATAGGCAATCTGCCATGGTATTTTATCCCCCTCCCCCTAAATTTTCTAAATACTGAACTTTTATGAGTTTTTTTGGCTGATATTTTGTAGCTATGATACAATGTCCTATAATATGTGTATAATATCATAATTTTCCAAGTACTTTAAGAGGTGCTAAATGGTTACTAGGTCTTACTTCTAAGTCAAAATTGCCGATGACCCCAAAGATTATTCGTTTTTAAAAGTGTTAGATTTTTCCAACCCCTAGCATCTTTGCTTTTGAGCAGTTTACTTAGCTGGATTCTTTTCCTTTTTCCGCAAATCTAATCTCCTAGTACCTTCTTGGCAATCATTTGATCCAACCAATCATTTATCTAGATCTAATGTCCAGTTCTCTTCACAGGGTGTGAAGATAACAGTGTCTTGGGCTAAAACAATTCAGTTTGGTCAGAGGAAATTAGTTGTCCCCCTCCCCCACATCCTAAATTCACCCCTCTGCCCTTCCTGTATTTTACGTCTACTCTTCATCATCAACCCCCTCCCATCAGATCACTATCCTGCCTTTATCTACAAATTCAGTGATAAATTTCAGCTTATGTCCTACCCAGCTTTCTTGAATTTCTAAGAGTACTGCCTAGCCCAAGTCATATTTTTGCAGAGGGGGGCCTCATTTGCTCTAAAATGCGGGTTGTCACCAGATTTGATACAGTCTCAGGAGGACTGAAAATCCAATGCTTACCAGTCTTATCTAGACCCTTCTCTTTCTTACCGCACACAAGTGGCCCAACGTTTAGGTTCAGAGATTCAGCGTCTATTCCCATCATAAACATGTTCCTGCCATGAATACTACCTTATTGCTTCATATATATGTACAGTGCAACTTCCGAAAACCGATCCTTCTATAAACCGATCACTTCCTGATACCGATCATGTTGCTGAAGTCCGGATTTTCCTCTTATTTTATAGTAAAAAAAACTTCTAACAACCGATCCCTCTAAATTCCAGACACCGGACAAATTTTCACAGTGAAATCATGTTAATGTACTTAAAATTAACTCCAAATACCGACCTTACCTGTGGCGACTTTGCAACGCTGTTCAACCGTTACAGAGATCATTAACACGTGCATGATTTCACGACTGTATATTCCCATGTACACAAATAATTTGCTTGAGGTTATTTCACGTTTGTATAACTTGCTGTGTTTTGATTGATATTAAAGGTAAACTAACTGGATGTTTGAAAAAGGATTTCTGTCCAAATTAAACAGAGGTACCTTAATTTTTTTTAACTGCATGGCACACTTCTCATTTCCGAACGTATGCCTATCGATGCATAATTATAGAAAAAAATTTCCGGTAAATGATGAATTAAAACAATTTATAGATCTACCAAGTTGTTTATAGAGTTTGTTGTATTAAAACATTTATCGACAAGCCATGGATAGTATTTACAAGTGTCCGGTTAGACAGTATCCCACAAGAGCCTCATTACTTGTAATGAAAATCTTGGTCCAAATTTGATTTTTTAGGAGATGAGCGAGAACACACGGCACTGCCAACCATGCTTGTTATTTGGTGTTTACATCAGTCAAATTTCATTAACTTTAAAATCAACAAACACTACGTCTAAATAATGAAATTCAAATGATTAACAAAGTATGAATTGACAAAAAACATCGATAAGATACACGAGGTACGAAGGCAAGTAAGTATACAGTACATATAAAAACCGGAACAGACAGTAGTGTATAAAACCAGAACTGACCAGAATTACTGACTTTCGGTCAACTTCCAAAAACCAAACCCTCCAAATACCGGACAAAATCAACGGTCTGAACGAGGATCGGTTTTCGGAAGCTACATTGTATATATGCTCAAGATCCATTGTATACACTGTACCATAAATTGTGTTAGCTGTTTCTATTGGTACTCCAACTCTTTACAATGAATGCCTAGGTGTGACACTGTTTATGACAGAAAGGCATTCATCTTGGTTCCAGTTACTTCATTTGTGAGCCAGTGTTTTGGCACTAACCTTTCAATACCTTCAATGGGTAGTTCATAGACAGATTATTGTGCATATCTCAATAATTATATCAGAGTAGTTGTACATAAAGTATGTCTATATATCGGAGTAGTTGTACATATAGTATGTCTATATATCGGAGTAGTTGTACATAAAGTATGTCTATATATCAGAGTAGTTGTACATAAAGTATGTCTGTATATCGGAGTAGTTGTATATAAGGTTATGTCTATATATCGGAGTAGTTGTACATAAAGTGTCTATATATCAGAGTAGTTGTACATAAAGTATGTCTATATATCGGAGTAGTTGTACATAAAGTATGTCTATATATCAAAGTAGTTGCATACGAAGTATGTCTATATATCAGAGTAGTTGTACATAAAGTATGTCTATATATCGGAGTAGTTGTACATAAAGTAGGTCTATATATTGGAGTAGTTGTACATAAAGTATGTCTATATATCGGAGTAGTTGTATATAAAGTATGTCTATATATCGGAGTAGTTGTACATAAAGTATGTCTATATATCGGAGTAGTTGTACATAAAGTAGGTCTATATATTGGAGTAGTTGTACATAAAGTATGTCTGTATATCGGAGTAGTTGTATATAAGGTTGTGTCTATATATCGGAGTAGTTGTACATAAAGTATGTCTATATATCGGAGTAGTTGTATATAAAGTATGTCTATATATCGGAGTAGTTGTATATAAAGTATGTCTATATATTGGAGTAGTTGTATATAAAGTATGTCTATATATCGGAGTAGTTGCATATGAAGTATGTCTATATATCGGAGTAGTTGTACATAAAGTATGTCTATATATCAGAGTAGTTGTACATAAAGTATGTCTATATATCAGAGTAGTTGTATATAAAGTATGTCTATATATCGGAGTAGTTGTATATAAAGTATGTCTATATATCGGAGTAGTTGCATATGAAGTATGTCTATATATCGGAGTAGTTGTACATAAAGTATGTCTATATATCGGAGTAGTTGTACATAAAGTATGTCTATATATCAGAGTAGTTGTATATAAGGTTATGTCTATATATCGGAGTAGTTGTATATAAAGTATGTCTATATATCGGAGTAGTTGCATACGAAGTATGTCTATATATCGGAGTAGTTGTACATAAAGTAGGTCTATATATCGGAGTAGTTGTACATAAAGTATGTCTATATATCAGAGTAGTTGTACATAAAGTATGTCTATATATCGGAGTAGTTGCATACGAAGTATGTCTATATATCGGAGTTTTTGCATAGGAAGAATGTCTATATATATACATATGAATACTAACTTGTGTCTTTATTACACATCACACTATTCACTTGAACTGATGAAGCTGATTGAATTTATTTTAGAAGTATTTGTATATTTTGTTTTAGTTTTTCCATCTCATTGATCATAGATCCCTCCCACATTAATTGTTCTCTGAATTTTTCTTTTTCATTTCTTAAGTTGTGTAATTTGAACTGGGCGTGCATTATTCTCATCTTTCATTTCTTTATTCTTTTAATTTTAGTTCCCTATTCTCAGCTGTCACCTCTCTTATTTCCAGCTGACAAAAAGGTCAATAGGCCTTATGGGAGTTATTTTCCCTTTTAAGTGGATTTTTCATGTTTTTAGATGTTTTTTGACATTTTCTTGAAAAGTATAATAGCTAGAGTAAAAAATGAAAGAAGCAAAAATGTAAAGCATGCAAAGATCTACAAAAAAAGTCAGGAGGCCCGAAATTGTCAGATCACTCCTTATGGGAGTTGTTTTCCCTTTTAAGTGTATTTTTCATGTTTTTAGATGTTTTTTACATTATCTTGAGAAGTATAACAGCTAGAGTAAAAGTGAAAGAAGCAAAAATATTCAGCATGCAAAGATCTACAAAAAAATCCACAGAGCAGTTGTCATGTCAGTGCTTATCGGAACTAATTATGTTCTGCTCAGGTGACTGTCAATGCCCATCAGGCCTCTTGTTGGTCTGTCCATTCATTCATTATTTGGTGCATCAACTTGATAAATCAGACATTATTTGCTTAGGTGACAATGAATGAATTACTGTATTCGACCCATTAAGTACCCTGAGTTTGCTACAAAAATCAGGAAAAAGGGGTGGCCGCTTAATGGGATCAAATAATAGTGAATATGGTGTAAAACAGTTTATTTTTTAAAGGCACAGAGGTAAAGTTGGTGTAGCTATTACCAAAGATATCTATCAACATAATTCTGTTGCTGGGGGCTGCAGATAAATTGTTTTTCAGGTCAATATCTCCTGGTCCACCAGCTAGAATAGATTGTCAACTGTATGTAAAAAGGGGTGTTATAGTGAGATGGGTGGTTAGTGGGTTGAATATTGTATGTTGATTTGAAGTATGAGCATGTAAGTCAAACAATTTTTCATTTGCATTAATGTGAATCTTTGTTAAAATAGAAATATCATGGGACATTATATACGCTTATATATGCAGAGTTTACGAGTAAGTTATTTGTTATTTCATATCATTATCATAAAGTTGTCATTTACCATTTTTGAATGTTGGTGTAGGATCCGGTTACACAGAAAATAAATTGTTTGGCAAGGTTCTCTTTTCAAGATTAAAGCAAAATTAATATGTATAATCTAGAGAAGAGTATTTCATTAATAGTAATATTCATGGCATTTTATTTATGTATGTGCAATGATTACGTTTGTGGTTCTTTTAATCTGATCATGTTACACTTCTCTAGCTAGTTATAATGATAAACACTGAACTTTCCCACATCACTGCATTTCTAATGTTTAATTTTTACCTTGTGAAAATCTTGTGATCCAGAACAAAATTATTAAAACTTCAGACTGTCTATTTCATATTTTATTTGAAGGGAGCAAGTACCCACTACAAACTACTCATCTTCATTGCGATTTTCACTTGTCCAGGACTAGAACATGTTTCTCAGAACATTTGAAGTTTCTCAGAACATGTCTCAGAAAGCTGCCAATTTGTTTTTATTTTGGCCCTGCATTAGATGATGCAAGACCTTGTAATTTTCACTGTGTCCATTTGTCATAACATCTGTCCTTCAGGCGTTCGTCAGCCATTTTGTTCATCAAAAATTGTTGTTAGCACTCTAAATTCTAAAATTCTCAAATTCCAACCAATGAAAGGTGTATATGGGCAATACTTTGATCTAGATTAAAAACAAAAACAGATAATTTTTGTGGGTGTTAGGTCTACTACTCTTCAGTGAAATTTTCTCTATCAACTTTACTGTTATAGTGCTCTGAATTCTACATTTCTCACATGATTTCAACCAAATTGAGGTTGGGGAGAGGGGTAATTTTCCACATTTTCAACTTCTTCTCCAAAAAAGTACTCAAGAACCTCTAAAAAGTTTGTTAATTTCGGCCAGATCAGCCAAGGCGTGGATCCAGGGTGGGGTGAAAGAAACTTGGGGGGGGGCTTACCCCTCTTTAAAAATCTTCTCCAGAACCGCTGCATGGATTGAAATACTAATTGCATCTGAGTGATTTTGATGGATGCATCATTCAATTTCCTGTTTTTGGAATAAATTGGATAACTAAATTTTAATATGTTTTTGACATATTTCCCAGCTTTGTCATTTTCATTAATTTTTAAGTCTCCTCCACTCGACAGGAGTGTTAAAATAATTTGTGAATTTTAGATTTCCCTATTTGTAAGATACCAACATAGTTCAGGTGAGCGATGTGGCCCATGGGCCTCTTGTTAACTCGTCCTTTCGCATTCTCGACTTTATTCTTGACCCATATGATCATGAACTGCCAAATTCCACTGGACATGAAGGCACGATTGTAAAACATGAGGTATGCATAGTTTTCACAATTATATAGTTTTGATTTTGGCAATGTCAGTATCAAAGATTAAACACTAAAGAATTCAGAGCTCCAGATAAGATTTTCAGGTAAAGAGTACTTCACTGCCAGAAATAAAATTTAAAGCGTAAATCAAAGTTCTTAAAGGGTAATTTAAAATATTTATAGGGTGTTTTACATAATTATATAAAAATTGTCACTATTACAATTTGTTACTTCAATTTCCAATGAGTAATTTCATCCCTGTTCTAAATTCCAAAGCTGATTTTGAATTTTTAAAGGGTAAATACCCCTTTACTCCCCTTATCTGGAGCTCTGAACGATTGGGAAAATTTCCTTTAATGACCTGATATTTTTATTCATATATTAACAGGGTTTTTCCCTGAGGCAAAAATTCTGCGTATTTACGCATAAAAATCCTAAATGACGCCTAAAATAAGATCTATTGTGTCCTAGTGGACCCGTTAAATACTTGATGTCTTTCGACATCGTTTGGGTAAATAAACCAAGCATGTGACCTATTTCTACCAGTTTGCTTCCTTTTTTATGTGCATTTTTAATTCTTTTGTTCTAGTGCAATTCCACAAGAAAACCAAGAAACTGTTTAATTTTAAACAGGAAAATATAGATCTAGAATCAACAAGACAACATCGTTCATCACTTTATGGGTACTTCTGGAAATATAAATTACAGAAGGGATACCAAACCTGACTTTCATTTGAATTTTGGAAATCAAAAAATAATAATGAAAGTACTAATGATAGTTAAGTACTAATGATAGTTAATATAAAATGATTTATTTACACAAATGTTTATGTAAATCTTACATATGATAAAGTACTTTAATACTTGAACTGGATAAAATAGATATAATTTTCAAATAAATAAATTTGAGGCATCAATTAGTAGGCTACATGTATTTAGTAACTTTTCAGTTTTGCATCTATATTTCTAAAAGCATGTAATTGTATTACAATTTATAGATTTGTAATATAAATTTTACATATGATTTCAAATGTAGTAAAACAACTATATTTTATTTAATTTCTTATAAACCTTTAATCTATAGTACATGTAATGTATACAATAATTATATATTGAATTAAGGGAACTTTGAGGGTTCAAGAACAAACCAAGAAATTACGATGGTGTTACAGAAACGTATAAAAAATGGCGCTGAAGTTTTGTTTGACACATTAGTGTGGGAAAAAACAGAGTATGCGTAATGGTCTCAACATGAAGAACAATTGGAAATCCCAAACGTGATAGAACCAGGTGTCCGGAAGGAGTCAGTGTCCTCTGCTGGCATGCCACACCTGTCGCAAATGTTCCATGGAAACCTTTCTAGTATGATGAACAGGTCAAATTTGGTGAAGAGGTCAAGTTCGATGAAAAGAATGATTGGTGAAAGGGAGTCATTGTCTATGGCCGTACTGAAGAATACTATCTAATATTATTGAGAGGGGGACTTCAAAATGTTTAACAAAATCTCCCGTATCGACTATAAAACTTCTTAAACGATGATTTCAAGCATTCAACAATGTAACTTTATGTAAGTAGTTTATTGGCGAGTCGTTTCACTCTCAGAATAAAAAGTCATTAGAAGAGCATGCCCTGGCATAAAGTTTAAGTTGTTAAATGAAAACGCCATAGGCAGAAGAAGATGGAATATTACTTCTCAGAAATGGGAAGTTTGTGATGTGGAAATTGAAATCATCTCATTTGTCATAAAGGGAGGTGTAAAGTTGACTGTCCTTTCCAATCGACAGGAGTAAATCTAGAAAGAAGTAGCTGTGATGCTCTTTGTTATCTCATTGATCTCTAGCTCAATAGGATATATCTGGCCGGGGTAATTCTGAAATTCTGAATTATTTATGGACAGGAAGTCATCGATATACCTGTAAGTAAAATGGGATGGAGAAGTTAACTGTTTATTTCCTTTGGAGAGCAGAGACTGTATAAATTCTGCTTCATATGAATACAAAAAAATGTCAGCCAAAAAAGGTGTACAGTTGGAATGCTGACAATCTGTTGGAAAACTTTTCCTGCAAAAACCACAAATATGTAGGCCATTGTACAGTACTTCTGAAGACCTTGTTTAATATGTGTAAGAATTTTTGTGAATGAAATAGATAAAGGCTTGATGGAACACTTCGATGACCCCGCAATGAATCAGTGTTAATAGGGATTTTTGTGCATCTTTGGATGCAATTAATCCTGGAGTTTATTTCACACTTATTGTATGTTGTTTTGACAATTCCAGTCTAAGGCTCCTGGCGCCCATATGTATACAATAGTAAACTGCTACCTGTCCCGCCTAATTAAACATACCTGCAAATCATCCTGTCTCTTGTGTTACCTAATCAACATCCATGATGATAAATAATTCCTAATAATCCTTTGATTAGATTTAAAACTTTGAAGATATCGGGCCGCTTATATG
The DNA here is from genome assembly GCA_030159075.1 of Atrina japonica. NCBI lineage: Eukaryota > Metazoa > Mollusca > Bivalvia > Pterioida > Pinnidae > Atrina > Atrina japonica. Next base: position 918,210 of record BROG01000017.1, on the reverse strand, counting down.
CTTGTGTCACAATCGATTACTTGTCTCATTATCAGAAAATAATGTTAATAGTCGTAACTTAACCTGAAAAGAAAAAGGGTAATGGGTATGACACCATTTGACATGTACATGTGCATGCAACTCATAACCACTAGTTGCCACTTATATCACTGATGAATGAAAAAATATCAACAATAAATTGGTCTTGAAAATATTTTATGCAATGGACAAAAGCTAGAAAAGAAACATAAATTTAAAAATGCAATTAACATTTGGTAGAATATTGTGAACATTCCAGATGTGATTGGATGAGAATAAAAACTGGAGGTCTCCTGTCATAGAGGTGTCAGCACGTTAAAGAACCCTCACTGCTCAATGGCCGTAAGTGCCGAGCATAGGCCAAAATTTGAAGCCCTTCACCGGCATTTGGTGACATCTCCATATGAATGAAATATTCTTTAGTTGGACGTTAAACAACAATAAACAAACAAACAAAACCAAATGTGATTGGCAAGTTACTAACTTGAATGCATCTACTTGCAGTAATTAAGGATTGATTTTTATTCTTTTTGAAAGCATAGAGTATAAATGCAATGAATTATGGAAAAAAATTCTGTGCAGCACGAAGGAGATTTAGATGTAGATTAAGTCTTGGGTTTCCGATTTCTTTCTGCGATTTTCGTTTTTGTTTTGTGGTAATGTATGGATTTTAAGATTAGATACATAAGAAGTAAATATGTGATATTCTATTCTTTATTGATTCATTCATGCATTCCTACGCCAAAATGTAAAGCGGTTAACACTCAGGTCACATGACTGCGTGTTAACTGACAAATCAACACATCGCTCTATGTACTTGCAATGAAGGGAATTGCAGTCGGTATGTAAATATTTTTTATTCCAACTAGCACTTTACAATTTTTTTTACTTTTTCTTTATAAAAATTAAATATTTAGAATAATGGAAACCATGAAGTCATATAGGGACTCTTCACTGCAATAATAATGATGATAACTGAATAAATATGATTTGAAAAAAAATATTAAAAACCTTTGATTCTCTGCCTGTTTTTCATTTAGATAGTTAATTGATGTTGGCCGTAGTAAAATATGCTAGGAAAATTCCAAGTAGAATATAATTGAAATGTAGATTAATTCTTAAAATTGTGAAATATTTTCCTCTATTCTCCTAATTTTAGTTTTCCTTGAGTTGGCCAAGGATTTTTTTTATTTTGGCAAATTTTGACACAACTGGCATTACATAGGACCTTGGTTTTAAGTCTTATTCGGGAGACTGTGACTTTCACTTGCTATGACAGTGCTTGGTGTAAGAAACGTTACTAACGGTGTATTTAAAAAGTTCAGTATAAATTAAGTATTAGAAACCCAGCACCATGCTTTACAAGATTATATCTTTGTAACTTTAATTTCACTTTTTATATATATCTTTAAAACTTTAATTTCACTTTCTATATATCTTTGTAGCTTTAATTTCACTTTCTATACTCAGAATTCTTAAATGTGTCTAAAAAAATCATTCAGCAAATAATTCAATAACATATATATATATATATATATATATATATATATATATATATATATATATATATATATATATATATATTCATTCTGATTTCTCCAATGCATGACATTGAGGTGACCTTTTGCCCTACATTGTAGCTGTCTGCTGTTAAGGCTAAGCAAAAAAAAAGGTTCACAAGCCACTCTTTTCCCAACCAAATGAGGCAGGCAGGTTTTTTTTTTATCCCCTGCTTTCACAAAACGGGGGTATTAATTTGGGTTTGTCTGTCTGCATATCCCTCTGTCTGTCATACTTTGTTTCAGTGCAATAAATATTTTCCGATTTTCTTTACACTTGGTACCATAACAAGGTCAAATGCCTGAAGGGCTTGGTCATGTTCGATTTTTGGCGGAGTTATGGCCCTTGATTAACAAAAAATGTCATTTTCTGCCGTTTCCGTGCAATCTCAGCAACAAATATAATCTGATTTTCTTCAAACTTGGTAACAAAGTTAAATGACCAAGTTCGATTGCACGTTATTTGGCAGAGTTATGTCCCTTTGATTAACAAAAATGTCATTTTACCACGGATCTGCTTAGCATCATTACAAGTATGTAATATTCAGTGTATGCTTATTTCAACCAGTTCACTTTATTCTGTAATACATGTTCAGTAAAACATCTAACCTGTGTATAAGGCTTTAGTTCTTGTTCGATTTCCAAGCAATACATCTTGTGTCAACAGCATGAAAATAACATGTTTCAGCCTAACCTCAAAAGAATTTACCAACAATATGATTACCCTTTTATGAAGTGAGGTAAAGTGGGAGATATAAATTCTATGAATTAGCTTGTTGTTTTTTTGTTTTGAGTCCAGGGATTTGATATAAAGGGCTAAGGCACTGTGACTGGTAAGGCCTACTGAGAGATATTTCAATAAAGAAGTTCATTTTTCAAATTTGAAAATTTTTCAGAAAACTGTTAGTTGCACATTTATAGCTTTGATGTACTAGTACATCCCAGGGATTTTCCATCCTCCTAAATTCAGAGTCCAGTGTAACCCCCCCCCTCCACATAAAAATAATAATACCGAGAATAAATGAAAAAAAATTATTACAACATTTTAATTAGAAAAAGAAAAACTTGGTTTTAGACATTCAGTTGGTATACATGGAAATGATGTCAAAACAATGTGTCATGAACAAAAATTATGGGAATTGACCCTTTTATTGCCCTTTGTTAAAAAATACTGTACAGAGTATAATTCTATTTGTATTTACAGGCCACAAAATAAGAAAATTCATCATAACCCATTTACAGGTTACGCAAAAATGGTGGACCGTAACCCCAAGTTACGCCAAAGCGATAAATTGCAAATTATGATATAAGGCCAAAATAAAAAAATTGCTAGATTCTCATCCATTTTTTCAAAAAATTTGGGGCGGGGGGGCGAATTTTATTTTTTATTTTTTATTTTTTCTGAAATGGAATTGGACACTGAAAATGACTAAATTGACCCGGCAAACAGTGAAAAAAAAAGACATTGTTCAGCTTTCATAGTTTTATTTGACTTCATGTCAAAATATACAATGTAATAACACAAAATAAACAAATTTAAAAAACAAAATCTCATGTTTATATCTACATCATGTACATGTATGATAACAAAATTGTAACCAATGTCATGTCAAAAACAAGAAATCCTACTTGTGTTTTTTTCTTGCTTGAAGGCCGTCAATACCCCTTCATATGAGCAAGAGGTGCTGGTATATGGCATCCCATTCTTTCTAATGTATGATGATTTTCATCAATTAGGCTAACATAGACAGACAGCCAATGTATGAAAAACGACTTATCAAGAGTGTTAACATTGGCACTAAGAAATCCCACATTTTACTCTTGTAGTCAATCAATAATGTCATTACGTAGGGCAGCACGATTTACCCCCAAAACATTCCAAAAGACCCCAAAAAACATCCAAAATGACCCAAAAAACACAAAAAAAACATTTAAAACATAACAATTTTAGCAATCTTATTATTAACTAATCATTTACTTGTGTATTGTGGTTATACATTTCAGGTATCAGTCATCCTTGTAATTAAAGATTAAACTTGGACGATGTTGATTCTCATTTATGACTGATACCTGTTTCTGTATGTGGGTAGCTGGTACGGTTCTCGACCCCTATGTCCATGTCCCAATCCGACCAACAATTTTGTTGTGGATGATGCCGAGTCATTCCATTACAACATCTTTAGGTATGCCACAGTTCGTGTGTCCCCTTCATTTATTACTCTCGTGTGCATTGAAGCGTGGAGAAATAGATAATCACCGATACCTCTCACCTTTGAAAATTGCCACCATAAAAATGATCCATATAACACCTATAGTTGCGTAAACTTCAATTTGATGCATTGGACTAGTGTGCTCTCCTCTTTAACAGCCAGTCTTTTGATGGCATTCAGAAGATCTACTTCTATCATGTGGACAACATCAGTGCAGTTGGTTCACTGGATATTGACAAGTTTCAGAGGGCACTACTTCTGTACAGAAATTCTATTGACCCAGAGACAAAAACATCCCCAGCATTGATCCTGTTTGGACGACCTATTCGTGATGCAATTCCCATACTGATGGGTAGATACTCTCCTCATGAAACATGGACTGAGTTGATGTCTTATCGAGAGATGGCACTTGCCAAACGACATTCGAGGGAACATGAACGGTGGAATGAACACACTCATCGCCTGCCACCATTACAGGTTGGGGATCATGTATACATACAAAACTTAGTAGGCAACCACCCCAGGAGATGGGAGCGCACTGGAATTGTTGTTGAAGTACGGCAGTACCACCAGTATGTTATACGCGTAGATGGCACAGGCAGAGTAACTATCCATAACCGCCAGCACCTTCGAAAATTCACTCCATTTCAAAGGGATCAAACACTGAGCCATTTGATGGTACCCACTAGTGTACAAACTCAGAAGGTCATCTCAAATAACCCAGCTTCTTCCAAGACGACACTATCACAGGCACCCCAAGATTCCTGTCTTGTCTTTGCCACCAAGAAGTGAAAGTTTGCCAGCTGCATCAAGCGATTCACCTACCGCAGCCCCCACTCTGAAACCAGTGACCGATATGATTCAACATCCTTTACAAGTGGATTTGGACCAGTCGCGCCATCACAGCCCTGAACCAGATGCGCCTGTTATGACTTGCTTACCACGTGCCCTTGCCCGCCTTCTGCCCCACAATAAACCTGGGGAAAAGGAACTATTGTCACCTCGCAGACGCAGCCACCATGACAAAACTGAATCAGTGTCTAATATATAAACTAAAGTAATACTTAATTAGTAATTTCAGAGACTCTATTGATACGCTACGTGTACAGGCATTCAGTTTTTTCTATGTCAGATAGACTATCAAATCCTGCCTGCAATGTGGACTTATTTTTCTGAAAGACTTTTATTCATTGTTTTAAGTTTTTTTCGTTCCCTTAAAAACTTGTCCCCGGGGGAGGAGATAACTAATCATTTACTTGTGTATTGTGGTTATACATTTCAGGTATCAGTCATCCTTGTAATTAAAGATTAAACTTGGACGATGTTGATTCTCATTTAATTATAGTAGAGGGCGAAGCTCTCATATATGTAGAGAAGCTCACATTTTTTATTCTTATTACATCCGGGGACCCGTGCTACTAATGGTAAAAATTTTTGCTCACATCGGGAATTTGCGCGCGACATAAACAAAATGTCAGAAATTCAAAGCCATTACTTAAAAGTGCATTGCAAACGAAATAGTAAACCACCACACTAAGAAATGTTTTGTAGACCGAGACTAGGCCATAACAACTAGGGTTGTACATCGAACCCGATCACGAAGCGCCTCCATTATTCTGGTAATGTGAACTGCACGAAATGATGGATACGCTGGGATACAGAGAAATTTATAGCATAAAAACATGTTTGTGCATTTAATTCATAACTAATAAATACCACATAGACTGTGTTTAAGTTTTAGCACCAAGGAAACAGCCACTCAATATTTTATTTCAAACAATGATGTGAATGAACAGGACAATTACGTGATAGAACACCGAATTTTAATCTGTTTGGTGATTCCGCTGTGTTGCCCCCAGCAGGGGGCAATACAACGGAATCCCCAAAGGATTTAACTGAACATGTAAAACTGTTGATGAATGCCTTCACCCTCCATAGGTTTACCTATGTATTATTTATATGATGAATATCTTTTATGACTTTGATAATGCTGTTTTATCCAAGTTCCATGAGAAGTGATAAATGTTGACTTTTTTTTAATTTCCAGCTGTCTATGATATATTTATACAGAAGAAAATGCATTTAAAATGATTATTGATGCAAACTTATTTCTATTCAATTGTTTTTGGGTGTTTTTTTGTGGATGTTTTGGGGTCTTTTTGGGTAGTTTTTGTTTTTTGGGTAAATCGTGCCATCGCATTCTGTAGCTTTATTTTGTCATTAACTGTGTTTCTATGCTTCTCGGGTAAATAGTTTGCCTTTGATGCTGCGGACATAAAAAACTGAATGCATCATGCACAGAATCATTGTTACTTTTTTCAGAACCATCCGAGTTCTGGGAAAACTTATTTTTCTGAATATTTTTCAGAACCTTCAGAGTTCTGGGAAAACTGAATATAGTTGCCAAGAAAAAGCACAATATCGCCAACTTTGCATTCCAGGTCACATGAAACGAAAGTTCCGTCTATAGATTTTTCAAACAGTAACTGTCGCTTATCTAGCCGAAAAACTGGGCCGAACTATCGGGGCAGAAATCCTCCCATATATTTTCTTCGTAGCAAGATGTTGTGCCATTTTTCACAGCAAGTTTAGCGTTCATTTCAACCACCTATTTCTTATCACTGACGTCTGATATTTGTTGATATGCTCACTTGATCTTTAAGATTTATAAATCCATCGTCATTAAGTTATGACATGACATAATTCCATATCTCTGAGATGTTTATTCTAGCTACACGTCGTTTTTTGTATTCACTCGACAACCCTTCATTTTGTCGTCTGTCTTCATTTTGAACAGAAGAAAATCTAAGACGTTCGTTGATTGGTTGATCATAAATGCACATTCATTGTTGCGTTATTATCAACCAATCAGTTAACGTCTTAGATTTTCTTCTGAAATAACGGCAAAGACCATGTTGTCTGTTTTTTAATATAAAAATAACCACCGGAAGTCATCTGAAATAAGAACATTACGGAACGGAATCGGACAAGACACGTGATATTTCCGGTCGACTATATTCGTTTAAAAACGTAAATTCAAAAATAAAAAAAATCGGGGCGGGCGTGAAAATCGGGGCGGGCGGGGATGAGAATCTAGGAATTTTTTTATTATGGCCTAATGCACATATTAATGAGGTGTCAAAACCAAAACAATATAAGATCAAATAAAGAAAATCAATGATTTTTAATTTTTAATCAAACTACATCTATAGAAACAAATTATGAGACTGATAATTATAAAATCACAGCATGTACATCAGTATTCAATAAGGTAGAAATGAACATGTCTGCAGTTATGCACTATGCAGGTGGCTAAGTAATTATTCCATTCATGATTGTCTCACTGAGTCTACAGGATCGAGCTTCTATGCGGATGTTTTTTATATTTTCCGCACAAATTTTACATACAAGTTTAATAACCTTTCCCTCCTCATCAACCTCTGCCTCAAAATTGTCTGAAAAATCCCGTGATTTAAATATTTTCAGAGTCACACTGTCTTCGTTTTTATCAGCCATCGTTATTACTGGATTTGGGCAAACTTGGTTCTAAGTGGTCACTTGTCGTAAGTCAAGTTGAGAGACATTTACGATTTCGGTACCTACATCGGGAGATGATAATTTTTATATATACCAAATTTTATTAAGTAATACTTTCACTGCATTTTTATTATCATCACTATTGTATATTTATGGTTTTATATCTTAAACACGGTACTGAATTCACAAACATGACATGCACTTATTATCGAGTTCACCTGAACTCATTTTATTGAAAATCTATTTATAGATCTCGAGTGTGACTTTCATTTCAGCATTCAAAAAGAGTTAGCTTTCATCCGTTTTCGAACGCATCAGACGACGGTCTGATTACATCCCTGTAACTACCGAGATAACTTTGTCTTTAATAAGTGTGCGAACGGAAAATCAGTTACATGATTTTAACATGCTGTAACCTCAACGTAACCTGAACGATCGGTCGTGATTTATGAATTGTATTTATGAAAGGGTGATGATATTTTATATAGATAGTAATGACATCAAGATGATGTGTTATGAATAAAACTTACAGGGATTGACCCTTTTATTAGCCCACCATCAACAGATGGTGGACTATTCAAATCGTCTTGCATTCGTGGTCTGTCCTGAAAGAATTCTTGTTATTGCTATTACTCCGATATTATTGAAGGGATCTTTATGAAATTTAAGATATAGGTTCTCCTTGAGGTGTAGTTGTGCAGTGTACATTTTCAGGTGGGTGGGATAACTTTAAACTGTTGAGAGCCCCATCCATAAACCATATACCATATTTGTCATGAAAGGGCACCTGCTCTAATAAGTGCACCCCTGGATATTTTTTTCATGTAGATCTATTGACTGTTTGAACAAATTTTACCTTTTTATTTTTAATTAGTTTAGATTACTGCCTGACATTATCATACTTTTTTCTTTTTGGTGCAATAAATGTCAACTATACCCGCAAAATTGCAAAAGAACATCTTTTAACGCTGTAAGCAATACTTTGGATTCTATCAGTGATTTCTTTGATGCAGGGAGGTCGCCATTGACGTTCATCAACAAACGAAATGAAACCAGTTGTACATGTAGTTACGCTTTTTTTCTTTTGTTCAATACCTGTCAATTAAAATGTATTCACTATCGAAAAATAATACTTATCGCAATTTTTCTACAAAGAAATATGAAACTTGTCCAATTATTTGTTTACTCAGTAACTCTATAAAACTGAATTCGGGTTCGGGATTTCGAGGGAAGCGTTGGCAATCAAACTTCCCATTTTGTCTTCTGCTGTCATTTTAAACTGTCCGCAATTACCAAAATCTTGCATAATACCAGTTTTACACTTTTAATGTCAGAGATCGTATTAAATCAAAGAAATTGTCTAAATTGTCGGTTTCACTGAACTTGAAGCATGTGTGTAAGGCATGTATCACTTGTATTGTAATGCTTGTTTCCTGATCTCGAAGTTCAAGTGGTAAATCTTAAGTTTACAGTAATAAATTTTGCTACATTGTTTCTTTTCCACTATTAATATATCAGGGGATTACATGTAATTAAGTCAGTAAAAACAGCTATATACACTGTAGATAACGTTGCATAGTGGAGTATTATACCATTATTTGCCAAGTAATCAAAATCTGCTTCATGAAAGAAAAAAATGTCAAAATAAGGGCATCCTGTACTCAAGTTACCCGCGCCCGGTGCCCTGTGTTGGTCAAATACAGTATATTATTGATTATTATTGGAAAACACATTCAGTGGTGTATATGGGGCTATGCCCCACCTCGAAAATATACATTTTACTTATAACTTAAAAACAATTCACAGCCCCATCCTTAAACCATATACATTATTGATTGTTATGGGAAAACACATTCAGTAGTGTATGTGGGGATACTGCCACACCCCTGAAATAGACACTTACTACACTTTGCTACATTTAATATCAAAGCAAGGACTAGCAATATTATCACTTGTAATTCTTGTTTTACTCAATGCAATGTCATGACCAGCAGTTTCACTTCTAGAGGTTGACAGGTATGGTTATGCTATCTTGGATTATAGCAGTTTATATTTGGTATTGTTAAAATCTTGTGAGAAAGCACTTGACAGATACTTAGGTTTTAGATCAAAATCATTGTTGAGCCACAAAATAAGAGAAAAGAACAGTCTGTCATAGATCAAATGAAGAGCATTCGATGGTGGGCGCCAAGATTCCTCTGGGATCTCTTTTTTTTCAGTATTTTCATTTTATTTGCTTTCACCCATGCAGGTAGGGTGAGAAGGCTATTTTATCACCCAAGTTTGGGTGTCAGCATCAGTGTCCAGCTGAAAAAAGTTGGATGGGGTTTGAAGTTTACCTGCTTCTACTGCTCTCTGAAGTTTACCTGCTTCTACATCAGCTTAATTAACTTATGTCATATGACATATACATTTTATGGTTCTTTGTATATGCTATGCCTCTCATGCTGAATTCTGTGAAAAATGACCCTCTTCCAGACTTACTTTATTTTCATTGTTGTGATATAAGAAATGGTTGAGGTCAGGTTAATTTAGGGAGGGGGTTAAGATATCTCTCTCTCACTCTCTTTCTCTCTCTCTCTCGAAACATCTGGGGCTTAAGCCCCAATTTTCAACACCTACCGTAATTTATCTAATTAAGGCGCTGCTCTAATTAAGGCACCACCAAGACCAAAATTATGATTATTCATTTTAATAAAGGCTCCCTTTGAAACAAAAAATAATTACACACACACACACACACACACAAAATTTGAAAATGAAACGTTTTTTGACAGCTTTAATGATAACATACAGTAAATAAATAAGACCAGATGATCTTTTAACCTCAGGTCAATTAAATCATTACTGAATAGATTTTAGATATGAACAGAGACTGATTAGATCGACTCACACCATCTTCACTACAGTCTTCAGCTTGAAAGCAGAACCTATTTTCCCTGGGCACTTATATGATTGCAGAGTACAGTTACTAAGTTTAATCCGAGGTGTGGTGTTAAAGTGTCCTTTATAATCGTTTTGTAATACTTTCTTGACTTTGTACTGGTTTCAGACATTTATTTATATGCCTCGGTATTTGATATAGATTTCTAAACTTTGTGTCGGTGTGAATCAGCAGACATTAGGCAATACACTTCAGTCGGTACTTCGATCCCGATTTTCAAAAACTATGTGTTTTGACATTTCTATATCGGCATTTTGAATTCAGCATTGTCAGTTACATAATTGATACCAACAGTCATCATGGATTGTTTGTTTAGGGAATGCCTAATTAGTAACTGGCTGATGTACGAACTAACAGGTACGTCTAAGCAGTTAGGAGATGGCAGCACAGGTTAAAGTCTATTTGTTGAATGTCTGACAAATAATTTCGTACATTACCGGGTTTTCATTTTCAATTTGAAATCAGTTTTGCTCTTAATATAATTTATAACAATTTGAATTTAAAGACTGGCTACATTAATTACACCAGCATGATGATAAAGAAGTGTATTTAATATGACAAACTTGATTGATTATGGATCAGTACTTGTTAAGAACAGAGTATAATTCTGAGTGACAGCATGGACTCAAGAGTCGTTTTCATCATGCTGTAGACTAAATAAACAACATAAAAGGAATGTTTATTCACAGAAATCTTTCACTTTTATAGATGTTTGTAGCTGATAATGATCTGGAATAACTAATTATAATAAATAAACAATATCTAGACGTATTTATCATTGACATGTTGCATGGATACTTGAGGTTGATTTCAAATCCCAGCTCCAATTAAGGCGCCTTTTCAACTGAAAGTTAGTTATTTGACACAAATTAAGGCTCCCATAAATCTGAAATACCCCCAAAAAGGGCACCTTAATTAGATAAATTAGGGTATATCTATCTTTGCAAAAAAAAGTTAGCGCAAAGCAAAGCTCACGGTGACCTATTGCGATCGTGTTTTGTCGTGGGACATGCGTCGTCTGTCGTGCATCGTCTGTCGTCATCGTCCGTTAACTTTTTCATATTTTCAGCTTCTCAAAAACCACCAAGCCAATTCCAACCAAACTTGGTAACTTGCATTAATACCTGAAGGGGTATGAAAATTGCAAAATTCATGGTCCCCACACCCAAGGGACCCTAGGGAGGGGGTAAAAACTATGAAAAATAAGGTAATTTAAAAAAAATTCTTCTCTACTGGGGTACTTTATTGAAACAAATGCTGTATATGGTTGTCCTAGAGTTGCTCCACCAAAATTGCAAAATTCATGACCCTCAGGGTATGGGTTCTGCCCCTAGGGCAGGGCTAAATTTACTATGTAGTAAAAATAGACAAATCTTGAAAAATCTTCTTCTCAACTGCTGCACATTTTACAGGACAATTAAATGCATGGTTAGAGAAAGCATGAAGCCCTCTACCAAAATTGCAAAATTCATGACACTGGTGGCATGGGTTCTACCCCTAGGGCAGGGCTAAATTTACTATATAGTAAAAATAGCCAAATCTTCAAATATCTTCTTCTCGACTCCTGCATATCTTACAGGAAAACTGAATACATGGTTAGAAAGAGCATGATACCTTCTACAGAAATTGCAAAATTCATGACCCTGAGGGTATGTGTTCTGTCCCTAGAAAAAGTTGAGATCCCTTCCCCTAAACCATATATTTTTTATTACCCATGCCAAAACCAGTTGTATTTTGGTATTTGGAGATCCCCAGGGTCATATCCCACCCTGTTATTTCAGAAATCTTCAATTATCTCAAAAACCGTTGAGGTCCCCACCACTAAACCATATATTTTCTTATTCCTCATGACAAGACAAGTTTTATGGTGATATTTTGGGGTCCTCTGGGTCATCCCCACCCCCTTATTTAAAAAATATTAAATTATCTCATAAATATTTGAGCTTCCCAACCATAAACCATATATCCTTTTGCTGCCCATGACAAGTTGTATGAAGGTAGTTTGGGGAATTCCAGTCCATTCCCCACCCATAATTTCAGAAATATTCAATTATCTGAAAAACTGTGCCCTTATTTCAAAAATCTTCAAATATCTAAAAAATTGTTGAAATCCCCACCCCTAAATCATGTATTTTCTTATTACTCTTGACAACACAAGTTGTAGCATGATATTTTGGGGTGGTCTCTGGGGTCATTCCTCACCCCCTAATTTCAGTTTTCAAAAACCATTGAGATCCTCACCCCTAAACCATATATTTTCTTATTACCCATGACAAGACAAGTCACAGGGTAAAATTTCTGGATGTCCCCAGGGCCATTCCCTATCCCTTATTTTAGAAATCTTAAATCATCTGAATGTGAACCTTGTCAATAAACATGTATTTTTGTGCTCCTCATTACTAGACAAGTTGTATATTACAATTTTTTTTTTTTATGTTTGGTGAAACTAAAGTTTCTCTGATCACCTAGATGGACTGGGTTACATGAAAAGATGGGAGTGGTTTGGGCATGGCAGTGCCAAAATGGTTATATTGTGAAAATAAACATAATTGTACAAAATCTTCACTTTTATGCATTATGAAGACTGAATGCATGATTAGCAAGAGCAAAACGCTTTACCATAATTGTGAAATTCATGAACATTTTGGTCTGTAAGGCACAAAAGGTGATTGATGTTTTTGTTTTTGTGTATCTAATCTGGATATACAAAAATTACTTCACTGTTATATGATTAAACTTACTATCCTATAAAAGGATTGAAACTTGTCAGTATTGTATGATAGTTAAATCAATATATCCATCATCTATCATGAAGTAAAAGAGCACATAGTTGACACAATGATTTCTAAAGACCCAAAAAGGTGCATACTCAGGTGACCGTTAAAGCCCATGGGCCTTTTGTTAATACTTATATGTATTTCACAGTTTTATGTCTACTTTAAAATACTGCATGACAATGTTTGAAAATTCTGTATTTTTAGCTCTCCCAGAGATGAAGATGGATTGACAGACAGACGCCCAAGAAAACCACATAATCCCCCCCAAAAATAATAAAACAATAATAACAAAATATTTAAAAATATATGAAAATTGTATGTAACATATTGTCAACAATCATATGTTGTTAAACAAATTGTGGATAAAAATGTCTTTAAAAATTTTTAATAACTTTTTTTTGTTTAACTAGCATATTTCATTAAAATATATTAATACTAAACATGCATGTATTTTATCTAATTCAGTTATTTGTTGTTCATTTGTTTATAGTTTATCTAACTTCCAATTAAGCATCAGCATCACTAAATTTTCTATGGTCTTAGAAAAAATTTACCTTTTTGTTCTGAAATTTGCAGTAATTTTTTTTTTTCATTTTATACTATCATTTAACATATTTTCCTCATTATTATTTACCTGTACAGGTACTTATTCATAGACCTACATTAAATGAAATGTTAATTACTTTACCTGTATCTTATGTTGTGTATAAGCAAATATTATGTCACCAGTCTGTTAATTCCTAATTAACACCAATCTGCATGGCTAGCCATACATCTTGTCAAGTCTAGTTTGGATTAACCGTTTCGTACTGTAAGGCCAAACATAAAAATATGTTTGTTTGCTGTTCCCCGACCCAGGGGTCCAAGGGTTGGGTCGGTAGGTAGGAAATTTTTTTTTTTTTTTTTTTTCAAAATTTTTTTTTTACTGCGAATCATTAAAAATTAAGTATAATACGAAAAAATGATGTAGTAGTGCTCATTACCTTGTTTACTAGCCATATTTCTTACTATATATAAATTAAAAAAAATATTTTGACGATCGTGGTAGAAAAAACTTTTCAGTCGGGCCATTAAAATCGGGTCGGTCGGGGAACGGCAAACAAAAAATATTTTAATTTAGGCCTAACATTACAGCTGCATAGTGACGTTATACAGTCAACTTTTTTATAATGGCCAGGTTGGGATCCGATAAAATTGCCACTATATCAAATATGCTCTTACATCCAATTTCCAGGTTTGGCAACAAAATAAGATTGCATGAACATCCTTTGTTGTTAAACCCCTATTAAATATCAAACCTCAATTCATTATGATTGCATGAAGGATATAAAATGACTACAACAAGTAAAAATTGTTTTTATTGTTATTTTCATTTTATCAATCTAATAAATTATGGCAACAATTTTTCATTTTGATGATTTGCTGTTATAACAAGTCATTTTTACAGGGTAAAATGCACATTTGTTGCTGAAAATCACTGCCGGTGCTGGAAACCAAATATGCCATTATATCAATCAAATTAACATGGATGTAAATTCGTTCCCATGAAATTTCTGTTGTTAACCAAAAATGCTGTTATATCAAGCGCTGTTATAACAACAGTTGACTTGACACTGTAGCAGTTTACATTTTCTGCAGTCTGCTCACTGAAGAATATTTTCATCATGATTTTGTTTTGCTGTGCAATCTGATTTTTAATTGATTTTTAATTTATGGATGTGGAATGAATAAATTTGTGAGAGAAATGATCTTATTTTAATAATATACAAATAGAACCTTTGAATGAAAAGCTTGAATAAATCAATACATTTAAAATACATGTATATATTTCATTGTATACACAATTTTCTTTCGCATTTCATTTAAAAAATTGCATGTATATTCATCATGAAAAAGGAGATGAAAATATGCTAAATCACTTGTGACTTGATAGAATATCCAAATTGTAAGTTGGACCAATATTTTCAGCTGTAAATGTGTTTAATTTTCTGCATTGAAATTGTGCATAAAATCATTGTCACCACTAACATCTTATTTGGAATCGATATCTAGGATTCTGTTTCCTTAGATATAGGGTTTACATGTTGTTCACGTGCAGAATCATCATTCAAATCAGATACTAAAAAGTCATTTTTAGAGTCGGAATCAAAGTTGAAAATACCATATCTAAAACAATTTTGGGAAATCTCGGATTCATAAGCGGCAGCCATTTTTCAACGACTTTCAGTCACCGATTTCAAAATAATAGCACTTTTATATCCATTGTAACTTGCTTATTTTCGCTGGTATCCATTACATGTTGATGTGATAATACAGACTGAAGTCTCATTTAACTCTTGTTATAATCGTGACTTCTGGTCATAAAGTACAAGTGGGAAAAACACAAATTGAAAGTGAAGCCACTGAAGGAGAAACACGAGGCAGTTTGCAATGTTCTCTTAATCAGTGGTTGTATTTCTACCGGGTGGATGTGGATGTTATCGTTAGTAGAGAACAATAAATTTAGCGGGTGTTATAGGACACTATCGTATTGAAAGGGTTAATTTAAGATAAAATGATACCCTGGTACCATTTATTTCAGCATTTTAAATAATTTGTGACTTATAAAGGAAACTGGTGTTATATCTAAAGGTTATAATAGCCAATTAATACTCCACCATACAACACATCATCAGCCCCTTCCCACAAATCCCCAAACTCTCCCTACATTATAATCAAAGTACTGAAAGTACTGATATGAAATCTTAAGTTCTAATGAGGTATAATACGCTCAGTATACTGAATACGTTTTAATGTTTTAATTCGGTAAAATTAGTTGTTACCAAAAAAGTGACTAAAAATCGGGTCAGACATTTGGCCTAACGTAAGTACTGATGGCTTATTGATTATGCAACAAACTATATAGATCAGCGATATGATTATAAAATCTTGTGCTTATATAAACATCTTCATCAGTATTAAATAAAAAACTTAATAAGCATAACATAACTTCGTTGATGTTCCATCAACTCGTAAACATGTATGAATCCAACTATTAAAATTGATTATTTTATGGTGGCAATAACTAAAACTCTTCATTTTAATCATTTGTGTCTATCCTATACTGAGTGTCATACGGGGATACTTATTATATGGGGAGATACTTATTATATGGCCAATTTTTGTATCCAGATACTTATATGGCGGATACATATTATATATTACACTGGAATTTACTAAAGAATACACCTTGAACTTTCTTCATCGTATTTTGACTGCGGGTGAGATTTTCTTTCACATTTATGCACACGGTTTAAACCACATCATTAAGAACACTTAATTGTAAAAATGTTTTAGTCCAGGTTAATGGTTCAAAATTAAAAATTACGGGTTACTTTAGGCATTGTTGTTGCAATTAAACACATGCATTTGTTATCCTAACGGTAACCACCAGATGGTCTCTCTGAGATATATATGAGATAAAATAAAATATAAAATGGGTATGTATAATTTTTCACCTACGACAGCTCATATCGCTTTAAGATATTTTACCTGAACAAATGCATGTACTTTTACAGGTAAGACTTGTTTTTTGTGTTTTTTGTTTGTTTGAATATGTATTGAATTGAAACTTGACTGATAGATTAAATCAAACATTGCTATAAGACAGTGGGATAACAGATAAAAGATCAGATCGCAAGCTATCAGATACACATACATTATTGAAAGTTTAACACTGTACTTAGTTGACCTTTTGTTACCCAACTAGAATTGTTGGAATTATGGTAAGATGTGAAGATGACTTTTAATGTGATAAATAGGCAGATTAACTATAAAATGGGAGAAACTAGAGTGATATAAGTTTAATTAAGCTCCTGCAGATATATTGCAAGGTCTAAGCTTTCGTCAAGCTCCTCAGCTTATGGATAAGATGTTTAGTGACCAGTCAAAAACTGAGTCTGATAGTATTCAAGAAAATTACCATAATTCTAAGGAGTCTGTACAGACGTATGTACAATTATGGGCAAAATGTGTCGGTTTTGACAGAACAGTTATGCAAGGTAGGTCATATTTAAACAAACATAGATTTCTCATAGATATATAAGTAGTCACTGTGATTATTGTCATTGAATTCTTTATTTGTTCTTATTTTTTTTAATTGTCATCACTTTGTATCTGTTGGTGGTGGCAATGGCATCCAAATCCCTCTTGTTTTAATTGCCTCTGAAATAACGTGACTATTTGGGACCAAACTTGGCAGGAATTTGTTTATGTGTTGACTAGTTGTCTATCAGATTGGTCATTTGGTGCTGATTCAAAATCTAATATGGATGCACCCGGCCAAAAATTTAATCTGATTTGTTGAAATCTCAAACTTCTCATCAGAAAATTTTTTACTGACTGGGACATAACTTGGCAGGATTAAAATTTATGAGGTTTGTTCATTTGGTATCAATTCAAAATCCAAGTTGTTTGTTATAGTCAAAAATTAATTCTGATTGGTTGAAATTTAAATCTTCTTGTTAAAAACTACAAGGGCAATTGAGTTGATCTTTTGCAGGAATTTTTTTAATTTTGAAAAATATTTAATAACATACTTAACAATGTTTTACTCTCCTCTTTGAAGAACAGAGGAGCTATTGCTGTCACTGCTTCTGTTGGCGTCGTCCTTTTTCTGTGTTGAGCTTTTTGTTTCTGTCCATTGTGGGCAAAGTACTGCAGCTACAGCCACGAAGCTTTACATGCACTTTGTCTAGGGTCATTACTCAACAATGCTGGGGAAAGCTGTTTGATGTGGCCAAATTTTGACCCAAATTATAACTAAACATACAACAGGCAAGCTTTATGATCTGCCTTTGTGACCAACTATTTTTCAGTTATATGGTGATGGCCAGTTTTCAATGGTGGAGGAGAAGACGTACCCAGGAACAGACCACTGGCCTTCTGCACGTTGTAAACTGGGAAACTTTTTTTACAAAAATCAGCCTGGGTTCCAGTGGGACTCAAACTTGTGCTGAACAAGAGACTTCATGGTTCAAAGTATGATTTTCCATACAGTTGATATTGGAGGCCCCTTCTTTTGCTGGAATATCTTCATATAAAACATCTCAGACACCAAAGTATAAATCCTAAGGATGTTCAGGACACAGATACAAATCCAGCAAAAATGGACAAACATGGACCTCTGGAAACCAAGAGGTGGGATCAGGTGCTATGGAGGAGTAAGCATCCTCTGTCGACCAGTCACACCCACGGTGAGTCCACAGTCAAGTCCAAATAAAATACGCGAGGAACAAATCCTCATCACAGTTGGTACAGACAACTGCCAACGAAAAGACAACTCAACATTTCACCCAGTGAAACAGAGTAATCGCAAACAAGACTATATAGTGCTGTTTCATATTTGTTCTTCTTATTGTGGTCTAAAATTCATGATGGCTGCATCATGGATCAAAGTTCAATATTAGCTAGTTCCTGTTCAACTGAACTTAAGATATATAAATAATAAATAAAGGGGGACTTGATCGAATATTCAATTTGGATCCTGTGCAAATACATACAAAACTTTTATTCAAGAACCAATCAACATTGAACTCTATGGGCAGTGCATATAGAAACCTTCGTCTCAAGAACCATGATGCCCCTACGAGGGACTTAATTTAAAATAGGACCATTGTGGGAAACAAAACTTTCATCTTGATGAAGTACTCTACAATTTGATGTCAATTATTGATGATATGTTGCATGATGTGTGCTTGCATTATATTATGGGGAGGGTTGGGATGGATGGTTTACACTAAATTTAACACTTGACTCTATGCGAGATACATAAAAATCTTCCTCTAACCTAAGTTCCAAAAACTACCAAATATTGCTGCAGAGATGTTCATATCTATTGATTACTGTATATACTCGACTATAAGTCATTTGCCTATAAGTTGGAGGTAGAATTTGGGCCTAAAATCTTGGGATTTGCCATTGACACACCTATAAGTCAGGGTAAAAAATGTCAGAATATGTTAAGTAAAAAAACTGATTTGGAATTGTTTTGAAAGAAAATCTTACCAATATTTAATAAAAATTTCAGCTATGTTACAAATAGAAATAATGCTAAAAATAATGAGGGTATTACCAACCCCATTTACTGAGTTATGTTATGGAACCAGAGACAAATAAACATTTTTCTAGTGTATATATTTAATTTCAATATGGTATCATTGAGTTTCATTGTGTTGTATTTTTAGCTCACCTAGTGAGCTATTGCAATCACTTTGCGTCCATCGTCCGTCCGTCCGTCCGTCGTTAACTCACTTTCAAAAATCTTCTCCTCTGAACCACTGGGCCAAATTGAAATCCAAAACTTGAACTGAGTCGTCACTAGGTTATTTAGTTTCTAATTTTGTTATTTGCATATGTCGCAGGTCAATAACATGGCCACTGTTGATTTTAAAATACAAACATAGGGGGGTAAATTGCAGTTTTTGGCCAATAACTCTCAAAATCCAATACAGATATCAAAAATCTGAATAGGCTAAAATGTGATCAGCTTGATGAGATCTACCTGCCATGCAATTTTTTGAAGAAATCGGAATAAGATCTCATCTCGGAGTTTATAGCCCTTGTTTTGTAAAAGTTTCAAAATTTGGCATTTTAATTTTTTATTTTCAAAAAATTTGTAGCAGATAGAGGTCAGTGTAAATTGTGCAAATGTTCCGCATATCAAAGATTACCACCCTGAAAATTTGAAGGAACAATCCAAAACTGTGTATGAGTTATTGCCCTTTTTTCACAAGAATTTTTCAATTTTATGTTTTTCGTCTTTAACTCCAAATAAAAACTTATGAAAGATATGAGGCTCGAATGTAAATTGATAAAATGTTTGCCATGATTGTGGCGACTTCAAAACGGTGTTGAAATTGTTTGTTGAGACCGCCATTTTCCAAATGGCCGACAAAAAAGGGCGGGAAATTCACATTGTTTGATTTCAATGAATTTTGGTTTCCAAATAGATATTGATGTTCGATCTTCAAAACCGTTGTTGAAAAATGTTCTTGACCGCCATTTTTAGCTACCTGCTTTTGGAATCACTTTGCGTATGGCGTATGGCGAAGGGCTTTAGTTTAACATGGATCCTATAGGAAAATCATCTTCTTCTGATGAAACCACTGACACAAATTTAACCAAACTTTACAGGAATGATGTATGCAGGTTCCTTTACAAAGACTGACCCATGGCCACTTGAACGGACGCATAGTTTAACATTTTCAAAAGAAGACTGCTGTGATGCACACTGCAAAGTTTTCACAAGAACTTATTCATTTCATTCATGAATCCGGTCCATAAACATTTTGATCCTGTGGGAAAATTACATTTTCATCTTCTCCTCTGAAAACGCTTGAAGCAAATATATTATATGGTATCATTGAGTTTCATTGTGTTGTATTTTTTCAATAATGTTCACATTTTCAGTAAACTACTTGACAAAATCAAGCTCTACATGCATGGTTCCACGCCCTAACATGCATTAGTGTCCAATCAAGAAGTGATGTTCATGTATTGTAGGTGTGTAATGTTGAAAACGAACCAATCCAGGCAGAATGACAGAATTATTTATGCCGGTGTAGTAGCCAATTCTTTCCCCATCTAAAAGTTTCCACTGGGAAAGAATTGGCTAGCCAATCCTTTCCCCGGGGCAAAAGTGGCTTTCCCCCTCAGTTGAAAGTTTCCCTGGGGGAAAAAACTGGCTAGCCAATTCTTTCCCCAGGGAAAGAAATGAAAGAATTGGCTAGCCAGTTTTTCCCCTGAGGAAAGAATTGGCTAGCAAGTTTTTTCCCTCCTTGGATGAAAGTAACGAACCAGTATAAAGGCAATGAAAACTTTTGATAAGTTAAATTTTTTCATTCTTATAAATCAAAGAAAGGTTATGTTTAGATAATATTCCTCTTACTAACATAAGACAATGTACATTTTAGCAAGGATACATTTGGCTATTTGGAAAGAATTTGCCAGCCAAAAGTTTTCCCTCTTAATGATCAAATAGGGGAAAAGAATTGGCTAGCCAATTTTTCCCCCTTAAAAATCAACTAGGGGGAAAAGAATTGGGTAGCTAGTTTTCTCCCCCAGGGAAAATTTTAACTGAGGGGGCATCCCTGTTAGATATTTTAAAAAGGAGAGTGAATTTTTGAGTAACTTGAGTTAACTCATATATAATTTTTTAACAATATCTTTTTAAAATTAAATACATGAATAAATTAGCTTTAGGAAAGTCAAATTTTTAACTTTCATGAATTTGTAGATTACCAAGTCAATTATTTCCCTTTTAAAGAATAAATTGGGGGAAAGAATCAGCTAGCCAAAAGTTTTCCCCTGAATGATCAAATAGGGGGAAAGAATTGGCTAGCCAAAAGTTTCCCCCTTGAATGATCAAATAGGGGGAAAGAATTGGCTAGCCAAAAGTTTCCCCCTTGAATGATCAAATAGGGGGAAAGAATTGGCTAGCCAAAAGTTTCCACCCTGAATGATCAATTGGCTAGCCAATTCCCCCCCCCCCCCCCCCCCCCCCCCCCCCCCTTGAT
The DNA here is from genome assembly GCA_030159075.1 of Atrina japonica. Lineage (NCBI taxonomy): Eukaryota > Metazoa > Mollusca > Bivalvia > Pterioida > Pinnidae > Atrina > Atrina japonica. The sequence goes on along the minus strand of BROG01000017.1, from coordinate 896,610 downwards.
AATCAACTAGAGGGGAAAGAATTAGGTAGCCAAAAGTTTCCCCCTAGATACTGGGCGAATTGGCAAGTTACCTGAGTTAACACATATATAATTTTTCAACAATATTTTTTAGTTTAATACATGGATAAATGAGCCTCAGCTAGCTGAATTTTTCAACTCTCATGAATTTCTATGGTACATAGTCAATTCTTTCTCTTTTAAAGAATTAATCAGGTGTGGAGAATTGGCTAGCCAAAAGTTTCTCCCCTTAGTGATCAAATAAGGGGGAAAGGATCAGCTAGCCAGTTATTCCCCCTTCCTTGATAATTGACTAGGGGTGAAGGAATTGGCTAGTCAAGAGTTGCCCCCTAAATGATCAAATAGTGGAGAAAAATTGGCTAGTCAAAAGTTGCCCCCTAAATGATCAAATAGTGGGAAAAAATTGGCTAGTCAAAAGTTGTCCCCCTTAATGATCAAATAGTGGGGAAAGAATTGGCTAGCCAATTCTTCCCCCTTTGATAATCCACCAGGGGGGAAAGAATTAGGTAGTTAAAAGTTTCCCCCAGATAGTGGCTGAATTGTCATATGAGTTAACTGATATATAATTTTTCAACTATCTTTTTAAAATTTAATACATAAATAAATAAGCTAAGGTAGCTCAAATTTTCAACTTTTATCAGTTTATACGGTCATTTCTTTCCCTTTTAAAGAACAGGCGATGGGGGTGGGGGAGAAGAATTGGCCAGCCAAAAGTTTCCCCCCTGAATGATCAAATAGGTGGGGTGAAGATTTGGCTTGCTCCCCCCTAGACAATCAACTAGGGAGAAAGAATTAGGTAGCCAAAAGTTTCTCCCGTAGATATATTGGGTGAATTGTCAAGTAATGTGAGTTAACTGGGATATAATTTTTCAACAATATCTTTTTAAAATTTGATACATAAATAAACGAGGGAAATAGGAGGGAAAGAATTGACTTTGTATCCTAGAAATTCAAGAAAATGGAAAATTTGAGCTACCTAAGGCTCATTTATTTATGTATTAAATTTTAAAAAGATATTGTTGAAAAATTATATATGAGTTACCTCATAATATGTGACAATTCACCCAATATCTATTGGGAAAACTTTTGGCTAGCAAATTCTTTCCCCCCTAGTTGAATATCAAAGGGGGAATTTTTGGCTAGCCAATTCTTTCCCCCTTATGAATTCTTTAAAAAAGAAAGAATTGACTATATACACTAGAAATTCATAAAAGTTGAAAATTTGAGCTACCTAAAGCTTATTTATTCATATATTAAATTTTAAAAAGATATTGTTGAAAATTATTTATTAGTTAACTCATACTACTTGACAATTCACCCAATAACTTTTGGCTAGCCAATTCTTTCCCCCGCTAGTTGATTATCAAGGGGGAGGAAGAATTGGCTCTTTCCCCCTATTTGATCATTTAGGGGAGAAACTTTTGGCTAGCCAATTCTTTCCCCCCTATTTGATCATTCAGGGGAGAAACTTTTGGGTAGCCAATTCTTTCCCCCCTATTTGATCATTCAGGGGAGAAACTTTTGGCTAGTCAATTCTTTCCCCCCAATTTGATCATTCAGGGGAGAAACTTTTGGCTTGCTTATTCTTTCTCCTCATTAATTCTTTAAAAGGGAAAGAATTGACTAGGTAATCTACAAATTCATGAAAGTTAAAAATTGGAGCCACCTAAAGCTAATTTATTTATTTATTAAATTTAAAAAAGATATGATTGAAAAATTATATATGCATTTTCTCAAGTTTCTTGACAAATCACTCTCCATTGCTTTTCGCTAGCCAATTCTTTTCTCCCTAATAGATCATTTCGGGGGGAAACCTTTGGCTAGCCAGTTCTTTCTCCCTAGTTGACTATTAGGGGAGGGAAGAATTGGTTAGCCAATTCTTTCCCCTATTTGATCTTATCAAAAGTTTTCATTGACTTTCAAAGCATATTTAGAAGTTATCTATCTTTCATCAATCAGGTTTGGTGTTACTCTGATAATTTACCATATCAAAAGTAAAGAATAATAGTGGGAAAAATGGCAGAACCTTCCGAAATGAGGCATTTTCAGTGGAAATTGATCAATAAACTGTAAATATTTTTTGTTTTTGTTCTGTTAAAATTGATATCAATTCCAGAAATTATTGTTTGATAACTTATTTCCCATTTGAGGCATTGTAGCTGCCCATGACAGCATTTAGTCACTCCCAAAACACATCGCTTAAACCAATCAAACAACGACGAGGGGTACAAACCAGCCTCTGATTGGTTAATAAACTTTTTTTGATAGCTAGTGTTTTGTTTCATGCGGTGGAAATCTTGCACAGGATTTTTCAAATTTTGAGACGTTTAACGTTTTTGGGAGGAAATATTTAGAAATCGGGAGAAAGAAGCCCAGGTTTTTAAAAGAATGGTCGGGAAACAAGACCAAAATCGGTAGTGTTGGCAAGTATTTTATATTGTATATGCTGACATTATGTTGTTATTCCATGACCATTTGGTTGAAAATGAGACCCATGATAGAATACTCGGTTTTACATTGTGATTGGAAATGCCTAAAAGTGTCTTCTTTTCAAGAACCTCTCAAGAAGTTGATGCCAGATATTGCAGATATGTTGCTTGTTTTATTACTTTTTTCATATCTATTGCTTAAAAATGAGGCTACCTTAAGGGGACTCAATTTGATATTGGATACAATAATAAATATGTCTATATATGCAAAATTAAAAAACACTGAGAAAATTGACACTAAATCATGACAGACATGTTGCTATTATGGTAGATAAAGTTCATTAGTATTTATACTTGCTTATTGCAGAATGTTGTAGATGTACATGACAATACAAATCAAAGTGCTGAAAAGTTGATGGCAATTGTAAGTTTTAATGAGGTATAATACACTCGGTATACTGAATACTTTTTAATTCGGTAAATTTAAGTTTTACAAAAAAAAAGTAACAAAAAATCAGGTTAGACATTTGGCCTAAAGTGAGTATTATACTATATATACTGATGGCTTACTGTTTTTAGCTCACCTGGCCCAAAGGGCCAAGTCAGCTATTGCTATAAGCCAAAGGTCCGGCGTCCATCGTCCGTCTGTTAACTTCTGCACTTATACATCTTCTCAAGAACCAGTGGGCCAATTATAACCAAACTTGGCATATAGCATCCCCATGTGAAGCCGCATAAAGGGATAGGACTAATAGGAGCCCTAAAAGGGGCCAAAAAGGACCAAAACTTGGTACATCTTTAAAAATCTTCTCCTCATGAACCCATGATCAGATAAGTTTCAAATTTTGTATGCATGATTGTAAAGTATATATCCACAAAGTTTTTGAACAAAAATGAAATCTGTCCATAAACGAGCCACTTCAGTAACACAGGGTATATTTGTATTACATTGCTCAATAACTCAAAACTGATGGGCTTTTTGTATACAAAAATATATAAGAAAGTTGTTAGGAAATATCTGAGGATCATTTTGACAAAATTTCAAGGTCATGGGGTCAAAGGTCAAGGTCACAGGCACGTAAATAAACAGAAAATATAAGTTTATTTTGTAAACTTTTCAACATTTTTGACTACTTCTCCAGAACCATTAGACAAATTTGAACCAAACTTGACAGGAAGTATAACCATGTAAACTCGCATAAAATTTGCAGCTAAAAGGGGGCTAGGACCAAACATGGCTGCCATGGCTACAGTACGGGCCACGCGGATTCCGCAAAAGTCACGTCATCGCGGCGGGGTTAGTAATGGGCAGTCGTCCGCGTTCAAATTGCGGCTATCCACCGCAGTCCCCGTCATCGCGGCGGTTGAAATTCCTCGCAAAATCGCGGGGGATGAATAAAATCATCGCTAATCGCGGCTGCTGAAAATCGTCGCAAATAGCGGCTGCTGATCTCCGTATACTACTGGAATTGTCGAACGGAATTCTGTTTTGTTTTTGTTTTTGTGTTTTTTTTATGCGTGTTCAGTCTATTAATTAAATAACAAATTACATTACTATTCGCTAAAATGCGACCATTATCTTCTCAGTACCCGAAATATGTACCTTCCAATTGATCCCAAACCAAACAATAACCCCCGACTTTCACTTTGTTCAACAGTTCTGTTATAATTGCATCAAACACCTAAGTTCTTCTACATCATGTAATGAAATTGATTACCCAAGCCGTCAAGTCAAAGTTATCCGTGCGTGAAATGTAATCACATCGACACGTGGGACCTTCTTTCTACCTTACATGTATATCGCTTTCAACTATCCGTAACCGTGATATTACACATCGTATGTTAATTTAACACAAGATTTGTGACATCTATTAAAATATGGACAAAAAGAAATAACGGAACTTCGACTAATCCTAACGTGGTTTATTTTCTTTCAATCCTACCTACTTCGGTTTGGTTATCTACGTATCTGGTTTAAATAACAGATTTTCAACAAAAACTGCAAGCTCTAATTTAGTGACGGCACTTAAAAATTAAAAAAAATTCGAAGTTCTGAGATACCCCCCCCTCTCTCTCTCTCTCAAGTTAAAACGATAAAATCGTAGTTCAGGGCACCGAAAACAATAAATTTCCGCAAAGTAAACTCCCGCTCCATAATAAAAATCAAGGTTCATGCGGCCCCGAACTGATTGTTGTCTAGAGCCAAGAGATGCCTAGGTTTTGGGGACGCGATAACCAAACCACTAGACCTACCCTATGTGACGTACAACAGTTTTAAAGAAAAATAAAGTTATATCTCGAAATTATCTTGTCTGAAGTTATTTAAAGCTGTTTTTACTTGTACCTATGATGAGCATTCATTTTAGGAGAAAAATCGTTTCTTTTTAATATTCATTTTCCCACCAAAAATAAGGTATGTGAAAAATACCGTTTTAATCATACTTTAAAATCACAGAAAAGGTTTACATCAATAGAACTGTATGCGATACTAGTAAAAAGGTATAGAATTTCCTGGTCTCCTGACGATTCCACTTAAACTACCGCCATGTTTATTATATGCTAAACCTAATGTAATTGAATTTGGGTTGCTGATACCTTTATCTACCCGACTTTAACATGAACTTCAGTTAAAGTAAAGTATAATGGTATATATGTGTACACTTTTTTTAATTACCGATAAGCTTATGATAAATTGAAGCTATATTACTTGTTTTTCAGAAGATTAAAAGGGGTACTAATATGCATGTATTATCAAAAGTTCAAGAAAATCTGTATCCGATTTCGTTATTCGAAACATACTATCCATTCACGTGTGTAAAACTTTTTACACGGTCTTTTTTAAGTTTTTAACATTCGATGCTTTATACAAGTAAAATTCCCAGGTTTCAAAAACTCAAATGAACTCTTACAGATTAGGAGGAATACCAATCGCCGGATATTCTATTCATTCAAAGCAAAAGTGCGTATGTAAAAAAATCTATGATATATTTTCACAATGTACCCCGGGGAGACCACAGGCCTCCCGCAAGTAAAACTACGTTTTGAAAATCGATTTCAACATCGATCAAAACATGTGCTCTAACAAGCGATAGCTGATCAAAATTGAACAAGTTTTAATTTCGATAAGTCGTGGTCTGATTTTTCATATGCCAAATAATCTGGAATTATGATTCTGGTCAAGTCAACTACCGCACAGGGGTCTGATTGGTGTTTTTTTTTTTAAAATAAAATATACAACACGATTTAAACTTGTATATTACAGTTAATAATAAAAATCAGATTGATATTAATTGCATGTATTCCAGTCCACAGACTGCTCAACCCCTCTTTGAAAATAAGTCATGATTGCTGCAAATCACACCCAATACATACATATTCAAGATCAAAACTGATGAATTCCGTCAATCATATATCAGGTGACACGAAATATGCAATGACAGCACACTACTGTCTACACAATCAAATGATTGGATGGAAGATGGCTGAAAGTATTGACTACGTCCCATAGAAAGGACACAGAATGATACATGCATTTTAATGGACTTTTTATTTACCACTGTTTTCCTTTCAGTATAACTATCTAGAATCAATTACGGACTGGAAGAAACCGTCCGATTAAGTAACCGTACCTAAAGTACTAAATGGATATATATATATAGCTAAATGGTTATATTGAATTTATGCAAACATATTCATTAATTATTTTATTGTACTAAATTGTATTTTTACGCTCTTTGAAATCATTTAAAACAGTAAATGACGTTTTATGTCCCTTGTTTGTGACTTCAATGTCGGCGCGTCTAATGATCCAACAATACAATTTAATAATTGATTTCGAATCTGAAAATAAAACATTTGAAATTAATGCAAGCTATATTTTAACAGTTTAAAATAAAATTTTGTTCCATAATCTGTGTATATCTACATCCATCCTAACTCAGTAGCGCATTCTTCCAGAACGACAACTATATACATGTATTTTGTTATAAAATTGGTAAAATATACATGTAGCATAAATATCCCCGATGTTTTAATAATAGATTTGATATCATAATTTAGCCGTATATATAATCATCTGGTACACCACCATTGAACTAGATACAGTTCATGACTTGCGCGTATATCTGTTACATAATGAGTTTTATCTCTTGACAGCGATTTATGACTCCGTCGCTATGGATACCCCATTCACCCAGACTTGATGTTTTGTCCCTGTTATGTAATTGCTTCGATCTGCGGGGGGCGGCAGCAATAGATATTTTTTACAAAAACACCAGATTTGGATCAGCCGTACTTTAAGATTTAGTCTTAATATCGGGAAAATATAGGAGCATCTAGCGTGACATCATATTTCGAATATAAAATTCGTGAATACTGAGTTGCCTTTATTGTTGACCTCCATGATCATATCATATCATATGGCAAAGACCGCTGTTCATTTCCTCATAAAGATGATTTTGAATAATGGTTTAGATAAAATAAAAAATACCCACTTGATCTTTTATTGTTCAACATACTATCACCAGTGTATCTACGTCTGGTCGCACATAATTGCTAAAATAAACTCGACTAAAATAACCTACCGACTTTATGAAAAGGAAAAGTTACAGTCTAACAGTCATTTTGGGGGGGGGGGGTGTGTGTGTGACTATTTCTTACCCGTTATTGATGATGACATAAACATGATAATCCAAACTCGAAATAACGTGTAATTTACTGAATACTAAAACGGTAAATAATGAAATGAACTCATGATGATTTCCTAAATTTTCATATTTGACGCATGTCAGATTGATTTTGAAAATTCTTTGTAATCAGGTAAATTATTAGCGATTTATGATTTTTTTTTTTCTTCAAATAAATATCGCTGAAATGAGACTTAATCAACTATAACAGTAAAGGTTATCGGTATCTACCATAGTTTTGGGAATTTTACTTTTTTTAGCATTCCACTCATAAACTTTATGAACTTGACTATTATGGCGTAAAGGATGTACGCCCCAGTGCTAGACCTTTACTTAAAAGACTACTTGCCCAGCTGGGCAAGTGACCCCTCATATTTGGTTGCCCAGATAGAAATTTTACTTGCCCGTTTTATGTTTATAGATTTTATCGTTAAACAGTTAAGTACAACATGCAAGATCCTTTTCATGTTAATAGAAATACATATGTTACAAATGGTCAAAATTAGTATTGAAACAATATAACCTTTCTTATGCCTTGATGATCAACTGAAATGTCTGGTTCTATATAATGAATTTCCATTATAGTGCATATGATAGTTTGACTTTGTAGCGTTTGAAATAAATAAAACAAGATTTCTATTTGATTCAAGAGTCATTTATTTAAAGTAAGGTATGCAAGCCATTCAAAAGAATGAGAGTCAATCACATTTAAACTGGTCTTCTTGCTCTCTCTCCTGCACTCCACCAGTGCTGGACGAGAGTCAAATTCAGGAACACCTGGTCCATTTACTGATATTCTCATCAAGTGGTCCAATGTATCAATACCTAAACTGGATCTCCAATCTGTTTTTATGCGTCTGACTGCAGAGAAACCTCTTTCAACACAGCTGGTAGAGAGGGGCATTATCAGAACCAATTCAAACAGCACAATCAAGTTAGGAAACCTATCTGAGAATTCAGTAAAAATTTTCTGATATAGAGCTGAATAAAGTCAAATGCTTGAAATGACCAGACACAAGAACCTTAAAATCTAGCCATTCATTCTTTATCTCATCAAACTGTAAATCATTATTTTCCAACAGGACTCTCCAGAATCCAACAAAACCTGTAACATGTCATTACCATATGTTGCCAACTGATCTCTTGTGTCTGGCCAGAAAAACCACATTCATTATATCTGATGCTTTCAACATGGGGTTCTCTACCCAACTTTTAAACTTTACATCTATACAATTGTGTAAAGTATCCAGTATCTTGCTTTTAGCATTTTCTAATGTCTGCAAATCACTGTCATTTTTTCTCAGTGCAATGCCCCTATTTCTGTTCCTTCACCAACATCATCAAAGAACTCCTGAAGTTTTGAACCTGCTTTATTACGCATGACAATGAAATGTAGTAAAGCCTTTTCTGCTGCATCTTTGACATCAGAAATGGTCACACTGTCCTTCTGATAAACTAAACTCACCTTTGCCAGTACATCAAGGAGATCTAACATGAAATGCATGAAGGCAACATTCTTGAATTTTTCCATAAAAGCTACCACAAACTTAGCCGTATCCTGCATTTTGATGGATCCAGAATTGGTAACCAATACATTGTGAAAATGAGAGTGAATAAGCACAAAACTTTTCAAGAATGCTTTTAAAGCTCTTTCTAAATGTGGTAGCCACCTGGTTCCAACTACATTCACTGGTTTTACAACCTCCTCTTCAGCTATTTCATGTAAAGGGCTTTAGGGGAATATTTATAGTACTTGTAAATATGTTTTAAGAGCTCTTTTACATCATCAAGAAGCTTCTCTGACTTAAGTGCATCAAGGGCTAACTCCAAGTTATGTGCTACACACCAAAAATCCTGTTAAACCAAGGAATATCCTGCTTTAGTTTTATGTGAACCCCATTCAATTTGCCAGTATACACAGAGGCACCATCTGACCCCAAAATGGACTATTTTTTCTTTCCAGTTTTCAACACCTACCCCTTTCAGACCCAAATCAATAGTTTCTATTATACCATCAGCAGTCCCATTAATCAACTCATGAATGGTAACATACTGAGTAACAGGAACACACCATATCTAGATACCTTACATACATCAACTCCAGGTCCTTTGTACTCGTATCAGTACCACCGTCAACCATTAATCCAAAGAATGATTTGGACAAAGTAGAAGAAATTTTCTTCCTCATTACTTCACTAATAGAAGAAATAAACTCTTTACACTTTTTGTCTGTTTGGTAGGACTCACCAAGATCACACATATTCTTAGACTGAAGGAACATAGTTTTGAAAATCAACAAAAGGACGCTCCTCTTTTGCACATAATATGCTGTGTTAAATAGCTTTTCTAACTTCTCAAATATCTTGGCATTCATATTTCGTAAGTGATACAACCATACCAACCCTATCAGGATTATCTTTTACCTTTTTAGCCTCACAACACTTTCAGTGTGATACATGTGCCTTAATAGAACTTAATCTAAAGCTGCTATTACCAAAAAGAAAGAACTTGATTTGTCCGCTATAGAGGAAAACTCGTACATGCAGAGCAAAACATTTTACCGTCAATCTCTACCAGCCATGGATAAGTTTCCTGCCACTTATGCTGAAAAACTCGGGTTCTTTTTTGCTGATCGTAGATCTGATCGTATTTCTTTTTATTTTTCGATTTCGTTTTCTCTTTGTCATCATCTTCTTTATCACGTTTTTTGGATGAAACAAAGCCAAACCGAAAGAGCGACATGTTGTTTACACTAGCTACGCAGTGAAGTAGATTAGGTGTATCTAATTGCCGACTTGTCACAAAATGATATAAAATGGAATTTAATTTCATCGTTGTTAAATAATATTTAACTAATTAATTATAACTAATATCTGTATATATTTTGTATATTTATTCGTTTGAAAAGTGAAGACCAAAAATCGATAATTAAAGTAGCCTTAGATTAATAATGTGTATTTGTCCGTACCGATCATGACCGCTTACCGGGCATTTAGCGAGACCTGAAAACAGCCAATGAAAATAATGGAAGCATTGAATGGTCAGTCCTACACTCGCTAAATAAAATTTACACTGTGACTTCAATCATTTGAATTTAATTAGCAACCTTTTCAAGATTATACTAGTCGGTGAAACAATTTTGTCACTCAACGATTTATCTTATTTCAGTATTGATAAAGTGAACGCAAAGTACCGATGTACCGTACCTGCGATGTACATGTAGGCTACTAGATCTACATTGTACTGTACAGTACTGTTACAACGACCAACACGTCGTTCTGTGTTTCATTTTCATTATTTCTAGGAAGATATAGATCTAGAAACACAGAAAATTTACCTGCATTTTAGAATCATTTAAATATTATTTTTCCCCAAAAATTTTCACTTGCCCAGCCGGGAAAGTGACCTTAGCTATTTGCTTGCCAAGAATCAAGTTTTACTTGCCCCGGGCAAACGGGCAAGCGTTAACGTCGAGCACTGCACGCCCCATCTCATTTTCCTCATACATGTATATCCAAAGTACGGAGTCTGTCGGGTGAAGTTAAACGCTAAGATGCTCACAAATTTAGCCTTGTTTATTGCGAGAGCATATCTTTTGGGGGAAGATGACTTGATGAAAAACCACGTAGATCTACGTTACCATTATTACTCTACGCTTAAACTTAATTTGCATTTTTTCGATTAGTCAAGATATGTTGAAATACAAATCATGAAAAAGCAACACTAGAAAGTCAAACTAATGGAGACGTCACAAAAGAGCTCAACTAAAATTTTGGCCTATGCTCGACACTTGAGGGTTCTTCATGTGCCGACACCTATTGTGACACGGGGCCAGTCGTCTCCGGCGAAGTTCGAATCCATGACCCTCTACGTGTATGGCGCGGTATCTTATCGCCCCAAATAAACTTTACGCCTCTCCTTGAAAATTCCTTGATTTGTACCTTATAAGTGTGTCTGTTAAATGAAATATTGGCCGGACTAAAGACGAGTCGCAATGTGATAAGCAACTCTGTGAAGTGGGCTTTTAAATCTTACCATTTCTGCGAAACAAACACAGTTGGATCATGGAGAAACGAATACTTCATCGGGCTCTAGAATTAATCTCTCAACGAAATATTTTTAGCGATAAAGAGGTCATAATTCAATGTCTGGAGGTTTATAGTTTCAAAAATAAAACTGATGAATTCCGTCAACCACACATCAGGTGACACAAACTACGCAACGACATCATTATACTGCCTTAACTATCAAATGATTGGTTGAGAGATGACTGAAAGAATTGACTATTATTAGACCTTGAGCTGACCGTAGACCCTGTTCCCCCCCCAGAGGGAATTTTGTACACCATATTTTTCTGAAAGCCTATCATATCAGAAGTATTTTGAAAGAGGTTTGCCTTCTGGCGAGTGGGGCGTTAGATTTTATGAGGGGTTGAAGTATGACACCTGCGCGTCATTGAGGTATTAAAAAAAATTAGGGGGTATGGTTGAAATTTTTTTTTCTGTTTTTGAATTAAGAGGACAAAATAACCCACATATTTCATATCAATGTGGTAGGAAAATGATTTCTCTACATTTTGAATATAAAATTAAACTGATAACAGACCCTATGACGTCACAACTGGTCAAAATGTCACGTGACCCTCCTGGAAATGATATAAAAATTCTGATCCACAATGAACTTTGCGGCCTAAAACAGGTATACATTTTTTTCGCAACTGTTTGGGGGAAGGTGCGCAAACAAAAATAAAATCATTTTTTTCTAGTGACTTACACAAAAAATACAAATATGACGTCATCATCCCTAATTTGCATATGGTAGGAAAACAAGGTCACAATACATTTTTTGTATAGTAATGGCAATATGGGTATCAAACGAAAGCTCCTGTCAACTAGAGTTTATTTTCACCAGTCCTATCGCATTTTTGAGCAAGCTTGTTTTTCCCTCGAACAGGCGTAAAAGTTCAAATCAGGTCATCAATAAACTGACATCGAGTCACTCCCCCACATACCAGATGGGTGCTGAGCTAGTCAGGATGGGCCCTCTGAATCAGTCTAACACTTTTAATTGTCACTCGACGAAGATGACCTATTAAACATCGAGTTTAGATCGGGCATCCATAATCAAAAGCTAGCAGTTGACTTCATCATCAGTTGTACTTCGTCAAGGATAGAACGAGGGTTTCACACTCTGGTGACATGAGCATCATTGGCGACTAGGTGACTGGTTTTTGGCTGATAACAGTGTCACTTCATGTAGGATGAGCCAGAGCAACTGCTTTTAGGGTGCCATTGAAAGTTACACAACTTCCATTGGAATTGTCTCTTTGACACATCCACCCTGAGAAAGCTTTTCAGCCAACAAGTGAGGTTGTGGAAACTTGCAAGAGGCACAGCAAAGCCACAACACAATGGAGCGTCCAGTGCAGCTCCACACAGTGAAACCTGCTCTATTGCCTTTCATCGGGCGTACCTGCGAAACCTGACGTGGCAGATGGTCTACTGTCTTCCATGACTCTTGGACAGCAAGCAATGGAGGAGTTCATCGAAAACAGATTGATCAACAAATCAGTACCCTTTCACAACCCCATCAAAAGGAACAAGATCAAGACATTTGCGACAGCAGAGGTCACAAAGAAAGTGACTGGTTCACAAAACAAAGTCACTCAACTGAAAGCCGAACGCAACATTTTTGGCCAGTTGGTTTTGTTGTCTGTTCAGCACGACATCGATCTGGAAATAACCCTGTCGTTTCCACTCGGACCTGTTCCATGGGCTTTGCACAGACGATGGCATGCCTGTCAAGACCGACAAATCCAAGCTCATGCATCATCTGGAAAGCTCCGTTGAACCTGCCACTGTTCGTCCGACAGAAAACTTTGTTCATGTAGATGGCAATGCCATATATCGCAAATGCTTCCAGAAGTTCCAACCACATTTGAGGCACTCGCAGAAAGAACCTTCGACATGCTTCCCAAAGATGGCCAGTGTTGATTTCGTAACAGACGCATACAAGGCGATGTCAATCAAGTCTTTCGAGCGAATGCGAAGGGGTCTTCACCCACCTTCTTGCTGTCGGGACCAAAAACAAAAACACCCAGGGACTGGAGGGGTTTTTCATGTCAATGGTGACAACAAAGCCCAACTGCTTTCTACTTCTCCTGGATCAGTGGAAAACTGACAAGTAAAAGAAGTTAGAAGGTCGCAAACTCTTCTTCGCACTCAGAGAAGATTGTTTCTGTCTCACCATATGATGAACCAAAGTCGATGTCTCGGAAGTAGGATCTCTACGCACGTCACAGAAGAAGCTGATACAAGGATGATCCTACACTGTCTGAATGTCTGAGACATGGAGCCAGAAGCATCGACCATCATTGTGAGATCTTCGGATACAGACGTTTTTTGTGCTGCTGACCAGATTCAGGGAGATCAACAGGCATGTCCTGTTTGACACCGTGTTGGAAACAAACGCAGACTTCTCAGCATCAGAGATGTATTCGACAAGAGGGGTGAGGAGATCTGCATGGTGCTTCAGCATTACACTGCTTCACAGGATGTGACAACAACTAGCGCCTTTGTAAGAAAAGGCAAGGTAGTGCCTTTGAAGATTTTAGAGGCCAACCCAGAACACATTGTGATGCTGTCGAGGTTGGGACAGCAGCATGAATGTCCACCAGATCTGTTGGACAGCCTGGAAAGATTCGTCTGTCGAATGTATGGCAAGTCAGACTTCACACATATGAATAAGCTGCGGTTCGATTCTGCAAGAAAAGCCAAACGCAGGGCAATATCATGGATTCTTGCAACAATGTCGACATGAGACCTATTGCCATCCTGCCGAGCATCTCTGGAAATGCATATTCGGCGAGTCAACTAACAAACGTATGTGTGGATACATTCCCATGAGCCATCCCGGATCTTCCAAAGTGGACTCTAGTGGATGGAAGCAAGGGCCAAGTGGGATCGAGTTCGACTGGACAAAAGGTGACATTGTTCCGAAAGAACTCGTGGACATTCTTTGTAACAGGAAGGAGGCAGAGGAGGACACAAGTTGAGGACGAGGATGAGGATGCAGACGCCGAGTTCTCCAACCTGCTTGACGTTGTTTTCGACGAGGACACGGACGAGTGAATTCTCTGGAGGATAGGAACTGGACTGAAGTATTGGAAGGTGAGGATGGATATATGTTTGCAGACAGTAATCACGTAATTCTCATCGTTCGATTGACCGTTTCAGTATTTGAATCAATCCCATCACGTTATTATTGTCGTTTGATTGACTGTTTCCGTATTTGAATCAATCTTCAATTGAGTCAATAGTTCCATCAGAGCGTTGTTTCAATCACTTCTGTTGTAGCAATTGCCATTCTCAGTTTCCCTAACCTCACCACTGAGTTGCGTTTGACATCTATTTCATTCAAAGAGTTTTGATACTCTAGTAGTGAAAGTGGCCTGAAGTTACGTTAGGTAACCATTGAACTCAGGAGAGTTTTGTGTCTGTTTTTATATGATTTGGACAGTGTCACATGGCGTGGTGACACCTTATGATGTCACCAATTTGTCTTGTACTTTTGTTTTGTATTCACTAGGTAGTGGGTTAAATTTCCTACAGTTTGATACCAAATATGTATGGTTTTGCTTTATCTAACATGTCAAGATATGACTTTTGACATACCCCCTAGTTTTGGGGACATCGGCTGAGGCATCGATGATATACTTCTGACCTGTACAAAATTGAAAACCCCCGTCGCCAGAAAGCAAACCTGCAGCAAAATTGTTCTGATATGATAAGAAACATATAGCCGACAAAGTGCCTTTCGGGGTACACTAGCTCTCTACATAACTTCCTCTCTTTATTTGAAATATCGCTTTTCAAGAGTGTCACGTGGCATTGTGACGTCACAAATTGTCGCACTGTCAAACGATTAGATTTAAAATGTGCAGAGATTATTTCCCTACAGAATGATACCACATATGTGGGTAATTTGTCTGATTATCCCATCACAAGAGATGTTTTCCTTAACCATACCCCCTAATTTTTTAAACCTTTGAGTAAAGTGTCAGTCGCGAACTTTGTAACCGTATAAAATCTAAACGCCCCAGTCGCCAGAAGGCAAACCTCTTGCAAAATGCTACTAATATGATACGTTTTTCCGACAAAGTGCCTTCCGGGGTACACTAGCTCTCTACCTAACTTCCTCTCTTTATTTGACGTTTTTATATCACTTTTCAAGAGTGTCACGTGACATTGTGACGTATTGTGACGTCACAGATTGTCGCACTGTCGAACGATTAGATTTAAAATGTGCAGAGATTATTTTCCTACAGAATTATACCACATATGTGGGTAATTTGTCTGATTATCTCATCACAAGAGATGTTTTCCTAACCATACCCCCTAATTTTTAACCTTTGAGTAAAGTGTCAGTTGCAAACTTTGTACCCGTATAAAATCTAACGCCCCAGTCGCCAGAAGGCAAACCTCTTGCAAAATGCTACTAATATGATACGCTTTCAGAAAAACATAGCCGACAAAGTACCCTCCGGGGTTAGCTCTCTACATAACTTCCTCTCTTTATTTGACGTTTTTATATCACTTTTCAAGAGTGTCACGTGAGGTATTGTGACGTATTGTGACGTCACAGATTGTCGCACTGTCGAACGATTAGATTTAAAATGTGCAGAGATTATTTTCCTACAGAATGATACCACATATGTGGGTAATTTGTCTGATTATCCCATCACAAGAGATGTTTTCCTAACCATACCCCCTAATTTTTTAACCTTTGAGTAAAGTGTCAGTCGCGAACTTTATACCCGTATAAAATCTAAACGCCCCAGTTGCCAGAAGGCAAACCTCTTGCAAAATGCTACTAATATGATACGCTTTCAGAAAAACATAGCCTACAAAGTGCCCTTCGGGGTACACTAGCTCTCTACCTAACTTCCTCTCTTTATTTGACGTTTTTATATCACTTTTCAAGAGTGTCACGTGACATTATGACGTATTGTGATGTCACAGATTGTCGCACTGTCGAACAATTAGATTAAAAATGTGCAGAGATTATTTTCCTACAGAATGATACCAAATATGTGGGTAATTTGTCTAATTATCCCATCACAAGAGATGTTTTCCTAACCATACCCCCTAATTTTTTAACCTTTGAGTAAAGTGTCAGTCGCGAACTTTGTACCCGTATAAAATCTAAACGCCCCAGTTGCCAGAAGGCAAACCTCTTGTAAAATACTTCTGATATGATAGGCTTTCAGAAAAACATGGTCTACAAAATTCCCTCTGGGGGGGGAACGTGACCCCTATCTAGCTCATGGCCTATATGGCGTTAAGGATGTACACCCCACCTCATTTGAACTACCGGTCGAATACGAAAGAAGTGCATTTTAACGCGTATTCATCTTACCAATGTATTGCTATGCTTTCAGTATATCTATTCTGAATCAGTCTGGAGAAATTCATTTCTGCAACTTGTAAATAGGTATTTAAAATTTGGAAAATAAATTCCAAGTTCTTAACAGAGAATCACGGAGAATTTTAGATTTTTATTATTATTATTTCATTTGTACTTAAATTTTTTACGTGCGTAATATATTTCACAAAGATTTATGTTTGTTTGTTTGTTTATTGTTGTTTAACGTCCCCACTAAAGAATATTTCACTCATATGGAGACGTCACCAAATGCCGGTGAATGGCTTCAAAATTTTTGCATATGCTCGGCACTCACGGCCATTGAGCAGTGAGGGTTCTTTAACGTTCCGACACCTACTGTCACTGAACATGATGGGCATTTAAAAAAATATATAATCAAATACATAACATGGGAATCTTATTGTCTGTCATACAAGATATTTAATGCATATATCCTTTCTAATTTTTTATTTTTTTTTTATAAATATCAATATATTTTTTTTGAAATGTCCTCTGATAATGAAGACATACATAACGTCGATGTAAGTCCTTATATACACTCACATCAACCGAGTTATCTTTTGGCAGCGATTTATGACGCAGTCGCTAAGGGTTCAAGTAAGGATACCCCGTTCACTCAGAATCGATATTTGTCCCTGTTATTAGCTTTGATCTGTGGTCTTGATCGAGGAGCCATATTTGTAACTTGGTCAAATTATGTGGATCTTCGGGGGGCCGGTGGCAGCAATAGAATTTTTTTTCGGAAAAGAAATATTGTAAAGCTTGGATCAGTCGTTCTTTAAGATTTAAGTATCAGAAAAAATATTCTTGGCTAACTCATATTTTTGGGACCTATATTGGAGTTAAAGAAACTTTTTAACAATATTGCCACAGTTTTCAGACTGAGTGAGAAGTATAAAATAATTAATATAACAAAACGACTTTTTTTTTTTTAAATTCACTGTCAGCGATCGCTTTCCTGATTGATATTGCGAATATGAATCGTCATCTTCAAATATAGATCACAGAACTGTCATTTTGTATTTACCTCCTCTCAGTAAAGTAAAATTTTACAAAATGACAGAACTTTCTCAGCCGTTTACGGTTTGGATTGTGGATATAGTTCCAATCCTTTGAATTTTGATATCATCTTCCTCTGTCCAATTATTTAACTCGACTCCTTTGGGTGAATATTCTACAGTTCGTTGATCATATTTTTAGTTTTGTTTACGGTGACATATTTTTATTTATACTCCGAGAATTAACCAAGGTTAGATTACATGGGGATAGAGCAAATTTAATTTTTAAAACGGGAAAATTCCATCAAAGGCAAACAATTTCACTCTCCCAGAGTAGCGAATATCAAAACATCAATTAGATGAGGTTGGTCTGGAAATATATTATTTAGTTTCAATTGTTTTTCTTTCGACTAAAGATATATATGACCAACAGAGCTTCATGAATTGATACGATGATTGACAACGAACCGTCAGACTAAATTACGTATACAGGTAGGGGCGGAGTGAAATAATCACCTGAGGGTAATACGTTATCGAAAAGGCGGGACTTCATGACTTCAGGTTATGAAAGCAAATCAAATATCATGAGTTAGAAGATTACTTTTTACTCAAAAATAAGAACTTGTCTGCACGACGGACACAGGTCAAGTATGACAATGACCATCGTATTCCGGTATCGGTATTTCTCGTTGCTAATCGCTCTATTTTTCTCAGCTTCAGCGATAGCGGTCAATGTTTGTATCTGTAAGCGTATGAGACTCGCTTGCTACTCAAACGAACAGTTTTCTAGGTTGCGTAACCCATGATCCTTACTGTTGCTAGTTTCCGAATTCCGCATTTTTTCAGGATGAAAATGGCGAGACTTTAAGTCAAGCAAAATTTTTAAATTATGATGAATATGCTAATGATTCGAGATACAGTTTTTTCAGCATTGTAGTCAAACTTATGGTAGGCTACAGAAAATAAACGTAGATAACACGTTCACATTGATTATGTGTTGGCAGTTTAAGCGGAATAAATTGTAGTATAAAACAAACATCTGATGTTTACTATCCACATCATACTATTCAGTATGTTAGCTTATGCTGACAAAACATCGATAAGTTTTTAGTGATCATGCTGGACGGGGAATTTTCCAAGTAATGTTAACAAATTAAAGTAATGTTTAACCTGATAAATCTATAATTCCATGCGGCGATAAATTTTTCCATCGCAAACTGCGGCGATGAATTTTTTCCATCGCAAACTGCGGGGACCCGCGTTGAGCTCAATAGCCTGATCGCGGATTCGCGGCGAATTTATTGAGCAAGATTTATTTGACCACCGCGATGACGTGACTTTTGCGGAATCCGCGTGGCCCGTACTGTAAATATAGAACTAATGAGACAGCAGATATTTTTAATTTAATACATGTACCTCCAAAATTATTAAAGCTAGAGAATAAACCGTTACCTTAGAATGAGCAGCTTGCAAAAATCTACTAACACATCCTATTGGTGGAAGTTGTCAGCTCAACCCTTATGCAAGTTATTTTTCCTTTTTTGTGAATTTCATGTTTTTTGATATTTTTTGACATTATCTTGAACAGTATAATAGTTAAAGTAAAAGTGAGACAAGCAAAAATGTTCAGCATGCAAATGTCTACAAAAAAGTCAATAGGGCTGAAATTGACAGGTTGCCCCTTATGGGAGTTATTTCCCCTTTAAGTGGATTTTTCATGTTTTTGACAGTTTTGTCCTATTATCTTGAAAAGTATAACAGATAGAGCGTGCAAAGATCTACAAAAAAGTGAATAGGGCCGAAATTGTCAGGTTGCCTCTTATTGGATTTTTTTCTCCTTTTAAGTGGATTTTTCATGTTTTTCGATGTTTTTTGACATTGTCTTCAAAACTATAATAGATAGAGAGAAAGAGACAAAAATGTTCGGTATGCAAAGAAAAGGAATTAAATTGTCAGGTTAACCCTTGTGAGGGTGATCCTTGTGAAAGTTAACAAAGAAAGGGGGTGGAGGTAACAACGTCCCTGAAGGTAGACAGTATAAATAATCCGGTAGGAGTCTTCACCGTGGATACCGAAGGTATACAGAGTCCACAAAATAATAGATACAAAGAATTCCAAAAAGGGGTTTGTGTACAACACAATAAAAACTCTGTAAGGTTGAATAAATTGTATTTACGTAGAGCTTGTTGTTTACATGTTTCAGCTCCAAATGGAGCCGTCTTCAGAACAAATGACAGTAGAATTACGTCATCGATACTTGAGTAAATAAACAAAAAGATGATAGCATAATGCCGCGTAAAAGTCCACATCGATGTATAGAGTTCATATTAAGTAATCATACTGAAGCGTATGTGTACAATGTGAAGTTACATAAAACGTGGTATTATAGAAGTTGATGCATGTAATCTAAACATGTAGAAATTAAAAACATTAAATGAATTTTATCCTGGTTATTCTAAATAAATCGTATTTAAATAATCTGTGGAAAGAGTGTGTGTGTCCATATCAATCTATTTATCACAGTTTTATAGTTCATTTCGGCATTCTTAATACTTAGTTTAATATCGTATATAAAGTCCGGACAGTTCCGGGTTTTCTTTTCCTTGGAAGTTGGATGACAGTTATTGTTTTCTAGGTGGGGGGGAGGGAATTTTCATGAAACTGTATAGGAAGTAAGTACTCAAAGTCCTCTACTAAGTTTGTTCATTTTGACCAGATTGGCCCAGGGTGGGGCAAAAGTGGCCACAGGGGATACCCCTCTATAACCCTTTCATCCCAATAGTGATTAAAACCGCCCACTAAATTCATTGTTCATTACTCCCGATAACATCCACAATCGCCCGGTAGAAGTACAACCGCTGAATACGAGAACATCGTAAAACGCCTTGTGTTTCTCCTTCAGTTGCTTCACTTTCAATTTGGGTTTTCTCACTTTCACTTTATGACTGGAAATCACAAACATAATGAGAGTTAGATGAGATTTTAGTCTATATTATAACATGTACTTGTACCGGCCAAGTTACGACGAATATAAAAGTGCCATTATTTTGAAATAGGTGACTGAAAGTCGTCGAAAAATGGCTGCCGCTTATGCATCCGAGATTCCTTTAAGATGTTTTAGATATTTTCAACTCTGATTCCGACTCTAAAAATGAATTTACATGTTGTATCTGATTTGAATGATGATTCTACACTACACTGTTCTATTCTGAACAGCCTGTAAACCTATTTCTACGGAAACAGAATCCAAGATAGATATTGATTCCAAATAAGATGTTAGCAGTGATGATGATTTTACGGACAATTTCAATGCAGAAACCTCCTTCACGAAACCTGTGTCGACAAATAATTTAAATCAAAGCATTATATTTAACACATTTACAGCTGAAATTGTTGGTCCAACATACAATTTCGATGTTTTATCAAGTCAAAAGTGAGTTAGCATATTTTTATCTCCTTTTTCATGATGAGTATGTATGCAATTTTTATATGGTATGCGGAGGAAAAATTGTGTATACAATAAAAACTATACAAGAATTTAGAATAATTTTTTTAAGTTTTTCATTCAAAAGTTCTATTTGTAACTTGTTATTATTAAAAT
Source organism: Atrina japonica (assembly GCA_030159075.1). Lineage (NCBI taxonomy): Eukaryota > Metazoa > Mollusca > Bivalvia > Pterioida > Pinnidae > Atrina > Atrina japonica. The sequence continues at coordinate 875,435 of BROG01000017.1, read as the reverse complement.
TATCCTTAAAATTTCTCTTATAAAACATTCATTTCACACCCATAATTAAATTAAATTAAATAATTGCATTCATTTTTAAAATTGTTAAAATGAAGTGGTGGTGGGGGGGGGGGGGGGGGGGGGGGGGGGGGAAAGAGTAATTTTTCACATTTTCAACTTCTTCTCCAAAACCACTGACAAGATTTTGATGAAACTTTATAGGAAGCAAGTACTCAAGGTCCTCTACCAAGTTTGTTCAGATCAGCCCAGGGGGTGAAACCAGGGTGGGGTAAAAGAGGCCCTGGGTGTATCCCTCTTTAATATTTTCTCCTCCAGAACCGCTGCATGGATTGAAAAACGAATTGTATATGTGTGATTAAGTTTGTAATTATGTAGAAATCGGAAAATAAATTTTTGATGTCTTTTTACACATTTTTATCTTCATTTATTCATCATGATGCATTCATTTAAAGTATTTTACATGTAATTAGATAGAGAAATGCTTTCATGAAAGAATTTTTCTGAAATTTAATTTTTTGAATTTTTTTATGAATTTTTAAAACTGCAAAAAGAAGGAGTTGCATTTCTTCACATACTTGTTCTTCAAAACCACTAAAGGATAAAGAAAGCAAGTATGGTATCCAAGTTCTCCCAACAAGTTTATGTTTTTTGACCAGATCGACTCAGAGGTGGATCCAGGGTGGGCAAAATAGGTCTGAAAGGGTGCCCCTCTTTAAAAATCTTCTCCATAACTGCTGCATGAATTGAAAAACTATTTGCATCTGAGAAATTTTTATGGGTGCATGATTCAATTTCCTGTTTTGGAATAAACTGGAAAATTAATTTTTGACACGTTTTTGACATCTTTCCTAGCTTTGTCATTTTCATTCATTTCTAAGTCTCTTCCATTTACAAGGAGTGTTAAAATAATTTGTAAATTTGAGATTCCCATATTTGTGAGATACCAACATAGTTCAGGTGAGTGATGTGGCCCATGGACCTGTTGTTTTATTAATAGTCGTTTATCAAAATAATATTTCTCATTGAGAAACCTGGAAATATTAGTCTGGCCAATTCTGACGAGCAACGTTGTTGTACAATTTTTTTTATTCTTCCTCTCTTTAAAATTTGGTGTTTTTTTCAAATCAAGAATAAAATTGTCAAAACTTATTATATTAGTGGAAAAAATCTGTTTTTGAAGTGTTTTATTTCTTTTAAAAGATCTCTAAAATACTGGATTAGGCTTTAAAAGTACAAATTTTTTTTGGGGAGGGGAGCATGGCCCTACAACTCCCCCCTAGCATTTTCAGATCACTTTTGCCATCCTCAACAAAAGTTGGGCTAATGCTTTTCTAGATGGGCTACCAGTTTTAAATCTTCAGTAGCCCAGGTGGCTACTATATATTACAGTAAGCCTTATTCCCTGTAAGATGATTGAATGATGGAGACATGGCGACCAAGTTGTTAGCACGTTGGTTGTGACCAAGGGCTTTCGTATTGTCGTATCAATCAGCCCTTTTCAATAATGACAAATGTGTCATCAACCAATCGTACTTGCCATAAAATTTAACAAATGTTGTCATGAATGAGGAGGTTAGTTTTATGATGTTACATTAATGAACTTGGTGATATCAGACCTCTGTATTAATTAAAGCTATATTTGAAAAATACATTTAGCAAAGAAAGGAAAATAAGAAGTTCACAGAAGGTACTCTGTCAAAAGTCATGGTTACATGCCACAAATGTAGAATCAGTGGGTACAAATGTTTGTTTTTTTTACCTCCTACCCCAGTTGACACAGGAAGTCCAGGGTCACCAAGTGGAACTTTTGCTTTGTCATCAGTGCATAACATAACACCATACTCACCAAGATTAACAGCTCTTGCTTTCATATACACAACATATATTTGAAAAGGACTGCACAAAAGTGTTTGGTCTTCATGCTTAGCCCTAATTTGTCGCCTTTGAATTTTGTATTGAACTGTAATTTTACTTGTGAACTTCCTGGCACTGTGCACACCTATAGGGGTTCCATGGTGCAAACTGCAGACAGACAAGAGCTTTTGATGGTATGGGTGATCTATTTGGACATATTTTAGCAGCATTGGATATCATCACATCAAGACTTATCCACTTACTTTGAACTTTCAGACTTCCAGATGCAGATGTTGGTCCATGATAATAAATGTGGAGACTAGGCATGCAGTAAACAGAATAAATGTTGTTGCCACCCATTAGGAACCTAAACCTATATATACATGTATATATATAGACATTATTGTATGAAAAAATTATGCAACAAATGATTGAATCATTAAAAGATTGGTGCCAATCTGGTTGGTACTCTTGTATTCTGTGTAAGAATGTTGTATTTTCTGTGTTTCCAGTCCACTAACCTACAGAGATTCTACCTTTGTTCATTAGAAAAAAAAATACAACGTACCCACCCAATAATTTTCAACAATCATGTTGTTATAGGAAACGCATATATATTTTTTGGCCTAACCTAAAATTGATTGACTTTTTTGTATGCAAAGAAATATGAGAAAATTGTTAGGGAATATCTAAGGATCATTTTGACAAAATTGCAAGGTCATGGGATCAAAGGTCAATGTCAGAGACACCTAAGTAAACAGAAAATATGAGTGTTTTGCCAATGGACTATATATATGATAGAGATGCCTATATACCCACCAGCTAAATGAAAATTAAATTACTACTTGTAAGGCCATAATAAAAAAATGGCTAGATTCTCATCCATTTTTTCAAAAAATTTGGGTCGGGGGGGGGGGGCGAATTTTATTTTTTATTTTTTATTTTTTCTGAAATGGAATTGGACACTGAAAATGACTAAATTGACCTGGCAATCAGTGAAAAAAAAGACATTGTTCAGCTTTCATAGTTTTAATTGACTTCATGTCAAAATATACAATGTAATAACACAAAATAAACAAATTTAAACAAAATCTCATGTTTATATCTACATCATGTACATGTATGATAACAAAATTGTAACCAATGTCATGTCAAAAACAAGAAATCCTACTTGTGTTTTTTTCTTGCTTGAAGGCCGTCAATACCCCTTCATATGAGCAAGAGGTATATGGCATCCCATTCTTTCTAATGTATGATGATTTTCATCAATGTAGGCTAACATAGACAGACAGCCAATGTATGAAAAACGACTTACCAAGAGTGTTAACATTGGCACTAAGAAATCACACATTTTACTCTTGTAGTCAATCAATAATGTCATTACGTAGGGCAGCACGATTTACCCCCAAAACATTCCAAAAGACCCCAAAAAACATCCAAAATGACCCAACATTTAAAACATAACAATTTTAGCAATCTTATTATTAACTAATCATTTACTTGTGTATTGTGGTTATACATTTCAGGTATCAGTCATCCTTGTAATTAAAGATTAAACTTGGACGATGTTGATTCTCATTTATGACTGATACCTGTTTCTGTATGTGGGTAGCTGGTACGGTTCTCGACCCCTATGTCCATGTCCCAATCCGACCAACAATTTTGTTGTGGATGATGCCGAGTCATTCCATTACAACATCTTTAGGTATGCCACAGTTCGTGTGTCCCCTTCATTTATTACTCTCGTGTGCATTGAAGCGTGGAGAAATAGATAATCACCGATACCTCTCACCTTTGAAAATTGCCGCCATAAAATGATCCATATAACACCTATAGTTGCGTAAATTTCAATTTGATGCATTGGACTAGTGTGCTCTCCTCTTTAACAGCCAGTCTTTTGATGGCATTCAGGAGATCTACTTCTTTCATGTGGACAACATCAGTGCAGTTGGTTCACTGGATATTGACAAGTTTCAGAGGGCACTACTTCTGTACAGAAATTCTATTGACCCAGAGACAAAAACATCCCCAGCATTGATCCTGTTTGGACGACCTATTCGTGATGCAATTCCCATACTGATGGGTAGATACTCTCCTCATGAAACATGGACTGAGTTGATGTCTTATCGAGAGATGGCACTTGCCAAACGACATTCGAGGGAACATGAACGGTGGAATGAACACACTCATCGCCTGCCACCATTACAGGTTGGGGATCATGTATACATACAAAACTTAGTAGGCAACCACCCCAGGAGATGGGAGCGCTCTGGAATTGTTGTTGAAGTACGGCAGTACCACCAGTATGTTGTTATACGCGTAGATGGCACAGGCAGAGTAACTATCCGTAACCGCCAGCACCTTCGAAAATTCACTCCATTTCAAAGGGATCAAACACTGAGCCATTTGATGGTACCCACTAGTGTACAAACTCAGAAGGTCATCTCAAATACCCCAGCTTCTTCCAAGACGACACTACCACAGGCACCCAAGATTCCTGTCTTGTCTTTGCCACCAAGAAGTGAAAGTTTGCCAGCTGCATCAAGCGATTCACCTACCGCAGCCCCCACTCTGACACCAGTGACCGATATGATTCAACATCCTTTACAAGCGGATTTGGACCAGTCGCGCCATCACAGCCCTGAACCAGATGCGCCTGTTATGACTTGCTTACCACGTGCCCTTGCCCGCCTTCTGCCCCACAATAAACCTGGGGAAAAGGAACTATTGTCACCTCGCAGACGCAGCCACCATGACAAAACTGAATCAGTGTCTAATATATGAACTAAAGTAATACTTAATTAGTGATTTCAGAGACTCTATTGATACGCTACGTGCACAGGCATTCAGTTTTTCTATGTCAGATAGACTATCAGATCCTGCCTGCAATATGGACTTATTTTTCTGAAAGACTTTTATTCATTTGTTTTAAGTTTTTTTCGTTCCCTTAAAAACTTGTCCCTGGGGCAGGAGATAACTAATCATTTACTTGTGTATTGTGGTTATACATTTCAGGTATCAGTCATCCTTGTAATTAAAGATTAAACTTGGACGATGTTGATTCTCATTTAATTATAATAGAGGGCGAAGCCCTCATATATGTAGAGAAGCTCATATTTTTTATTCCTATTACATCCGGGGACCCGTGCTACTAATGGTAAAAATTTTTGCTCACATCAGGAATTTGCGCGCGACATAAACAAAATGTCGGAAATTCAAAGCCATTACTTAAAAGTGCATTGCAAACGAAGTAGTAAACCACCACACTAAGAAACGTTTTGTAGACCGAGACTAGGCCATAACGACTAGGGTTGTACATCGAACCCGATCATGAAGCGCCTCCATTATTCTGGTAATGTGAACTGCACGAAATGATGGATACTCTGGGATACAGAGAAATTTATAGCATAGAAACATGTTTGTGCATTTAATTCATAACTAATAAATACCACATAGACTGTGTTTAAGTTTTAGCGACAAGGAAACAGCCACTCAATATTTTATTTCAAACAAAGAGTGAATGAACAGGACAAATACGTGATAGAACACCGAATTTTAATCTGTTTGGTGATTCCGCTGTGTTGCCCCAGGCAGGGGGCAATACAACGGAATCCCCAAAGGGATTAACTGAACATGTAAAACTGTTGATGAATGCCTTCACCCTCCATAGGTTTACCTATGTATTATCTATATGATGAATATCTTTTATGACTGTAGGTGTTTTTGACTTTGATAATGCTGTTTTATCCAAGTTCCATGAGAAGTGATAAATGTTGACTTTTTTTTAATTTCCAGCTGTCTATGAAATATTTATACAGAAGAAAATGCATTTAAAATGATTATTGATGCAAACTTATTTCTATTCAATTGTTTTTGGGTGTTTTTTTGTGGATGTTTTGGGGTCTTTTTGGGTAGTTTTTGTTTTTTGGGTAAATCGTGCCATCGCATTCTGTAGCTTTATTTTGTCATTAACTGTGTTTCTATGCTTCTCGGGTAAATAGTTTGCCTTTGATGCTGCGGACATAAGAAAACTGAATGCATCATGCACAGGATCATTGTTACTTTTTTCAGAACCATCCGAGTTCTGGAAAACTTATTTTTCTGAATATTTTTCAGAACCTTCAGAGTTCTGGGAAAACTGAATATAGTTGCCAAGAAAAAGCACAATATCGCCAACTTTGCATTCCAGGTCACATGAAACGAAAGTTCCGTCTATAGATTTTCAAACAGTAACTGTCGCTTATCTAGCCGAAAAACTGGGCCGAACTATCGGGGCAGAAATCCTCCCATATATTTTCTTCGTAGCAAGATGTTGTGCCATTTTCACAGCAGTTTAGCGTTCATTTCAACCACCTATTTCTTATCACTGACGTCCGATATTTGTTGATATGCTCACTTGATCTTTAAGATTTATAAATCCATCGTCATTAAGTTATGACATGACATAATTCCATATCTCCGAGATGTTTATTCTAGCTACACGTCGTTTTTTGTATTCACGTCGTCTGTCTTCATTTTGAACAGAAGAAAATCTAAGACGTTTGTTGATTGGTTAATCGTAAATGCACATTCATTGTTGCGTTATTATCAACCAATCAGCTAATGTCTTAGATTTTCTTCTGAAATAACGGCGAAGACCATGTTTTGTCTGTTCTTTAATATAAAAATAACCACCGGAAGTCATCTGAAATAAGAACATTACAGAACGGAATTGGACAAGACACGGGATATTTCCGGTCGACTATATTCGTTTAAAAACGTAAATTCAAAAATAAAAAAAATCGGGGCGGGCGGGGATGAGAATCTAGGATTTTTTTTATTATGGCCTAAAGTATATGGTTGTATACATTATGAAGTTTAAGATTAGCACTTTACATACACACAGAAAACAAATGTTTCCTTGTCAGGAAAGTGTCTTAAAAATTGACATTAAAATATACATATTTTCAATATTTTATCTAATTTATTTTATTTTTGAGCCTTTGGGGGTAAATTGAAGTATGAGCACAGTCAGTAAATTCTCAGCTTTTATTCAGGATTCAGATATTGGGGAAACTTGTTATAGAAATATAAAAAGTCTATCTGTTTATACGTTAAACAGGCTTATGTCTTTGAGCAGTATACATGTCAGATATTAATTATATGTTCATATTTCATATCTAAATTCAAGTGATGTCAGGAGCACTGACAGTATTTACCATGTTTAATTCTTGAGTACAAATGTACTTAAAAACTTAGCACTGAGAAATAAATTGTAAACTATACTTTACAGTTGTAAAGAGTTATTGTCCGATTCACATAAGATGGCGGGATGGAGTAACCTTTTGATTATCATACCAATGATTCTACTCACTCAGAGGAAAAAACGTTTTATTCCTCACTGGATTTTCGTAGATATAACAAATAGGAACAAATACTCTAGTGTGTGTAATTTCAATATTTAAGATTTATTACCTAAAATTTAAACTCGTCGAGGTCAAAAAAGGATTCATGAGACTCTGCCCGCCTGGTTATGTGAATTTTACTATACTGATTGGCAATCGGTGTAGTGCCTAGGAAACACAAAACCAAATCTGTGAAAGTATGCATGGATGTGTCTGTATGTTACAAGCAGTTGTCAAAAACAATATGCTGAGCAGCAGTGATAAGCAACTGAACAGTGAAATGGATCTATGCAGTTTAATCAGATTCAATATCGTAATCCATGATCTTGATCAAGAGATAAGCTTTTTTATTCTATAAATATCATTTCTTCATTTTAATATTTGTATGCTTACGGCTCATGGTGGTTTGATTAATTTGGTGCTTCCCTGCTTGAAAACTATGTAAACAGTCATGTAAAAATGGAAGGCAAAAATGGAAACACATGGCTGAAGATTAAAATCATAAAAGAAAACGGCAATACCAAACCTGAATCTTTGAAGAAAAATTTGCATGCGCACTATCAAAACGTGAGGAAAAAAAATAATAAAGTTACTATTTAATTTTCTTAAAATTTGATGTGGGATTTCCAATTTATCATTTTCATATTCATCAATATGACTGCAATTTCCTGTCTTCCAAGTGTTAATAGAAAACATTAATATATGTTTGAGTAATATTTGGTAAACGGATGAATCACAGGATGTAAATAAATTTTCAAGTATACAAGTTTGATAATGATGTCATACTATTTGGTAATGACATCGAATTATTATCACATGGGAAAAACTGTTAATTTAAAATAATGAATTGTGAAGTGAATAAACTTTCAATGATCTATTCCCTGATAATTATTGCATTTTTTCTCCAGATTTCTTGATGTGAGCCACACTGCCAGGGATCCCCAGGGGCCTGGCCATAAAACTTAAGAATTACATGAGTCTAAGAACTGTACTCAGCCTTTGCTAATCCTGGGCCTTGCACAATAAAACTTAATAATTACTTGAGTCTAATTACTTGAGTCTAAAAATTGTACTCAACCTTTGGTAATACTGGGCCTGGCACATTAAAACTTTAAGGCCCATGACCGGCTAATATTGAACTACATGAAATATTGCAAAAAGTTCTCCGATTCACACATTATACAATTTAAAGACATTCTGATCAAAATTAGTGCACACATACACTGCAATTAGTCATAAAATGATAAAAATAACGTGATACAAACACCCCTAATTAGCAATCGGATGTGTACCGTTCATTTGCTGTTACATCTCTATGGAAAGCATGTCAAACATGAATATACGTCAAATTATGGGAAGTATTTCATCGAAAACTGCAATTATTTATTTTTTCTGAATAGAAATATTGTATTTCTATACATATACTTTTATCACTTTCAAGTTAAACAGATAAAAACAAAAGATTGTATTGGTATTCTCCGACCATTTGAGACTCCACGATTGAATAGAAGTGTTATATAAATAGCCTTGACAGAATGAGGTTGCTTCAGGGGAAATTCAAAGAAGGGTGGCAAATTATTAATTTGTTTTCAGCTTCATTTCCGTCTTCAAAGCATTTCAATGCTCTTTTTCTTTTATTAAACATACAGCACAATTTCTTTATCAATTCTATTTCTCTTTTTTTTCTGTTTTTTGTGTATTGTTTGTTCACTACCTGAGTGGCAATGTGTTTATGTCTTTGTGGAATGTTGGTAAACTCGGACCCATCTCAATTCGTGCCCATCTCAACTCGTATCCTCTTTGGCTAAGTCATGCCTACGGTTGACTCATTCGTACTCATCGTTTTACTAATTTGTACACAATAACATAGGAATTATGGTTACACCGATGACTTAGTTCTCAAACACATAGAAAAACTACCCGGTCTGGATAATTTTTCTACGTAGGAATCATGAATGCCCAATATGCTTTTTTTGTTTGTTCCATTAAGGACAGTTTTGTCGGAATAGTTAGTGTTCATATCATGTGACCTCAACAGAATGTCGGGCAAGATCCCTTCCAGTTTTTTAATATTAACATTGACAACATTCAATGATATCGTGTATCAGTTCTTTTCCTGGGATTTAATTGTTGATAGATGTTGGAATCCTTTCAAGTGCTGTCACTTCCTTGTAGGCTGCTTTTCACATCTGGCATCTAGCACTGTATGGTATCTAGATTCCAGGTCATATATGTATATATATAAGATAAAATGTTTAACATTTAAATGATCGAGGCTATTAAACAATTTTAGAATTGTATTAGATCAACAGTCTTTGCGATAACTTCTGTTGCCGATCACAACTACTGTGATTGGTAAAATTGAGCACACTAATTCCTTCATAAATATTCATTAGCTACGAGTGATTTCTGGTACATGAAACCACAGTTAAGCAAGTGCATAGCGATTCTGGACCGTGGCTTTACGACTATGTGGACGCCCATCTTCATAAACATGCAATTCGGGGCTTCTAAGTTTCTTTCGTTTTCTAAACCAAATTCATATCGCCAAAAGCTCAAAAATTGTAACAACTTCTTTACCTTATATCCATATAGGCTGGCGAGATGTAGTCCCGTGAACCATTTCTTGACCCGGACACGTTCAAATTTTAGGTAATAAAGGATATCAACATTAAATTTACACTGACAAGAATAATCGTTCTTTCTTGTTATCCTTGTTATTCTTGTTAAGAGTCACTAAAGTCTAAAAATTTTACTCAACTTTGGTTAATCCTGAAATCTGATTGACTGAACAGGCCAAATTGAGAATATTTTTTCAGACTTGAGTTAATTCTCAAGTTTTATTAAGGATTCAGATATTGTGGAAACTTGACAATTAAAAATAAAATGTCTTTTATATGTTGAACAGGCTTATATCTTTGAGAAGTATAAATGTCAGGTACCAGTACTGAAGAGTCAAGAGGGCCGAAATTGTCATGTTGCCCCTTATGGGAGTTATTTCCCCTTTTATGTGGATTCATGTTTTTGGATGTTTTTTTGACAATATCTTGAAAAGTATAATAGGTAGAGTAAAAATGAACAAGCAAAAATGTTCAGCACGCAAAGGTCTACTCAAATGTCAACAGCGCCGAAATTGTCAGGTTTCCCCTTATGGGAGTTTTTCCCCTTTTAAGTGGATTTTTCATGTTTTTAGATGTTTATTGAACATAATCTTGAAAAGTACATGTATAATAGGTAGAGTTAAAGTGAAAGAAGAGAAAATGTTCAACATGCAAAGATCTACAAAAAAGTCAACGGGGCCAAAATTGTCAGGTTGACCCTTATGGGAGTTATTTCCCCTTTTAAGTGGATTTTTTATGTTTTTGGATGTCTTTTGACATTATCTTGAAAAGTACATGCATAATAGGTAGAGTAAAAATGAAACAAGTAAAAATGTTCAGCACGCAAAGATCTACAAAAAAGTCAACAGGGAGGAAATTGTCAGGTTGCCCGTTATGGGAGTTTTTTCTCTTTTGAGTGGATTTTTCATGTTTTTGGATGTTTTTGAACATGATCTTGAAAAGTATAATAGGTAGAGTTAAAGTTAAAGAAGCAAAAATGTTCAGCATGTAGAGATCTACAAAAATGTCAACAGGGCTGAAATTGTCAGGTTTCCTCTTATGGGAGTTTTTTTTCATTTAACTGGATTTTTCATGTTTTTTGACAGTTTTGTCTTAATATCTTGAAAAGTATAACAGATAGAAAGAAAGTGAAATTAGCAAAAATGCTCAGCATGCGAAGATCTACAAAAAAGTGAATAGGGCGGAAATTGTCAGGTTGTCCCTTTTGAGAGTTATTTCTCCTTTAATGGATTTCTCATGTTTTTGACAGTTTTGTCCTATTATCTTGAAATGAATAATAGATAGAAAGAGAAAGAAGCAAAAATGTTCAGTATGCAGAGATCTACGAAAAAGTCAACAGGAATTAAATTGTCAGGTTGATACTTATTGGAGTTATTTCCCCTTTTAAGTGGATATTTTCATATTTTGTGCTGTTTTCCCCTATTGTTCAGTGATCACCAACATGCTTTTGGTTGCTTTTCAGTATATTGTTAGTAAAATACAATTTCAATTTTTAACGTCCAATGAGCCTGCTGTTTTTCATGTATATTAGTGATTTTATCTTTTACACTTTTTTTATGTTTTCTGCAGTGTTGACCAATTTTGCCAGGTGAGCAACTTAAGGCCCCTTGGGTCTCTTGTTTATTTTTAAAAAATTTTTTTGTTATCATTCAGTGTTACCAGAGCACTCTCGGTTTAACACGCGTATGTCCATCATGTTTGTTTACCACTGCGTTTTAAACAACTGAAACTCTGACCAATGTGTCACATGTTTGGGTAATAAAATAGACTGTGTAAAATGATTTTAATTGAAATTCTACATGATATTCAGAAATATGAAATCATTAAAAACTTCAATTAATCTGATATCTTTGTACAACAAATGTAATTTTAGATAACAAATATATTGTGGTAGATTTTTGTTCTCAAGCACGTTCGCAGCAGTAATGGTGACTTGTGCCATTTACATTGCAGTTATCTACAGATATTGTCTATCTGAAACCAGTTTATGTCGAAAATCTAAAACCAAAGTACACAAATGGTTTATCGTTAAGGTACTATGGACGTCACTCGTTTACACAATGTACATCCAACTCATGTGTTTACTGCAGCTTTTGAAACTATTAAAACCAGCTAAAGGCTTATGTCTTGCGTGATATACCTCAAAATTATACATTTAATTCAGAGATATAAAATTATTGAAACCAATTTCACAGAAATGTTTTATATTGTAAGATCAACGATATATAAAACCGTTATATCACTGTTTAGATGAGAATTAGATCTTGGCAGTTTTGTTTTTATAATTGAAGCACATGCCAAATAATTACTGGCGTAGAATACCATTTTCATAGTACATATACTTTTTTGTTTTTGTTTATCTCATCCAAATTTAACACATAGTTTAGTATTATTTCTGGACCAAAACGTCATAAATTTTTGCATCGATAGCTTTACCGGGAAGTGTTCACCACGGGTTTTGACAAAACTAAGACCTACGTGTCAAAGATGTCGATGATAAAATAATAGACTGCGTAGAATGATACTGGTGATCCGAAATAATACTACTACAAGCAATTCAGAAATATAAATTTATAAAAACTGATATCAAGATGATAAAATTTAATTTTGTCAATTTGACATGTTAGTACAATAGCGATCGCTGGTTTGAGCAAATGCCGTAAGATGAAAATGTGAAATGTTAAACTGACTCTAAAACGTTTAATATTCGCTAAGATATAAACTTTTTAAGTTGATTTTTTTTCAAACACAATTACATCTACCAAATTCTGAATATTTTATCTGATTTTACTGTCTGTGTATTTCCCTAACACCGCTTTTAAAGAGAGCATCGAGTAGATCCGGTGAATATTCTACACTAGAATGCTAATAATTTTAGATATTAGTTTTGATTAATTTACAGTTACATGCTAAATTTTTGTTGGTTTACTCTGAGACCTAGGAACAAATCGATCTAGTTACCTTTATTTTCATACTAAATTAAAATACATTACAATATTCCCATATAAATATTTAGGGAAATTCATATCACAGACCAGAGATATATAAATCGCTGCACAGACAAACATCTTACCTCATTCAGAATGTGTTATATAATTATGTCTCTAACCATACCAAATCAAGGAGATGAATTTGACCACAAATTTTAATTGTTTCTATACTAAGTCTGCTGTTTTTTCTCACTTGACTGATCACACAGGTGACCCACAGAGTATACCTACTCAAGCTAATTGTATCAGACAACTAACTGTCAAACTGAGTTACCTGGAGTGGGTGGTCCTTAAAACTTCCCCTTTAGAATTACATGAGTCTAAGAATTGCACTCAACTTTTGGTAATCCTGAAAAATTTTAGACCATGCAAGACCATGTCCTCAAGGTGTTTATTCACCTCAGCTCTTCCGAACAAAAGTTGTCCATTGTCCATTGTTAGTGTCATTATTGTTGTTTTAACTTTTCACATTTTTACCTCCCCTCTAGAATCACTGGACCAATTTAAACCAAACTTGGCATAAAGCATCATTTGATGAAACAGATTAAGGTTTGTTTAATAAAAGGACCATGGCCCGGTTGATATTTTGGAAAAAGTGAGAATTGCATTTGTGTCTTAAAAAATCATATGAAACAAATTCATGTTTGTTTAAAGCGATATAAGCTGTCACAATGATTATTTTTGTCCCCTGACATGTAATCGAGAATATGATAAAATGTGTGTTCAAATACATTATCAAACATGTGAAACGTAAAAGATCTTTTTTTCGAAGTTATTTGTTTTATTAGAATTAAAGTTTTGCCGTAACTTACAAAATTCAGCTGCATTTCTGTATGCAACATCCTTTAGATAAACATTTTCGCCATATCAAATGTTCTTTGTAATTTGGTCAGGGGGTTTCGGTCCTTAACGCACTCGGACTATGTTTAAGTCAGCTGATTTTTATGTTTTTATTTTACTTTTAAAATGAAAGACATGATTTTTATTAGAAAATGTGTGTACTATGTAAAATATATGCTTTTCAACACTATTTCAAATACCTGAAGAAAATCGGATGAACATATGAATAGATATATCAAGTCACTAAAAGGAATTTTCCAGATTTTTAATGTTAACCTGAATACTGACATTGACAAAATCTAAACAATACAATTGTGAAAAGTATACATACCTCATGTTTTACAATCATGCCGCTATGTCCGGTGGAGTTGGGCAGTTCATGATCATATGTGTCAAGAATGATAAAGCTGAGATTGCAATGGGACGAGTTAAAAATGGGTCGAGATCACCCGATATACCCGGCACATGGACAATTTTAGAAACCAATCTTTTGAAATGATGAAAAAGACCAACTTTGCCTGATTTAGGTATGAAAAGATGCTGTATGAAAATAAACGCAAAGGGTAATAAGAATAGAAAGTATATTAACTGCAAATAGCACGTTTTTTTGACACTCGGTAATCTTCGAAATTTACCGAAAGTTAATTTGCAATGTTCAAAGTAATAGTGGACAAACACTAACTGATATTACGGGTTATGTTTGGCAAGATTGTTGGAATTATACACATGCATTTGTTATTCTAACCACCAGATGGTCTCTTTGGGATATATATGAAATAAAATATTACATAAAATGGGCATGTAAATGTTTTTACCTACGACAGCTCATACCATGCCCAGTTCAGTTGGGAGATAAAAGAAAAAAGTGAAAATTGCATTTGTGTCCAAAATTCTTCTCAAGAATCACTAAGGCACAAATCCTAGAATAGATGCAAAAGCAAATTAAACACAGATTCTAATTTGTCCAAACCATAATGTGGCAATGATGGGGATCTTAAGTTAAAGAAAGTGAGTAGAATGTTTTAGAAATTTGTCATATAAGTAATATTATAACAATTGCATGGTTAAATCATACATAAATATAAACAAAAGTGATAATGAATGTTTATTTCATGACTTTCCTCCCTCCCCCAGTAAGCCTTTGGTTACTTAGAAGGGCCTTTAATTTAGTCACTATTTTGAAAATTATGAATTATTTACCTTAAAATCATATATTTAAAAAATCATTTGGTTTTTTTTCATTTAAATGACAGCCTGTATGCCTTTTAGATGTATTTTATTTATCAATTTTACATTATTTCTCTTGCATTTATTGCTTGAGACAAGTGGATGTTGTTTTAGTCCAGTAGGTGTTTGGGGAACACAACCAAATAAGACTAACTGTTAACAATAAATAAAGATTTCTTTGCCTTAATTGACCAGAATTGTGAACTGGTCTTTAATGTGAGGTTCCACTGTATATATTATTTACCTGCAAACTTTTGCCGCTGCTAGTTTTTGTCCTTTTACAACATCTTACACATTCATCCCTTTTTACTAAAGCCAACACATCGAACACATATATCCCATTTTACTACAGCCAACACATTGAACACATTTTACTACAGCCAACACATTCATCCCATTTTACTACAGCCAACACATTCATCCCATTTTACTACAGTGAACACATTGAACCCATTCACCCCATTTTACTACAGCCAACTCATTAAACACATTTACTAC
Source organism: Atrina japonica (assembly GCA_030159075.1). Taxonomy (NCBI): domain Eukaryota; kingdom Metazoa; phylum Mollusca; class Bivalvia; order Pterioida; family Pinnidae; genus Atrina; species Atrina japonica. Next base: position 860,021 of record BROG01000017.1, on the reverse strand, counting down.
AGCCAACACATTGAACACATTCACCCCATTTTACTAAAGCCAAGGCATTCACCCCATTTTACTACAGCGAACACATTGAACACATTTTACTACAGCGAACACATTCACAGCAAACACATCAAACACATTCATACCATTTTTACTACAGTGAACACAACCAACATATTCACCCCACTTTACTATGGTGAAAACAACCAACGCATTCACCCCAATTTACTACAGCGTACACAACCAACACATTCACCCCAATTTACTACAGCATACACAACCAACACATTCACCCCATTTTACTACAGCCAACACATTCACCCCATTTTAATACAGCGAACACATCGAACACATTCACCCCATTTTACTACAGCATACACAACCAACACATTCACCCCATTTTACTACAGCCAACACATTCATCCCATTTTAATACAGCGAACACATTCACCCCAATTTACTACAGCATACACAACCAACACATTCACCCCATTTTACTACAGCCAACACATTCACCCCATTTTAATACAGCGAACACATCGAACACATTCACCCCATTTTACTACAGCCTACACAACCAACATATTCACCCCACTTTACTACAGCCAACACAACCAACACATTCACCCCAATTTACTACAGCGTACACAACCAACACATTCACCCCAATTTACTACAGCATACACAACCAACATATTCACCCCATTTTACTACAGCAAACACATCAAACACATTCATCCCCACTTTACTACAGCGAACACAACCAACACATTTACCCCATTTTACTACAGTGTACACAACCAACACATTCACCCCATTTTACTACAGCAAACACATCAAACACATTTACCTCAATTTACTACATCGTACACAACCAACACATTCACCCCAATTTACTACAGCATACACAACCAACACATTCACCCCCATCAAACAATTTCCCACTTTACTACAGCAATACATCAAACACATTCACCTCAATTTACTACATTGTACACAACCAACACATTCACCCCAATTTACTACAGCATACACAACCAACACATTCACCCCATTTTACTACATCAAACACATTCATCCCACTTTACTACAGCAAACACATCAAACACATTCACCTCAATTTACTACATTGTACACAACCAACACATTCACCCCAATTTACTACAGCATACACAACCAACACATTCACCCCATTTTACTACATCAAACACATTCATCCCACTACAGCAAAACACATACACATTCACTCAATTTACTACATTTACACAACCAACCATTTTTACTACACATCAACACATTCACCCCATTTACTACATCAAACCATTCATCCCACTTTTACAGCAAACACATCAAACACATCACCTCAATTTACTGCATTGTACACAACCAACACATTCACCCCAATTTTACAGCATTCAAGTTATTTATCCCCATTTTTTCAAACACATTCATCCCATTTTAAATCACCAAAGTCTCATGGATTGCATGTATGTCTTTGCTTCAGTTATTTATCTTGAATTTTCATTTTCATTTTTAGGTCACCTGAGCCAGAGGCTCAAGGTAACCTATTGCGATTGTCTTTTGTCTGTCGTCGTCCATCGTGCGTCGTTAACATTTTCACATTTTCAACTTCTTCTCAAGAACCAGTGGGCCAATTTAACCAAACTTGGTACATGTATATAGCATCCCCATGTGAAGCTGCATAAAGTTTGCAAATGAAAAAGGGCTAGGACCCATAGGGGCCTCAAAAGGGGCCAAAAAGTGGTACATCTTTAAAAATCTTCTCATGAACTAATGGTCAGATGACTTTCAAATTTTGTATGCATGATTGTTAAGTCAATATCTACGAAAATGAAATCTGTCTATAAACAACTCACTAGGGGGCACTTCAGTAACACAGTGTACAATTGTATTACAAATTTGCTTAATAACTCAAAACTGATTGACTTTTTGTATACAAAGATATATGTGAAAGTTGTTAGGAATTATCTAAGGATCGTTTTGACAAAATGTCAAGGTCATGGGGTCAAAGGTCAAGGTCACAGGCACCTAAATAAATGGAAAATGTAAGTTTTTTTTTTGTAAAACTTTAGACATTTTTTTTACTACTTCTCGAGAATTGTGGGCTAATTTGAACCAAACTTGACAGGAAGTATAACCATGTAACAACATAAAGTTTGATGATGGGGGCTAGGACTAAACATGGCTGTCATGGCTAAATATAAAAAAAATGAGTCGGCAGATATTTTTGATTTAATACATGTATCTCCAAAATTATTAAAGCTACAGAAAAAACCGTTACCTTCAAGTGAGCAGCTTGCAAAAATCTATCAATTCTGTATTTTGGTGGAAATTGTCTGATTGCCCCTTATGTGAGTTATTTCTCCTTTTTGTGGATTTTTCATGTTGTTGGATGTTTTTTCCACATTATCTTATAAAGTTTAATAGATAGAGATAAAGTGAAAGAAGCAAAAATGATCAACATGCAAATATCTGCCAAAAAGTTAAAAGGTTACAGAACCCTTCCCAATGCAAAAATGGCTTGTATTTTCCCCAAAATATGCAAAAATTCCCAATTTGGAATTTAAAAAAAAAATGAATATTTTCCAATTTTTCAGACCCGGGACTTAGAAAAATCATGTTAGTAAATAAATACAATATACATTTAATTACTAAATGAAACATCCAACCATTGAAGAAATATGTAGTCGGAAATAATGAAAGTCATCTCCGATACCTTGAATTTTATAATATCACATGTAACCTTGTATATAAAGACTAAAGAATTGCCAATAACAATCATTTCATCAACACATAAGCAGAGTTGTCCCTCTTTCCATATTTTTTCATCATATGGAAGTAACAATATTGTTTAATGTTGCAGCTGTACGAATTATTACGGCATTATTGATTGGTTGTAATGTACTGAATGGCTATATATGTCTATTTAATAACTTTCCTTTAAAAAGATGAAAGGAACATGTTGCATGTGAATGGATCATTGAATTTGTGTAGGTTATCAGTGCACAATTGTCATGCAACTTCAAATTGACATCAGTTTTGTGTAGGAAATGTTGATTAAAAATCAGTAAAGCAATTTTATCATAATGTTATGTAACATTATTTAAGACGCTGCTACGGAATAAAATATCCCCAAATCCAATAAGAAAGGAGCTTAAATGAGAAGAATTGTTTTTATGGCCTCAGGTAGGAGATTTAATTAAGATAATTATTATGTTTATATGGATACAATTATATTCTTTGATGTTTATGTTTTATTTGTAATAATGTAGATAGACTAAATTTCATTTTTGTATGTGTATTTGTGGCTGTAAGTGTGTGTGGCTGTGTGTGACTGTGTGGCTGATTGTTATATGTTGAACTGTTGTATCCATTCACTTGTTGTACTGTAGATTTATAGACCTTTTGCAAGAGCAGGTTAAATGGGTTTTTAATCTGACTGCAATCATGTAATTGAAAAAATATAAAATGTAAAATAAACTAGTATGATTTTTAAGTAAGGTTTTGCTGTTCTCTTATAAATAGTTAATAAGTATCAACAGAATGCAGGTATCTAGATTATTAATGCAGTTTGATAAATGTAAAGGTATGCTACAACTTTTGCTAGGTGAATGTAGATAATATGGTTTAAATATACAATGTGTACCTGGGTTAAGTTCACTGCAACTAAACTGGCAGGTGTTTTCTCATAAACAAGAAAATTGACATACCAGGGAAGTCTTTTAGAAGAGACTTAAAACTGAGGTTCATTGTCACAATAGGCATACAGTAAAACCTGTTTTAGTGACCACCTATGTATAAAGACCATCTGGTCACAAACAATTTTTGCTGTCCCCAGTGATACCATTTGTGTACAAATCAACCTCTATATAAAGACCACCTACCTACAAAGACTGGTTTTGTTGTGTCCTAAAGGGTGATCTTTATATACATGTTTCACTGTAGAACAATAAAAACTCTCACTACATAAGCAAGGAATAGGTTCAAATAGGTCACAATTTGTTGCCCTTCACCTGTAGTCGGTAACGTAGAAGTGAAATATTTTAGGTAAAACAAAAATAATGCAAAAAGCAATAAAAACAAATTCAGGGTAGTAGTGGTTTAATGCTGACTAGGTGATTCTTCATATCCTGTGATTAAATCTCAATATGAAGTAGTTTGCTTCTTAACATGAAATGATCATACTCTGTGCAGGTCCTAGCATATATAATGTAGGAGGCAAACAGCGGGTGATAAGGGAATATTAAGACTGAAATGTTGAAAATTTATGAAGATGAAACTAAAGTCAGCAAGATTGTTGTATAATTTAGTTGTCAGTTTCCTTTTGATTTCTTTATCAAGAAAAATATCATACTAAAGGATGGAAGACAATCACTTGTTTCTGTGATGTCTTTTATCTCTATATCACATTAATCTGAAGATTGTCTTTATTGATTGTTAATTGTCAAATCATTGTCAGCATATCAACATGTTGAATTAAAGGGCACAGCTAGCTTGTTCCTCTGATTGAGATGCTGTACAGAGTTGTGTATGAACAAAGACTAAACTGAAATATAATAGCCCTGCATACTACAAGCAAATTTAATGGACATATTTTGATAACAATTTGATAACCATTCAATCAACACATCAAAGTTTCATTTTAAATGTTGCACAAGCTAAAAGTGATTATTTTTTCATCAAATTATTTACCAGTCCATTTGCTGTGCATTGAGGGTTGCTGCCTAGCAACTCAATGAAATGACAATTATCTTGTTACAACAGGTGCTCTATTTACATAATTCATATGTTTGCATTCCAAATGAAATGTTCACTAGAGCTGGTGTTCTATTCAGCTTAATTTAGATTTTATAATGTCATATTTACATTATCAATGTCTCCAAGATCAACAATATGGATTCATATTGTTGACATTTGTCTATTTAGGTCACCTGGGCCATTTTTGTAGTTCCAAGCCCATGAGACCCAGGTTGTGGAATGAAAATGTAAAAACAGTATTTTCCAAAATCATGGAAACCAAACACTTAATATGGCTGTAATGGCCGGGACTTGCTTGACAAAATTCTAAATTTTATTATGGCAGAAATGAGAATGTACTGCTTGGTCTGCATGGCTTTTGGTATCAAAGGTCAATAAATATATTGAACTTCCATGATATTTTGAACCACTCATACATGTTATACACATTTGCCTTATTTTTATATTTATTTACCCTCACTTTGTGAAAATGGATAATGTAAAGCTAAGATGAATAAGTATGAATTAAAATACACACACTTAGTAATGTGAAAATAGATAAAACTATGTTAAAATATTATTGATACATATGATTTTCTTTTAAATATTCTTATAGCCATGTAAAATAATACCCATAATATATACTGATTCACTCCCTAGATTTTAAAATTGAAATTAATACATCTGTCCCTTTGGTCATTATGAGCCCAATCCTCACATAAGTAGTCAAATATTTTGAAATTGATTGACATCCTCACCTCAAATATATACATTGTCTTGTTCTTTGTCTTAACCCATTCAACCCTATGGACCCAAATAGACTGATTTTGAACAATAGAAAGAACATACCACTCGGATATTCAGGGGTGAAAGGGTTATGGCAAGTCTAATTGTGCCATACTCATCCTTGTGCGCAGTAAAATTTGGTCATTTGATGATCCTTTCTTTCTATGCATGCATTCACTCATTTTTCAATGGCTTTTTAATAAACTTTGTATATAGTGGCAGTACCACATGAAGTTATGTCCCGTGTATAATGGCACTACCATATGTAGTTATACTGTGTGTGTAGTGACAGTATCACATGAAGTTATGTCCTGTGTATAATGGCACTACCATATGTAGTTATACTGTGTGTGTAGTGTCAGTATCACATGAAGTTATGTCCTGTGTATAATGGCACTACCATATGTAGTTATACTGTGTGTGTAGTGACAGTATCACATGAAGTTATGTCCTGTGTATAATGGCACTACCATATGTAGTTATACTGTGTGTGTAGTGACAGTATCACATGAAGTTATGTCCTGTGTATAATGGCACTACCATATGTAGTTATACTGTGTGTGTAGTGACAGTATCACATGAAGTTATGTCCTGTGTATAATGGCACTACCATATGTAGTTATACTGTGTGTGTAGTGACAGTATCACATGAAGTTATGTCCTGTGTATAATGGCAGTCCCATATGTAGTTATACTGTGTGTGTAGTGTCAGTATCACATGAAGTTATGTCCTGTGTATAATGGCAGTCCCATATGTAGTTATACTGTGTGTAGTGTCAGTATCACATGAAGTTATGTCCTGTGTATAATGGCACTACCATATGTAGTTATACTGTGTGTGTAGTGACAGTATCACATGAAGTTATGTCCTGTGTATAGTGGCACTACCATATGTAGTTATACTGTGTGTGTAGTGACAGTATCACATGAAGTTATGTCCTGTGTATAATGGCACTACCATATGTAGTTATACTGTGTGTAGTGACAGTATCACATGAAGTTATGTCCTGTGTATAATGGCAGTCCCATATGTAGTTATACTGTGTGTGTAGTGACAGTATCACATGAAGTTATGTCCTGTGTATAATGGCAGTCCCATATGTAGTTATACTGTGTGTAGTGTCAGTATCACATGAAGTTATGTCCCGTGTATAATGGCACTATCATATGTAGTTATACTGTGTGTGTAGTGACAGTATCACATGAAGTTTTGTCCTGTGTATAATGGCAGTCCCATATGTAGTTATACTGTGTGTGTAGTGACAGTATCACATGAAGTTATGTCCTGTGTATAGTGGCACTACCATATGTAGTTATACTGTGTGTGTAGTGACAGTATCACATGAAGTTATGTCCTGTGTATAATGGCAGTACCATTTGTAGTTATACTCTGTGTAGTGACAGTATCACATGAAGTTATGTCCTGTGTATAATGGCAGTCCCATATGTAGTTATACTCTGTGTAGTGACAGTATCACATGAAGTTATGTCCTGTGTATAATGGCAGTACCATTTGTAGTTATACTGTGTGTGTAGTGTCAGAATCACATGAAGTTATGTCCCGTGTATAATGGCAGTCCCATATGTAGTTATACTCTGTGTGTAGTGACAGTATCACATGAAATTTTGCCTTGTGTGTAGTTGTAAAAGAGACAAGTACTGCCTCTGCTTGGATTCGAACCTAGGACCCCTGGTTTACAAGTCTGGTGCTCTACTGATCGAGCTAAAGGGGAAACCCCACTAGTTCAAGCTAGTAGGAACACCATATAACTAACCCTGCCACATTATCCCCCCTCCATTGAAAGAGTCGTCCCGACTCTCTTAGAGGTAGCTATCACCTGTGGGGCGATTCAAGGATAATCACTTTCACATTGCCAGGAAGAACCCAGGTCCCAACGTGGGCGCCATTGTAAAAGAGACAAGTACTGCCTCTGCTTGGATTCGAACCTAGGACCCCTGGTTTACAAGTCTGGTGCTCTACCGATCGAGCTAAAGGGGAAACCCCACTAGTTCAAGCTAAATGTAGTAGGAACACCATATAACTAACCCTGCCACATAGTGGCACTACCATGTGAAGTTTTGCCCAGTGTGTAGTGGCACTACCATGTGAATTTGTGCCCTGTGAGTAGTGGCAGTACCATATGAAGTTTTGCCCTGTAAAATAAACTTAACTTAGGCATTCTGTAAGATATTTTTAATTTTGATGTGAATTTATGATTAATTGGTAATTACCTGATGAATGGAATATAAATATGTCATTGTAAAAACAAACACAGTCCATTATACCTTATCTCTTACTTCACTTTGTAGACAGTTAATTGATTGTTGAATGTGATGAAATACATCACTATAGATATCAATATGGTGGGATTCCCCATGACTCTGGTATATGGTTTTTTCCTTGTTTACCTTATTCCACCTATTAAGCGCCCAGGGTGCTAAAATAACCAGGAAAAAAAGGTGGGAGCTTAATGGAACCAATAAAAATATGTTGATCGTGTTTCAAATTGGTATAGCCAACCAAGGCTTGATGGTTGCCCTTTTGAAAGTAAAAGTTGGAACCTTGCAACAAGATTTGGATAGTCCATTGCCTGGCCGGGCGATTAAAAGTACAAACATTCGTCATTTCAAAAAGGTGCAGTTTCAAAAGTGATCCATTTCCTTCTACAGTCAAACTTCTATATAAAGACTGCTCAGGGGGAATTACAAAAACAGTCTTTATAGACAGGTGGTCTTTATATACAGGGTCACATGAGATATTATGAAATCCAAGGTATCGGAGATGACTTTCATTATTTCCAACTACATATTTCTTCCCTGGTTAGATGTTTCATTTAGTAATTAAATGTATATTGTATTTATTCACTAAAATGATTTTCCTAAGTCCAGGGTCTGGAAAATTGGAAAAAAATTCATTTTTTTAATTCCTGTTTAGGAATTTTTGCATATTTTGGGTAAAATACAAATCATTTTTGCATTGGGAAGGGTCCTGTAACTGGACCAAAAAAGGCATAGGAAAATCCCTGTAACTAATACATGTATAACATGTAAATAATGAGAATAAGAAATAATTCAATGTTTCAAGTAATTTAAATTAATTTATGATGTAATTGAGTTATATACATGTACATTGAGGATACGGCACATTATTAAAACTGAGACAAATATCTAAAATGTGCTCAAAGTCATTGGTCTGTGTTGTTAAGTCACATAGATAAGTGTAAGAATATACAGAAAGATGTAGATCATACAGAAGTGTAAGAATATACAGAAAGTTGTAGAACATGTAGATAGATGAATTTTATTTAATTTTCATTTTATTAGACATAATCCAATGCTACGAGCGCCGGTGATTTTACTCTTTTGATTGAGATGTTGACTTGCTAATCAAGTGATGTTCGATAAGATAAGATGTAGGACAATTACCCCATTGCATTCCAGAATACGAGAAAACAATTCATTAATCATTCAGCGATGATATTTAAATGCTCCTGTTTGTAAAAACACCTTGTCACAAAGCATGTCCTTTCTAAACGTTTTCTTTTTAGTCTTAGTCTTTCGCTGATTAAGTAATCATCATCGGAAACTTAGGTCATTAATTGATGATTAAAAACAAAACATCAATCGGTCAGCGATGATTGTTAGTTCCTGGTTGTAAAAACACCCAGTCTTAAAGCGTTTCCGTGTGCCTAATTACTACTCGGGGTGTTAATTGGCACCTCCAGGTGTATTGTGACTCTCAAAACATCATGTATTGCGCCATGTTGTTGATTAGGTCTCGAATTGTCCCGCAAGAATTGTCTACGAGTTATCTCCCTTCCACGAGTAGTAAGCGTGTAAGCAGTCACTATAAGCAAGTAGGACAACTACCGGTGGACAAAATACAGCGGTGGCTTGTCGCGTACGGCAGGTGGTTGCTATATAAGTTGCTATATATGGTTGTTATGGACAGGAAGTTGTTATATGAGGGGGTCGCTAGGGCAAGTTTGACTGTATTTGTAGTCTAAAATGCAATTTTTAAAATCAGTTAGAAAGTATAATAAGTTTTTTATTGAAAGGTAAAAACGTTAGTCTGTACCTCATGGCAAAAAATGTCACAGAACACATCGAGTGACTGTAACTCGAATAATTCAAGCCCTGAGTATGTGCAAAAAGTATATCTGATGGAAATTAAAATTTGGGAAGCATTTCATCTTCACTCTGTCTTCAAGTTTTTTACATCAAACAAATGCTAATGATGTTTACAGTTGGAATAATATTTTATATTGCATCATTTCAAAAGTAGGGCAGCTTTATTCACATTTACTTGAATTTCTCCATATTTTATCTGCCAGCTGTAAAACTGTATACAAATCCCACAATGCAGCATGAAGTAATTTCCGGTATGATGCGTTTCGAGTGTAAATTCATTCAGGGGTTAATGCAATGATCGTAGTGAATGGAATATTATGACTGAATTATTCGGGTTACGTGTGACTGTTGTTGCTTGCAGTTTATGGAAGAAGTGAATGTTGGGTGTGTGTCATATTTAAAGAACCGATACTGAAGGGATCTGAATTTCAGGATGTGTTAAAATGATGATACATGCACATGTAATACTATACATTGTATAAAGGTTATAAAATCTTAGTTAAATGTAGGTGAATGATAAAAGGAAAAATAGTGGCTGTGAATAAATGTTATAATGAAATACATAAAATTGATAGCTATTGTTTTAAAAAAAATATAACTTTTTTGTACTTTGCATCGATTTAAGCACATAGTAGTTACATTGTAATATAGTAATAATAATAAATGACAATGATAATAATGATGCATTTACAATTAATTTATTTGCAAATACATCATTCAGAGACAATTTACATTTCATATATCTATTAAAATTACAATAAATTAAAAAAACACAAAATTGAATCAAATATTTTTTCTTTGCGAGCAACCAACCAAAATATCAGTAACACTTGCCCCGCTGGGAAAGTTGTCAAAAATGTTAAGGTCGAGGTCTGCCAACATACATTTTCATGAATATTTTATAGAAAAGTACTTTTGATTCCTTAATTTGCCAAAAAATGTTTTTTTTCTGGTCTGTGAGATGAAAGGAGTTAAATAATTATTCATCACAAAAATCATTAAATCCTTACAGTAACTGCTGTATTGAAAATAATCTAATCACTGAATGAACCATTGATATCAGCCACTTCCAGTGGTCCAGTGGTAGTGTTCCACTTACAAGCAGAAAGCCTCGGTTCTGTCGTCATACCAAAGACTTTCTAGACAGGACTTTTTTTCTCCAAATTTAGAGTCCGATATAGGGCTACATGTATATTCTCAATTGCATATCATATCTTAATCCCCAATATTTTGCTGAAAACTTCTAATTGTGAACATTACAAAACATCTTTTTAATATTTCTTATCTTTATGCTTGCTTATATTTTCAATGAGTTTTTCTTGAAAGTTGAAATAGAGCAGTTTAACAATGAAAATGATTAAAAAGAATGGCAAAATAAATTAAACATTTCCAATTTTGAGTCTAAATGCTGCAAAACTTCCTATTTCCAGTGCCATGGGTCATGTTCTAACAAAGGTAAGGAAAGTCCTGATAGTAATTATTTTGACTGTCCATAGCAAGAGTTGCATGACTGTTTCCAACAGCCCAGTGAACTGATTCCCTGCTTGTGACATCACTAATTTAAATTTCATGATTTGGTAACAGTTATTCATGGGTGTTATTTAGGGTATAAGATAGGGTGTTAGGAGAACCATGAAAATAGTCAAACTTGCGTTAGCGACCCTTCTCATATAACAACTTCCTGTCCATAACGACCATATATGGACTGCCCCTTGAGAATTACTATATATTTAACCCTTATATAGCAACCACCTGCCTTACGCGACTAGCGACCATTATATTTTGTCTGCCGTCGCTGAACGACTGATGAATTGTTTAGTTGTATTCTGGAATGCAATGGGATAATTGTCTTACATCTTATATTATGGAACACCACTTGATTAGCAAGTCAACATCTCATTCGAAAGAGTAAAATCACCAGTGCTCGTAGCATTGGATTATGTCTAATAAAGTGAAAATTAAATAAAATTCATCTATTCTCTTGACTACAACTTATATTCTTACACCTGTATGATCTACATCTTTTTGTATATTCTTACACCTCTGTATGATCTACATCTTTCTGTATATTCTTACACCTCTGTATGATCTACATCTTTCTGTATATTCTTACACCTCTGTATGATCTACATCTTTCTGTATATTCTTACACTTATGTGTGACTTAACAAAGACCACCGACTTTGAGCGCATGTTTTAGATATTTGTCTCAGTTTTAATAATGCACCATATCCTTGATGTACATTTATATAATTCAATTACATCATAAATTAATTTAAATTACTTAAAAGGTTGAATTATTTCTTCTCATTATTTTCATGTTATACATGTACTATAGCTAGTTACAGGGATTTTCCTATGCCTATTTTTGGCCTGGTTACAGGATTCTTCTCAATGCAAAAAATGGCTTGTATTTTCTCCAGAATATGCAATATTCCCAATTTGGAATTAAAAAAAAATGAAAATTTTCCAATTTTACAGACCCTGGACTTAGGAAAATCATTTTAGTAAAAAAAAAATACAAAAAAAAAATACAATATACATTTAATTAGTAAATGAAACATCTAACCAGGGAATAAATATGTAGTTGGAAATAATGAAAGTCATCTCTGATACCTTGGATTTCATATATCTCATGTGACCCTGTATATAAAGACTGTTTTTGTAATTCCCCCTGAGTGGTCTTTATATACAAGTTTCACTGTATTGCTTTTTAAGTCACCTGAGCAAAGCTCACAGTGACCTATTGCGGTCATATTTTGTCTGTTGTCGTGCGTCGTCTGTTAACTTTTTCACATTTTCAGCTTCTTATCAAGAACTTTGGGCCAAATCCGACCACACTTGGCCACTAGCATCAATACCTGAAGGGGCATGGAAATTGCAAAATTCCTGATCCTCACCCCCAAGGGGCCCTAGGGAGGAGGTAAAAACCATGAAAAATAGGGTAATTTTTAAAAGTCTTCTCTACTGTGGTACCTTACTGAAACAAATGCTTTATATGGTTGTAATATCCAAGAGTTGCTCCACCAAAATTGCAAAATTCATGACCCTGAGGCCATGGGTTCTGCCCCTAGGGCAGGGCTAAATTTACTATATGGTAAAAATAGCCAAATCTTCAGAAATCTTCTTCTCAACTACTGCACATCTTACAGGTAAAACTGAATACATGGGTAGAAAGGTCATGAAACTCTCTACCCTCTACATGGTTAGGAATAGAATGATGCCTTCTATTAAAATAGCAAAATTCATGACCCTGAGGACATGGGTTCTGCCCCTATGGCAGGGCTAAATTTATAACTCCTGCACATCTTAAAGGAAAACTGATTGCATAGTTAAAAACTAGAAAGAGTGTGAAGTCCTCTACCAATATTGTAATATTCATTACCCTGCGTGCATGGGTTCTGCCCCTAGGGTGGAGCTAAATTTACTATATAGTAAAATGTACTTAATGTTAGAAAATCTTCCCTACTTCAGTGTTTCTCAGGAACTACGGAGTGGAAGTCCATGAAACTTTAGGGTATTGTAGGCCTATATTGCTAGTTGTGCAAGAAGTTTTCAGTTTGGCAATAGGTGGATCTAAGGTATATTTTTAGAGACTGGAATGGGGTTAACTATAGAAACAGATAGGATATTAAAACATTACATTTTTACTTGCATTTTTAACTGATAGAAATCATTACACTCAAACCAAATATTTTTTTAATGATATGATGTAAGGGGCTCATTGCCATATAATCCCCAGTGTCATTCCCCACCCATCTCATTTCAGAAATCTTCCATTATCTCAAAAGTAGTTGAAATCCTCATCCCTAAACTATATTTATTGTGATTCCACATGGCAAGAATAATTGTATTGAAAAAATTTGGATGTCCCAGGGGTCATCCCCACTTCCTTATTTCAGAAATATTCAATTATCTAAAAAAATAATTGAGACCCCCATCCCTAAACCATATATTTTCTTATTCCTCATGACAAGACAGGTTTAATGGTGATACTTGTGGGGTCCCCAGGGTCATCCCCACCCCTTTATTACATAAATACTCAATTACGGTATATAAAAAAAATTTATTTTGGGGATCCCCAGGGTCATTCCCCACCCCATTATTTCAGAAATCTTCAATTATCTCAAAACCGTTGAGGTCCTCACCCTAAACCATACATTTTCTTATTCCTCAATGACAAGACAAGTTTTATGGTGATATTTTGGGGATCCCCAGGGTCATTTCCCACCCCTTTACATCAGAAATATTTAATTATCTCATAAATAGTTTAGCTTCCCACCCCTAAACCATATCTTTTTTATTACCTGTGACAAAAGGAGTTGTATTGTGGTATTTTGGGGATCCCCAGGGTCAAAAATTAGAAATCTTCAATTATCTCAAAAACTATTGAGATCCTTACCCCTAAACCATATATTTTCTTAATACCCATGACAACACAAGTTTCAGGGTGACATTTCTGGGTGTCCCCAGGGCCATTCCCTACCCCTTATTTTAGAAATCTTAAAAGCATCTGAATGTGAACCTTACCACTAAACATGTATTTTCATGTTCCTCATGATTAGACAAGTTGCATATTACAATTTTTTGAATGTTTGGTGAAACTAAAGTTTCTCTGATCACCTAGATGGACTGTGTTACATGAAAAGTTGGGGTTGGTTTGGGCAGGGCAGTGCCAAAATGGTTATATTGTGGAAATAAACATAATTGTACAAAATTTTCACTTTTGTGCATTATGAAGACTGAATGCATCATTAGAAAGATTTGATTTGATTTGATTTTTTGTTTTACGCCATACTCAACAATTTTTCAGTCATATGCTGGCGTCCAGTTTTTATTGGTGGAGGAGAAACCCCGGTTACCTGGGTAAAGACCACCGACCTTCCACAAGAAAACTGGCAAACTTTCCCACTTATTTCGAAATTACCCTAGCGGGATTCGAACCAGAGGTGAGAGGTCATTAGAAAGAGCAAAATGCTTTACCACAATTGTGAAATTCATGAACATTTTGGTTGGTAAGGCACAAAAAGTGATTGATGTTTTTGTTTTTGTGTATCTAATCTGGATATACAAAAATTCAACTCACTGTTATATGATTAAACTTACTATCCTATAAAAGGATTGAAACTTGTCAGTATTGTATGATAGTTAAATCAATATATCCATCATCTATCATGAAGTATAAAAAGCACACTGTTAACACAATGATTTCTAAAGACCCAAAAAGGTGCATACTCAGGTGTCCGTTAAGGCCCATGGGCCTCTTGTTTGCTTCAGAACAATATTTTGACTAACTCAAAGCACAGTATACTGTTCAGCAACTGAGAATTGAGGCATACAATCGAACATTCTAAACAAATTATACATCCAAGTAGAAAACTAGTCCTCAAGACCACTTCCAGTGATAAATCTTGAGATGGGACCAACTGTTCCCCAGGTATGATGCAGCTAATTGTTATCTTGATAACCAAGTCATTACCTGTGTAGGTTACCTGTACTATTTTATATCTAAGATTGAAATTTGTCAAAAGATATATTATTCCACAGATAAACTGATGCATTAGTATGTAGATTTTTTAATTATTACCATGTAAAAGGCTAAATCTATGTTATTTCTATTTTGGCAAAAATCAGGGCTCTACAACACTAAAAAAATTCACTCTTCATTTGGCCAGTGAACCAGAAATTTTACTAGCCAGCCAGGAACTTTTACTCGACAATATATATATATATATATATATATATATATATATATATATATATATATATATATATATATATATATATATGTGTGTGTGTTTGTGTGTGTGTTCATGTGTTCTTAAAAAAATCCACTGGATGAAAATATAGAAATGAAATAAAATATTAATTTTCTAAGTTTATGTAACATTTTATTGTTTCAATCCATTTAAAACAAGGTTATTAACTGCATGTTGACCTTTTGTGCATTTTTTATCAATCCAGTAATGTTTATATGCCTATATTTTTCATATTTGTTGCTCTAATATCGAGGCAACCTTAAACTTTGTTTTTACATATTTAGCGCCAGTTTCTTTTCGACAGAATTTACAAAACAGAGACTACCCACTAGAATCCAACACCCATGACTTGATCGTCAGACAAAACACTATGAAGTTCTTTAATTTATAGGTGTTTGTCCGACTCTCGATTTTAATTTACAGATAAAATTCCCAGTTCCGACTGTGGTTAATCCCTGTGGGGATTCTGTCGCGGCCGTTTTATTGTGTTGCCCCACGATAAAACAGCCACGATATAATCCCCAAAGGAATTAGGCTGTGGTCTGCCTGCCCACCTCGTCGAACACTATGCGAACTTTCTGCCCCGATTTTACCACTTAAAAATCGCTTAAATTAAAATCAAAATCGGGGCAGAAAGTTCGGCCTAGTCGAACACTAGCCATAACTTTGTTCCAGTATTCCTTTAACCAAGATCGTTTAAATTTAGTAGTGTCTAATGATGCTTCTGTTGAAATCGACCGAGAGAAGAAAATGTCATCGTGTGCTGTTAGGAAAATTTCAAGTCGAAAACATGAGAGCAATACAACGTGTTTTTATACAGTAATCCACGCGAGTTAGATGCTCTAGTTTATCGAAACTGAATAACCAAATTTGTTGTTGTAAAGCGCATAACAGACCATGATTTCGATCATGTAATTTCACAGTGAGAACGGACAAACTTTTGATTTCCGGTTCGGGGAAAAACTGGTCGCAATGTGGCGACTGAATGAGGATAAACACTCGCCAAAATCTAAAAAATGGTCGCATTTGCGAATGATTTGGTCACATTGTAGAGCGCTGAAAATAGTTTGGTTTGTGTTGTTACTTACAAGCACAATGGCAATTTCGGAATCAGAACCACAATCATTTGGGAAATACCTATATTGTTTAAGCCTCTGGCATGACCATCCATTTTTATTGCTTTAATATTCAACTCATTTAGTAATTACCAATTTTGACATATTTATTTTTCTGTGAACGAGAAATTTGAATGTCTGTATGTGATAACATTTTGTCTATTGTAAATTGCTGACCAAGAGAGATGAAAGTTGGAGGAATTAAAGCTTATAACCACTATTTTGTCTCTTTTGTGAAGGGCAAGGGTCAAGTTGATTGTGCTGTTATTCTTTAACTAAGTTGTCAGTGCAGGTTCAAGCCCCAGTGGAACCTTAGCTGATTTTGTGAGAAAGTTTGCCAGTTGAATTGCAGAAGGTCGGTGGTCTCTTCCTAGGTGCATTGTAACCAGGTTCTCTCCTCCACCATTAAGTACTGTCTGGCCACCATATACCTGAAAAATTGTTGAAGGTGGCATAAAATACCAATTAACAAACAGAACAACACAAAGAGCTAACAAAGTTTATAAACAAACAGAATAACTCTCAATCTATTAATCAAACATAGGATGAATGTATTTGTTGTCTCTGAAAGTTATGATGTCCACATGTTGCCATTCTGAATCCCTGCTTGCCTATGAAATGAAAATATTTCATTTTCTTTTTTCCCTCTAATATTCAAGTGACTTCTGAGTTTTCTGGTTTTAAGTATTGTATATTTCCCAGGTGAGCAGTTCAGGCTATCAGAAGCCTTGAGTAACAATTTATTTTGTGGTAATGAAAGTATGTCATTCATGTACTATTTTATTTCCTGAGGTAATATACATTTATTTTAATTAGTGAAATGGAAACAAAAGAATAATTCAAGCTTTACTCTCAGTGGTGTTAACGAAGCTAATGAAAACAACGTAAAAACACATATTTATGTGTTTCCCTGACAGAAAACTAAAATATGTTCTGTTGCTTTGTGATATCAAATCCCTGAAATATTGTTTTATCTATATCCTGAGGAATTAATTTTGCTGTGTATATCAATTTCTTTACCCCAAGGATCAATGTAGGTGTTTATAACTTATATCTATTGATACATCAATGTGTTACTTGTAAATTGGCAAAAGTCTTGAGTTGCAGTCTTCTAGCTTCTTATTCCTGCGTTTTTATGTAACTTTCAAGTTTTTTGTAATCAAAGTTATTTGTTTGAAGTTATTTTTGTTAGAAAATCAAAATTTTACCTTCGAAATCAAAACCAATAAGCATTGATTATCTAGTTTGACTTGTTTTTATTTTTTTTGCTCACATTACACAATGGTCAAAAGAGCATTTTTAATGATGCTTTGTCCATCACAACAAGTATAAATCGACTGAGCAAGGGCAGTCTAAAAAAAAAATATATATATATATATACACTGTAATTAACCCATTAAGCACCCATATCCCTATAAGTACCACTCCCCACCCTTTTTTTACATATGATTTAGAATCTTTTCTAGCTGGTTGACAAGGAGCCGTAGACCTGAAAAACCATAAGTTACAGTGATCTTTAATTATCTGTTGGATTGGCCCAAATCATTTATTTTTCAAGGGTTGATGAGTAAAACCACTTGAGCTAGCACAAACAGTCTCAAAATAAAGAAAATGGATGGTTGTTACAAGAAGTATTAAGTGCTTGAATTAGCAGAAAAAGTCAACATACATGTAGAGAATATGATTGGTTGTCACAACCAGTTTAAACTGCTTGAGTCAGCACAAACAGTCTCAATGGAAAGAATAATGATTGGTTGTCATAATCCATGGTTTGTACAGACCTTGAAAAGTGCTTAAATTTTAAATTTCTTACAAGTGCTCGAAAAATGTGAAAAGTTCTAGAAAAGTGCTTGAATTTCCTGAGAATTTTCTGTTCTTGGTGTTTTAATGTTATTTTTCCTGTTCTTTGGTTGGAAAAAGCCTTGTGTTAACCCTTTCAATACTGCAACATCACAACTGCATAGCGATGTTATACACTGTAGCAGTTTACATTTTTCTGCAGTCTGCTCCCTGTAGCATATTTCCAATGTCCATCATGATCACGGGGCTAGTGCAGTCTGATTTCTAATTTAATTATGGGTGTGAAATGAATAAATTTATGAGAGAAATTTTAAGGGTATGATCTTATTTTAATTATTTTTTTTATAAATACATGTACATGTACAGTACAGGCCACGCGGATTCCGCAAAAGTCACGTCATCGCGGTGGTCATATAAATCTTGCCCGCGTCAATAAATTCCCCGCGACATCCACGCGATCGTCCAAGGCTATGAGGCTCAACTCTGCGGCCCCTTCGCCGCAGTTTTGCGATGGAAAAAAATCATCGCGGCCAGTTTGCGATGTAAATCCCTCCTCTCTTCTCCTTCAATTTATCGCCAGGCAGTTCGCGGCTGTGAACAATTTTAAATTATATCGATGATTAATTAGGTTTATCATTACTTTACTTTGTTAACATGCTCTTACTTGGAAAATTCCAGTCCAGCGTGGTCTGCTAAAGTATGTTATCGATGTTTTGTCAGCATAAGAAATTAACATAATGTGGATAGTAAACATCAAATGTGTTTTTATACTGGAACTTAAAACATCATCTTTATATTCCGCTGAAACTGCCAACTCAGGCTAATCAATGTGAACGTGTTTCACGGAGAAAAAATCACGATGTAAAAAATCGCCGCAGTTACGTTTTATTTTCTGTAGCCTACCACTAAGTTTGACTACAATGCTGAAAAACTGTATATTGTCAGCATAATCATTAGCATGATATAATCATCAAATTAAAATTTACTGCTTACGCGACTTCTTAAAGGTCTCGCCAGTTTCAATCCTGATTTAAAAACGCGGAATTCGGAAACTAGCAACAGTAAGGATCATGTTTAGTTTACACAACCTAGTTTTACTAATTTATTTATCAATAAAACTGTTCCGCTTTTATTCGGCACTCAACAGTAAATAAAGTGACGCGGAGTCTCATGCTTTATCTCACTTAAGTGAGCGAGTCTATTATGTTAAAAAAAAAACGCTTACAGATACAAACATCGACCCGCTTCTAACCTATCGCTGAAGCTGAGAAAAATAGAGCAAATGAGAAATACCGATATCGGAATAACGATGGTCATTGTCATACTTGACCTGTTGGTTCCTCGTGCAGACAAGTTCTTTATTTTTTGATTATAAAAAAATAATCTTCTAACACATGATATTTGATATGGCGTTCATTACCTGAAGTCATGAAGTCCCGCCGCCTTTTCGTCAACGTATTACCCTCAGGTGATTATTTTACCCCGCCCCTACCTGTATACGTAATTTAGGTTTGGCCGGTTTGTCTGTCAATCATCGTATCAATTCATGAAGCTCTGTGGGGTCCTATATATATATCGTTAGTTGAGAGAGAAACAATTGAAACTAAATGATATATTTCCATACCAACCTCATCTAATTGATGTTTTTATATTCGCTACTCTGGGAGAGTGAGATTGTTTGCCTTTGATGGAATTTTCCGTTTTTAAAAAAATTAATTTTTGCTTTATTCCCCATGTAATCTAATTTAAAAAACCAAAAATGACCTTGATTTAATTCTCGGAGTAAAAATAAAGATATGTCCACCGTAAACAAAACTAAAACTATGATAAACGAACTGTAGAATATTCACCCAAAGGAGTCGAGTTCATTAATTGGACAAAAAATGATCTCGGGTATTTAAAATTCAAAGGATTGGGAACTATACCCACAATCCAAACCGGTAAAACGCTGAGATTGTTCTGTCATGTTGTAAAATTTTTACTTTACTAGGGAGGAGGTAAATACAAAATTGCAGTTCTGTGATTTATATTTGATAAAATTATAACTTTTAAAGTATTTCTGACGATTCATATTCGCAATATATTAATCAGGAAAACGATCGCTGACAGTTAATTTAAAAAAAAATCGTTTTGATAAATTAATTATTTTATACTTCCTACTCAGTCTGAAAACTGTGGGCAATATTGTTAAAAAAGATTCTTAACTTCAATATAGATTCCAAAACATGAGTAAGTCAAGAATATTTTTTTCTGATATTTAAATCTTAAAGAACGACTGATCCAAGCTCTACATATTTCTTTTCGAAAAAAAGAAAATTCTCTATTGCTGCCCTCCCCCGGAAAGATCCACTATCGTTAAACAGAATCCACATTATTTGACCAAGTTACAAATATGGCTCCTCGATCAAGACCGCAGACCAAAGCTATTACATAACAGGGACAAAATATCGATTCTGAGTGAACCGGGGTATCCTTACTTGAACTTGAACCTTATCGACAGCGTCATAAATAACTCGGATGATGTGAGTGTATATATAGGACTTACATCGACGCATGTAATGACCTTCATTATCAGAGGGCATATCGAAAAAAAAACATTTCGCGTAATCATAAAAAATACTAAAAATTAAAAAGGATATATGCATTTTATATCTTGTATGACAGAAAATAGATTCCATGTTTATGCAATTTTGATAATATATTTTCTTAATGCCCATCATGTCAGTCACAGTAGGTGTCGGCAATTTTAAAGAACCTTTACTGCTCAATGGTCGTAAGTGCCGAGCATATGCAAAATTTTTTGGTGACGTCTCTATATGAACTGAAATATTCTTTAGTGGGACGACTTTAAACAACGATAAACAAACGTACATCACAACTGCATAGCGATGTTATACACTGTAGCAGTTTACATTTTTCTGCAGTCTGCTCCCTGTAGCATATTTCCAATGTCATCATGATGTTGTTTTGCTGTGCAGTCTGATTTCTAATTTAATTATGGGTGTGAAATGAATAAATTTATGAGAGAAATTTTAAGGGTATGATATTATTTTAATTATTTTTTTTATAAATAGAACATTTGAATGAAAAACTTCAATAAATTATTCTAAATTGTTGTATAGTTTTTATTGTATACACAATTTTTCCTCCGCATTCCATATAAAAATTGCATGTATACTCATGAAAAAGGAAATAAAAATATGCTAATTCACTTTTGACTTGATAAAACATCAAAATTGTATGTTGGACCAACAATTTCAGCTGTAAATATGTTAAATTTAATGCTTTAATTTAAATTATTTGTCAACACAGGTTTCGTGAAGGAGGTTTCTGCATTGAAATTGTCAGTAAAATAATCGTCACCGCTAACATCTTATTCTGAATCGATATTTATCTCGGATTCTGTTCCGTAGAAATATGGTTTACATGTTTCTCATGTGTAGAATCATCATCCGAATCAGATACTAAATTCATTTTTAGAGTCGGAATCACAGTTGAAAATATCTAAAACATCTTGCGTAAATCTTGGATGCATAAGCGGCAGCCATTTTTCACCGATTTCAAAATAATGACACTTTTATATTCGTCGTAACTTGCTTATTTTCGGAGGCATCCATTACATGTACATATGATCAATATAGACTAAAATCTCATCTAACTCTCGTTATGTTTGTGATTTCTGGTCATAAAGTGAAAGTGGAAAAATCCGAATTGAAAGTGAAGCAACTGAAGGAGAAACATGAGGTGTTTTTCGACGTTCTCGTATTCAGCAGTTGTACTTCTACCGGGCGATAGCGGACGTTAACGGGAGTAGTGAACAATTAATTTAGCGGACGGTTTTAATCACAATCGGGATGAAAGGGTTAATAAGACATCATTTTGTCCTGACGTTTTTTATTGTTAATCGAGTGTTTGAAAGCTACATTTTTCAACTTCGAACAGATAAGCATTTGTGTGATTGCATGAGCAGGCAGTACCTAGAAAAGTCCAAAATGACCTAGTTACACCAAAAATAGAGTTGCTGTTTTACATTTGCGGAATTTAAATGAAAATTCTCTATCAAATTTCACAAAACATTTATAAGTATTAGTAAATATCATTTAATTAATAGGAAACTAATATAAGCTACAACTAAGTGGTATTTCTGTGTCTCTGTTAGAATTTTTGGTGTTTAGTGGGTCTTTTGGGTGAATGTGGTGAACCTTGATTGATATGAAAACCTGAACCAGCATAAACTGACTGTGCCAGTGCAAATGATCTGAAATCAAAGAATACTATAAACTATCAACAACTTCCCAACACATAATTCAACAGAAATCATGAAGAGGTTGTAGTATTTTGAGGACATTGCTTCAGTAATAAGCTGCATGATTTTCCCAAGTTATTTTGACATAGAAATGTTGTTTTTACATCATATCAAATGGGTTCACAAGCACTTGTTTTATTACTGTCAAATTTGCTATTCATTTTACACTTGCAGATGTCATGAACGTAAGTTTCATTATATCACTCATGAGGACTTTTGTGATAGCTTGTACATATATTTTCATTTATAAGGATACACCAATTGCCAGATAATATTGCAAGTTATATTCTGAAAAATTGTAAATAAGTGGAATATAGCTCAACTAACAGCATAAGTGTCCATAAACCAGTTTATCAGGTGAGTGCATTTTTGATTAAGTTTCTACCTGGCTGTATGAAATCTGAATTTGCCATGCTTTTCAACAATCAACTGGAAATGGTACTCATAGATCTCAAGATGTCATACAGGATTTTTTTCCCCAGTGCATCAGAACTATGCATATATTCTTTGGAGAATAATTTTCATGATTTTTTCTTAGGTATTTTATAGAGGACAACTTATTGCTACTGAGATAATGAATTATTTATGACACAGTGAGAGGAAGTAAAGGGCATACCGTATATATCTTTATATCCTTATGATGTCCTGGCTAAGTGTTGTTGTTTTTGGGCCAGTCCGAAAATCTTAGATGGCCACCCCGGCATCTTATTGGTTCTTCTTAAGAACCTCTGAACCGATTGCTTTCAGACTTGGTACACATGTTTCTTATGATGTCCTGACCAAGTGTTGTTGTTTTTTGGACTGATTCGAAAATCCAAGATGGCCAACTTTTTCTTAAGAACCACTGAACCGATTGCCTTCAAACTTAGTAAACATGTTCTTTATGATGTCCTGACCCAAGTATTGTTGTTTTTTGCACCATTGTGAAAATCCAAGATGGCCTAACTGGTGTCTGATTGGCTTAGACATTTTAAACTTCTTCTTAAGAACCACTGAACCGATTGCCTTCAAACTTGGTACACATATTGTGTTTCTGAACAAGCTGATCTGAAAAGCCATGATGGCTGTCCTGACCTCTGATTGTCAATGATATTTTCAACTAAATCTTAAGAACCACTGAACCAACTCAACCAGAACACCTTTATTAAAGACATATTGCTCTTTGCCAAAATGTTGATTGTCCACACTCATCATTACCATGAAATGTATACTAGTCACATGAAGATGATGTGAACTGGATGAACTTCAGGATGTAGAACCCCTTATTTACACAATTATAACCCTTTGTTAAAATTTTGTGATGGCCTCTCTATTAGGTAACATCATAAACTTTTGTAATTCAGTATTTAGAGATGCTAGTTTTCCGGATTTTAGTATAACCCAATTTCTCTGCTTCTTCTCGGTAATTAGGCAGACCACTGAGATAAATTTCCGGTTCATTGGATGACTTTTGCTATCTGTGAATTGACTAATCAGCATCGATGTTGCTTTGACTCATTGCTAAAGCGAGGTTGACAGTTTAAAGCACATGGTATGCATGGTGTCAGAGCGAAATTTGAAAATCTAACATGAGTGTTTTAGATCAATCCGCTAATATTAAAATGATTGACCAAGGCCAGGGATTAAGAACAAGTTGCTGGAGGAAAGGGATGGCATTGGTATCTTCATGACATGTCAAATTATGTCCGTAAATTTGATGTAAAGGAGCATGTTTATGTATTATGTGCAATGATCAAATCATTTTATATGTACACCTTTTCCCTAAGCAGAACAAGCCTTCAATATATATTACATAGTGGTTGGTTTTCACCTTGCTTCAAATGAATATGAAATTTATATTGAAAGAAGCACAAAACAGTCATTATTTTGTAAGTCCTTTATTGTAGTCAAACACCAGATAGTATGCCAGAATCAATCTCGGAGCATCTTTACTTGCAGAGCATCCGAGGGCGTAGGCAGCCCCCAGACCCTTAGCCCATATTGGCTCAGTAAGTAATTTCAGGAATTTTTCCAGTAAGCCACTAGCATCTCTAAGTATTGATCACATTACAATGTGCAATGCCCACAGTCTATGATCTGCAAACCCTTGTTTGCAGAGTTACAGCCCTTTGCCATAATGTCACTAACAGATTGTCTTGAAAATCTGAAAATCCACAATAGACACCAAGCCTTCTGATCAGCATAACATGAACAAGAAGTGTCATTGTTTGCACAGATCATATTCATTGCTTAATTCTCTTTAGCTCAGTAATATTTAACTTTTTATCCAGACATCTTGTTCATTTGATTTAGTTATAATTGTGTTAATAAGGGGTTCTACACCCTGGAGTTCATCCAGTCCACAGGATCTTCATGTGACTAATATACATTTCATAGTAATGATGACAGTGTGGACAATCAACATTGTGGCAAAGAGCAATATGCATCTAACTTGCTAAAAATTGTCCTCATGAAGTCCCTACCATAAGCTGCTCAAGCCTATGAAAAGCTCAGGGATACCTCCTGCAAATCATGTTAGCATCAAGGGCCATAGGCCTCTTGCCTTTGATATATAGTTTATATTTAAAGTACAGTTTACCCCTGATATACCGCCACCTTTTGTTTTCCTTAATTATTGTGGTATAACAGGTTTGGCAATATACTGAGATTAATTATTTTTGAGGTGTGGTTGTTTTCATGTTTTAATCCCTGATGTTTATCATATCCTGATATTTTGTCTATTGTAAAAATTTGGACAATTTGGTCACCCTTTTTAAAATGGCAAAAATTAAACATTCCAAAATACCTAAATGTTTGATGGCTGGAAAATCTAGATCCGTTCCTAACATTTACCCAGAAACATTTGTAATGTTAACTTTCATCATTTTTTGTTTAAAATAAATCTTTGACAGGCAAGTAATACAAAAACTTTACGTCCCATCTACATGTACTTATAATTATTTCTTGATGTGAGATAATTGCTTTGTGAACACACGATGTGTGCATTTTCCCCAATTTTCATGGAAGCGAGATTTGAAAATTGTGACACTGACTCATAATAGCAACCCCAGCTCGTATTGATAACGCACAAGAATTAATCAAATTTTTATGTTCATGGTTTTAAAGTCTCAACTTCAGGCATCATTTATTTCAGAATATTTATATATTATATACCATCTGAAAGAGAAATAAATGTATTTTCCAATGATATGTATTTTATTAGTGTAAATGTGATGATTTTGCCAGTTAAAAATAAAATCGGTACATTTTCATCGATACCGCTTTAGCTGCAGTGACGGATGAGCAGTCCGATGGGCTATGGTAATCAAACTCATTTGCGAGTGCCTAAATGTTAATGAATATTCATGAAATTTTATATCCAATCAAAGAATGAATTTTTCTATGCCACGTAAGTTGAACATTTGTAAAAAAAAATGTTTTTGTAGAAGTTGCAGAAGTGAATCTTTGACGGTGATGTGCATAATGGTCATTAGGTATTGCACTTTTGTTCACCCATTTTTAAAAAGATCGTGTTCCAACTTAAATTTTGACATATTAATCAACATTCTACGACATGATTTACTACCTCGCATCGAGCGTCAAACTTTTTTAGTGCACCGGTGCAGTTGAAGATGACCCATGCTTCAGTTGGCGCCATCTTGGATTTAACCTCCGGGTGAAAGGTTAACAAAGTGACTGTCGGAATCCGCTACATTTAAAACGAATTATCCACATCTATCATGTTTCAATTCCAAATATAATCAATTAAAAATGTTTTGGCTTCTAAAAAAATGATAATAAGTCTTTTAATGAGCTTTTTGGACATCCGACATCGATCGGCGTCTATTGCTAATTTGCATATGACCGAAGGAAATAGGTCACTCAATGCACATAAATAAAACGTAATATTTGAGATAATTGTGAGTTTTGATGATGTCTATGAACTAAAAATAAATCCTGAGCAAAAAATCATGGTTGCTTTTGGTAAATTTTAAATTCATATATTGAATTTATGACCGATATTGAAGGCCAAAAACTCTGGATGAACTGTGACTACACTAGACCTAAATTATAAAACTTTCTAACTTTAGTCTTTACAGTAACCAGTAGCACTTGATCATATGTGACATGATACAATCGATAAATTTTTACATCTAAATCATTAATAATTACTGCAGTAGACTCTGTATGTATTTTAATTGAGAAAACGAAATATAGTTTAATACTGAATCTACACTTGAATAATTTTTAGAACCCTAGCTAGATCTACTTTATTTATATCTCCAGAGATTTTTTTCACAAATCATAAATGTTAGATTTGCACTGTTGAAAATTCGAATTTCTAGTAAGCCTGTTTTTAAGACAGTATATCCCTGCCAACTGGCCTACTAACGTCAGCATTATATAAAACTAAGTCACAAAATTTGCTCATGCAGTTCTGATCAACCTCAACTAACTTTTCATGATTCTAAGGAAAAACAAAAACAAAAAAAACAAAAAATTATTCTGTAATTGGACTTGTTTGCATATTAAATGGATAAATTTGTGTATAATCAAAATTATAATATATATTGCTCATTTGAAGAAATCCTCAGATATATTTGGGTATGTACTCAAACAGTATTCTCGCCATAAATGGATTTACTAATTTATTACAGGAATATTAAGTGTTATGCAAAAATTTAAATGTGAATGATGAAAAATAATAATATGTTATCTAACCACTCAAAAAAGAGGCATGACCTGGAATTAAAGGATTTGCATGTATTATATACATTTTGTCATACCAGTATTCAAAAGTAATGAAAATAAATCAAAACATATACATTGTACATGAACTACCTGTATAAGGAAGTTATTTTTGTTATATATATATGTATACATAATTATGTACATTTTTCCATAATCACATTTATATAAAATACACAAGTTAATGTAGCTATAAGGTTAGATAGAAATGAAATTAATCTGTTGCTCTGAAGTTTTAACTTCCATAAACTTCTGACAATAGCACTGTTGTTTATAAATGATTTTTTTTTTTTTTTTGCTTTTCTTGTTCATTTTTTCACCAAGAAAGAATGTTCATAACAGTTTTTTGATACCAGAAATAGATTCAGCATGAAAAAATCATGCTAGGTGCAAAAGTTTAGAAAGATAACTCATAGTAATATGAAATTAAAGAAAAAAAACCTGAAAATATTTTCATCCATGGTTTCGCAACATACAATTTTTTTGCATTTCTTGTTCATTTTTACTTAAAAAATAGTGGTCATAACAGTTTTTTTACTGCAGAAATGGATTCAACATGAAAAAATCATGCTGGGTGCAAAAAGTTTAGAACGATATCTCAAGTAATAAGGAAATTACATGAAAAAAAAACTGAAAATGTGTTTGTTGCCGGTTCCGCAACGCGCCAGCCTCCTTATCTAGTAATCTAGTACAACAAATTCCAGTAAATGGCCGGATTTTCCAAACTTAAAATTGGCATAACTTTTTACACACTTAAGATATCTAGATAATTTAAACTTTTTTGGAAAGGGTTTAATTAGCTCTACAAGATCATTACAATGTTAAACAAGGTAGATCACTTTAAAATTTTAAGCTGGGGTTGCTACTCATAAGCGGGTCCTCATTTTACTACTACACTTTGTTCATACATATGACACTTGATGTTTGAGTTATCTCCCTTTGCAATCTTAATATCATATGAAGTAAACAAGTGTACCATCAGTTAATAGTTTTACTCACACCTATCTATTCTGGTCTGGTGATACGTTGGAGGAATTAAACATGTATAAATGACCATTTGTACTGGATAATTAGTGGCAGTTTGCAGGTTTTGTTGTTGTATAGGGGGGATTATATGGAGGGAAATTTGTTCTTCAAGAAATAGTTTTGTTATGTGAGTTTGGCATTATAACAAGGGGCCAATATTTCAGGGGGGAACTACATTTTTGTGTGATTGTGACCTTTAGCATAATCTTGGCTATGAATGACATATGAATATAGAATGTATGAAATTTGGTTGTATTCTACAGACTTTTCTCACAGGGTATATTAAAATTTGTTAAAGTTGATGGGATTTTCAGCATTTTGAATTAATGTCTCTGTATTAATTTTAATGTTTTTTCTCCCATGGAGGGTGTAGCCCTGTTTAGGTCTCAACTTTGTGATCTGCAGTGCAGACCATGTTAAAATTATCATAGTTTGTAGTCTACTTTATCAAAATAAATCAAGGTAATCTTTTGTCCCCATAAATCACTTGATCTGTCATGCATGTGCAGTGCCATCGTAATCTATTGCATTTATTAATTACAAACATAAATGTCATCCTTTTTGAAAATAAAAAACTTAAAACATTTCTGAAAAAAAAATGTCAGAAAATAATACCAGAATAAATCTTGACTTGTTGCTAAAGACATCTACTGATAGATAAAATGAAATATGACGTTTGTTTCTGATGGTTACATACAACTTGTCAAAATATGATATGTAAAGATCCAAAGGTGCAATGATGTAAAGTTAATGGCAGATTAATTCAGGACTGATTGACATTCTCTCAAGAACTTGAAATAATAGATGTCAGAAAGTGGAAGCTTCCTTTCCTGTAAGATATTTACATATTTGTATAAATGTTTGTAGGAAAAAAGATTCCCAGTATGAATGACATGAACAGGGTTTAATGCAGCATGAATTTAAAAAAACATTATGAGTATGATAATAACTTAACTCAAGTCGCAAAATTGTATCGACTGAGCAAATTTACGCCTCCATGGCTGAGTGGTATACAGCATCGTGACTGAGAGGTATACAACATTGTGCTTTGAACCATGAAGTCTCTCACTTCTGGTCAGTGCAGGTTCAAGCCCCGCTGGAACCCACACTGCTTTTTGTGAGAAAGTATGCCAGTTTGCTTGCAGAAGGCCAATGGTCTCTTCCTAGGTACATTGTAAACCGGTTCTCTCCTCAACTATTAAAAACTGCCAGCCACCATATAACTAAAAAAACTGCCAGCCACCATATAACTAAAAAAACTGCCAGCCACCATATAACTAAAAAAACTGCCAGCCACCATATAACTAAAAAAACTGCCAGCCATCATATAACTAAAAAAACTGCCAGCCATCATATAACTAAAAAAACTGCCAGCCACCATATAACTAAAAAAACTGCCAGCCATCATATAACTAAAAAAACTGCCAGCCACCATATAACTAAAAAAACTGCCAGCCACCATATAACTTAAAAAACTGCCAGCCACCATATAACTAAAACAACTGCCAGCCACCATATAACTAAAACAACTGCCAGCCACCATATAACTAAAAAAACTGCCAACTGCCAGCCACCATATAACTAAAAAAACTGCCAGCCACCATATAACTTAAAAAACTGCCAGCCACCATATAACTAAAAAATTGTTCAGTGTGGTGTAAAAATAAAATTATAATAATAATAATAAAAAAAAGAATATCCTCAGACTTGGTTCAAATATATTTGTGAAAATCATTGGTAAGATGTTAACAGAATTAAAGATAATGCTACGTATATTATGTAAGTCTTTATATTCCTGTTATATGTAAGTAATGGTGGCATTAATTAAGTGTATATCCTTAGCATATGTAGCCCATTTACCTAACTGTACCATATCATTATGCAGAATTTGTTTACAATGGCACATAACACTTATGTTACTTACTTAGATATAATTGTTTCAGTATATGCTAACTATTTAGATTCTGTTTCAGATACATTATAATTTTGTTGAAATGGTCGTTTCATTAGCAGCAGATGATAGTTTGATCAAATTAAATGTCTTCTCAAGGGTTTAGTAACCTGTTTTCATGTTTTTTATGTGCATGGCTTTGGTGCAAATTTAATAGAAAATATTTTGGCACTTTTTCATGATGTTTTAAGATCAAGACATTGTTCAATGTTTGTTTTACTATGATTTGTTTTATTATTATTTTGGCTATTATTATAGAATTATTAAGATCAAGACATTGTTCAGGGCTTGTTTTACTCTGATTTTTTATTTTATCATTTTGGCTATTATTTACAGATTTTCTAAGATCAAGACATTGTTCAGTGTTTGTTTTACTATGATTTTTTATTATTATTTTGGCTATTATTACAGAATTTTTAAGATTAAGACATTGTTCAGGGCTTGTTTTACTATGATTTTTTATTTTTTTCATCATTTTGGCTATTATTACAGATTATTTAAGATTAAGACATTGTTCAGGGCTTGTTTTACTATGATTTTTCAGTTTTTTTTAAAATTATTTTGGCTGTTATTTTTAAACATTTTTTTTACTATGATTTTGTTTGTTTCTTTATTACCTAAAGATGTAGTGAATGGGGAATGGTGGTAGGACTAAAGGTTTTTTAGCGTCCATCAGTCTGTCTGTTATGGTGCAGGTCAAAGCTGTGTAATTGCCTACCATTCACTTTAAATGGTTTCACAGGCAAGGTACCGTAGTTGATATGATTACAGTTGTGTATATATATAACCAGTCGGGAAACTTACATACCTGTACCTATATATAGAACCAATTTGGAAACTTATATATCTGTACCCATATACAGAACCAATCTGGAAACTGACATACCTGTATCGGTATATAGAACCGATCTGGAAACTTGCATATCTGTACCTGTATATAGAACCAATCTGGAAACTGACATACCTGTATCGGTATATAGAACCAGTCTGGTAACTTGCATATCTGTGCCTTCATATAGAACCAGTCTGGTAACTTACATATCTGTATTTGTTTGTATAGAACCAGTCTGTTAACTTATATATCTGTACCCATATATAGAACCAGTCTGGTAACTTATATATCTGTACCCGTATATAGAACGAGTCTGGTAACTTATATATCTGTACCCATATATAGAACCAGTCTGTTAACTTATATATCTGTACCCATATATAGAACGAGTCTGGTAACTTATATATCTGTACCCATATATAGAACCAGTCTGTTAACTTATATATCTGTACCCATATATAGAACCAGTCTGTTAACTATTATATCTGTACCCATATATAGAACGAGTCTGGTAACTTGTATATCTGTACCCATATATAGAACCAGTCTGGTAACTTATATATCTGTACCCATATATAGAACCAGTCTGTTAACTATTATATCTGTACCCATATATAGAGCCAGTCTGTTAACTTATATATCTGTACCCGTATATAGAACCAGTCTGGTAACTTACATATCTGTACCCATATATAGAACCAGTCTGTTAACTTATATATCTGTACCCATATATAGAGCCAGTCTGTTAACTTATATATCTGTACCCATATATAGAACCAGTCTGGTAACTTACATATCTGTACCCATATATAGAACCAGTCTGTTAACTTATATATCTGTACCCATATATAGAGCCAGTCTGTTAACTATTATATCTGTACCCGTATATAGAACCAGTCTGGTAACTTACATATCTGTACTTGTATATAGAACCAGTCTGTTAACTTATATATCTGTACCCATATATAGAGCCAGTCTGTTAACTATTATATCTGTACCCGTATATAGAACCAGTCTGGTAACTTACATATCTGTACCCGTATATAGAACCAGTCTGGTAACTTACATATCTGTACTTGTATATAGAACCAGTCTGTTAACTTCTATATCTGTACCCATATATAGAACCAGTCTGTTAACTTATATATCTGTACCCATATATAGAACCAGTCTGTTAACTTATATATCTGTACCCATATATAGAGCCAGTCTGTTAACTATTATATCTGTACCCGTATATAGAACCAGTCTGGTAACTTACATATCTGTACTTGTGTATAGAGTTAGTCAGAGGTGATTTAACTTGTGGCATGACTACTCAAAGCCCTTGTTACATGCCGGTGCTACCCTTGTAGTCCGGAAAGTCTTCTTGCATTTATTTTGCAACCATGATGGAATTTTTTACACATGCTCGCCCCTGCAGAGTAGGCTTGAGTGGTGGATCTGGTGGTGGCGTTGGCTGGTTTTGGGTCCTCATCTCCCTTTGTTGGTCTGCCCTCGGCTACAGATGAGAGGGGCCTTCTGGTAGCTCACCGACCAGCTCTACTAGGTTTTAGTTGCTCTGGTCAGATGTATGTGGAGACCCTAAGTCCAAAGTGGGGAGTAAGGCTTAGCTGCAAAGTTGCAACGGTTTATAATTTGAATTTAGAAGATTCAAGGCCACACATTTTAGATGGACTGTCGAAATGAGTTATTTATTTATGAATGCATTTACCCAACATTAAAGCAATATAAGTTGTCACAATGATTATTTTTGTCCTCTGATGTATAGTCGAAAATATGATAAAATGTGTGTTCAAATACATTATCAAAAGTGTGAAAAGTATGCATACCTCATGTTTTACAATTGTGCCGCCATGTCCAGTAGAGTTAGGCAGTTGCTGATCATATGTGTCAAGAATGATAAAGCTGAGAATGGGATTGGACGAGTTGAAAATGGGTCAAGATCACCCAATATACCCGCACGTGGACTATTTCAGAAACGAATGTTTTGAAACGACAAAAAAGACCAACTTTGCCTGATTTAAGTATAAAATGATTATGTACAAAAAAAAAAACCAAAAATAAACCGCAAAGGGTAATAAGAATAAAATGTATATTAACAGCAAATAGCACATGTTTATTGGACACTTGGTAGTCTTCAGTAAAAATTTACCGAAAGTTAATTTACAATGCTCAAAGTAATGGCGGACAAACAATAACTGATATTATGGGTTATATTTGGCAAGATTGTTGCAATTTTACACATGCATTTGTTATTCTAACCACCAGATGGTCTCTTTGGAATATATATGAGATAAAATATTACATAACATGGGCATGTAAAATTTTTCACCTACGACAGCTCATATCACTTTAAGATCAATTAAATGCTAAAAAACATATGTTTATTTAGGTGTTTATGTATTGTTTGTGTTATTTTTAAGAATAGATATTTCAGAGCTTAAAGCTCGGTTAAGGGTGTGGTGCAAATCCACTTGATGCAGGGCTAAAATAAGTGCATGTAGTGTGTGGTGCAGGCTATGTGCGGTACTGGTGTTGAATTGGACATGGGGCAAAACTTTATTTGCACATGACCAAGGGTGTTTGGGTGCTGGTGTTGTATTGTACTGACCATGGGATAAAACTTAATTTACATCAGACCAAGGGTATGTGGGAAGGGAACTGGTGTTAAATGAAAAAGTCAATGTCTTTCCTCCTCTTGATTTTTTTTTAATTAAAAGATAAAATGCCATGACCATATATGAAAAATGTCCTCTTCTAGCTTTTGTATCATAAAAAGGTAGGTAGGTATCCTGATTGTCAAGATACAACCAGAAGGGTGGTGCTTAAACCAAAAAGTCCATGATGGGAACTACTTTATGTATGATATCTAACTATCTTACTCTAGTGCCTAACTATTGCCCCAAGTAAACCTATGTTGATAAAAGCCCATTACCATATATCTATATAAATAAAATGCTAATTCCTATTCTAACCTATCTATCAAATGGATAGAATGATATCCCGGGTCCAAACATTACCATAAGGGGGAATTTAGTATAGTATAGTTTATTTCATCAAAGGCTATACAGCCTTTAGATTACATGATAAATGATAGTGATGCTTAATTGAAAGTTAGATAAACTACAATGTATAAACAAATGAACAACAGACAATTAAATTAGATAAAATGATAAGTTTCGTATTAATATATTTTAACCCTTTCAATACAATTGTGTCCTGTAATGCCCGCTAAATTTATTGTTCACTACTCACGATAACGTCCACGACTGCCTACTAGAAGTACAACCGCTGATTACAAGAATGTTGTAAACCACCTTGTGTTTCTCCTTCAGTAGCTTCACTTTCAATTTTTTTTTTCCCCACTTTCACTTTATGACTGGAAATCATGATTATAACGAGAGTTAGATGAGACTTTAGTCCAACCCTCTACAATGCGACCAAATCACTCGCAAATGCGACCATTTTTTAGATTTTGGCAAGTGTTTATCCTCATTCAGTCGCCACATTGTGACCAGTTTTTTCTCCGAACTGGAAATCAAAAGTTTGTCAGTTTTCACTGGGAAATTACATTACCGAAATCATGGTCTGTTATGCGCTTTACAACAACCAATTTGGTTATTCAGTTTCGATAAACTAGAGCATCTAACTCACGTGGATTACCGTATAAAAACACGTTGTATTGCTGTCATGTTTTTGACTTGAAATTTTCTTAACAGCACACAATGACATTTTCTTTTCTCGGTCGATTTCAACAGAAGCATCATTAGACACTAATAAGTTTAAACGATCCTGTTTAGGCCATAATAAAAAAATTGCTAGATTCTCATCCATTTTTTCAAAAAATTTGGGGCGGGGGGGCGAATTTTATTTTTTATTTTTTATTTTTTCTGAAATGGAATTGGACACTGAAAATGACTAAATTGACCCGGCAAACAGTGAAAAAAAAAGACATTGTTAAGCTTTCATAGTTTTAGTTGACTTCATGTCAAAATATACAATGTAATAACACAAAATAAACAAATTTAAACAAAATCTCATGTTTATATATCTACATCATGTACATGTATGATTAGAATCACTAGATAACAAAATTGTAACCAATGTCATGTCAAAAACAAGAAATCCTACTTGTGTTTTTTTCTTGCTTGAAGGCCATCAATACCCCTTCATATGAGCAAGAGGTGCTGGTATATGGCATCCCATTCTTTCTAATGTATGATGATTTTCATCAATGTAGGCTAACATATAGACAGACAGCCAATGTATGAAAAACAACTTACCAAGAGTGTTAACATTGGCACTAAGAAATCCCACATTTTACCCTTGTAGCCAATCAATAATGTCACTACGTAGGGCAGCACGATTTACCCCCAAAACATTCCAAAAGACCCCAAAAAACATCCAAAATGACCCAAAAAACACAAAAAGACATTTAAAACATAACAATTTTAGCAATCTTATTATTAACTAATCATTTACTTGTGTATTGTGGTTATATATTTCAGGTATCAGTCATCCTTGTAATTAAAGATTAAACTTGGACGATGTTGATTCTCATTTATGACTGATACCTGTTTCTGTATGTGGGTAGCTGGTACGGTTCTCGACCCCTTTGTCCATGTCCCAATCCGACCAACAATTTTGTTGTGGATGATGCCGAGTCATTCCATTACAACATCTTTAGGTATGCCACAGTTCGTGTATCCCCTTCATTTATTACTCTCGTGTGCATTGAAGCGTGGAGAAATAGATAATCACCGATACCTCTCACCTTTGAAAATTGCCGCCATAAAATGATCCATATAACACCTATAGTTGCGTAAACTTCAATTTGATGCATTGGACTAGTGTGCTCTCCTCTTTAACAGCCAGTCTTTTGATGGCATTCAGAAGATCTACTTCTATCATGTGGACAACATCAGTGCAGTTGGTTCACTGGATATTGACAAGTTTCAGAGGGCACTACTTCTGTACAGAAATTCTATTGACCCAGAGACAAAAACATCCCCAGCATTGATCCTGTTTGGACGACCTATTCGTGATGCAATTCCCATACTGATGGGTAGATGCTCTCCTCATGAAACATGGACTGAGTTGATGTCTTATCGAGAGATGGCACTTGCCAAACGACATTCGAGGGAACATGAACGGTGGAATGAACACACTCATCGCCTGCCACCATTACAGGTTGGGGATCATGTATACATACAAAACTTAGTAGGCAACCACCCCAGGAGATGGGAGCGCACTGGAATTGTTGTTGAAGTACGGCAGTACCACCAGTATGTTATACGCGTAGATGGCACAGGCAGAGTAACTATCCGTAACCGCCAGCACCTTCGAAAATTCACTCCATTTCAAAGGGATCAAACACTGAGCCATTTGATGGTACCCACTAGTGTACAAACTCAGAAGGTCATCTCAAATAACCCAGCTTCTTCCAAGACGACACTATCACAGGCACCCAAGATTCCTGTCTTGTCTTTGACACCAAGAAGTGAAAGTCTGCCAGCTGCATCAAGCGATTCACCTACCGCAGCCCCCACTCTGAAACCAGTGACCGATATGATTCAACATCCTTTACAAGCGGATTTGGACCAGTCGCGCCATCACAGCCCTGAACCAGATGCGCCTGTTATGACTTGCTTACCACGTGCCCTTGCCCGCCTTCTGCCCCACAATAAACCTGGGGAAAAGGAACTATTGTCACCTCGCAGACGCAGCCACCATGACAAAAACTGAATCAGTGTCTAATATATAAACTAAAGTAATACTTAATTAGTAATTTCAGAGACTCTATTGATACGCTACGTGCACAGGCATTCAGTTTTTCTATGTCAGATAGACTATCAAATCCTGCCTGCAATGTGGACTTATTTTTCTGAAAAACTTTTATTCATTTGTTTTAAGTTTTTTTCGTTCCCTTAAAAACTTGTCCCCGGGGGAGGAGATAACTAATCATTTACTTGTGTATTGTGGTTATACATTTCAGGTATCAGTCATCCTTGTAATTAAAGATTAAACTTGGACGATGTTGATTCTCATTTAATTATAGTAGAGGGCAAAGCCCTCATATATGTAGAGAAGCTCACATTTTTTATTCCTATTACATCCGGGGACCCGTGCTACTAATGGTAAAAATTTTTGCTCACATCGGGAATTTGCGCGCGACATAAACAAAATGTCGGAAATTCAAAGCCATTACTTAAAAGTGCATTGCAAACGAAATAGTAAACCACCACACTAAGAAACGTTTTGTAGACCTAGACTAGGCCATAACGACTAGGGTTGTACATCGAACCCGATCACGAAGCGCCTCCATTATTCTGGTAATGTGAACTGCACGAAATGATGGATACGCTGGGATACAGAGAAATTTATAGCATAAAAACATGTTTGTGCATTTAATTCATAACTAATAAATGCCACATAGACTGTGTTTAAGTTTTAGCACCAAGGAAACAGCCACTCAATATTTTATTTCAAACAATGAGTGAATGAACAGGACAATTACGTGATAGAACACCGAATTTTAATCTGTTTGGTGATTCCGCTGTGTTGCCCCCAGCAGGGGGCAATACAACGGAATCCCCAAAGGGATTAACTGAACATGTAAAACTGTTGATGAATGCCTTCACCCTCCATAGGTTTACCTATGTATTATTTATATGATGAATATCTTTTATGACTGTAGGTGTTTTTGACTTTGATAATGCTGTTTTATCCAAGTTCCATGAGAAGTGATAAATGTTGACTTTTTTTTAATTTCCAGCTGTCTATGATATATTTATACAGAAGAAAAATGCATTTAAAATGATTATTGATGCAAACTTATTTCTATTCAATTGTTTTGGGGTGTTTTTTTTGTGGATGTTTTGGGGTCTTTTTGGGTAGTTTTTGTTTTTTGGGTAAATCGTGCCATCGCATTCTGTAGCTTTATTTTGTCATTAACTGTGTTTCTATGCTTCTCGGGTAAATAGTTTGCCTTTGATGCTGCGGACATAAGAAAACTGAATGCATCATGCACAGAATCATTGTTACTTTTTTCAGAACCATCCGAGTTCTGGGAAAACTTATTTTTCTGAATATTTTTCAGAACCTTCAGAGTTCTGGGAAAACTGAATATAGTTGCCAAGAAAAAGCACAATATCGCAAACTTTGCATTCCAGGTCACATGAAACGAAAGTTCCGTCTATAGATTTTCAAACAGTAACTGTCGCTTATCTAGCCGAAAAACTGGGCCGAACTATCGGGGCAGAAATCCTCCCATATATTTTCTTCGTAGCAAGATGTTGTGCCATTTTCACAGCAGTTTAGCGTTCATTTCAACCACCTATTTCTTATCACTGAGGTCCGATATTTGTTGATATGCTCACTTGATCTTTAAGATTTATAAATCCATCGTCATTAAGTTATGACATGACATAATTCCATATCTCCGAGATGTTTATTCTAGCTACACGTCGTTTTTTGTATTCACGTCGTCTGTCTTCATTTTGAACAGAAGAAAATCTAAGACGTTCGTTGATTGGTTGATCATAAATGCACATTCATTGTTGCGTTATTATCAACCAATCAGTTAACGTCTTAGATTTTCTTCTGAAATAACGGCAAAGACCATGTTGTCTGTTTTTTAATATAAAAATAACCACCGGAAGTCATCTGAAAGAAGAACATTACGGAACGGAATCGGACAAGACACGTGATATTTCCGGTCGACTATATTCGTTTAAAAACGTAAATTCAAAAATAAAAAAAATCGGGGCGGGCGGGGATGAGAATCTAGGATTTTTTTATTATGGCCTTAAAGGAATACTGGAACCGAGTTATGGCTAGTGTCCCACTAAGCCGAACTTTGGGGCAGAAAGTTCGGCCTAGTGTTCGACGAGTAGGGTAGGCAGACCACAGCCTAATTCCTTTGGTGATTCTATCGTGGCCATTTTATCATGCGGCAACACAATAAAATGGCCGCGACAGAATCCCCAGGGTTTTCCCTGACGCAATAATTCTGTGTATTTACGCATAAAAATCCTAAATGACGCCTAAAATAAAATCTATTGCGTCCTAGTAGACGCGTTAAATACTTGATGTCTTTCAAGATCGTTTGGGTAAATAAACCAAGCATGCAACCTATTTCTACCAGTTTGCTTCTTTTTGATGTCCATTTTTAATTCTTATGTTCTAGCGCAATTCCACAAGAAAACCAAGAAACTGAATTCATCATTTTATTTACAATAAAACAGGAAAATCTTTACCTCTAATATAGATCTAGTATCAACAAGACAACATCGATCATCACTTTATGGGTACTTCCGGAATTTAAAATTAAAGAAGGGATACCAAACCCGACTTTCATTTGAATTATGGAAATAAAAAAAATAATAATGAAAGTACTAATGATGGTTATATAAAATGATTTATTTACACAAATGTTTATGTAAATCTTATATATGATCAAGTACTTTAATACTTGAAATGGATAAAGTAGATATAATTTTCAAATAAATAAATTTGGGGCATCAATTAGTAGGCTACATGTATTTAGTAACTTTGCATCTATATTTCTAAAAACATGTAATTGTATTACAGTTTATAGATTTTTGATATAAAATTTCCATATGATTTCAAATATAGTTTAAACAACTGTATTTTATTTAATTTCATGTTTATAGGTTTATAGGGATGTCTGTAATTATCAACAAAAGTGCACATTTGACTTACAGTTTAATTCTGATAGAACTGAAGTGGACTGCAAATGGACTCCTAAATTACAAAATGGACTCCTAATTTTGTAGTTGTGGGAGTCCATGGACTCCTCATTTGAAAATCCCAGGGAAAACCCTGAATCCCCAAAGGTATTAACCACAGTCGAAACTGGAAATTTTATTTGTAAATTAAAATCGAGAGTCAAACACCCGATTGTCGGACAAACACCTATAAATTAAAACTTTATAGGTGTTTGTCTGACGATCAAGTCATGGATGTTGGACTCTAGATTTTAACTTACAGACAAAATTTACAATTCTTGTGGGCAGTCTCTGTTTTGTAAATTCTGTCGAAAAGAAACTGGCGCTAAAAATTTAAACACAAAGTTTAAGGTTGCCTCAATATTAGAGCAACAAATATGAAAAATATAGGCATATAAACACTCCTGGATTGATTAAAAAAAAATGCACAAAAAGGTCAATAAAATGTTGTATAAACTTAGAAAATTGATATTTTATTTCATTTTTTCTATATTTTCATCCAGTGGATTTTTTAAAGAACACATGAACACACACACACACACACACACACACACACACACACATATATATATTATATATATATATATATATATATATATATATATATATATATATATATATATATATATATATATATATATATATATATATAATTATATATATATATATATATAGGCGAGTAAAAGTTCCTGTCTGGCTAGTAAAATTTCTGGTTCACTGGCCAAATGAAGAGTGAATTTTTTCAGTGTTGTAGAGCCCTGCTTTAGTCTGTATTATCACATGTACATGTAATGGATGCCAGCGAAAATAAAAAAATATAAAAATCTCGGTAACAAAAGTATAAATCAATAGAATGTCCAGAACATAGATACAAATCTAGTAAAAATGGACAAACATGGACCTCTGGAAACCAAGAGGTGGGATCAGGTGCCATGGAATAAGCAAGTTATGACGAATATAAAAGTGCTATTATTTTGAAGTCACTGACTGAAAGTTATTGAAAAATGGCTGCCGCTTATGCATCCGAGATTTCACCAATATGTTTTAGATATTTTCAACTCTGATTCCGACTGTAAAAATGACTTTTTAGTATCTGATTTGAATGATGATTTTGCACGTGAACAACATGTAAACCCTATTTCTACGGAAACAGAATCCGAGATAGATATCAATTCCGGATAAGATGTTAGCGGTGATGATGATTTTATGGACAAATTCAATGCAGAAACCTCCTTCGCGGAACATGTGTTGACAAATAATTTAAATCAAAGCGTTAAATTTAACACATTTACAGCTGAAAATGTTGGTCCAACTTACAATTTTTTGGATATTTTATCAAGTCACAAGTGAGTTAGCATATTTTCATCTCCTTTTTCATGATTAGTATACATGCAATTTTTTATATGAAATGCAAAGGAAAATTGTGTATAGATCTACAATAAAATCTGTATATGTATTTAGAATGTATTGATTTATTTAAATTTTTCATTGAAAAGTTCTATTTGTACATTATAAAAATAAGATCATATTCTTAAAATTTCTCTCACAAATTTATTTATTCCACACCAATAAATTAAAAATCAAACTGCACAATATCACAATGAAAATATGCTACAGTGAGCAGACTGCAGAAAATGTAAATTGCTACAATGTATAATGTCAAAATGTGACTGTGATGTTGCAGTATTGAAAGGGTTAATGAAATATTTAGCTTTTGAAAAAGGTTATTAAAACATGTTAAAGACATTTATATCCATAATTTGTTTAACAAAATATAATTGTTGACAATACGTTGTATACAATGTTTGTATATTTCGAATGATTTTGTTATTATCCCAGTGTTTTAATTATCATTATGTGTTGGTCTTGGGCGTCTGTCTGTCTATCTTCGGATCTGTCTCCTTATGGAAGAGCTAAAAATACATAATTTTGGCATCCGGATACTTACTACATGGTCATATCATATGGATCCCCCCATTTACATGACCTGCTTTGTATAGAGGGGATACATATTGCATGGTTGTTTAGAATGCTTTTTGTGATATATCTATATAGATGGGGATACAGATTATATGGTCATATATGTATCCCTTAGTATCTCAATTACATACTGTTCTGGGCTCTGTAAAAATCTACAATCTACTGCAATGTCCATATTGCTGCATCAGGAGAGTTTGTAACACTGACCTAACTTTAATCCCCCTTTCTATACCTACCTGTAAACTAAACACAGGTGTTAAATCCCAAGACAACAGTGTCACAGGTAGGACTTCATTTTCCTTCTGATATACCAGTTTTCTTACCCAGGTAATGGTAAGAATAGCAGACTTCTATAGCAGTGTCAGTTAATACCATCTAATATTAATGAGGTTTTGACATTACCGGTATCTTGTTTCACAAAGTCTCCTTTGTAATTCCTCATGTCTGTTATGACATTTGCACAATAAATGGACCAAAATGGGGAATTTACTTATTAATAAATCTTGTTATCTTCTTGAAATATACTTAAAATATGAAAAAATATATATATTTTGTAAATTAATTTCCCCAAATTTCATAAAAAAATTTGCAACATTACAAATATGACCAACCATTCCCCAGCCACCCATAAAATTTAAAAAAAAACTTAAAATTTTATTTCAATTCATATTTTTTACTCTAGGAAGAGAAAAACTACCAACTTTACATATTTTAAAATGATACTGAACATCTTTGTCTGTTCAATACAGATTTCATGGGGGATACTTACCATATGGGGAGGGGATACTTATTATGTTGCCATTTTTGGTATCCGGATACTTATTATATGGCCAATTTTGGTATGTGGATACTTATTATAAGGCCAATTTTGGTATCCGGATACCAATTTTGTGGCGGGACAAAATTATATGGGACACCGGGTTATATAAAAAACTTGAAAAAATTATAGTGATTGTTCCCTTGCCAAGAGCTTGAGCATGTGAAGTGAAAGTGATGGGTCTTTTAAATGAGACTTCAAACCCAGGTCCTGTATGACCCCAGCACATCAAGGAATCATCATGGCATTGGCATCAGTCTGTAGTCCGACCACAAAATAACACGGGACTGATCGTTATGTCGAGGTTAGGACAAATACAAATCATGTAACCTCCTTTTCGTTCTTGATGAATTTCATTTTTAATGCGTAATCTACAGGTTCTTGAAGACTTTCATTTATATGTCTCCATTATTGGTAACCTGCAGGTTACAGTCATTCCTTTTAGCATTCCTTTTTGAATTACATCAGTTTCTGTTATTTTGTGGCCTGTATAGTGCCTGGTTATAAAATATTGTCAAAATTTGTGGCACTTTTGACCAATGCTGATGACATCTCCCTGTAGATGGAATGTTCTTAATGGTATGTAAAACAAAATAAAGCAAATAGGTATAATTAAATTTGAACAACTTTAAATTTGGACCTTTGTAGCTCAGTCAGAATTTAGATATGTATATATTGCAAAGTGGTAGATCTGTTGTTTCTAATTAATTTGAAAATGAAACTTCATCTATATTTCAGGGGTTGATTTTATATCATTTGTACCTTGTATTGCAAAATGGCCAATTTGTAATTCTGTAAATCAATATCATATTGTTTAACACTGGTCTAGAGACCTACCCTGTCACAGTGACAAATTGTAAACGGTTTTTGAAGACTTTTATAGTAAAACTCTCTTTTTAAATGCAGTTTTCTTGATCACTAAATCATGAAAATGTGTATATCTTCAAATTAACTGAAACTTTGTACTTTGTGTATAAGTAAGCTCTAAAAGACTTTGATTCCCAACATGTAATAGTCAAATTTTCAAAATTTAATATTTTGAACTTCATTACATAGAGATTAATTTGTGACCATTTTGATATCATACTCCTTCTCAGCCTGAGGTTCCCAATATCACCCGGAGGGCATTGAGGTACATTAATTGAGGTAATGAATGGGGCATAACAGTGTCATATATACAACTGAAGTCCTATCTCAAACAGACATGATAAATCAATATTAATACAGTTAAAAAGAATCTTGAAATACTAAACTAAATTTTGAATTTGAATATAACATTTGTATTCTTATATGGTTGAAATATACATTTTTGAATAAATAACTAATTCCTGTTTGTCCAAAGTTGACAGTCATTTTGTCACAGGTGAAATTTGTCCTGATGTATAGCAGTAGAAACATCTAAGAATGCATTTGAATTATAAATAATTTAGTCTAGATTTTATTATAGTCTGGCTTATATAAATATCTCTGCAAAAAATCTGATTATATACCATTTACCATATAAGTTTAGAATGTCATCACATGACCTATTTATTGAAAAGGGTAGGGTAGACGATTACCGATACCAAGGGCGGAACAATTATGTGAAAAATGTGGTATGAATGAAGTTGAGGATGAATACCATTTTGCTTTAATATGTCGTTATCATAGAGATATTAGAATACAATATATTGATAGTTACTTTTGGCGCAGGCCATCAGTGTTCAAATTACTATAACTCGTCAACGAAAAATAAGAAAAATTTTGTAAATTTGCAAATTTTCTACAATTATTCTTTAAAGGAAGAAAAATATGATGGTGTTACTCTTCTTTTCTTTTCCTTTTCTGTTCAGGTCATTGTAAATTAACTAAGATTACTCACGTAATTCGCCTCTAGCGAGTTCCCTGTCACCATTT
Source organism: Atrina japonica (assembly GCA_030159075.1). Lineage (NCBI taxonomy): Eukaryota > Metazoa > Mollusca > Bivalvia > Pterioida > Pinnidae > Atrina > Atrina japonica. Next base: position 815,396 of record BROG01000017.1, on the reverse strand, counting down.
AAATTGGCGCCATGTGCCACACTGATACTACTGTTCGCTCTCCACTTCCGGAGGCTAACTTTGTCTAGTTCTATGGGTTCAGCTAATTCCCTAATATAACACTAGTTAACAAACTCCCCTTCTTCTTTAAAGATGAAATGTTTCTGGTTGAACATGAAAGTTTTTTGTAACGTATATACAGGATAATAAACATATATACAGGTAAGTAGTAACTGCTGGCATCGATTACTGTTCCAAGCACCTTTGCCACCAGGTGCCTTCTTCTAGTGCTTTGAGGAGGTGCAGACTAGAAGCTCCTTTTTTTGTCAAGCAATCCGCTAGCTGATCTTTAGTGTCAATCCATTTCACTGCTTCTATTTGGTGTTGTTTAATCAGTTCTCTTATGCTACTAATTTCCAGTCTGAGTCTTTTCTCTGAAACTTGTTTTGTAGATTTGATAGCATCCATAAGTGAATGGCAGTCAGTCAAGCAGATGATAGGTAGATTCTTAGGCTCAGCATTTCCAGTCATCAATTCAGTATAAAGGGAAGCCAAATATACTCCATTATCAATCGCTTCTGCCATTGCCAATGTTTCCCCAGACAGAGTGCTTCTTACCACTCTTCTAATTCTCTTTGACTGCCACGTTAGTGGCGAGATATGTCCAGTTTCACTTCCAAGTAGTACAATGAAGTGCCCTCCTTGGGTGCTTCCATCATGTAAATTACCAAGAGAAGCGTCACTGAAGATGACTAATTTTATATGGTTGTCCTTCCCCAGATTTTGAAATTTCAACCTTACTGTTCCTGCCTTCAAATTCTTTATGATTTTGTTTGCATCATTTAATGTCTGTACATTGACTCCTTTCAAGGCTGAGGCAAGGTTAGAAGCATCAAATATCACATCTGGTCTACTCTGTCTGGCAATCCATAGGATCTGCCCAATTTTTGACTGCAGGCTTTCTTTTTCAAGTTGTGTCACTTGTGCTTCCTTTTCTGCTAAGTGATTTTTTTCAATTACTAGGTTTGTTTGGTATCGTATTTGTGCTAGCTGAATTATTCCTTCATGTTTAGACAGTTCTATTCCAATATATGGAAATGATCCATTTTCTTCACCATCTTCTTTCCCAATAGAAAAAATAGATCTAATTTTGTTAATGACATTTTTTTCAAATTCGTCAGATCCTCCCCATAAGAAGTCATCAACATGACAAGCTAGATCTCCCTCTACTTTGTTGTCTTTGTTTTTCCAAAAGAAAACAGCAGGATCTAGTTTTGAGACTGTTACACTACACCGTTCAAGGACTTCTTTTACTCTGTTGTACCAACTAAGGGAAGCGTCTGACAGTCCATATACACATTTCCTGAGTTGCCATATTATTCGACCTTCACATTTAGCCTCTGGGGGCGGTTTGACAAAGATTTCTCTCTCAATTTCTGAGCCTTGAAGGAATGCTGTTTTTATATCCATAGTGTGCGTGTTCCAGCGTTTTTGTGCTATTACAGCTAATACCATTCTAAGAGAGTCTGATCCACATGTTGGAGAGTCCTTCTGTATATCATCTTTATTTATTTCTTCAAATCCTCGTGCAACCAACCTTGCTTTATGAATTGTTCCATCTGGTGTGTCCTTGAGACTACATATGATAGACTATATATGATAGCAGAGCGTGGTTGTACTTTTCGTTGTTCTGACCGACGTAGTTGGTTTCCGTGTTGATGGTGATGGTGTTGTTGACTTCTTTGTTGTAGGTGAGGGTGTGGGTGCTGATGTTGTTGCTTTTGTAGTATCAGTGTTATTTGTTGGGGCATTTGTACTTGACGGATCGCAACAAGACAGGGAACTCGCTAGAGGCGAATTACGTGAGTAATCTTAGTTAATTTACATGGTAGCAGAGCGTGGTTGTACTTTTCGTTGTTCTGACCGACGTAGTTGGTTTCCGTGTTGATGGTGATGGTGTTGTTGGCTTCTTTGTTGTAGGTGAGGGTGTGGGTGCTGATGTTGTTGCTTTTGTAGTATCAGTGTTATTTGTTGGGGCGTTTGTACTTGACGGATCGCAACACACATCCATCACAAGTTTCATATTCTTTGTTTCGCAGACACCGCCAACTCTGTTGTTCATCCCTTTCAATGTGCCCGTTGAGGTAGACACAATGTAATATTTCCCAACTTTAAAATCTGTTGCCAAAGGAATACCAATCAAGTTGGAAACTAGAATTGTGATATAATGCACTAAAGTACAGTTCATTACGATCTTAACTTTTGCCGGGTTGTTTATCCGACATGTGTCGTATTCTTCCTTTATAATAAGCAACAAATAAATATATAACATAATGTTCTGTTTCATTTTCTGGTGTTGAAGCAGGATATTTCGGACAATGCACATCTATGGAGTCACCGAAGTTTACATTCATCTGACCGGAATTGTTGAATGTAATTCGCCTTTAGCGAGTTCCCTGTCACCATTTAAATTGGCGCCATGTTCCACACTGATACTACTGTTCGCTCTCCACTTCCGGAGGCTAACTTTGTCTAGTTCTATGGGTTCAACTAATTCCCTAATATAACACTAGTTAACAGTCATGGTTAAAATCATTTGTATATGTTACATGTATGTTATTTATTTGCTTATATTCTTGTATGTATTCTATATGTGATTTATTTCATTCAGATGAGCCAAATGACTTAAGGTTAATAAACTATATACTATACCATTATTGAACTGCGGTGTGTATGACCCCCAGAGTTGAAGATTCAAGTGCATAATGTGCTTACTCCTGGATGTTGTTATTTTTAGTCCACAATTTGACCTTTGATGTAACTTTAAAATAAAGCAAGACAAAAAAAGGTGTTAAAAAAAAGCAATTCCAGACAAAGGCCTTATTTGTATATCTGACGGACAATAAATGGCCATAAATTGTTTTAAAATCAAACTAAATTTAAATCTATACTCTGGAGTATTGGTTAATACTGGACAATTAGATTCAGTATTACAGGTTGCAGGTGACCATGCTAGGGGGGACTTGTGGTTGACACATATATCTTGATCACTCTTGTGATTTCTGTTCATGTTTTTCACACAATGTATAGGTTTTTCTGTAAGGCCTGATAAGATTTTGTCTCCCCTAGTTATAGAGTAGTGAATTGCAAGATGTAGATAATGAATGGTCCCAAACCAGAATGCTGGAAAACATTTTAGGACAGACTGACTTTGCTGGAAATATAAGTTTGTGAAATCAATGCACCGAAAGGGTGTGGTGGGGGGGTAGATGAAGAAATAATTGAACAGGGATAGACACAATGTAAAAATATTGCTAATTTAATATAATACTTTTGATTAGAGTCCAGGCTTGGACCTTAATATTTTTAACGACTTGCCCAACTGGGCAAGTGCTACTGAAATTTTGGTTGCCGCAATGAAAATCTGGTTGCCCGCAGAGAAGAAAAATTGATTCAGTTACATATTTTGTTAATTTATTGTAATTTTAATAGATATATACATTGTATATTGTCTCTGAATCGTGCATTTGCAAGTTTAAAATTAATTGTAAATGCATCATTATTATTTTGGTTCTTTTATTACACACCAAACTTTTACCTCCATAAACTGCAAGCAACAACAGTCAACACACAATGTGTTCTGCGACAATTTCGGCCATGAGGTAAGGACTAACATGTTTAATTGTCAATAAAGTACTTATTTTAGTTTCAAATAGGTTTTTAGAAATGAAATTTGAACTGCAAATAGAAGGAAATGGATCACTTTCGAAACTCATGCTTTTTGAAATGATGAATGGTTGTACTTCTAGTGATATTTTTACTTGTCCGGCTGGGCAACTGACCATCGAAATCTTGTTGCCTAGTTCCAAATTTTACTTGCTCTGGGCAAGTGGGCAACTGTTAACTTGAGCCCTGGAGATGTGAGATTTTACCTTTGACCCTGTGACCTATGACCAAAAGAGGTTCAAAATATCACCAGGTTGTGAAATGGTGAAGTCCATCTGTACGTCTGCGTCAACCATTTGGTTAAGCTCTTTTGTTTAGCTCCATTTTGGGAAAACCATTGATGATATCTCTTTGAAACTTCACATGTTGATAGACCTTGATATGAACAATCCATCACATGTTTTTGAATTAGAGATGGTGTCAAAGTACTAATGGGGATGGGGATTGGGTTTACTTTAAAAACTTTTTAGAAATTTTTTACATTTCATTATAATTTGAAAAAAGTAGAGCTTTTAAAATATAATTTAGCAATATATTCACTTGTTCCTTATGTGAATGGATATTCATTAATGTACATTTGGGTATTTGTCTCATCCCCTTAGGTTTACATTTTTATGTATTATTTGAAAACTGTTCATTTATCCCCAACCCCCTAAATCATATATAATCTTGATCATAATTGGAAGATACATTCAATGGTGTATATGTGGCTCCTTGGAATTCTGCTAACACCTCCTGAAATATGTATTTTTACCTTTAACACAGAAACTATGTAATCCCTACCCCTGAATCATTTATATCCTTGATCTCCATAGAGAGGCACTTTCTGTGGTATATGGGGGTCCTTGGATACAATGTCCCACCCACACAATTTTTTGTTTCGTATGGAAAGATATATTCTGTTGTGTTTATGAATGTTGTGCCCCACTGCATTTTCAACTTCTGTAAAGGCTCAACAGTTCAGACATACCGCCTTTAGCAGTTCCTTACGTGCTAATGTTTATATTTTGATACATATATATGCTATTCTTCACCTATGTAACTGATGACACTTTTTGCTGATATTAATTATTGTGTAGAGAGGGAGGTGACAGATTTTACACGCAGGTAATAAATGGATAATACATTGTTTCATGTAGATCCATGTATAATAAATTATGTGAATATGTCAGAGACTGAATAAAATTCTCCTGGGGTATCTTGTCAAATGTATTGTTGTGTTTAAATTCACAATTTTTTGTGAGGCAAAATTGTTTGATATATGTATATCAAGGACAAAGACTTGAACCATATATAGACAAATGGAAAACCATTAACACACCAAAATGGAGGTTTATCACCAGAGGTTTCAGTTATGATAGAAAAACAACAGGTTTTTGTATCTTTGATCTTTTGGTAAATTATTGATGTTATTGTCTATAGTGTTGGGGTAAAAGTTTCTATGCTGGTGTACAGTAGATCCTACCCTAGCTGTCCAGATTGGAACTCCACAGTGTATATTAATACTCTTTAGTGTCAATGCTATTAGAAAACTAAACTCTATAAATATTTTAATAAAAATCCGGATCTGTACATTTTGACTGGATTGATGGCTAACTTTGATTTTTTTTATTGTAGTTTGACTTTAGTGAATATGATATTGTATTCACTCTTTGGTTCAAATCCAGCTAGGGTCATTTCTAATTAAGTGGGAAAGTTTGCCAGTTTTCTTTTGGAAGGTCGGTGGTCTTTACCCGGGTAACCGGGGTTTCTCCTCCACCAATAAAAACTGGACGCCATCATATGACTGAAAGATTGTTGAATATGGCGTAAAAAAATTTAAAAAAAAAATCAGATATTGCATTCACAGTGAACATCCAGTCATCCAGAATGTGACAACCAGTCAACCAGATCGGGTACATTTTGACTGGATTGATGGGTAATGTTGAATTTGGACTGTAGTTTGACTTCAGTGTATATGATATTGTATTCAGTGTGAACAAGCAGTCTTTCAGTGTTGAATGTAAGAAACCATTGCATTGACACTAAAGAGTTACAATATACACTAAAGAGTTCCAATCTGGACAGTTAGTAATGCCATATTGGAAAAGGCTATGGCGACAAAAATCATGTAGTTAAAGATATTTAAATGGCAAAATGTGTTAGGTATGTTGTTATTTGATAAATTAAAACAATATTTAGGTGTTAACATATCATTTGGTGATCAAAATAAAATCAACTGGCAATTAAAACTTGTAATAAAAATGGTAGAAATGTCTCTTTAAAGCATGTATTCGAATGAAAATGGGTGTACTTTACATCAAATTTTGGTATACTGGTATAACATTTGTGTCACTCTCAAATGGCATTAAAGTGAATTATTTGACAACAACTTATTTAGGTGTTGCAAATGAGATTTGTGTTGATATAAATCATGAAAACTAAAATATATTGAAAGCACAGTGCATATAATATGATATTATTTCCAATTATAGGGTCCAAAAGTATGATTCTGAACAATTAATTTCAAAATAATTGAGACATATATTGTAGTAAAAATGGCAGAGTGGTGCAAATGTACTGACGTTGAAGCTCATATTAAGTTTGAAAACAGTCACATTGAGTAAAAATATTCATCTGTTTGGTAATATTTTATTTGATTTTCAAAAATATGTATAATATCTATAAATATATCTTCTATATGATGTAGGGAATGTGTTCCATGAGCATAGACAAAATTATTTTCTTTATTGTCATCCGTTTAAGATTTGAAGCGGTGTATCTATACTCTTCAAATTACTAATATTTATCAGATTATCATACCACACACAACAAAGTGGTGGTGGTGGTGGTGGTGGGGGTATACTGGAATCACACTATTTGTCTAAGTTTAAACATATTTTATTTTCAAAAGAAATGAAAATGGGATAGAGCAGAAGTTATGGCAACATTATAATACTTTCTCCCTTCAAAAGTAACACATACAAAAATGTTATAAGAGACATGTACATATACTGAAAGTAGTAAACAGATAGTAAGATAATGAAATTAAATGGAGATGAAGTGATTTGAATTCTAAAAATTATATTGAACAATGTATGTGAGTGATTAATATATCGTACATACTAGAAAGAGAGAGCACGCAAGCATATTGTTGTCTTAACCTTTTTCCTGTAAATATTTACAAGATTTATCTCCCTTTCATCCTCAAATGCTAAGTGAATGATAAAGTGGTTTTACATTGTTTTTGCAGTATTCATGAATGCAGAATGTGATTTTTCTATTTTTATGGATATAAAGATTTTTTGGTTTTTTTTTGTAGGTGATAAATGTATGCAATAACAGTTTTAAGACTTAAAAAATCAGGAGGAGGGACTTAAAAAATCAGGAGGAAGAACGGGCCCTCTGTGGCTTAGTGGTTAGAGCATTGTGCTTTGAACCATGAAGTCTCTCACCTGTAGTCAGTGCCGGTTCAAGCACTGCTGGAACCTAAGCTATTTTTGTGAGAAAGTTTGCGAAATTTACTTGTGGAAGGCTGGTGGTCTCTTCCTGAGTAACCTGGTTCTCTCCCCCCCCCCCACCATTAAAAACAGGCCGCTACCATAAAACAGTAAAATTATTGAGTGTGGCATAAAAAACATTGATCAAAATCAAATTAAAAAATCAGGAAGATGTATTGAAAATTAAACCAAACATTTAGAGTACCCCAAATATGTCATGAATCTCTTTTGTATCACTGAAGTTGGGATATATGTAAACAAAAGATACAACATTATATCTCAAGTAAACACCATGGAGACCTTGTTATCTTAAGAGATTGTCTGCTTACTTGTGTACATAAAGAATATAAGTATGTTTATTTATCTTTATTTTCATTAATATTTATATTTTCTGTCACATTTTTTCACACCTAGCAGTCACTAGCTTTATGTAAAGTGCCATAAATTTTTACTTGTGCTATGGACTGATGCCAATGGAGTGAGGGTTATTTGGTATGAAGCCTCTGTATTTCTGCCAAGATAATTTATCAATCACGTCAGGGTTCTGTCTAAAGCCAATATAATACTGTCTATTCTTACAGGTGTACAGGTAAAAATGACTTCATACATTATTGTAGGTCTGATCAATTTGTACCAAAAACTGGTCTGTCAATTCTGTTATGATTTTATATGGCTTTTTGTGTTTGTAAGTATGTGGCGATTTATCTTCGTAGACCTATGCATGATGCCCTGATATGGCGATGATTAAATATAAAATATTGACACTATTACTCTTGATTTTAACATAACAGTATTCTTGGATATTAAATATATCCATGCCAATGACAAATGAAATAAATCAGAAACTTTGCGTTGGATAATATTCACAATTATTTATTCCGTATAGTTTAGAATGTCAAAGCAGTCATTTTATTTTACTAATAAAAGATGAAAGTGATAAAGCAGGAGCATCAGATAGAAATCTTCGGAAAGGTGTGTTTTCCAAGTGTTTTGGATAAAGTATGGTGCGTTTTCCGAGTGTTTTGGATAAAGTATGATATGTAAAAGAATACATAAGTCATTGAAAGTTGTTTCACTTCGTCAGCGCTCTTTAATGAAAGGCCGTTTGGGTCACAAGTGGGATGAACTTACACGATGAACACTTACACGTTAAAAATCACTGAACGCATTAAAAATGACTTTTAACATGTTAAAACATACTTTTTGCATGCATATAGTGATTTTTAATGTGAAAGAGGATATTTCAACGCATTGGTGTTGATTTTAAAGTTTTTGCATGCAAAACAAGGTTTTAACGCGTTAGAAATGGAAATTTACAATATGAACTTATGTGATAAAATTAACCAATCAGAGGCCTCTTTTCGTTTAATTAGTAATGAAATGGCGCCAGATAGCGAGACGCATCGTGATTACAACAAAAGCTTGTGCAGAAAATACTGACATAGCCTATTGATTTCTATATTTTTTGAAAATCTAAATATGTATATTTATTCCAATAATAGTTCAATTAAAAATACTGGTTCATTTGGTTTGATTTGATTTGATTTTTTGTTTTACGCCATACTCAACAATCTTTCAGTCATATGATGGCGTCCAGTTTTTATTGGTGGAGGAGAAACCCCGGTTACCCGGGTAAAGACCACTGACCTTCGGCAAGAAAACTGTCAAACTTTCCCACTTAATTCAAAATGACCCTAGCGGGATTTGAACCAGAGGTGAGAGGCCTTGTGATTTAAAGCGCAATGCTCTAACCACTCGGCCATGGATGCCTCCGGGTCGTTTGGTAAATATTGGTGACTGAATTGGACAAAACATATTTCTCTGTCCGGGAATGGGTATCTCTGAGGTCGAAACACACTGTCATTTGGTCACGTTTTTAGGTACTAATCATCGTTGACATTTTACATCTTACATGTGCAGATACTCCCCACATATATATCTAGATTATCAGATAAAATCTAAATATTATTTTTATTTTGTTTAGTAAATATCGTTACTACAAATTAAACTTATTATCCTATTCAGCTCATTTCTGATTGTTCTCTTTATGATGTAAGAAGCATTCTGATTGGCTGTTTCCTCTCAGTCACAATACAATCTTGCATGCAAGTGTTTGATTGTAACTTAAGTGCAAGCAAAACTTATGCGATGAAGTGGGTTTTGCATGCAAAAACGTCTTTCACGTTAAAAGTCACTACTTGCATGCAAAAAGTATGTTTTATCGCATTAAAAGTGTTTTTTAACGCATTAAAAGTGATTTTTAACATGAAAGTTTTCGTCTCATAAGTTCATCCCGTTTGTGACCCAAACGGGCTTTCATACTCTTTTGTCATGATAAAATAATGTCTGCTCATGTGATCTGTGATTTTGATCAATTGAAATGATTAAACAAGCTAGACATCCGATGAAAGGATATATGATATACTTTTTTTTGTTTTTCATTGATAATAGTACAGATGGTTTTATTCAGATGATTGGTTATTTTACAGATGTACTTTTAGATTTATGATTTAATTTGACTTAAACAATACCTGTTATAAAGAGATTTTAGCTTGAAAGTCTTAGCTGTGGAACTAATGGAATAGATTATTCCTCCATAGTTGAGATTTGCAAGCTGGAAGCCTGTTTCAAGTCCTAGTCATTCCAGCGTCTTTGATACACACACCAATACATTAACAGCTCTGGATACACTTTGAAACACCAATAAATTGACAGCTCTGGATCCAATTGGACACACCAATACATTGACAGCTCTGGATCCACCTTGATACAGTTCTGGATCAACTTTGACACACCAATACATTGACAGCTCTGGATCAACTTTGACACACCAATACATTGACAACTCTGGATCCACCTTGATACAGTTCTGGATCAACTTTGACACACCAATACATTGACAGCTCTGGATCAACTTTGACACACCAATACATTGACAGCTCTGGATCCACCTTGATACAGTAATACATATATAGTTCTGGATCAACTTTGACACACCAATACATTGACAGCTCTGGATCCACCTTGATACAGTAATACATATATAGTTCTGGATCAACTTTGACACACCAATACATTGACAGCTCTGGATCAACTTTGAAACACCAATAAATTGACAGCTCTGGATCAGCTTTGACACACCAATACATTGACAACTCTGGATCCACCTTGATACAGTAATACATATATAGTTCTGGATCAACTTTGACACACCAATACATTGACAGCTCTGGATCAACTTTGAAACACCAATAAATTGACAGCTCTGGATCAACTTTGACACACCAATACATTGACAACTCTGGATCCACCTTGATACAGTAATACATATATAGTTCTGGATCACCTTTGACACACCAATACATTGACAGCTCTGGATCAACTTTGAAACACCAATAAATTGACAGCTCTGGATCAACTTTGACACACCAATACATTGACAGCTCTGGATCAGCCATGATACAGCAATACTTTGAAAGCTCTGGATGCACTTTGACAAATACATTGGTAGCTCTGGATCTACTTTGACACACCAGTACATTGACAGCTCTGGATCCACTTTGACACACCAATATATTGACAACTCTGATCCACTTTGACACACAATACATTGACAGCTCTGGATCAACCTTAATACACCAATACATTGAAAGCTCTTGATCCACTTTGATACACCAATACATTTATAGCTCTGGATCTACTTTGATGCACCAATACATTGGTAGCTCTGGATCTACTTTGACACACCAGTATTGACAGCTCTGGCTACACTTTGATACACCAATATATTGACAGCTCTGATCCACTTTCACACACAATACATTGACAGCTCTAGATACACTATACCAATACATTGACAGCTATGGATCAACCTTAATACAATAATACATTGACAGCTCTGGATTCACTTTGAAACACCAATATATTAAATGCTCTAGATCCACTTTGACGCACAATACATTGACAGCTCTAGTGTGTCATTTTTTAGGATGGTTGATCACATGATCTATTTTTAAAAAAGCTGTAAACAGGTTAGCTTGGCAGCACTGTAATGTACATGATTTTGACACCTGATCATCTTAACATCAACTATCATGTATTTGTATATGAATATACATGTATTGCTATATACTGCATAATGGACACCAATTTTCTTGCTATTTTTGTCAACCTGGAACCAAAGGCCACCTGTCTTATGCAGCCACTTTTCCAATCTCCCTTAAGTGGCTGCTGAAAACAGGTTTGACTGTATTTGAAATATGCTGTAATTTTTAAATTATAACTGACTTACCATTTAAAAGTTTACATTATGAACTTATACATTAGCTGTGAAAATTAAGTGAAAATGTTTCACTACTTTACAAGTCAGAGTTCATAGTCCGAGTGTCTGTGATGGTTAGTTTTTCTAAAAAGTAAAGGAAATTGTTTTTTACTTACTCACAAAACTCGGTTTGACCACTTCCATACATGGACATATACAAAAATAACCAATGAATTACAAAGATGTAATATAACACGACATAAGACGAAGTAGCACATGACATACAGTGAAAGTAAAGACATACAATGTATACAAAAGACTGGGGAACCAATCGAACACACACGTATACCAAGTAACTAACAAAACCTTATATCTAAAATATTTATTAATATCTGTAATGAAAACATTGACAGCTCTGGCTACACTTTGATACACCAATACATTGATAGCTCTGGATCCACTTTGATACACCACTACATTGACAGCTCTGGATCTACTTTGATACACTAATACATTGACAGCTCTGGATACACTTTGATACACTAATACATTGATAGCTATGGCTACACTTTGATACACCACTACATTGACAGCTCTGGATACACTTTGATACACCAATACATTGATAGCTATGGCTACACTGATACACCAATACATTGACAGCTCTGGCTACACTTTGACACACCCATATATTGACAGCTCTGGCTACACTTAGATACACCAATACATTGACAGCTCTGGATACACTTAGATACACCAATATATTGACAGCTCTGGCTATACTTTGACACACCCATATATTGACAGCTCTGGATACACTTTGATACACCAATATATTGACAGCTCTGGCTACACTTAGATACACCAATATATTGACAGCTCTGGCTACACTTTGACACACCCATATATTGACAGCTCTGGCTACACTTTGACACACCCATATATTGACAGCTCTGGATACACTTTGATACACCAATATATTGACAGCTCTGGATCCACTTTGATACACCAATATATTGACAGCTCTGGCTACACTTAGATATACCAATATATTGACAGCTCTGGCTACACTTTGATACTGGAGTCATTTATCAAGAAGCAATCAAATGACTGTCTTGAGGAACAAAATGTCTACTAATGATGACTGGATTAAAGTGCATTAATATGATACCTATTATTTCAAAGAGATAATGATCAAATATATTTCAACATGTTGTGACTTTGTCTTGAGTTCAGACAACAAAGTATCTGATAATATCTGACTGTTACACCCCTAATGATTGCACACCATATAATCACACATTTTGTGATGTTTTTGTGATATAAATGTTATAAAATAATGGTTCAGACATAAAATCTGCTCAACTGGATAAACACAAAAGGATTTACATGGCTGCCTTTACATCTATATATGAATATATAACATACATCATTCTGCTGTTGTGATTGCTTGTGTAAAAATAGTCCTCTAATGGGTCTATATTGAGCTTTCTAGTTACAGAGCTAAACACCCAGCTGTTGACACACAAAAAAAATAGGTGTCTGTTAAATGAGAACATTGTTGGATTTTGCTATAAGCTTTAGAAATATATTAACATCATGGGGCAAAACAAATGAAATAGTTTAAGCGAATGTCCTCATAAAATTCCTTCTGTGGGGTTGACCAATAATTGTGGTATGATTTATTGTATAAAACTTAGAGAGAGAGAGAGAGAAGGAGAGAGAGACAGACAGACAGAGAGAGAGACAGACAGAGAGAGAGAGAGAGAGATGCTCAGTAGGTAAAGCATATTCAATATAAAGATACCTGATTCCTGAGTTCCTGTCCAAACAGCTCTAAGACTAAATGGAGGGTAAATGCATGTAGGATGTGCAGTTCAATTCTTTTTTAAAAAGTCGTTGGAAATACAGAGTACTCAAGAGGATCCGAAACCCATACTCTAGAATGAGAGAGAGACAGACGGACAGATTTTGTCGGTAATAATAAGAAACTTTTATTCCCTGTGTTTAGATACTGTATAGATGTTTAATTTCACGGGAAGAAAATTTTGTGTTTTCCTGAAGTGACTTATTCTTATGTATCAAATTTCACGCAATAATTTCCCGAAACAAACATGAAATTGTGTTATGACTGTTTCATGAGTAAATTGTATGGAGTTTTAAAGTAAAACTTGCAAAGATGTTGTTATTTATTTATTCTATATCTGTTTATGTAAGAATCAATTTTGATTAGTAATAACTTTTATAATTTTGACTGGTTACATGTTGTCTTTTGAAACTTCCTAAGTATCAAGGTATTATATTCACAGGTTCTATATTTCAAAGTATTTGCTTTGACTGCAAATATAGCGAATTTAAAAGCAACTATATAGTAATCAGATATCGTCCAGCCCAGTTTCAAATATCTTTTAACTTGTGAGTTAAATTCCTCCAAAGATGCATGACATCATCCAAGGTCACATGTTTCTGTCACATTCCATATAAGAACACTTGACATCACATCAAGTTTCAGATATAGACTATCAAAGATGGTGTGACATCACAATAAACATGTTTCTGTCACATTCCATCAGAGAATATGTGACATTATATGTTATACTTGTTTGTTAATTGTAATGAAATTAAGTTTATATATTTACAATCAACACAAACAAGTTTGACAACCAATATTTATGTCTCTTGTTTGGTCTGATGTTGGTGTGAGGGGAGCTTACTGTGGGAGGATATTGGTGTGCCTAAACTATTCTGCTACTCAAAAACCCTTTACATAATGTGCCACAGAATATGTGATGTTATTGAGATATCATTTGATGTTCTATATAGTTGTTATTGAGATATCATTTGATGTTCTATACAGTTGTAATTGAAATATCATTTGATGTTCTATACAGTTGTAATTGAGATATCATTTGATGTTCTATATAGTTGTTATTGAGATATCATTTGATGTTCTATAATATTTGTTATTGAGATATCATTTGATGTTCTATACAGTTGTAATTGAGATATCATTTGATGTTCTATACAGTTGTAATTGAGATATCATTTGATGTTCTATACAGTTGTAATTGAGATATCATTTGATGTTCTATACAGTTGTAATTGAGATATCATTTGATGTTCTATATAGTTGTTATTGAGATATCATTTGATGTTCTATAATATTTGTTATTGAGATATCATTTGATGTTCTATATAGTTGTTATTGAGATACCATTTGGTGTTCTATATAGTTGTAATTGAGATATCATTTGATGTTCTATATAGTTGTTATTGAGATATCATTTGATGTTCTATATATTTGTTATTGAGATATCATTTGATGATCTATACAGTTGTAATTGAGATATCATTTGATGTTCTATATAGTTGTTATTGAGATACCATTTGATGTTCTATATATTTGTTATTGAGATATCATTTGATGTTCTATATAGCTGTTATTGCTATGCCATTTAGATATCATTTGATGTTCTATATAGCTGTACTATTGAGATATCATTTGATACTCTATAAGTATTTTGGGGAGGTCAAAAATTGTTCACTGTTGGGTATAGAATTTTCAAATGATCTTGATAAAATGACAGAAATGAACTTTAAATTACAAATATCTAAAATTGAAGCATTATTTAAACATTGGAGTAGAAGAATACTTACTCCAGTTGGTAGAATAATAGTGGCTAAGACATCAATAATTCCTAAATTAAACCATCTTTTTATAGCATTACCTAACCCAAGAATAGAAAAAAAAAAATAGATTGTCTCATTAAGTATCTATTTTTTTTTATATGGGAGTCAAGATGTGATAAGTTAAACGAGAAATTATAACACAAAATACAGATAGAGATGGGCTTAAAATGATCAATTTAAAAAGTTTTATCACTTCTTTGAAGTGCTCCAGGGTAATAAGAATATTAAAGGGTGGGCAATCTTGGCTAGATGTTTGCAGGCAATTCATGT
Source organism: Atrina japonica (assembly GCA_030159075.1). NCBI lineage: Eukaryota > Metazoa > Mollusca > Bivalvia > Pterioida > Pinnidae > Atrina > Atrina japonica. Next base: position 799,991 of record BROG01000017.1, on the reverse strand, counting down.
ACATGGGAACAATATAGGAACACAAATTTCTGACTTTGGAGATAACTTTATAAATAAACTTAAAATAAAATAAAAATAGTTTTTGGAAAGACACTTTTTTGGCATGGCAGAAAATCATGAATAAGTTAGAGGTAATTATATCTGAGGATAATTTCATGTTGTTACCAGTATGGTATAATTCCAAATTAAAAATCAATAACAAATCTTTTTTTATAAAGAATGGTACCAAAAAGGCGTTAAGGTGATAGGTGACTTTCTTGAAAATAAAAAAATCTTGACGAAACAACAGTTTCAATTAAAATTCAATTTACATGAAATATGTCCTTTACAGTTTAAAGGAATACAAAGTACAATATCAAAATATTTGAGATCTCTTAATATTGATGTGGGGGAATCTAAAGTTGTAAATATGTTTCCATATATTCCATTTTATATTAAATACCTTGTTTGAATGTGATAATGGAAATAAAAAATTGTACAATTGATTAAATTTAACAAGAGACTATGCCCACAGCAATTATTAAGTGGAATTCCATAGATAATTTCAGTTTGAATATTAAAGAGATCTTTGAAACCTGCTTCAAAACAACAGCTGACTCATCATTACAATGGCTTTAGTTTAGAATACTCCATAGAATTTTACCTGTAGGCAGTTATAAAAAAATCAAAATCAAATCTGAAGATATTATATGTGCATTTTGTGATAAAGATGTAGAGAGTATAGATCATGTCTTCTTCAATTGTGCAAAAATATTCAGACTATGGAGAAAATTATTTCTAAGAATATTTGAAAAAAAAACCACAGATATTAATGGATTTTAACAAAAGAAATATTCTTTTTAGAGATCAGAATTCAAAAGAGAATCATGTGACAAATTTCATTGTTCTCAGTACAAAACATTATATCTATAAGTGAAAATCCCTTATTTTTTATTTATTGCATCCAAGAATGACAGAAATGAAGTCTTCACTAAAATATGGTCTTCATGGAACAATTTATATACAGATTATGAAGCCAATCCCTAAAAACATTTTACATTATCATTTGAATGCAATATTTACATGAACAGAACAGTATACTATATTAGTTACCTCCCTTACAAAATGTTTATAATATTGTCATTTGAATGCAATGTTTACATGAACAGAACAGTATACTATATTAGTTACCTCCCTTACAAAATGTTTATAATATATTTACAAAATCATTTTGAAATGCAATGTTTACATGAACAGAACAGTATACTATATTAGTTACCTCCCTTACAAAATGTTTATAATATTGTCATTTGAATGCAATGTTTACATGAACAGAACAGTATACTATATTAGTTACCTCCCTTACAAAATGTTTATAATATTGTCATTTGAATGCAATGTTTACATGAACAGAACAGTATACTATATTAGTTACGTTCCTTACAAAATGTTTATAATATTGTCATTTGAATGCAATGTTTACATGAACAGAACAGTATACTATATTAGTTACCTCCCTTACAAAATGTTTATAATATTGTCATTTGAATGCAATGTTTACATGAACAGAACAGTGGACTATATTAGTTACCTCCCTTACAAAATGTTCATAATTATATGGACAAGTATACATACATGGGTAATGCAATATTACACATACACTGTACAGGTACAAATGAGACTTCCATATGCATATATAGTTGTGTGTATGTGTATATATGTGTTTGTCTTTGTATCTGTGTATGTATGTTTGTGTGTTTGTATATGGATGTATGTGTTTGTTTATATATGCAGGGGTGGAAATTAACGGGTGCCCGTTCGCCAGAGGCAAATTGTTTTACATACGAAGTCGTCCTTTTGGCGAATTGATTTCAGGAACGTTTTTGCCACATTTTGGGGCCGTTATTTGGTCCATTTCCAGTCGGAAATAGTATTTTTTTTCTCATAGCAGTACTACTGAGATATCATTTGATGTTCTATATAGCTATGTTATTGAGATCATTTGTTGTTCTTTATAGCTCAGGCATACAGATAGATCTTGGTATGTTCATGTCATTTTTGTCTTTTATGTTTTGTTCAAATGTTCCTACAATGTTTGTGAGACAATAATAATAGATGTGAAAGGTGAGTGTCCAGATGAGTATCAACAATTGGTTTCCATTTGAGAAATCTCGGAATTGATTATTTGAAAATCAAGAATGATGTTTGTGGCCACTTTATGGTGCAAATTCATATTTAATGATGAAAAGAAAACTGATAAGACTGCAGAAACATTTGATCCTAAATATATGTAAACATTTTATCATTCTGCACTATATTGATAATCATATAGATGACTTACTCATCATGTATCCTCACCTGACTTTTTTGTTATATCATATTTCTTAGACAATTCACAGACAGCTGAGATTCACATCTGCCCCATGTCATCATTCTCCAAATGTTTTGTTTTTCTTTTTGGTTCCAATAAAACTTCAATAAAGGAAACAAACAACAGGTGCTTGATAAAATTTATATATATATATATATATAGATGATCTTGTGTGGTAACAAGTACTCAAGATATACTGTTGGATAAATCATACTTTATCCCTAAGTCTAATTCATCTACAGCCACTGAATGATTATCACATAGTCTGTTAAATCAATATAGTTCTGAAATTGTTTAAAAGTTTCGATCTGATTAGTTGACAAATGCAAGCACTGTTTACTCACATTGGCTGAGGCATCATGGGAACAAAGCGATTCCAGACCATGGTTTCACAATACCAATGACATTATAATGTTACTGCTGTGAAAGAGTCCAATGACATTATAATGTTACTGCTGTGACAGAGTCCAATGACATTATAATGCTACTGCTGTGACAGAGTCCAATGACATTATAATGTAACTGCTGTGGCAGTCTGATGACATTATAATGCTACTGCTGTGACAGGGTCCAATGACATTATAATGTTACTGCTGTGACAAAGTCCAATGACATTATAATGTTACTGCTGTGACAGAGTCCAATGACATAATAATGTTACTGCTGTGACAGAGTCCAATGACATTATAATGTAACTGCTGAGGCAGTCTGATGACATTATAATGCTACTGCTGTGACAGAGTCCAATGACATTATAATGTTACTGCTGTGGAGTCCAATGACATTATAATGTTACTGCTGTGAAAGAGTCCAATGACATTATAATGCTACAGCTGTGACAGAGTCCAATGACATTATAATGTTACTGCTGTGGCAGTCTGATGACATTATAATGCTACTGCTGTGACAGAGTCCAATGACATTATAATGTTACTGCTGTGGAATCCAATGACATTATAATGTTACTGCTGTGAAAGATTCCAATGACATTATAATGCTACTGCTGTGACAGAGTCCAATGACATTATAATGTTACTGCTGTGACAGTCTAGTGACATTATAATGCTACTGCTGTGACAGAGTCCAATGACATTATAATGTTACTGCTGTGACAGAGTCCAATGACATTATAATGTTACTGCTGTGACAGAGTCCAATGACATTATAATGTAACTGCTGTGGCAGTTTGATGACATTATAATGTTACTGCTGTGACAGAGTCCAATGACATTATAATGTTACTGCTGTGACAGAGTCCAATGACATTATGATACTACTGTGACAGAGTCCAATGACATTATATTTACATACCGACTGCAATTCCCTTCATTGCAAGTATATAGAGCGATATATTGTATATTCTGGTAAATGCAGTCGCGTGCCCTGAGTATTAACCACTTTACTTTTCAGCGTAAGAATACATGAATGAATCAATAAAGAATAGAATATCACATGTTTATTTCTTATATATTTAACCTTAAAAGCCACACATTAGGCCTACCACAAAACAAATAAAAATCACAGAAAGAAATCGAAATCTGTAGCACATTGTGCAGCCTACAGGCCCATATCGCGATATATCTAGGTCAAGTTATGACCAGAACCACAGGCCACCATCTGGCTTCATAGTTACAACAGAAAGTAAGGCCTAGAGCAACTTTGTCAAGCATCTCTTGATGAACGAGTCGATTTGTTTGCCTTCAGTGGATATTCCTATCGGAAACAATTTGTCTCCTGCATCGTGTGAAATTAGGTCGTGTGAAATGGGCCTATTTACGTAGGTTACGTACCAATCAGTCATCGTGGTTCCCAGCTGCTTGGTAAAAAAAATGTCAAATAAAATGGCTACTTTCAGTTGTCATAAATGAATATTAGCTGTCTCACTTCTTGTAAGTCACACTAAATCTTTCTATAGTATATCCCATGAATAATATATCAGAATTCAAACGCAAATTCGTTGTAAATACATTATTCAGCATACTCATGGGCGCAGCCATTTGCAATTTCAATTCTCTTCTGACACATTTAACCTTCCGGTTACCAAGCAGACAAATATTCTAAAATAACTTAAAAACAAATCTGACACTTATTTAAAATTTTCCATATCACTAGTTTCTTTCAAAATGATATGAAAATAAGAAAATAAACCTTAATTCCATTTAGTATTTCAGGACAGAAAAGGGGAACTACTTCTTGTCTCACACAGCTGTTTAGCTGTTACATCATATGAAAAACCTACAGCAAAACCAACTACATCGAATGAATTTCATAACCAGCCGACTACAGATTAAAAGAAAATGGTAATATATATAAATATAAGGATTGTTTTTCATCTTTTGGACTGCATCTAGTATAAAGGCAATGGATTATGGAAAAAAATTCAATGTGCAGCACAAAATATTTTTCCATAATGCATTGCCTTTGTAGTCGATGCAGTCCAAAAAATGAAAAACAATCCTTAAATAATGTTACTGTTTTGACAGAGTCCAATGACATTATAATGTTATTGCTGTGACAGAGTTCAGTCCAATGACATTATAATGTTACTGCTGTGACAGAGTCTGATGATGTTACAATTTTACTGGTGTGGCATAGTCTGATCATGCTATAATGTTATTGGTGTAAACAATCTGATGATGTTATAATGTTATTGGTGTGACACAGTCTGATGTTATAATGTTATTGGTGTAAACAATCTCATGATGTTATAATGTTATTGGTGTGACACAGTATGATGTTATAATGTTATTGGTGTAAACAATCTGATGATGTTATAATGTTATTGGTGTGACACAGTCTGATGTTATAATGTTATTGGTGTAAACAATCTGATGATGTTATAATGTTATTGGTGTGAAACAGTCTGATGATGTTATACACAGTCTGATGTTATAATGTTATTGGTGTAAACAATCTGATGATGTTATAATGTTATTGGTGTGACACAGTCTGATGATGTTATAATTTTATTGGTGTGGCACAGTATGATGTTATAATGTTATTGGTGTAACACAATCTGATGATGTTATAATGTTATTGGTGTGACACAGTCTGATGTTATAATGTTATTGGTGTAAACAATCTGATGATGTTATAATGTTATTGGTGTAAACAATCTGATGATGTTATAATGTTATTGGTGTAAACAATCTGATGATGTTATAATGTTATTGGTGTGACACACATGATGGAATAATGTTACTGGTATGGTTAGTTGATGTGGAAACAATACTGGTATGATGTTATAATGTTACTGGTGTGGCACAGTCTGATGATGTTATAATGTTACTGGTGTGGCACAGTCTGATGATGTTATAATTTTACTGGTGTGGCACAGTCTGATGATGGAATAATGTTTTACTGGCACAGCAAAGTCTGATGTTATAATGTTATTGGTGTGGCACAGTCTGATGATGTTATAATGTTATTGGTGTGGCACAGTCTGATGATATTATAATGTTACTGGTGTGGCACAGTCTGATGATATTATAATCTTATTGGTGTTGCATAGTCTGATGATGTTATAATGTTACTGGTGTGGCAAAGTCTGATGATGGAATAATGTTACTGGTGTGACACAGTATGATGTTATAATTTTACTGGTGTGGCACAGTCTGATGTTATAATTTTACTGGTGTGGCACAGTCTGATGTTATAATTTTACTGGTGTGACACAGTATGATGTTATAATTTTACTGGTGTGGCACAGTCTGATGTTATAATTTTATTGGTGTGGCACAGTCTGATGTTATAATTTTATTGGTGTGGCACAGTCTGATGTTATAATTTTACTGGTGTGGCACAGTCTGATGTTATAATTTTATTGGTGTGGCACAGTCTGATGATGTTATAATGTTACTGGTGTGGCACAGTCTGATGATGTTATAATGTTACTGGTGTGGCACAGTCTGATGTTTATAATGTTACTGGTGTGGCACAGTCTGATGTTATAATTTTACTGGTGTGGCAATGACGTTATGTCTGATGTTATATTATGGTTACTGATGTGGCACTGGTGATGATATTATGGTGTTACTGGTGTGGCACACAGTATGATGTTATAAGTGTTATTATGGTGTTACTGGTGTGGCACAGTCTGATGATGTTATAATGTTACTGGTGTGGCACAGTCTGATGATATTATGGTGTTACTGGTGTGGCAATGTCTGATGATATTATGGTGTTACTGGTGTGGCAAAGATGATGATGGTGTTAATGATGTGGCACAGGTTATAATGTTACTGGTGTGGCACAGTCTGATGATGTTACAATTTTACTGGTGTGGCATAGTCTGATGATATTATGTTGTTATGTTGGCTCTGATATATTAGGTGTTAATGTGTGGCACAGGTTGACGTTTATGATGTTACTGGTGTGGCAAGTCTGATGATATTATGGTGGTACTGATGTGGCACAGTATGATATGATGTGTGGCACAGTCTGATGATATTATGGTGTTACTGGTGTGGCACAGTCTGATGATATTATGGTGTTACTGGTGTGGCACAGTCTGATGATATTATGGTGTTACTGGTGTGGCACAGTCTGATGATATTATGGTGTTACTGGTGTGGCATAGTACAGAACCTTGTAAGAACATAGAACAGGTCTGAGGTTCTGTCACTTCAGCTATGGTACATTGCGACACAATTGTCTTGATAGAATGTAAAAAACTACATCAAAACAACTGACTCCAATTGAATGAAAATAGCATGAAATAAAATGTGTTGTTTATGAAGTACAAATCCCATCAGTAATTAAAATATTGATACATCTTGATGAATTTCACAGTTCATGAAAATTTGATTATGTTGAAAATTGTCAAATCATTTCCTAGTCCCCATGGTGTATTTCATTGTTGTTATTTCTTCGATTAAACGAAATGTAGACAAAAAGTTCAGTCAGTACATGATTTTGTAGTCAATCTCTGAAAATAACATAAGCTGTGTTTTTACCAAAAGAAAATTATTTCCATTTTTTCTACTTTTACTACTTGTACTTGATGTACAGGAACAGGGCTTAACAAAAAAAAAACTTATCCACCCGTCCAAACAAGTGATTTTTCGCAAGTGCTGAGTGAATTTGAGCCACCACTTGTTCACATGCCACATGGGGTTCAAATTTGTTTTTAATTTTGAATTTCTTGTACCTGTCATGTTTTTAATAAAAAACAATATATCAATGGAGTATCAAAAATATTTACGAGAAGTACATAACTGATGTGAAAAAATAATGGCGCCAATTTTGAGGAAGACATTCAATACCTTGCGTGTTAGGCTTGTGATACTCTTGTTTATAGTTTACTACTCAGAGCATGCACGAATTCTTGGCTGAAAATAAACGCAGAGTCCAATTTATAATCGATGTAGTTCTAAACATGTAATCTTAATACTTAACTACCAAATTTATACTGTTTCATTTCGTATAATTAAATTTTTTTCACACAAAATGCAAGCAGCTGAATGTCATTGTAGGAATTTCTGTTGAAAGTTCAGTATAGCTATGAGGTCAACATTCATCATAGTGTCTCAAAGAAAGTTGTCATCTTTTCGGATTCAAGCCCAATAATAAAAGATAAATTGGGGATACAGTTGTGACTGTCTCTTGGTCGGCTTTGGAATTCTCTCATGGGCCATTTTCATGTTCTGCATGACTGAGTAGGCCAAAATTCTATCACAATTTTAAGCTACTTGAAAATCAGATTTTACCATGACAAAACATGACAGAACCAATTTACCACAGTATATAGATCAAGTAAGTAGCTTAAAGCGATATGAGCTGTCATCTTACATGCACATATTATGTAATGTTTTATCTCATATATATCCCAAAGAGATCAACTGATGGTTAGAATAATAAATGAATACATATAATCGCAGCAATGTAATGCATATAATTGCAACAATCTTGGTAAACATAACTGTTATATCAGTTTGATTATCACTCTGGCAATTGCAAATTCACTTTCAGTAATTTTTACGAGGATTACGGTATTTCAAAGAATCACATGTTATTTGCAGTTAATCTTTTCAATACTGCAACATCACAGCTGCGTCACTTGTTATACACTGTGGCAGTTTTACATTTTCTACAGTCTGCTCACTGTAGCATATTTTCATAATGATGTTGTTTTGCTGAGCAGTCTGATTTTAATGGATGTGGAGTGAATAAATTTGTGAAATTTTAAGAATATGCCCCTATTTTAATAATGTACAAATAGAACTTTTGAATGAAAAACTTGAATAGATCAATACTTCTTAAAACATGTGTAGTTTATTATATACACAATCTTTCCTTTGCGTTCCATATAAAAAGTTTGCATATTCTTTTGTTCTCTTACAAATGTTATGTATAAACCCATCATGAAAAAGATGAAAACTCACTTGATAAAAAATCCAAATTGTAAGTCGGACCACCATTTTCCACTTTGATTTAAATTATTTGTTGACACAGGTTCCATGAAGGAGGTTTCTGCATTGAAATTGTCAGTAAAATCATTGTCATCGCTAACATCTGATTCGGAATCAATATCTATCTCAAATTCTGTTTATGTAGAAATAGGGTTGACAGGTTGTTCATAGGCAGAATCAAGTCCTAAAAATCTTTCAAATCAAGTCCTAAAAAAGTCATCTACCATTTGTCATGGAGATGACTTGAACATGACCTAATCATATGAGACATCTACCAGTTGTCATGTGGATTGCTTGAAGGTCATTTGATCATATGGGACATCAATCAGTTATTATGGAGATGACTTGAATGTGACCTGATCATATGGGACATTTACCAGTTTACATGGAGATGGCTTGAAGGTTAGTTGATCATATGGGACATCTACTAGTTGACATGAAGATGGTTTGAAGGTGAACTGATCATATGGGACATTTAACAGTTGTCATGGAGATGGTTTGAATGTGACCTGATCATATGGGACATTTACTAGTTGACATGGAGATGGCTTCAATGTGACCTGATTATATGGGACATTTAAGTTGTCATGGAGGTGGTTTGGAGGTCATTTGATCATATGGGACATCCACCTGTTGTCATTGAGATCGCTTCAGTGTGACCTGATCATATGGGATATTTACTAGTTGACATGGAGATGGCTTAAAGGTGAGCTAATCATATTGGAATCTACCAGTTGTCACAGATGGCTTGAACATGATCTGATTGTATGGGACATTTAATAGTTGACATGGAGATGTTTTGAAGGTCAGTTGATCATATGGGACATCTACCAATTGACATGGAGATGGTTTGAAGGTGAGCTGATCATATCAGTTAACATGGATATGACTTGAACATGATCTAATTATATGGGACATTTACCAGTTATCATGGAGATGGCTTGAATGTGACCAGATTATATGGGAAATACCAGTTGTTATGGAGATGACTTGAAGGCTATGATATGGGACATTTACCAGTTGACATGGAGATGGCTTTAATGTGTACCAGTTATATGGGACCAGGACTCCAAGTTCACCTTGACATTGTATCACCAAAATGCCAACCAACTATGAATTTGACTTGCCATTTGATATATTTTGGTTGCCCTAACCGATATTTTAGGTTTCCATCTAGAAAAATAATTCATCATAGCTACTGTATGTTGTCATAAATAAATCGGCCAATACCATCTTTCCATCACTTTCCATGTTTATTTAACTTAATCTATTTATCTTCAACTGCTATTTGTTTTGAACTTCTCTGAGTCTTTATTTTTTAGAAAAAACAACCTTTTTTACAATTGATCATTTTGTTGATACTACTTATTATGGACAAAGAAGTAAATTTTGCTAATCAATTACAAATACTTTGCAGTTTTCCTGAAAAGAAATCAATTAATACATTACAATTCACATGAGAGAGAAAGGAATATGCTCCCACGCAAATGTGCAAACATACAAGATATTACCAAATATATCAGTCAGGGTAATTATTGACAAAAAAGTTTGCTATAATGTATCTAGAAAAGCTAGATAATGTATATTGATATGAAAATGGTACATGTTAGTCGACTTATTTACTACAGATTAATGGAACTAAAAGAAAAGAGGTGTTCTGTGTCAACGCCTATATTTACATTTATTGTCCTAAAACTTATTCACTGCAAACTGATGCATTACTCTGGTATGGCTCTTTCAAATATTGACATCACTTTACACATGCACACTCACATGCTCACACATACAAATACATAACACAAACACATGCACACTCACATGCTCACACATACAAATACATAACACAAACACATGCACACTCACATGCTCACACATACAAATACATAACACAAACACATGCACACTCACACATACAAATACATAACACATGCACATAACTCATACACACACATACAAATACATAACACATGCACACACACTCACACACATGCAAATACATTACCAGTAACACAAACACATGCACACACTCACACACATGCAAATACATACTGGTAACACAAACATATGCACACACATACACACACCCATCACATGCAAACACACACACCACATAGAAATATCATTTATTTATGAACCCTCTTGGCAGACAATTTTTTTATCAATGTCTGTAAATGTGTTGTAAGAAGAATCAGAGGCACAGCCTTTCATTAAGAACACTATTTCAAAGATCAGATTTCATATAAAATTCAGGTACATGAAAAGTCCATTGATAAATGTGTTGCTAATGTGATTGAGTTTTATTTTGGACCTGTTTGGAACATTAAAATAATGTTTTATTCATGTTTCCTGTTAATGTTGTTTTGAAGGTATAATTAGTGCACAAATAAAGTTGTTGCTTTGTGATAATGGGCGCACAATATGGTCGTCCATAGATTATCACATGTTGTTCTAATGATTTATTTCCAGTTGACTGTGTCGTATTCTCAGTATTGCTTGTACGTCAGTGATAATTGTTGATATTGTAATTGATTCTTAGTGCCTTTTATCATTGAAGCCTTATTTTTGCCAAATTTTTTGATAATGAGATAACCAGAGGAATTGCTTAATGTTTTGTTGTTATTATCACAATAAATATGACCTATATATTTAGATTAATGCATTAAAAAGTGTTAACAGTTAATAATCTGATGCAGACTTGTTTATGTAAATCTTCTTTGATACCTAGACTGACCTACATGTGACAGACTTATGTCATAGTAAGTGATTCTGACAAACAGACCTGTGTCATAGTAAGTAATTCTGACAAACAGACCTGTGTCATAGTAAGTAATTCTGACTGACAGACTTGTGTCATAGTAAGTAATTCTGACAAACAGACCTGTGTCATAGTAAGTAATTCTGACAAACAGACCTGTGTCATAGTAAGTAATTCTGACAAACAGACCTGTGTCATAGTAAGTAATTCTGACAAACAGACCTGTGTCATAGTAAGTAATTCTGACAAACAGACCTGTGTCATAGTAAGTAATTCTGACCTTCAAACTTGTGTTATAATAAGTAATTCTGACTGACAGACTTTTATCATAGTAAGTAATTCTGACTGACAGATCTGTGTTATAGTAAGTAATTCTGACTGACAGACTTTATCATAGTAAGTAATTCTGACTGACAGATCTGTTATTATAGTAAGTAATTCTGACTGACAGACTTTATCATAGTAAGTGATTCTGACTGACAGACTTTATCATAGTAAGTGATTCTGACTGACAGACCTGTGTTATAGTAAGTAATTCTGACTGACAGACTTGTGTTATAGTAAGTAATTCTGACTGACAGACTTTATCATAGTAAGTGATTCTGACTGACAGACTTTATCATAGTAAGTGATTCTGACTGACTGACAGTAAGTAAGTAATTCTGACTGACAGACCTGTGTTATAGTAAGTAATTCTGACTGACAGACCTGTGTTATAGTAAGTAATTCTGACTGACAGACCTGTGTTATAGTAAGTAATTCTGACTGACAGACCTGTGTTATAGTAAGTAATTCTGACTGACAGACCTGTGTTATAGTAAGTAATTCTGACTGACAGACCTGTGTTATAGTAAGTAATTCTGACTGACAGACTGTTGTCATAGTAAGTGATTCTGACTGACAGACCTGTGTTATAGTAAGTAATTCTGACTGACAGACCTGTGTTATAGTAAGTAATTCTGACTGACAGACCTGTGTTATAGTAAGTAATTCTGACTGACAGACCTGTGTTATAGTAAGTGATTCTGACTGACAGACCTGTGTCATATAGTAAGTGAATTCTGACTGACAGACCTGTGTTATAGTAAGTAATTCTGACTGACAGACCTGTGTTATAGTAAGTAATTCTGACTGACAGACCTGTGTTATAGTAAGTAATTCTGACTGACAGACCTGTGTTATAGTAAGTAATTCTGACTGACAGACCTGTGTTATAGTAAGTAATTCTGACTGACAGACCTGTGTTATAGTAAGTAATTCTGACTGACAGACCTGTGTTATAGTAAGTGATTCTGACTGACAGACCTGTGTTATAGTAAGTGATTCTGACTGACAGACCTGTGTTATAGTAAGTGATTCTGACTGACAGACCTGTGTTATAGTAAGTGATTCTGACTGACAGACCTGTGTTATAGTAAGTGATTCTGACTGACAGACTTGTGTCATAGTAAGTGATTCTGACTGACAGATCTGTGTTATAGTAAGTAATTCTGACTGACAGACTTGTGTCATAGTAAGTGATTCTGACTGACAGATCTGTGTTATAGTAAGTAATTCTGACTGAAAGACTTTGTCCTTCTCTTCTGTAGATAAGCTTGTCATGTGATTCAATTTGATATACATGTGTTATTGTTTTTTATATCAAATGATTCTGATGAATATTTGTCATTTTTTCTTCATTTTAGATTTGCATTGTGTCCATTTGTCATTTTGTCAATTCCTATGTCTTAACTATGTCTTACATATTAACAAAGTTTGAATCATAATATTGATAAGATTCAGGCCTTGTTAATTGACCTATCGCCATATGTCTGACACATGGCTGTCCATTTGCTTTTTTGACATTCGATTGTGATGTCATAACCACACAAGTCTTTGACAGGCCATTTAGTTGTGACTATATAATGTAAAGGTTTGCCAAAAGTATGCCATGTCAGGCATTTAGGGATTGGTCAATATGTAAGACAAGGATAAGACATAATTGTAATATAAACAAGGCCTGACTTTCCATATTGACAAGGCATGATCGGTCATATTAACAATACCTGACCTGTCATATTAACAAGGCCTGACTTTCCATATTAACAGAGACTGACCTGTCATATTAACAGAGACTGACCTATCATATTAACAGAGACTGACCTATCATATTAACAGAGACTGACCTGTCATATTAACAGAGACTGACCTGTCATTTTAACAAGACCTGACCTGTCATATGAATAAGACCTGACCTGTCATATTAACAAGGCCTGACTTTCCATATTAACAAGGCCTGAACTGTCATATTAAAAGAGACTGACCTGTCATATTAACAGAGACTGACCTGTCATATGAACAGAGACTGACCTGTCATATTAACAGAGACTGACCTGTCATATGAACAGAGACTGACCTGTCATATGAACAGAGACTGACCTGTCATATTAACAAAGACTGACCTGTCATATTAACAGAGACTGACCTGTCATATTAACAGAGACTGACCTGTCATATGAACAGAGACTGACCTGTCATATTAACAGAGACTGACCTGTCATATGAACAGAGACTGACCTGTCATATGAACAGAGACTGACCTGTCATATTAACAGAGACTGACCTGTCATATTAACAGAGACTGACCTGTCATATGAACAGAGACTGACCTGTCATATTAACAATAATTGACCTGTCATATTAACAGAGACTGACCTGTCATATGAACAGAGACTGACCTGTCATTTTAACAAGACCTGACCTGTCATATGAATAAGACCTGACCTGTCATATAAACAAGGCCTGACTTTCCATATTAACAATACCAATACTGTCATATTAACAATACCAATACTGTCATATTAACAGAGACTGACCTATCATATGAACAAGACCTGACCAGTCATATTAACAGAGACTGACCTATCATATGAACAAGACCTGATCAGTCATATTAACAATATCAGACCTGTCATATTAACAGAGACTGACTTTCCATATTAACAATACTTGACCTGTCATATTAACAATACCTGACCTTTCATATTAACAGAGATTGACCTGTCATATGAATAGGACCTGACCTATCATATAAACAATGCCTGACCTGTCATATTGACAATAATTGACCTGTCATATTAACAATGCCTGACCTGTCATTTCAACAATAATTGACCTGTCATATTAACAATAATTGATGTGTCATATTAACAATGCCTGACTTGTCATATTAACAATAATTAACCTTTCATATTGACAATGCCTGACCTGTCATATAAACAATGCCTGACCTGTCATATTAACAATAATTAACCTGTGAAATTAACAATAATTGACCTGTCATATTAACAATACCTGACCTGTCATATTAACAATGCCTGATCTATCTTTTGAACAAGGCCTGACCTGTCATATTTATAATACCTGACCTGTCATATTAACAAAGCCTGACCTGTCATATTAACAAAACTAACAAGATCTGACCTGTCATATTAACAAAACTAACAAGATCTGACCTGTCATATTAACAAAACTAACAAGATCTGACCTGTAATATTAACAGAGCCGGACCTTCCAATGGTAAATGGGCAAATATGAATGTTGAACTGAGTACATGTCTAATTATGTCTTTTGTACATATGTCATTCTGTCCAATATGCATGTTTCATGCTAGCACACATAAGTCGGTAGGTTTACATGGCATCTGTCTATTTGTCTGTCTAATTGTCATCACAACTCCACCTAGACACATGAACATATTTAAATGAAACTTGGCACAAAGGAAGATCACAACATGATTAAATTAGAAATTTTGAGAGTTATTGCCCTTGGACTTTATTGTTTTTTATACCAACATCTTGTTTCAACAGTCATTACCCATTTGTAGTTTTATTTGTTGTAGTAGGCCCACCATATCTGGTGCAGATATTCATCTTAGGTAGATGGAGTGATTTTGTCAATTTATATATCTTGGCAGTATACCCTGGCAGGAACTATAAATTTTTCTAATTTGTCTTGTTCTGGTTTGATTTGATTTGATTTTATTTTTTGTTTTACGCCATACTCAACAATCTTTCAGTCATAATATGGCATCCAGTTTTTATTGGTGGGGGAGAAACAGTGGTTACCTGGGTTAAGACCACCGACCTTCCGCAAGTAAACTGGCAAACTTGTTCTTGTTCTGGTTAATTAGGGTCATCCGACTTAGGTCGGATGACCCTACTATTATTGCAAATATCATTTTTATTATTTTTTTTTTCCTAGTAGATTTTGTGTCAGCTCTAGAGCAAAAACGGCTCAGCCGATTTCGCTAAAATTTTCAGCATTTGTGCACAGCAAGAAGCTACAGATAGGTTTTTGAAATTTTTCAAAACTTTCCTTTTGTTCTTCAGTTATCTCCCTTTTTATCTTTTTTCATGTCTCATTTTGTGACACAGATATGCATGGGCTTTTCAAATCTGATCTGAATATCACCTGAAAAAAGCTCGCTAGGGGCTGAAAAAAGGGCTCATATTTTGTCAGCTAAAAATCAGACAAAAGTCAAAATATCTCAGAAACTAAGAATCTTTACTATAGACATATGCATGACAAAGTTGTTCAGCTTCATGAGCTGCAGAAGCTCAAAATGTTTCAAGGTCACGTGATTTCAGGTCCAGGTCACAGAGACATTTGAAAAATTAAAATCTAAATATCTCTAGAACTATCAGATTTTAGTATAGACATATACATGAGTGATTTGTAGAGAATAGGCTGATAAATATTCATGTGAAATTTCATGGTCATCGGATAAAAGGTCAAGGTCACAGATGAGTTTGAAAATTTTCTAAAAATTTCAATTGAAAATAGCTCGAAAACAGTGAAACTTTTATATACTTGTTACTGTACAAGATATATAGATAATTCTGTGATGAATTTGTGGGCGAAGTTTCAAGGTCGTTGGATCAAAGGTCAAGGTCACAGCTCAAATTGAAAATTTCAACTCAAAATAGCTCAAAAACTAAAGAACTTTTATATATATATATATGTTACTGTGCAAGTTATGTAGGGATTAATGTGAAAAAGATGTGAGTGAAGTTTCAAGGTCATTCGAGCAAATTGAAATGTTCAACTTAAAATAGCTCAAGAAGTATTGAACTTTTATATATAGGTTAGTGTAGATGATTTGTAGGGACTGCCCTGCAACATATCTGTGCAAAGTTTCAAGGTCGTCGGATTAAAGGTCAAGGCCACAGCTCAATTTGAAAATTTCAATTCTAAATCACTCAAAACTTTCCCGTGGGGAAAATTAAATTTAAGACAGCAATCAATAGACAATGAGGCAAAGAATATATGTGCAAAGTTTCAAGGTCATCTGATCAAAGGTCAAGGTCACAGCTCAAAGTGAAATTTTCAATTCAAAATAGCTCAAGAACTATGGAACTTTTATATATAGGTTAGTGTACATGATTTGTCGGGAATGAGCTAAGGAACATATGTGTGAAGTTTAAAGGTCATCCGATTAAAGCTCAAGGTCACAGCTCAAATTGAAATTTTCAACCATAAATAACTCAGAAACTATAGAACTTTTATATATAGGTCAGTTTAGATGATTTGTAGGGAATGTTCTGTGGAACATATGTGTGAAGTGTCAAGGTCATCAGATAAAAGGTCAAAGTCAAAGCTCAAATTGAAATTTTCAACTCAAAATAGGTTCAAAACTATAGAACTTTTATATATAGGTTAGTGTACATGATTTGTATGGAATGAGCTGAAGAACATATGTGTGAAGTTTCAAGGTCATCCGATAAAAGGTCAAGGTCACAGCTCAAATTGAAAATCTCAACTCAAAATAGCTCAAAAACTATAGAAAATTTATATATAGGTTAGTGTTGATGATTTGTAGGGAATGAGCTGAAGAACATATATGTGAAGTTTCATGGTCATCCGATTAAATGTCAAGGTCACAGCTCAAATTAAAAATTTCAGCTCCAAATAGCTCAAAATCTATAGAACTTTTATATATAGGTTAGTGTTGATGATTTGTAGAGACTGAGATAAAGAACATATATGTGAAGTTTCAAGGTCATCCAATAAAAGATCAAGGTCACAGCTCAAATTGAAAATTTCAGCTCCAAATAGCTCAAAAACTGTAGAACTTTTATATATATATGTTAGTGTTGATGATTTGTAGGGAATGAGCTGAAGAATACTTTTGGGTAATTTCAAGGTCATCAGATAAAAGGTCAAGGTGATAATTCAGTTTAAAAATTTCAGCTCCAAATAGCTAAAAAACTATAGAACTTTTGTATAGATGTTCCTGTAGAAGATCTGTAGATAATGTACTGTAGAATATTTATGGGAAGTTTCTAGGTCGTTAATTCAAAGGTCAAGGTCACAGTTCAAACTGAAAATTTCACATGTTGCTGAAGGAGATTAGTAGACAATGTGCTGAAGAATATTTTTGGAAAGTTTCAAGGTTATCTGATCACAGGTCAAGGTCACAGCTCACTTTCAACATTTCAAATCAAAATAGCTCAAAATATCAAGATTGGTCTTTGAGGATCGGACTTCGGTCTCACGGTCATAGCTTCTGAGCTTTGCTCTATTGCTCACCTAAAGCTGTATCAAAGCTGTAGCCTCAGCTATGGTCGGATGACCTCTTTTTGCTTCAGCAAAAAGCTCAGCTCTAGTTATTCTTCTGATTCATGGCCATTATGATTGGGCTGTGATGTTGAGTTTCTGTGTGTCATTTGATCCCACCTCGGTTAGTGAGAAATGTTTAGGGACATAAAGAATAAGATACTTCTAAAAATGACAAGCATGTGACACCCAGCTGTGTATCATTATGTTATGACATATTTTGGAAAACTTACTGATTTATGTGTCATAATGTTATGGTATTAAAGTATCAAAGTCGTCACAACCAAATGTATGGAGCTGTGCTTACTTGTATTTACCTGCAACAAACCAACAGCGAATTTGATTACAGTAATTGATATTTAGATCAAAATTGCATACAATTGACTGAGAATTAGAGCTTATTTTGCTCTACATTCTCTTTATAATTGCTCTAGTTGCTACATTTCAGAACAATATTCCTTTTTAGGGCACCTGAGTCACTATATACTAGTTAACCGAGTACTGTCGGATAGTCCGATTATCTAAAATCGGTACTTGGGTACTTAAAACATAATTAAAAAATCATGTGTATTTTGCATTTTTAATATATTTGGAAATAAAAATGATTGTCTAACTGATTTGACCCACAATCTATCCTCGTCAGATACGTGTGTATACAACAATTAATGTCTTTATACGTGTCACTTGGTTTGTTAAATCCAGCGGGAGTTGTTTGTATTTAATATCTGGGATATATATACATATAATGAAGTTTTTAGTATAATAATTAAGTTTTAAGATAATTTTGTATTTAATGTCGTTAAGAGATATGTGAAGCTTAATTGCTGGTTAAACTACTGAATTAAAGCGATATAAGCTGTCACAATGATTATTTTTGTCCCCTGACACATTGTCGAGAATATGATAAAATGTGTGTTCAAATACATTATCAAACATATAAAGCGTTTTAAAAGATCGTCTTTTCGAAGTTATTTGTTTTATTAGAATTTAAGTTTTCCTGTAATTTAAAAATCCAGCTGTATTTCCATATGCAATGACCTTTCAGATAAACTCTTTTGCCATATCAAATGTACTTCGTAATTCGGTCAGGGGATCTCGGTCCTTTGCACGCTCCAAATATTTTAAAGTCGACAGATTATTATGTGTTTTATAATTGTTTTTAAAATACAGGACTTGATATTTATTGGAAAGTGCATGCATTATGTAAAATATATGCTTTTCAGTGCTATTTTAAATACCTGAAGAAAATCGGATGAATATATGAATATATGGGTCACTAAAAGAAATTTCCCTGTTCTTTAATGTTAACCTGAATGCTGACAATGACAAAATCAAAACAATATAACTGTGAAAAGTATGCGTACCTCATGTTTTACAATTGTACCAGCATGTCCAGTGGAGTTGGGCAGTTCATGATCATATGTGTCAAGAATGATAAAGCTGAAAATGCGATGAGTTAAAAATGGGTCGAGATCACCCAATATACCCGGCACATGTACAATTTCAGAAAAATATTTTGAAAAGACAAAAAAGACAAACGTTGCCTGATTTAGGTATGAAATGATTTTGTACAAAAATAAACGCAAAGGGTTATAAGAATAGAATGTATATTAACTGCAAATATCACATGTTTATTGGTCACTCGGTAATCTTCGTAAAAAATTACCGAAAGTTAATTTGCAATGCTCAAAGTATGGCAGACAAAAAAATAACTGATATTACAGGTTACATTTGGCAAGATTGTTGCAAATTTACACATGCGTTTGTTATTCTATTTTGTCATTGATGGTCTCTTTGGAATATATATGAGATAAAATATCACATAAAATAGGCATGTAAATTTTTTTACGTACGACAGCTCATATCACTTTAAGAAAACAGCTTTATGTACATATAGTTATCTTAAAATATTTCACTGAATAAAACGATACATTGCTGAACCCATGTAGGGTAATGGGGTATCAAACCCATTAATTACGTAAAAACAAAGCACTGAAATATTATCGAGGAGAACATTACTGAATCTTCTACAACTGACTTACGCCCGCTGAAACTTTCATTTTAATACTTATAAAACTACCAATGTGCTTTATATACTGTCCGAAAGCTACAGAATGACCCACAGGACTTGTAAGATTAAACGTTTTTCTGGATATAAGATAATCTACCTCCTTTGGGAAATAAATATATATGTACACCTCCTACTTTGATGTTGATGTGTTGTTGTTCAACGTCCCACTCAAGAATCTTCCACCCATATGGAGACATCCCCAACATGGGGAAAAACCTTCAAATTTTTGCCTAGTTTTTGGACACAAGACAACAGTTTTTACGGTCTTGTCCAAAGGACAGCCTTCCACTTTGAATAATATCTGGGTCTGCATCTGCAATCTTACAAATGTAATCCAGTAAACCAAGTACTTGATCGGAAAAACATTGGTTAACCAATTAATGGAAATTGACCAATTTGACAAGCCTAATTATATATATATATATAACATAAGTACAGGTAATTTAAAACAATTTGATTTCCAGTAATTTTATCATAAAAAATAAATCAAAGAAAAATCAAAGCATATTAGCTATAAAGTAAATGAGTAAAGTACTGTAATCGACCCACTAAGTGCCCCAGGGTGCTACAAAAATCAGAGAAAAGGTGGTGGGTGCTTGATGGGACCAATTCATAGTCAAATTGACATAAGACAATTATTTTTTAAAAGCTAAGTGGTAAAGTTGTAGAAGGTATTAACATGGAGACCTATCATAATAATTCGTTTGCTGGGGGCTACAGATAAACTGTTACTTACAGTTTTTCATGTCCACATCACCTTGTCAAACAATGTTGATTGTATGTAAAAAAGGAGGAGGGGCACTTATAGGAACATGGGTACTTAATGAGTTGAATACAGTAACCCCATTTGAACACAAATGCTTCATTTTCATATTCTTCCTCAAAATATATTTATTCATTTTTATTAGTTCACCTAAATAGACAGCCCAAGTGTGCTACTGCTGTGGCACCTAAACAGACAGACCAAGTGTGCTACTGCTTTGGCACCTAAACAGACAGACCAAGTGTGCTACTGCTGTGGCACCTAAACAGACAGACCAAGTGTGCTACCGCTGTGGCACCTAAACAGACAGACCAAGTGTGCTACTGCTGTGGCACCTAAACAGACAGACCAAGTGTGCTGCTGCTGTGGCACCTAAACAGACGGACCAAATGTGCTGCTGCTGTGGCACCTAAACAGACAGACCAAGTGTGCTGCTGCTGTGGCACCTAAACAGACAGACCAAGTGTGCTGCTGCTGTGGCACCTAAACAGACAGACCAAGTGTGCTACTGCTGTGACACCTAAATAGACAGACCAAGTGTGCTACTGCTGTGGCACCTAAACAGACAGACCAAGTGTGCAACTGTTGTAGCACCTAAACAGACAGACCAAGTGTGCTACTGCTGTTGCACCTAAAAAGACAGACCAAGTGTGCTACTGCTGTGGCCCAATGTCTGCTTCTCATGAACCACTGTACAAATTTCAACAGGCAGGAAGCTTAGTTGTTGGAAGTTGCTTCAAGTTTGCAAAAAAAAAGGTAGGACTTATATGGGGTCCAAAAGGGGTCATAAAAGATCAAAACCTGTCACATCTTTAAATATCATCTCATAAACCAATGACAAGTTTTCTTTCAAATTTAGTGTATGCTATCATTATTTATATTAAGTCAATATCTACACGGTTTGTGAACAAAATTAAAATCTGTTGATGTATGAGCCTTTAGTGAGTGCTTCAAATGACATGGTATGGTTTTATACAAATGGCTTATGAACTAAAAAATGATTGACTTTTGTATATAAAGATATAACTTTATATAAGTATTAAAGAATTATATAAAGATCACTGTGACAAAGTTTCAAGGTCAAAGGGCAAGGTCACAGGCACCTAAATAAATAGATAATATGTTTTTTATCATCTTTTAGACATTTAATACTTCTAAGTAATCAATGGTTTAAATTCAATCAAACTTTGCAGGAAGTATTCCCATGTGAAGTTGCATGACTTTTTCAAATGAATAGGGTCTAGGACATTGTTTCATAAAAGGTCGGAAACAAGTTATGATTACCAATTAGTTTCGCGACCATTCACCGACAACGTTTGAGACCATTTCATAAAGCAAGTCAGAATTTTTTAGGACTGAAGATTATCTAGTTTGCTGAATTATATAAAGGTTAAATGTTTTTAATTATTATGAAATGAATAGAAAAGGTGGAATGAATTTTAGGAAAGTCAATAATGATGTTTGTATTGTAGGTCAAAAGGCAAGATCGGTGCTTTATCTTGTGTGATCTGTTGTACAGTCTCTTATTTCACAGAGAGATAAGTGGTATGTCTGTATTGGAGGATGCTGGGTCTCCTACCAGTTTTTTTTTTACTCTAACTCATCAAACAAAGTAATTTAGTCTGTCATTGCAAACCATTTCTCAAAATATTTTACATGATTTTGTTAAAAATAAGAAGGATTTAGGGTTTACGACAGCCTAGACCCATAGTATTGGGTTTATGACTTTTTCCACGATTTACAACCTTTTATGAAACGATGCCTAGGACCCATAGTGGCTCCAAAAGGGATAAAAAAATCCTCAAATAAACCAATGATAACTTTTCTTTCAAATTTGGAATTTGTATTGTTAAGCTAATATCTTACAAAGATTATGAATGTAATTGAAATCTGTTCATAAATGAGGTTTTACCCCTCAAATGACATATGGTATGATTTTATACAAATAGTGTTTTAAATCAAGACTGCTTGACTTTCTGTATGCAAAGATACATGTATATTAAAAAGTTATTAGGAATTATCTAAGGATCGTCATGACAAATTTCAAGGTCATGTGATCAAAGGTCTAGGTCACAGATGTCTAAGTAAATTAACAGAAAATGTAAGTTTTTCATAAACTTTTAAACATTTTCAACTCTTTCATCATAGTTGTACCCAGATAACACACATATTAGAATGTACTGTTCCAATTTAAAAAAAAAGAATTATTGCCAATATTTTATGACTTATCCTACACTGACAGAAAAAACTTGAAAAGCAGACCACAAAATAACATGGAAGCGATCATTCAGGTTACGTGGAAGTTACAACAAATAGAAATCATGCAACCTTCTTTTCGTTTTCAATTAATTTCATTTTTAAGTCTCTATTATCGCTATCGTAACCTGCAGGTTACAGTCATTCCTTTTAGGCTAACCTGTAAATGGGTTACAACGATTTCTGTTATTTTGTGGCCTGAAAAGCAATAATGAACTGCCACAACCAGCAAACATATTCCCCAACTCAGGTTTTAGCAAGACACAAGAACCTAAGGTGCTCCCCCCACACAGTTTGCATTACCTTTGAAGTAATAGTTGTAGCAACACCATGCTATGTGTGTAATGCATGTGGTAGTTTCATATCACCTTTGCCTTCTGATACATGTACACAGTAACAGTGTAAGAAAGGTATGGTCTAGTAGTCACTTCACAGGATTAGAGCTGTTTGTATTTGTAATTAGAAGATTCTGTACTTTTCCCAACATAGACAATTTTATTATGTATGTCCTATAAATCAACATAAAAAGAGAATTAAAGTAAATTTATCTTCTTTGTCATTTAATGGTGTTATAAGTGTAAGGTGTGTGTATTCATTACAAAAAGCAGATCTTTATCTTTCAGCAGTTCTGTAAGCATGAAAGAAAAGTTGAAAATGTGTGATCTATTGAAGTTTTTGTAAAGTAGTGTGTACACGGAATAACACTGCATGTGTGGAGAGAAAAACTATCAATCATGTGTTGATATATGCTTAGCTTCGCTTCTTGGAGTTTTATTTATAGCTATGTGCTTCATGTAAACTTTTCTGAAAAAGTTATGATGATTTACATTGGTGTTATCACTTTTAGGACAGATATTTTGAAAGTGGTTGTTCAATATCCATTGTGACTAGTTTTGGGTTTTGATATGACAATGGATTCACTGTGTTTTAAAGCTGTCAATATGCACAATGTATTGTCAATACATATTGGTTTAAAGCTGTCAATTTGTACAATGTATTGTCTATACATAGTGGTTTAAAGCTGTCATGTACAATGTAAAGTCTATACATAGTGGTTTAAAGCTGTCAATATGAACAACATATTGTCTATACGTATTGGTTTAAAGCTGTCAATATGTACAATGTATTGTCTATACATATTGGTTTAAAGCTGTCAATTTGTACAATGCATTGTCTATATATATAGTGGATTAAAGCTGTCATTATGTACAATGTATTGTCTAAACATAGTGGTTTAAAGCTGTCATGTACAATGTATAGTCTATACATAGTGGTTTAAAGCTGTCAATATGAACAATGTATTGTCTATACGTATTGGTTTAAAGCTGTCAATATGTACAATGTATTGTCTATATGTAGGAAAATCACTGTATTCAGTCTATAACTTTCTCGTAGTTTTACTGCCAGGAAATATTTAGAAAATTATATATATTCTCATATATGTACTTTCTGGTTTTGCTGAAATTCAATGATAAATAAAATCACTAATTTTTAGATAATTATTTAATTCCTGTGACTCTGCATACCTTAGTTAAAGATGGGTGATTAGTTTCCAAGAACTAGGTAAGATCACCTGATATTTCCCTAGTTATGTTAAAAATGGCAGGCTAGAAAGACGCGGACTTCCACCTTAAACAGTGTCTCCAAAAAGTCCATTGTCACCTAAGAAAGAGGCAGGTGGGAGACAAAAATTGTATGGAGGGAGGTTTATAGAGATTTCATTTGAATTTCCTTAGTTTTATTCACAGGAGTTGAAATGAGGTAATAAAACAAGTACCTTATATTTACAAAACTGTATTTAACATATATTTATGCAAGCTGTTGACATGCATTCCACAGGAAAGTATCAACTGTCATAGAATGTTTCAAGATATTATCTATCACTTTGCACTTCAGTGCAATTTAACCATTCATGTAAGAGATATTTTTGGGATGGAACGAATTAACAATTATGAAATTGAATTACTGTATTCAACCCATTAAGCGCCCAGGGGACTACAAAAATCAGGAAAAAGGGGTGGGCGCTTAATGGGACCAAATATTAGTCAAAACATAAAATAGTTAATGTTTCATAAGGCACAGTGGTGTAGTTGTTGAGGTTATTACCGAGGACATTCTTCTGTTGCTGAGGGCTAAAAATTAACTGTTACTTACAATTTTTCAGTCCACATCTCATTGTCAATCAGCTAGAAAATATTTTCGATCATATGTTAAAAAGGGAGAGGGTGCTTATAGGGACATGGGCAGTAAATGGGTGGAGTACGGTATATATAGAACTTTCCAATATCAGTACGGTATATATAGAACTTTCCAATATCAGTAATAATGAGTTAAATAGTATTCTGTTTGGCGCACTGATATTGACTAACTTCGCCAATTGGAAGGATTGAAAATGGTTTATCAATCTATGTTCTCAATTATAAAGAATGAGTGCTCACATATATTTCGGCAATGAAAGATAAATGAACTCTGGCTAAACCCTCCAATCAACTTTTATTTCTGTGAAAACAATCAGTTGAGATCAGTTAATGCATGTAAATATATGTAAAAATACTGATAATAATTATTACACACACCTAAATATATATATATATATATATATATATATATATATATATATATATATATATATATATACACAGGGTTCGAAAAATTTGTATAAAAGCACTCGCCCGATTACATAACTTCCACTCGCCCAAACTCATTTTGCACTCGCCCAAGTATGAAAACATAGTATTTCAAAGTAAATGTGTTAAGAGCGTATAAAATCTTTTTTCAAAGTAAATAGATCTTATATGACTTAACAGATATGATACTCTTCATTTGACAAATTGTCTTTTTTTCTAATTAAGTACTTAATATGATGGAAAATGTGTGAAAATCTTACCACACCTTTTGTATGCTCTCATTTTAAATTTTTAGAATTCAAATTCTTGACTGAAATTTTGGTTGCCTGCCATAAAAATCTGGTTACCCATAATGAAAAAAATATTTTATTTAATTTGGTTTTTTAAAGTTATTGTTATTTTAATAGATAAATTTATATACAATATATTTTGTCTCTGAATGATGCATTTGCATCTAAATTAATTGTAAATGCATCATTATTATTACTACAATCAATTATTATTACTATTTTATGATGTTATTACTATGTGTTTATCAATCAATATAAATTACAAAAGTAAGTTTTCACCATTGTAAGATGAAAACAAGAGCTATCCATTTCTATATTTTCATTAAAATTTTTATTCATAGTATTGAGTACATTTATCATTCACTTACATTTAATTTAGATTTTACAACTTCTATACAAATTATAGTGTTATGATTATTTTACCAAATCCTGAAATTCATGTCCGTTCGGTATTGGTTCTTTTATTTACACACATCCAACTTCCACTTCTTCAACAAACTGCAAGTATCAGCTGCCAACACACAATGTGTTCTGTGACATTTTTGGCCATGAGGTAAAGACTAACATATTTAATTGTCAATAAAATAATTATTTAAGTTTCTAATTGTTTATTGTAATGTATTTTGAACTGAAAATAGAAGGAAATGGACCAGTTTCGAAATTTAAAAGGGAAAACAGATTTTCAGTAGGGCGTCAGCACTCGCCACACGGGCGAGTTCATTATGGATATTTACTCGCCCGAAACGATTTTTTACTCGCCAATGCGAGCGGGCGAGTGGATTTTTCGAACCCTGATTTACACAGTGGAATCTCGTTACTGGTATGTTGAAATCGGATGATTCAAAACTCAGGATATATCAAAATGGAAAGACCTGTCCCAATGTTTATGGGTAGAATAACATATACCAATTTGGCCCATTGCGATGTAAAATTTCCAATAGGAAGGGTACAGGACCCAGTCCCAAAAAGGGTCTATTAAATCCTGAATAGTGCACTGGCAATACGATGGAGAATCACAATAGTGTACCTTACAATGGTACTACTGCAATAGTAAACTGGCAGTGCAATAGGTAATCGCAATAGTGCACCTTCCAATAAAACTACTGCAACAATAAACTGGCAATGCAATAGACAATCACAATTTTGTACCTTCTAATAGTACTATTGCAATTAACTTGCAATGCAATAGAAAATCACAATAGTGTACCTTCCAATAGAACTACTGCAACAGTGAACTGGAAATGCAATTGCAATACTGTACTTTCCAATAGTACTATAACAATTGTAAACTGGCAGTAAAATAGACAATTACAATAGTGTACCTTCCAATAGTAAACTGGCAGTACAATAGACAATTACAAAAGTGTACCTTCCAATAGTAAACTGGCAATACAATAGACAATTACAAAAGTGTACCTTCCAATTAAACCAACAATAGACAATTACAATAGTGTACCTTCCAATTGTAAACTGGCAGTACAATAGACAATTACAACAGTGTACCTTCCAATTGTAAACTGGCAGTACAATGGACAATTACAACAGTGTACCTTCCAATAGTAAACTGGCAGTACAATAGACAATTACAACAGTGTACCTTCCAATAGTAAACTGGCAATACAATAGACAATTACAACAGTGTACCTTCCAGTAGTAAACTAGCAGTACAATAGACAATGTGCCTTCCAGTAGTAAACTGGCAACAATAGACAATTACAACAGTGTACCTTCCAATAGTAAACTGGCAGTACAATAGACAATTACAATAGTGTACCTTCCAATAGTAAACTGGTAATACAATAGACAATTACAATAGTGTACCTTCCAATAGTAAACTGGCAGTACAATAGACAATTACAACAGTGTACCTTCCAATAGTAAACTGGCAGTACAATAGACAATTACAATAGTGTACCTTCCATTAGTAAACTGGCAGTACAATAGACAATTACAACAGTGTACCTTCCAATAGTAAACTGGCAGTACAATAGACAATTACAAAAGTGTACCTTCCAATTGTAAACTGGCAGTACAATAGACAATTACAACAGTGTACCTTCCAATAGTAAACTGGCAGTACAATAGACAATTACAACAGTGTACCTTCCAATAGTAAACTGGCAGTACAATAGACAATTACAACAGTGTACCTTCCAGTAGTAAACTGGCAGTACAATAGACAATTACAAAAGTGTACCTTCCAATAGTAAACTGGCAGTACAATAGACAATTACAACAGTGTACCTTCCAATAGTGGCAGTACAATAGACAATTACAAAAGTGTACCTTCCAATAGTGGCAGCAATAGACAATTACAAGTGTACCTTCCAGTAGTAAACTAGCAGTACAATAGACAATTACAACAGTGTACCTTCCAATAGTAAACTGGCAGTACAATAGACAATTAAACTGTGTACCTTCCAATAGTAAAACTGGCAGTACAATAGACAATTACAACAGTGTACCTTCCAATAGTAAACTGGCAGTACAATAGACAATTACAACAGTGTACCTTCCAGTAGTAAACTGGCAATAGACAATTACAATAGTACAAAAGTAAACTGGCAGTACAATAGACAATTACAACAACCTTCCAATAGTAAACTGGCAATACAATAGACAATTACAACAGTGTACCTTCCAATAGTAAACTGGCAGTACAATAGACAATTACAAAAGTGTACCTTCCAATAGTAAACTGGCAGTACAATAGACAATTACAACAGTGTACCTTCCAATAGTAAACTGGCAGTACAATAGACAATTACAATAGTGTACCTTCCAATAGTAAACTGGCAGTACAATAGACAATTACAACAGTGTACCTTCCAATAGTAAACTGGCAATACAATAGACAATTACAACAGTGTACCTTCCAGTAAACTAATACTGACAATTACAATGCAATAGTAAACTGGCACAATTACAATTACAATAGTGTACCTTCCAATAGTAAAACTGGCAGTACAATAGCAATTAGACAATAGTAAACTGGCACAGTTACAACAGTGTACCTTCCAATTGTAAACTGGCAGTACAATAGACAATTACAACAGTGTACATTCCAATAGTAAACTGGCAATACAACTGGCAATTGTAAACAAGTACAATAGACAATTACAACAGTGTACCTTCCAATAGTAAACTGGCAATACAATAGACAATTACAACAGTGTACCTTCCAATAGCACTACTGCAACAGTTAACTGGAAATGCATTAGACAATTGCAATAGTGAGTTAGACTGTTGATAGGTTCAACAGTAGTAATTTGCTAACTTAAATGCTTAGTACAAAAATGTCAGACATATACATACTCATCAGTGAGTACCTTCCCCATGTATACATAAACTGGCAATACATGTAATCCCTTGTACAATTACAACAGTGTAATCCCGTGTCCCCATAGTAAATACCTGTATCATTACATGTACCCCTGTAACATACCCACAATTACAATAGTGTATCATTACGTGTAATCCAGTGTATACATACCCACTGTAAACTGGACAGTACAAATAGATAGGCAATTACAAAACAGTGTCACCTTCCATGTTTATTAGGGTAAAAGTACCCTGTGCAGAAAGACAATAGATAACAAAATATGCACAACATAGGTGTACATTTCTTCCTTCAAATTTTCAGTAAAACTGTAGTATTCCGCACCAAAGGAAAATACTATTCTCATAGACAATTTTCAAACCCTATAATTGTACCAATATTCCAATACCTAAACTTATTAATGGCAAAACTAATTTTTTCATTTAATGACAATAGACAATTTTACCCTCCGCACAACAAAATGTGTACCTTCAAAGCAGGTGTTTTTCCTATAGATAAACTGGCCAAAAATGGTCATTTTGCATTTTTTGGAAATCTCATTAAACACCAACAATTGAGGATGGGAACCCAACCTGAGAGAAACACAGTCTACACTACCTCTCAATTCATTGTATTAACAAATGGCATTACAATAGTTTTTCTTTCAATTACAGAACAGTCTGTAACACCTTTCCAATAGTATACCATTATTTACTAATGGCCATGTACAATAGGACAATTGACAAAATATATCAGTGTACCTTCATTTCATAATGTAAAACTGGCAGTAAAGAAGAAATTCTGAAGCTCACTTAAAAGTAAACATGTCATTTTTTATATATCATCAAATTGCTTCTATTGACAAGGAATGAAGTGCACCCTTACCTTCCCTTATACAACACAATACAATGCAACATTTAATAAAATATGTTAAATCATTTTCAGACCAATTGCATCCCTTAATTAGTGATGTTAGAGGGCTGAGTGACTTTAAAATGGTTGGTGCAACAGTCAAATTGCTTTTAAAAGTAACATATTTATAGCTAATTAAAAAACTAAGCTTTTAATTTACTAAGTTTTGAAACAAAATTAATATCAGGTGTTAATTTTTGTCTGTTATGACCCCAAGAGAGTAAGTGACATTTGCTAAATGATTCATCAATGAGTATTAAATAGAAAACATGTAATGAATATTAGATGAGTTTAATACTTACATGTAATCCCAGGTACTTGTGTATACAAAAACCCACTACAATATTTCATTACATGTAATCCCTACAGGTAAAATACATACCCACTGTATCATTAAATTTAAACATGTAATCCTGTCTTGTGTATACATACCTACTTTAAATTAATCATTACATGTATATCCCATGATGTATACATACCCTTAAATGCTGAAATGCTGTTTAATACATTTTCATAAAAATAATCCCCTTCAGTACAGTACATATATACACTGGTACAAAATACACTGCACATTGACATGGTCCAATCCCAAAAGAAGAATCACAGTCTTTACCTCCACTGTTTTAATCAAGTGAGTTAAATGTAATCCCTTATTTTGCTATACATACATAACCACTGATTTTTTATCATTACTTGAATTTTCCCAATCAGATGGAATTTTGACCAATAAATGATAAAAATATTAGTTCTAGGTGTAATACATACCTACTTAAGAGATCTCAATATGCAACAAATGCATAATCCCGTGTATAGCACAATTAAATTTGCACCTTGTGGACTGTGCCCCATTTCATAGAGACCCTCAAATGTTTAAAAGTATGTGTAAAAGTGATGACCCAACTGTATCGAGAGAATGACATTTTAAGGCTTCATTCAGCCTACTGTGTGTCAAATGTGCACATACCCACCCATGGCCTCATCATTAGGTCATGTAACTCCCGTGTATTACATAAGTACCCACTGTAACAAAATATGCATTCAAAAGTATAGGTTGCCGTTGCATTTCCTTCAAATTTTCACTTGTTTACAACTCGTATTCCGCACCAAAGGAAAATATCATTACATGTAATTTTCATCCGTGTATACATACCCATGTATCTGTATCATTAATTTCACTTATTAATCCCATTTAATGTCAGATCTCTGGGCTCATTTTATCCACAACTTTAGGTGTCCAAAATGTCTGCGCCCATGTTGTAAACAAAGCAGGTGTAATCCCGTGTATACATATCCACTGTATCATTACATGTAATCCCGTGTATACATACCCACTGTATCATTACGTGTAATCCCGTGTATACATACCCACTGTATCATTACGTGTAATCCCCTGTATACATATCCACTGTATCATTACATGTAATCCCTTGTATACATACCCACTGTATCATTACATGTAATCCCGTGTATACATACCCACTGTATCATTACATGTAATCCCTTGTATACATACCCACTGTATCATTACATGTAATCCCTTGTATACATATCCACTGTATCATTACATGTAATCCTGTGTATACACATCCACTGTGTCATTACATGTAATCCTGTGTATACACACCCACTGTATCATTACATGTAATCCCCTGTATACATATCCACTGTATCATTACGTGTAATCCCCTGTATACATATCCACTGTATCATTACGTGTAATCCCCTGTATACATATCCACTGTATCATTACGTGTAATCCCCTGTATACATATCCACTGTATCATTACGTGTAATCCCGTGTATACACACATGTAATCCTAATCCTGGTATACATACCCACACATTACATGTAATCCCATGTATACATTACCACTGTAATGTAATCCCGTGCGTGTATCACATATCCACTGTATCATTACATGTAATCCTGTGTATACATATCCATTGTATCATTATATTCACCATAAGAAGAATTTAAATCATTGAAAAACTACAAGTCAGTCACAAGGTATTGTTGTCACTGCAGCTTATTCATTACCTTGCATCTTATAGTTCTTTTAAACTACTCAGAATTTTTATACCTGTGTATGAGATATACATACGTTATACATTGTTATTGGGTATCAATCTAAGTAGCAAAAAAGCCATAGCTAATGCCTCTTTAAATATTCATCTATTACTAAATTATATTTGTCAATTATTGATAGGCTTTTAAACAATATAACTTAATTCTTTTATATACATATTTTAAAATAATGGTTCTATATATTTGTATACTGATAAACCTATAAAGCAAATGTTTATTGCTTACCTACCACTCACAATAGTTAGAGAATCTTCAGTCTTACGGCTTTTTGTAAAGAAATTTCTAATACCTGTCCTGTTTTTAATGGATCTATCTTAGGTACAATTTCATATGTTATGCTATGAATTTTTCAACTGAATGGAAATATAACTTGCTTTAGGTGTGCTCCAGAGAATTCTTTATCGCACCAAAATTGAACCTTGTAACAGACTTTAGGTTAACTTCTTTGATGCCAAGCATGACGAAGATTTGGATTTTGAGTTGTGTTTTACACCACAGTCAACAATTTTTCAGTTGTATGGTGGTGGCCAGTTTTGCATAGTGGAGGAGCAGACCTGGTTACCTTGTAGAGACCACCAGCTTTCTGTAAGTAAACTGGCAAACATTCTCACAATATTCAGCTATGGTACCAGCGAGACTTGAACCTGGGCTGATCAGAAGTGAGAGACTTCATGGTTCATAGTGCTATGCTCTTATATTGGCCACAGAGGCCCACATGGCAAAGAAACAGCTATTATTTGTGTTATGAGCTGGCCTGGCTCAGTCGGTAGCTCGCTCGACTCTCGATCATGAGGTCGTGAGTTCGAGTCCCGCCAGCGACAGGTTGGTTTCCTGTCTTTCGGATGAGACAGTAAAAACTGGAGGTCCCATGTCACAGTAGGTGTCGACACGTTAAAGAACCCTCACTGAGCATAGGCCAAAAATTTGAAGCCCTTCACTGGCATTTGGTGACGTCTCCATATGAGTGAAATATTTTTGGAGGGACGTTAAACAACAATAAACAAACAATAATTTGTGTTATAACAATTCTAAGATTCAAACCCTGAACCATATGCTTAGGAATTGGATGATCTAAGTCTTATTCTGATTATAATGTGTTTTAAGAAGTTAATGTTTTGTTTGATAAAAATTTCATTCTCATAAAGGAATAGAAATGTTAATGAAACATTAAAACCTTTGCCTTAGATGTTTTCTTTTTGAAGTTTTTTTAATGGCCACATTCTTTTATTTTCTCAAAATACATCCTATGGGCGTTTCCAAATAAACATTGTGACAGTATTGAATCAGGTCCTTTGGAATGTTATCATCTGTACATGAGTTATCATTTGTACATGAGTTATCATTTGTACATGACAATAAAGTGAGGGAGTGAGACAATTCATTTTTTGTCAAAAGCAGAGACCATTAGTGCATGAACTCTGTGATAGTCACAAATGATAGATGACTATTGAATTCAAGATAGCACCTATCAACAATGGACAACAGTGCCACATAAATATCAGTAAAGCAACTTTTATGGATTTTTCAGCTTCAAGTTGGACATCGCTAGATTTATCAAACAACCTTGAACAATAATGTATTAGAATTTACAGCTGACTTTCAATATTTCATACTTAATCAGCAAATATTCTGGGTCATGCACAATAACATTTAGACTATAAGGTCATTACAAATCACCCCTAAAGACACATTTGGACGGGTCTATGTCATTAATTTACTGAAGAGTCTATTGTCTTTCAGGGGTTGATGAGTTACGTGATATTTGGCAGACAATTCATAAATCTGACTATCTCTGCTATACTTACAGCAACAAGTCCAATCTGGTACATGTAGGACAAAGAGGGAGGGCCCCACATCATTTTGATATTTTAGGTAAGCAGTCTGGACTATGACCTTATAATCCAATTGGAGTTACCTCCCTTTGCTTTTACTTGAAACTATTTACCCATGGACATCTCAATCAGGTGAAACGAACTGACAGATACAAATCATACATGTCATTTTAATTTTCAGTCTGTTGATAGACATACATAAACAATGACATTCAATAGATGAAAGTGATTAAAAATTAGCCTTTGATACATGATATTATATTGGTCTTCTCATGGGGCTATGATACTTAGCCTTTGATACATGATATTATATTGGTCTTCTCGTGGGGCTTTGATACTTACCCTTTGATATGATGCAAGTTTTCCACAGTTGTCCTTTGATTAAAACGACCTAAAACATCAGATACAGTGCCCCTTGGAACCTTTAAAGTGTCAGTAAACTGTTGCAATTTATATCCCAATTTTCTCATGTCTACGATGACATTTTTAATGTCATTTGACAGTTGCTTGCATCTCTCAGCCATAGTAAACAAATTGGAGATTGTTAAAGCAAAGGACATCAAAACTTCTGGTTGTGAAGTCATATTGCAAGTACATGTCTATTTATAATTCTCCTGAAATGACATGGGATTTCGTTTAGGTAATTATGAGTTATGGGTCTTTATTTATGTCACTCTTCAACATCAGTAGTTGCCATTTTAGAACTTTGCTGGTAAATTATGGCACATGACTGTATATTTACCCTTTCAATACTGCAACATCACAGCTGCATAGTGACGTTATACACTGTAGCAGTTTACATTTTCTGCAGTCTGCTCACTGGAGCATATTTTCATCATGATGTTGTTTTGCTGTGCAGTCTGATTTTTAATTTATGGGTGTGGAATGAATAAATTTGTGAGAGAAATTTTAAGAATATGAACTTATTTTAATAATGTACAAATAGAACTTTTGAATGAAAAACTTGAATAAATCAATACATTTAAAATACATATATATATATTATTGTATACACAATTTTCATTTGCGTTTCATATAAAAAAAATTGCATGTACACTCATGAAAAAGGAGATGAAAATATGCTAACTCACTTGTGACTTGATAAAATATCCAAATTGTAAGTTGGACCAATATTTTCTGCTGTAAATGTGTTAAATTTAACGCTTTGATATAAATTATTTGTCGACACATGTTCCGCGAAGGAGGTTTCTGCATTGAAATTGTCCATAAAATCATCGTCACCGCTAACATTTTATTCGGAATTGATATCTATCTCGGATTCTGTATCCATAGAAATAGGGTTTACATGTTGTTCACGTGCAGAATCATCATTCAAATCATATACTGAAAAGTAATTTTTAGAGTCAGAATTAAATTTGAAAATATCTAAATCATCTTGGGGAAATCTCGGATGCATAAGCAGCAGCCATTTTCAACGACTTTCAGCCACCGATTTCAAAATAATACCACTCTTATATCCGTCGTAACTTGCTTATTTTCGCTTGCATCCGTTACATGTTCATGTGATAATACAGACTAAAGTCTCATCTAACTCTCGTTATAATCATGATATCGGTCATAAAGTGAAAGTGGGAAAAACCCAAATTGAAAGTGAAGCTACTGAAGGAGAAACATGAGGCGGTTTATAGCGTCCTCATAATCAGCAGTTGTATTTCTACCGGGCGGCCGTGGACGTTATCGTGAGTAGAGAACAATAAATTTAGCAGGCATTATAGGACACTATCGTATTGAAAAGGTTAAAGGGGCATTAGATTGTTTACCAAAAAAAAAAACATTTTGATTTCTTTTACTTTTACTGCTTGTACTTGTTGTGCAATAACAAATAGTCGCTATACACAGGCATAAAAAATCTTATATTCCTACATACTTTGTGAAAATAAGGTCAGTCCCAATACAAACGGCCCAATACTAAGTTTGAGTTAATCACTTGCAATTGAAAAAGTCCCAAACCTGGGTTTCTGGGTTGTAAAAAATAGGGGAACTTTTTTTGGAAAAACAAACACAGCTTATGCCCCTTTAAGGAATGTTCAAGAGACAATATTAATGGTCTTAAATGTGAGGTGGTCTCCTTAGCAAGGTGATCTTTAAGCTGGCTTCCATTGTATTTGTGACAAAGCACTGGGCATATTATTTATAGGTTGGATTAATGGTATCTCAAGTTCTTATGGATACAAAACTTGTGCATGTCATGACCCCAAGGTTCAGGGGTTTCAAAGACGAGGACAGTGACTCGAGATGCTGGTCTCTTGAACTCCTACAATCCTTAAACTCGACAAAGTACTAGATTTTGTATATATCAAATTACATGTATCATATTCAAATCTAAATTGTAGTTGTTGTGGTTTACAGAGTTCTGTCCCTTTATGTACAACTATTTCTCTGTGTTATAGTCTGTTTGAGTACTATAGGACAGAGAAAAATCGAGTTTTTGCAGAATATAATATCATGCCTAATAATAACATACATCAAATTATTTCTAAATATACTACATAACACATACACAATTTTCAAGATATGTGGTCCAGAGATGTGAAAGTTGTTTTTAAAACGTAATGTAATATACCGGTCGAAATTTACCTCTATTCTAACATGTTTATTCACTAAATTGAACAGCAGTGATGAATTGTGAACCATATAGGGGCGTCTCAGAAAGCCAAAATTATAAAATTATTTAGATAGTTGTAACCTTAGTTTTTCGTGAAAGACTATGTTTAAGTCTAGTTTATGTACAAAACCACTGATACCCAGTTTGGTTGCACCTTTCGTGGTATTTATGGTCTCACATGATTTAATGTAGGCCTAGAGAAGAGGAGCAGAGGTATTCATTTGCCCTCTAAAAAAGAATATGGTATATTCTGTTCACAGGGTGAATTTAACGTAAAATGTGATTAGTGGTCTAAAGTATTACATAATACATTTAAATGATATGTGAAAAATACCAAAAAGACAATTATAGTTTGTTTAGGTACCGACTGTTTTCGTAGACCCTGTTTCTAAGTAAGCCGATAACGTTTACTACTTTGCAACACTGTGTATAAACGAAAATAAATAAATAAATAAAATTTATTAAAATATTTATTGTAACATTGATTTATATATGTTCCCCCATAGACCTTCCGAAGATGTTGCAGAGTTAACTGAATCTGCAAATGAAACAGAAGGTGAGGTCACCAATCAATCAAGCAGAATTGTCCTACACACTGAGACCTCATTTTAGAACCGATTGTATGGTTTGATTTTAAACCTTTGAACACCATTTATATGGAACATGAAGTGGCCACCTAGATCTATTTCACTAATTTTTTGTTGTGGAATAAACACAAATG
Organism: Atrina japonica; assembly: GCA_030159075.1. Lineage (NCBI taxonomy): Eukaryota > Metazoa > Mollusca > Bivalvia > Pterioida > Pinnidae > Atrina > Atrina japonica. The sequence goes on along the minus strand of BROG01000017.1, from coordinate 762,376 downwards.
TTTGATCAAAATGTCAAAAATGGCACTTTCAACATCACAAATCTCCAAAACTAGACTTTTCTTAGATATAAAGCATTATATTTGGACCTAAATCCCATTGATGTTTAAAACTCAAATTCTGTCGATATATTTCCTTATTCACAAGATGCCACAATGCGCTACTAAAAGGGCTCTTGGCCCTGTTATCATTTCTCTCCAAAAAAATGAAATCTTGTCTTATATGTACCCAAACGCACTATATGTTTCAACACCAAACAGTATCCGATGGAATATTGCAATAGTGACAGAAATATGACTGTTTTGAAATTTAACTACACAGGTCATCTGATGTGCCAGAAGTACATTCCCAATAACAATAGTTTATGTTTGATTACTAAAAGATTTTCTTGGGAAACTTCTAAAGTTGACTATTAATATGATGAAATATAGTTGGTCGTTTTCTGCGTACCAAACCTCATTAGTATCCGATTGCATGTTGTGCAGGTTGGAGACTTGTTGAAATCTGATTAATTAACGTCTTTTGCTAAGTTTAATCTAGTCTTGTCTTCATTGTTTAACTCATTGACCCCTGAAAAATATTGGACTCTTCTGTAAATCAATGACTTAGAGCAGTCTAAATGTGTCTTTAGGGGTAAATGAGTTAAAAGTGACCACTAACATACATCTTATCTTCTTGATAGTTGTGTCAAAAACGTTTACAAAATCACTTGTATAGTCAGGTCCGAGTATGACACTCAGTTCTTGTAAGTGAGATATACTTCTTTCAGAAGAAATGTTTCTGATTTACAACTCAACTGCCACTGGTGGCAGTATATGATGAGTTTATCTATAATCAAGCAACAGTTTGAAATACTTTTTCTTTGCTACCACTCATCTGTGTTCAGTGGTATACTCTGATTTACGTAACTTGTTGGGGTGGAGTAACCTCGTGATTATCTTATGAATGATTCGACTCATTTTTAGCTCAGCTATTGTCCTGTCCCTGTCTGTCCAAACCATCCATAAACTTTTCACATTTTCGACTTCTTCTCTGAAACCACTGAAGGGAATTTGATGAAATGTACTAAATATACTCTACAAAGTTTGTATTTTTGGGCCAAATTGGTCCAGGGGTGGATCTCTGAATTGAAAAATAGGATTGTTTCTGTTGATCTACATGGATGTATGATTCAAGGTTGCATTTTTTGGTTTTTGAAACTTTCATTTTCGATGTGTTTTTGAGGTCTTTTCATACTTTGTCATTTTTATTCATCTTTGTATGATTTTTTTTTTATTAGATCCCCCTTGTATTCACTATGATGCATTTATTTTATGTGTTTTCTTGTATATTGGTGAAGAAATGTTTTCGTGCAAGAATTGTGCTGTAATTTTAGATATTTTTATGAATTTCTTAAACCTGCAATATTAGTGCTTGTTGGCCAGATCAGCCTACATATTCTTTTTGGTCATCTTTCCACATTTGAAGATGGTTCTCAGGTGAGCGATTGAGGCCCTCTTGGGCATCTTGTTCGGTTATGACAAGTTGCTCAGTTCCTCACTGGATACTATTCTATGTATGGTGACAAGAAGAACATTACTCTTGTTAGTGTAATTTTAATGTTATGCGTTTTCCTAAATCTGCCAAGCGGCTGTCAAAGTATGTTTACACTAGCAACAGACAGAGGATGGTGATGTAGTACGCACTTTTCAGTATGTAAATAGCCTGCAAGGATAAAGCTATAGTCATGGGACATAAATATTCACTTACGTTATTTTCTTCTTTGTTTTGTAAAAACCAACAATTTTCAAACGCCCACAGAATCCACTAATTTAAGCAATATTTCAAATATTTTATTTTTACATGAAGGAAATTTTTCATCTTTCTGAAATTTTAGATATACTCTTTTTTTTTTTGAAAAAGTAATGAATCTGTGGAGGATAAAACTATTTCAGGTAAATTTTGACATATTTCATTAGACTGAAAGAATAAATTTGGAATTTACAAAATTATTCCGTTAGAAAAATACTCTCATTTCCGTAAATAAACATGTTAATTTAAAAATGCATATATTTTAGAAATATGAAATTATCCTATTATAAATTTGTACAAATTTGTCAAATACTGATATGATTTGTGGATTTTAACAGCATTTGAAAATTGTTGGTTTTATACAAAAAAGAAAATAACATAATATATATGTCCCATGACTGTAGGTCATTGATTCAGGTCTGTCTCTGAAACATGGTCTCATACAATACAATTGTCATAAAGATGTAACACATTTTCATAGACTAATTTCAATAGATGATATGGGTCAGTTTTTGTATAAGTGACATTTACATTGGCACTTATAGATTTCCAGATTACTTGTGCTGAATGACAAGTGTCAATTTAGATGATCATTGACCTCTTAGATTGGTAAAACTGTCCCTATAGTAAGTGGTACCATTTAAGGCCACTTCCAGCAATGGTGTTACACTTTTGACTAAATGTTGACACATTGCTTCATACACTTTGGCTGATTGGCATAAATGAACCACCACTTGTAATATACTGCTATTGATTTCAGAAATAGACAGTGATACACGTTGCCCCATAAGTACTGATACCTTATTGATACAGCGGTAGCAATACAGAAACAAAAATATAGTGGAGTACTTTGCTCTGTGCTTACTGATACCTAATCACTGTGGCACAGTGGTGGCATTACATGATAGACAGATCTTTACATGAACAAAAATATAGTGGGGTAATTTGACCACTGGACCAGCACTTCAGTTGTTCAATATTCCTATCTCTTCCAGACTGGTGTGTTGTGGGAATAAACACAAAATTTTTAACAGTTGTTTTACATGCTAACAGTTTATTCATTAATAATACATATTCATGAATTTTATATCAGTTAGTGATATGTTTACTTTTGCTCTAATTATCACTGGAAAAATTGTTGACATGTATGGCCTACTCATGTATTGGCCACTGCTGTGTACAGTGCTCTACATCAGTGCATGTTCAGAACCACTGTTCATGTTCAACTTTTCACTCAGAAACTTGTCTTCATTCTATTTTTACATTCGAAAATTCTCAAAATATATTAATTATTTACAGTTTGACCAAAACTCGACATACATTTTATGTTTTTCCAAGGTGTTTTATTCATGAAAAATACCAACATATTACGATATGAATGTAAACTAACCAGTAACCGCGTCTGACGCCGATGGCTCTTCGATGTCTATATTAAAATGCGGGACTTACTCTCAAGTTCAAGTCGTATTACTTTTCGCCTCAAATAGATATATGTTTCTTATTGCCGTTTGTCTGTCGTCTGTCTGTCTGTCTGTCCATCTGTCTGACTATAAACTTTTCACATTTTTAACTTCTCCAAAACCGCTGAAGAGACTTTGATGAAACTTTATAGGGAGCTAGTACTCAAGGTCCTCTACGAAAGTTATTAATTTCAGCCAGGGGTGGATCCAGGGTGGGGCAAAAGAGATCCCTGGGGTACCCCTTTTTAAATATCTTCTCCTCCAGAACTGCTGCATGAATTGAAAAACTAACTGTGATCGACATAGATGTATGATTCTAGATTTTTGACGCGTTTTTGATGTCTTTTTAGACTTTGTAATTTTCATTCATTTTTGTTATGATTTCTTTGATTTTCTCCCCAATTATTCACTATGATGCATTTATTATGTGTTTTGCCCGTGGTTTGGTAGATAAATGCTTTCCTGAAAGAATTTTGCTGAAATTTAATTTTTTGAATTTTTTATGAATTTTTTAAGATTGCAAAAATGAAGGGGGGGGGGTGTAACTTTCCACCTTCTCGACTTTTTCTCCAAAACAACTAAAGTGATTTTGATGAAACTTTATAGGAAGTAAGTACACAAGGTTCTCTACCAAGTTTGTTCATTTCAGCCCAATTGGCCCAGGGGTGGATCCAGGGTGGGGCAAAAGAGGCCTGAGGGGGTACCCCTCTTTAAAAATCTTCTCCAGAACCGCCGCATGAATTGAAAAATTGTTTATGTTTTAAATAAACAGACACCTCCCTTATTTGGACACCAGACAAAGTTGTTGACCCTGATATGCATAATTTCTGTATTTTTAACCTTGAATTAGCGGACAGTCTTCCTATGATTGACTTCCATTGCCACTGGCAATTTCTTGTCAAGCTGTATGTCCCATCTTCTATTTTGAGAAAGACTCTTACAATGTTTTATTTTATGTTTTTGCTTGATATTTCTTTCTTTTCATTGCATCCTGACACTTGATTACAAGAATGATTGTGTTGATTATGCATATGAATGTTTTAGCTGTGAATGGTCATCCTTCATTCAGAGGACACCTCCCTATAAGAGACAATTTAAGTAGCCTGGCAATTGTCTGCTAAACACAGGTTTTACTGTATTTATCAAACATAAATTGTGTAAACTCCAAAATTATGATTGCAGTATCATGAAGAAAATTGGCCTCAATATGCAGACAATAGCATGGAGGAACATAGCATCTATGTCACTTCTATCGGCAGTCATGTACAGGTTGTTTTTAAAGTGAGTTGCCAACAAACTCGTGGATTCTAATAAATGTGCCACCTTTTTGTTTATACTTTTTATCAATATACAGAGTAGAATTAGACTCAATATTACTTGAAAAAGGGAAAGTGAAAGTTGTTTTTTTTTTAATAAAAAGTTCTAGGGTTGGGGGTATAAATTAGAGATGGTCGGGTAACCGCAACCACACATATAATTTTTGGCCTCACTGAGACCTAACCACTGTGGTACAGTGGTGGCTATACATGATAGACAGATCTATACATGAACAAAAATATGTACTTTGCTCTGTGCTTACTGAGACCTTACCACTGTGGTGCCAATACATGATATATAGCTCTTTACATGAACAAAATTAGAGTGGTTTACTTTGCTCTGTGCTTACTGATACCTAACCAGTGGCACAGTGGTGGCAATGAATGATAGACAGATCTTTACTGAAACAAAATTAGAGTGGTTTACTTTACTCTGTGCTTACTGATACCTAACCACTGTGGCACAGTGGTGGCAATGAATGATAGACAGATCTTTACTGAAACAAAATTAGAGTGGTTTACTTTACTCTGTGCTTACTGATACCTAACCACTGTGGCACAGTGGTGGCAATGAATGATAGACAGATCTTTACTGAAACAAAATTAGAGTGGTTTACTTTGCTCAGTGCTTACTGATACCTAACCAGTGGCACAGTGGTGGCAATGAATGATAGACAGATCTTTACTGAAACAAAATTAGAGTGGTTTACTTTACTCTGTGCTTACTGATACCTAACCACTGTGGCACAGTGGTGGCAATGAATGATAGACAGATCTTTACTGAAACAAAATTAGAGTGGTTTACTTTGCTCAGTGCTTACTGATACCTAACCAGTGGCACAGTGGTGGCAATGAATGATAGACAGATCTTTACTGAAACAAAATTAGAGTGGTTTACTTTACTCTGTGCTTACTGATACCTAACCACTGTGGCACAGTGGTGGAAATACGTGATATACAGCTGTTTACTGAAACAGAAATAGATTGTGACTCTGTCTTACACTCACTAAACAACTACCAGTGGTTGCAATACAGCAGTTTTCTTTAACAATCATCATTGCAGTGGGACACACTGCCCTACACACATTTTATGTGTATAATTTACATTGACATACTTTGATAGTCATTTAAATTGATTTATGAGAATGAATAAAGAAATGAAAATTACTACACAGCAAATTATATGCATATAAAATTTATTTGCACTAGGTGAAACCAGATTTTTGTTGTTGAGTATTTCTTTTTTGTTAAAATTTTTGTTGTGAGCAGGTATGAAATGATGACAGACAGTTTTGAATCCTGTTTGTTTACACAACAACAAAACTTGTGAATGGAAGCATGACATGGTATATTTGAACACCTGTACATATATTAGTCCTATATTTGATCATTTAGTTATGGTTGGTTGATTTTTATGCCTATATAGTTTTTTATAGCTTTGAGTTTCTGTATACATGTGACAATTTCTAAGTTCAAGCACAGATATCTGGATTTTCAGGTTTTTGTGTCTTGTTGGTCAGATTATGGTTTCATTTAATGATTCTTTCTGTAAACATGTTGATTTTATAGTCAGGTCATTCCATATTTTTCATATCCTACACCTACATCAGATAACTGAACTTCCATATTTTTTCTGTTTAGAGTCTGCTGATGGATAGTTTTGAGATAATAAAACAGAAAAAAAAACATCTATCGTATAAATACCAAAATTGGCCAGTTTTTAAAAGTTTTTCGTTTGCTGTGAAAGTATTTGGTGTTTGTGATGCCTAAGCTTTTCTTAACTTCTGATACTGCAATTCTTCTTTAGATTGCTGGTACAAAATATATATCGACAATTGCCAGATAAAAAATAAAATGCTGTAAAGTTCACAATGGAAATGTGGCCGTGATTCCCACATTGCCAGTACCCAAAATGGCCAGAACATGGGAAAGACTAGTATATAAACAAATTAAATGTGATTTTTCAAATGCATTTGTCACAATGGTGATTTGAATGTAGATATCATGAAAGTATATAACTGATTAATATATATATATTTTACCTGAAACTACTCTGACACTGTTAATGACATCAATCAAGTAATATAGCAATTATCCAAGTATTTAACGGAAATATGTTGACAGAAAACGAGACTGGCCAATTTGGGTACTGTGCCACTTTGAGTACTGTTACAATTTGGATACTGTTACAATAGGGAAAAATTGTGTTGTGTTGTGTTTTTCTGTTTCTTATTGTCCTAAAAAAGTAGGTTTTTGGTATTGGGGTGGATGATTAAAAAAAAAAAACAAAAAAAACACACACACACACCCCCCAAAAAAACAAAAAAAAACAAAACAAAACCAACTTGGAATGGCCTAATCAATATTTTTGTAAATAAAATCAAAATTCCTTGAAATATACAAATTCTAGACTTCAAGATGACATGTGATTAGTTTACCTTAGCTAATAGGTCAAGTGAGCTATAGAAATCCAGTTTCTCTGGATCGTGAGGTCGTGAGTTCGAGTCCCGCCGGTGACAGGTTGGTTTCCTGTCTTTCGGATGAGACAGTAAAAACTGGAGGTCCCGTGTCACAGTAGGTGTCGGCACGTTAAAGAACCCTCACTGCTCAATGGCCGTAAGTGCTGAGCATAGGCCAAAATTTGAAGCCCTTCACCGGCATTTAGTGACGCCTCTATATGAGTGAAATATTCTTGAGTGGGACGTTAAACAACAATAAACAAACAAACAAACAAGGCAAACTGAATTCATGCTTGTTATACATATTTATCTCCCTTTAGTGTTCTGCTAAAAGAGAAGTAAGATACTTTTCAGATTGCAATTTGTAGTTTTTATTTGGTGATGAAAATACACCTTTAAAAAGTATTTGCCTGTTTTAATGATTGATATATATATATATATATATATATATATATATATATATATATATATATATATGCAACAGAAATATATTGTCTCTGATGGGATTTGAACCTGGTACCCCTTGGTAATGAGTATGCTATGCTTACCAATCAAGCTAAAGGGAAAACCATACTAGCTTAAGATTGTAGAAACACCATACATATAACTAACACTTCCAGTACATTATCCCCCTGAATCCAAAAAATTGTCCCAGTTCTATTAGAGGTTGGAATCACCTGTGGGACAGTATTCTGGGATAATTACTTTCACTTTTCCAAGGCAAACCCAGATCCCAAAATAAGTGCCAAATGTAATAAAAATATAATGCCTCCCACTGGACTTGAACCTGAGACCTTTTGTTTACGAGTCTGGTGCTCCATTTATACCATATTTAATGCTGTTACATATATATATATATATATATATATATATATATATATATATATATATATATATATATATATATATATATATATATATATATATATATATATATATATATATATATTGTATATATAAACCTATCAGAAATCTGTATGTTATTGTACATTTAAGTCTACACATAGACTAGTTAGTAATCAAAGACTGACAACCATGATAAATCATTTTACCTTCTTGTAGTGCTTCAGTGAATCTTGCTTTTCTCTGGAGTCACATGATCACATTACAACAAAATGGAGAGTCTAGCACTGGGGTCATCTGGGGGCAAAGAAAGCACAACAGCAGGTCTATAACATGTGATACATTACTTGTAATAAAGTCAACCTTTTCTGACATCTAGCAATTATTACAGAAGGATATAACGTTGTTTATTGATTTTTACGAGTGTTTGTTTTCTCCACAGAGACTGGAACACGAAAACATTATAAGATATTACATGGGACAACATTTGATGATCAGAAATTAGGTAGGCATTTTCATTATAATATTTTGTTATGTATAGATTTATGTTAGATCAGCATGGAGTATGATCGTTAAAAAGCAGTGTAAACATTGTGTTTGTGGAAGGCTTTCAGCTGACTATGCACATGTCCTGGTTGTTTGGTTTATTTAAGTTCAGTGTGACCTACTTGACTTTATATCTGAGGTAACGTAGTGCATCAACTTGATAATGTCTGAAGAATGTATAGTGTTTGCCATGTACGTTAGACTGAAGTATGGCCTAGCCATACTGTAATATCCAGGCTTGAGCTACTTCCCAGATTATTACAGGTAAGTTGATAGAAGCACGTAGCTTTGTGAATATGTTGAGAGAACTTTTGCCCCCTGTTGAACTGGCCAAATGTTTACTTTTTGAATTGTGTTTATTCATAGCAATTGTTATGTTGTTGTTTTATTGAGGGTAGAGAAGTGCACTTTGTCATTTTAGCAGTGGTATAGATCAGCCCTCTAAACATGTAGTGTCATTGGCAAAAATTCTACCAAATCATTTTTTATGTAAATTAAGAAAGTCATGGATAGAATTGTCATTTTACATTTGTATGAAGGAAAACTTTGTTTGTTTATCATTTTGTTTACTTATTTATTTTTGTTGGTTGTGTGACATAGTTACAAATACACATTACAGTGGCTACATTGTTTTACTCTTAACTACAAACTTTTAATGTCAAGAATTAAATGCCAGTAAATATTTTATTGTGAATGGATAACATTACATAACATTGAGAAAGATATGAAAAAGTGAATACATTAAAGAAAAAACTAATCATCTAAGAAAATGAGATTTTACATTTTTCATAATCTATTTAAGATGAAAATGAAGATTCATGTGAAAACTGAATTTGAATTGTATTGTGTATATATATTTTTATCCCTCCTAAAACAAATTTTGGGGGGATATAGCTGTCACATGGGATGTTGGTCTGTCTGTCCGTCCGTCTCTCTCGTTTTTGGACCATAACTTCAGATTGCATGATGCTAGGGAGCTGATTATCAGTATACAAGTGCCTCTATAGGATACTAAGAACCCTATTTATTTTGGGTCAAGTCCATCAAAGGTCAAGGTCACAGTCGCATTAGATATAGATTTTATTTATGCTTTCTCATTTACGGACCACAACTTCAGATTGCATGATGCTAGGGAGCTGCGTTTTTGTATACAAGTTCCTCAACAGGATACAAAGAACCCTATTTTTGGGGTCTGGTCCATCAATCCAAGCCCATTTGAATTGATTAAAACTGGTGTATTGTTGGAAAAGATGAAACAATTATTGAGGAGAATTGCAATATGAAGTCAAAAATACTTACTTTTCCATTGTAACATGTTTTTCTGAAAAAGGATTGTATAATTTCAATACATCTAGCATTTATATTTTTTTTTCATATCTTATTAATACATATTTCCATCCCATAGTAACAATTTTTATAGTGAAAAATTGAAACAGACTGTCTACCTGTATCAGAATTCCTTTAACATATCTAGCTGTTCTTAACCATAGTCATGTAGATTGCAATATTACACATCAAATTATGGAGAAAATGATTTATAATAATTATAGCATATTTATAAAAATATTTCTTAAATACCTAAGTGGCAGATACAAAAAATGTCAACTAAAACTTTTGTTTTTGTTTTTTTGGTTGAAACATTTGTTGCTATGACAATGTTGCTCTTCTTGACAACAAGACTCCAAAGTAATCTTACAGGTATTGTTGTGTGAGTAAGCATGACTTGTATAAAGAGAATATTCACAAGTAAATATCAGGAACTTTTACCAAACCATTTTACCATGCCTGGTCATAGAGTGAAACAGAACCCTTTACTATCAAGTTTACACAACCTGAATTATATTATATTGTAATTTAAATATCAACCCAAAAATCTAAGAAAAATTTCTTTGAAAGATTCTCATGTTTGAAAAATTATAAATTTAATTTACTGGAAATAGTGATGAAACAATGATCAATTATAATGGAAAATAGGTTAAATATTTCATGTTCAAAGACAATCTATTGTGTGTTTATGATCTGAAATTACTTCCTGGTATAAATAATCACTTCCCCATGCCCCCCCCCCCCCAAAAAAAAATCTTTTTCTCATTTTTTCATTTATTTTCATTAACTCATCCTGAAAAAATAATAGACTCTTCAGTAAATCATTGACTTAGACCAGTCCAAATGTGTCTTTAGGGGTCAATGAGTTAATAATTATCATTATTTATCTTTATGTTTATTTGTGAGTCTGGGTAAATTATTATTCTTGATCTCTATATGTTTTGTTTGTGAGTCTGAGTGGCTTAAACAATTCACAATTACATCTAAAATATATGACATTCAAAATTCAAACTTGAATATATTTAACTTTGATAAATAAATAAAAAAAATGATATAAACTCACAAAACCTTCTCATAACCAATTATTTAATCTATCAGTGATCATTTTTAAGCTTCTGATTTTAACCGATCATCGAGTAATATTTTTTTCCAACTAAGCAGCACTACTGAAAACATTCAACCAATAGGTATTTGAACAGCATGAATGGTTTCATGTTCATTTTATCAATCAGCTATTGTTAAGGATTTTAGTTTTAGAGCATTTTTCTATACAAGTGGGTACAGAGTTTGAGCTTTGTTTGAGCCCGACCTGTATATACGAGCAGGATTATCAACTTGCACATTCAGGGCTGGTATTTATTTTCCTAGAGACATAATGTAACTGGGTCTTTCCTTATGGCAGTAACTTATGATCTAATATCACTGACTGTTAACTTTGGTATGAAAAACTGCAGATTAAATAGATACTCATACATCCCCTATATTCCACCATCTAACATCCCTATACTCCACCATTCAACTCCCCAAAATTCCACCATCCGACATTTATATTCCACCATCCGACATTTATATTCCACCATCCAACATCCCCTATACTCCACCATCCAGCTCCGCCTATACTCTAACATCCCTTATACTCAACGATCCAACATCCCTTATACTCCACCATCTAACTCCCCCTATATTCCACCATCCAATATCTATATTTCACCATCCAACAGCCCCTGTATTCCACCATCCCACATCCCATATATTCCACCATCCAGCATCACCTATACCCCACCATCCAACATCTCCATTACTCCACCATCAAGCATCTCCTCTACTCCACCATCCAAAACCCTATATATTCCACCATCAAACATCTATATTCCACCATCCAACATCCCCTATACTCCACCATCCATCTCTTAACAAATCACACACCCTCTTGCATACTCGGTATTTTGAATGGTAGCTATGAAATGATTTTGTATTCAAAGGAATTCAAGACAACCATGTTTGGTTTTTCCATATCAATAAAGACTTGCTTTATTGGCTTACATTTGTCATGTGACAGCTGTGACCCAGGGACTCCCTTTTGATTTTTGAAATCAATTTCTAGGATACTATTTTTGACAATATTCATTGTTTATGATGTAAACAAATGGGCCCGAAGTCACCAAATTTACTCAGTACTCAAACTCAACTAACTTTTCATGATTTTAAAGTAAAACATGAAAACTCTATTGTGTTACAGGACATGTTTTTATATTGATGGCATACAATTGTAAATAATGATCAAAATCATTGCTCATTTAAAGAAAACTTCTGAATATCAAAAAAATAGTTTGAGTATGTACTCAAATTTCAAGTCCCGTATTCAACATATTTATTCATTTTTACAGGAAAATCTTAAGTATGACGCAAAAATTTATATGTGAATGATAAGAATGATAATATGCTTCCTTATCATTCAAACTCAAACATTTTACAAATGATTTTATAGTCAAAATAATGAAATAAAACTTGAGCTTGAGTATTGAGTAAATTAGGTGACTTTTGGCCATGGTCTATAGTATTGCCTCAGTTCTTGTGTTTATTTTGACTTCTTTTATTTTGAATATTTATGACCCATAAGTCTTGATCACCTGTCTGATACATATCAATCTAATTATATTTTGCAAACTGGTATATGTCATCTATGGAATCATTGTCTTTTAATTATGTATAGATCAATTTCTAGGATGAAATCATCAAAATTTGTGAATGTCATGACCTCTAGCCCTTTGTGTAATGTACCCAAGAAAGACTATTCCTCCTCTTCTAGTAAACTTGTGGATTTCCCATGATGAAATATTGACTTCAGCATCAAGACAGTATCAAGTCATTACTGTGATACACATAGACAGATTTCATTGTTTGAAAGTGTCATCACCAATGTTCTTAAGCGGGGACTTTCAGATTTAGTGCCTAGGCAGATCTAATCAATAATTCAAAATTGTCATAATAACAATCGTTCTGTGGAATTGTCAGATTATGTATTACAACCTGTTGTGAAACACTGCCCAGGATCTCAAACTAAATAACTATATTGATTATCGCTATTATAGTTACTATTACTATTTTTATTTTTATTATTATTATTTTTATTGTTATTATTATTATTGTCATTATTATTATTATTGTTAGTATTGTATTATTATTGTTATTATTATTGTTAATATTATTATTACTATTATTATTGTTTTTACTATTATTATTGTTATTATTACTATTATTATTATTATTATTATTATTATTATTGTTATTGTTATTACTTTTATTGTTATTATTATTATTGTTATTATTGTTATTGTTATTACTTTTATTGTTATTACTATTATTATTATTGTTATTATTGTTATTATAGGGAAGTGGTACCTGCCAAGTACTTGACTTCATTTGTGTGATTGTTATTTTACATCCCGTCAAGAATCTTTCTATTATATTGAGATGTCACCAGTTTTAGGTGAAGTGCTACAAATTTTGACCTGTGCTATGGACTGACACCAATGTAGTGAGGGATCTTTTACGTATTTCACTTCGTAACTACTGGTGCGCATCACATATTTTCCATTACAGTTTTTGTTAAATATTATTATATATTTAAGGTTGTTTAATCATTATTATTATATTTTTGTTGTCAAACAGTTTGTAAATTCTAATATTCATATGTTTTTTTTACATTTATATCACTGATTTCTCTAAGTTATTCACATATCCAAGCATTGCTCTCTGAAAGTAGAAGCAAGAACTGGAGATGAGATAGAATAAGCACAATTGAATAATTATGGATGTGAATAATAAAAAAATCACTTCATATGGCTCTATATTTAACTAAAATGTTTATTTTTAAACCATTTATCGTGAATGGAAAAATATTAGATAACAATTATATAAAATATGAATTGATTCGTAATTCTGGAAATGCTTCATCATCATCATCATTATCATCATCATTTTTTTCAATATTATCATAATCATTATTGTTATCATATATTATCATCATTACTGTTTGGAAAAAAGACATTGATATGCAAATTATCCCCATGGACTCAATGCAGCAGAATATTTTTGTGCATAATAAAATGCATATTTGACCATAAACTTTTGCAGTTCAGTTTATGTGCAGCCTTTGAACAAAATAAGCAACAACTGCCATTAATCTTGTACTATTTGACAATGCATAAAAGACAGATATTAATACTCTGACATCAATTCTAAGGTCACTGTACATTTCAAAGACCAAATTTTTTACTTTTTATGAAACATGTATATGACACATTTGTTGTTTTGCTGTCACTCCATGCATAAATAAAACACTGGATATATTATAACAGGTAAGAAGATTTTCTTGTTTTATGTATTAAATTTGGGTTTTATGACCAAAAGAGAACTGTGTCACAACTGCCAATATTATAGTATTTACCTACAATTGTGGGCATTTTTTTTAATGTTTATCTTGTTTTTCTTGGTAAAAGTCACATTTAGCTGTCGAACATTTTGTATGTAAGGAATTTGATGGAAACATTTATGTTACAAAGCTTCAGGTAATAAGTATCATTACTTACCGTAACAAAGAATGTTCATAAAAAGTCTTTAACAAAAGGTATTTTGTCGGTTTGTTAATGAATTGAATTGGATTATATCTCATGATTCAGAAGTACTTGTGTATCAGTAAAAACTCTAATGTTGTAATCAATTTCACCAATAATATAAAAATAACAAGTAACAAAAAAAAAAAAAAAAAAAATCGAGTTAACTAAAAATCCCTTATCAGTCCCTGGCTCAATTACGGTATATGGTATAGTTGACAATATAATTGGTCAATATAATATTGATATATTTGGTCACTGATATATTGGAATGTGGTTATTGATATATTTGGTCACTGATATATTAGAATGTGGTTATTGATATGTTTGGTCACTGATATATTGGAATGTGGTTATTGATATGTTTGCTCACTGATATATTAGAATGTGGTTATTGCTATATAGGTTATTGATATATTTGGTCACTGATAAATTAGAATATGGTTATTGATATATTTGGCCATTGATATATAAGTTATTAATATGTTTGATCACTGATATACCGGTATTAGATTGTGGTTATTGATATATTTTGTCCCTGATATATTAGAGTGTGGTTATTGATAAATTCAGTCATTGATATAATAAAATGTTGTTATGGATATATTTCGTCATTGATATATAGATTATTGATATATTTGTTCACTGATATATTAGAATATGGTTATCGATGGAATTGGTCACTGATATTTAGGTTATTGATATATTTTGTCACTGATATATTAGAATGTGGTTATTGATATATTTGGTCACGGATATATTAGAATATGGTTATTCATGTAATTGGTCACTGATATTTACGCTGTTGATATATTTGGTCACTGATATATTAGAATGTGGCTATTGATATATTTGGTCAATGATTCATAGGTTAATGATCTCTTTTGGTCACTGATATTATTACAGTGTGGTCATTTGATATATGTCTGCTTTATGATTAGGGAAATGTTGATTCTGTTTATTGATACAGTGTGATCTATATGTTACATTATAATTATTGATTTTGGTTATAATTGTCAAAATGTCAGATAGAAATATTTAGCCAGCAATGAAATCCATACTCGGATAAGCTTCTTGTCAAAATGACCACAGTCTGTAAGTATCAGACACCTGTCTACTGCAGCTGGTCATCATTGATATTAACTTGTTGTCCACTGACAAACAATGGACTAGCTCTTCTGTAAATTGATGATTTTAAAAGACCAGACCAAGTGTAATTAGGGGTGAATGGGTTGTGATTTGTATCTTTGAGTAACTAGAATTTTGTTGTAATTTCATTAATATTTTTCCAATTATTGTGAATATTTTTTACTAAACCTAGATTTTACATCACCGATCAGCTATTCATATTGATTTTCTTTCAGCAGAATTAGGTGGTGAGAACATTTTCTCCTTCAAGAAGAAGCTAAGTGTTCTAACTATTACCTTAGGAATATAAGTGATTTCAATCAGTTATTTATAGACATTCAGCTGCTGTAAATATCCTCTTTATGGCGTATCAATACGTAATTTAGTGATTTGACTGAAAACTAGATTTTAGATTAGAACAGGCCAGTACTTAAATGCAACACTTTTCATTTAAATTAGTACTGATGTGATACATACCACCTTATCCATCAAAATGGAGCATAATGAATGACATATATGATATAACAGAGGGACAGGAAGTGGATGTGACATGATATGACAGGGACAGGAAGTGGATGTGACATATCAAAGAGGGACAGGAAGTGGATATGACATTATAAAACAGGGACAGGAAGTGGATGTGATATATGATAGAGGGACAGGAAGGATGTAACATGATATGATAAAGGGACAGGAAGTGGATGTAACATGATATGACAGAGGGATGGGAAGTGGATATAGTATATGACAGAGGGACAGGAAATGGGTATAACATGACATGACAGAGAGACAGGAAGTGGATGTGGTATAAACAGTATGATAGAGAGTCTTGGATGTGCATTTTAAATGACAGATTCTGTTAAAATATGGACATGAGATCAATGTAGAATGACGTAAATGATATGACAAAGGGACAGGAAGTGGTTGTGCTATGACAGAGGGTCAGGAAGTGGTTGTGACATGATATGACAGAGGGACAGGAAGTGGTTGTGCTATGACAGAGGGTCAGGAAGTGGTTGTGACATGATATGACAGAGGGACAGGAAGTGGTTGTGCTATGACAGAGGGTCCTGGATATAGAAATGATGGATTTATTATGAAATATGGACATGAGATCAATTTAGAATGGTATAAATGATATGACAAAAGGTCATAAGGAAATCTTATATGACAAACTTAGTATGAGAGACGGAAATGCAGTAGTTTTGATATGACAGTGTTATAACAGAAGAATGCAGAGGCGTATGATACAACATAGCTAATATGACAAAACAACCTTATGTAAATCTGATATGACATGGTTGATTCAATATGACTGTTTTTTAAATAAATTAATTTTTTCACTTTTTTATGATAGAAAACCTATTGATCCCATTTTAAATTAACTCAAAAACATCCTTGTCTCATAGATGGCGTGTATGTTGGTGGTTCATTTATTTAGCTTGAAAATCTTGCTTTCATTTTAAATTCTCCCTCTCATCTATATACAGAAATCGGCTGGTACCAAAATACCAAATACTGGGTATACCTTCGGGAACTCAAACAGTCCACCAGCAGTGGCAACAACCCAGGTAATGGCTGTAAATATTATAAACATACTACAGTTACCAAAGCTGCAGTTCTACAAAAAAAGAGGCCAAAACTAATGCCTAAAATGATTGATTCTGTGATTTTCCTTGACCATATTGAGAACATCAACCCTGGACCTGCCACCATAAAACTGGAGAATTTACTCAAGTTTGAGAATATTCTCCAATTGGCCTGCTTAGCCAATCAGATTTTAGGATTAGTAAACTTTTTATTGT
Source organism: Atrina japonica (assembly GCA_030159075.1). Lineage (NCBI taxonomy): Eukaryota > Metazoa > Mollusca > Bivalvia > Pterioida > Pinnidae > Atrina > Atrina japonica. Next base: position 745,088 of record BROG01000017.1, on the reverse strand, counting down.
GAAAAAATTCTTAGTTTTCTGGCGGCAGACTCAGGAGTGATGGGTTTGTTGTAAGTGATTTAAGATATACAGACAAATCCATATAACCTGGTGTGGTGGAGTCTTGTTAATCCTTCCTTGAGCTGGACAAGTTTAAATTTTAAGTAATAAAGCGTAACAACATTTGGATAACCCTGGGTCATTTATAAGTGATTTTCCTTGACCGTCTTGACTTTTGTTTGGTGTTTTATATGACACTCAACATTTTTCAGTTATATGGTGTCAGTCAATTTTTTAATGGTGGAGGAGAGAACTTGGTTACAATGTACCTAGAAAAAGACCATCGGCCTTCCACAACTGGCAAACTATCTCACAAAATCAGCTTAGGTCCACCATATTGGCATCAGCAGTGAAACTTCTGGTCTTTTGGATGTGATAATAATTCAAATCCCATTGTCATAGTAACAACAAAAGGTATTTTTTACCACAACACAATTACATTATTGTATAATCTTGATTAGTGGCACTTAATCTACAAATGAAATTTAAATAAAAAACTTGTAAAAAACAAAGCAAACCTAAACACAAATTTAATCATTCACTGATGAGCATAAACTTTTCTTTTACCATTGGTTATAGGCCAAAATGGTGATGTCTTCATACGAGTGAAAGATTCTTGAGTGGGACATTAAACAACAATAAACAAACAACCTGTTCAGGTGTGGTACATGTACACCAAGAAATACTGTGAAATGTACAATGTAAACTAAATGCAGGAAATACGGTGAATTGATTATTAAATAACTTTTTTTTTAATTTACAATGCCTATTCATTTTTCAGTTGAGAATATTTTGACCAACATTTTGTTATTATGAAATACTAAAGCCAATTGATTTTCAATGTGTAGTTGTAATTTTCTTCCATACAAAGGTACTTGTGAGCACTTGGCTTCTGTTTTATATCAGTTACTGCATTAGGCAGAATAATCTATTCATCTCAAGCTGCATATACACAGATAAATGCTGTACTTATCATCTACCTACTTTATAAACTGGTTATTTGTACAATAATCATTATAACTAAAGTATCACCTTGATATACCACTGTCCAATATGACAGTCCAGACTCCAATGTCCAGTATCATAGTCCACTACTATAGTCCACTGTAATGATACAGACACATCAATGTCTACAATTACAGTCCATTATAATGATACAGACATCTAAATGTCCACTATTACAGTCCACTATAATGATACAGACACACCAATGTCCACTATTACAGTCCACTATAATAATACAGACACACAAATGTCCACTATTACAGTCCACTATAATGATACAGACACACCACTGTCCACTATTACAGTCCACTATAATGATACAGACACACCATTGTCCACTATTACAGTCCACTATAATAATACAGACACACCAATGTCCACTATTACAGTCCACTATAATGATACAGACACACCATTGTCCACTATTACAGTCCACTATAATAATACAGACACACCAATGTCCACTATTACAGTCCACTATAATGATTCATACATACTAATGTCCACTATTATAGTCCACAATAATGATACAGACACACAAATGTCCATTACAGTCCACTATAATGATACAGACACACCAATGTCCACTATTACAGTCCACTATAATGATACAGACACACCATTGTCCACTATTACAGTCCACTATAATGGTACAGACACACCAATCTCCACTATTACAGTCCACTATAATGGTACAGACACACCATTGTCCACTATTACAGTCCACTATAATAATACAGATACACACCAATGTCCACTATTACAGTCCACTATAATGGTACAGACACACCAATCTCCACTATTACAGTCCACTACTATAGTCCACTATAATGATTCATACATACCAATGTCCACTATTACAGTCCACAATAATGATACAGACACACCAATGTCCACTATTACAGTCCACTACTATAGTCCACTATAATGATTCATACATACCAATGTCCACTATTACAGTCCACTACTATAGTCCACTATAATGAGTCATACCAATGTCCACTATTTACAGTCCATTATAATGATATAGACATACCAATGTCCACTACACAGTCCACTATAATTACAGACCACTAATGTCCCACTATTACAGTCCACTACTATTGTCCACTATAATGATTCATACATACTATAGTCCACTATTACAGTCCACTAAATGATTCATACATACCAATGTCCACTATTACAGTCCACTACCATTGTCCACTATTACAGTCCACTATAATGATACAGACACACCAATGTCCACTATTACAGTCCACTACTATAGTCCACTATAATGATTCATACATACCAATGTCCACTATTACAGTCCACTATAATGATATAGACATACCAATGTCCACTATTACAGTCCACTATAATGATACAGACACACCAATGTCCACTATTATAGTCCACTACTATAGTCCACTATAATGATTCATACATACCAATGTCCACTATTACAGTCCACTATAATGATACAGACACACCAATGTCCACTATTACAGTCCACTACTATAGTCCACTATAATGATTCATACATACCAATGTCCACTATTACAGTCCACTATACCACACCATTGTCCACTATAAAAGTCCACTACTATAGTCCACTATAATGATACATACACACAAATGTCCACTATTACATGACTATTATAGTCCACTATAATCATATAGACACACCATTGTCCACTATTACAGTCCACTATTATAGTCCCCTATAATGATAGACACACCACTGTCTACTATTACAGTCCACTACTATAGTCCACTATAATCATACAGACACACCATTGTCCATTATTACAATCATGATATAGACACACCAATGACCACTATTACCAATGTCCACACTATTGATACAGATACACCACTGTCCACTATTACAGTCCACTACTATAGTCCACTATAATCATACAGACACACCATTGTCCATTATTACAGTCCACTATAATGATACAGACACATCAATGTCCACTATTACAGTCCACTACTATAGTCCACTATAATGATACAGACACACCATTGTCCAACTACTATACAGACACACCAGTCCACCATTGTCCACTATTACAGTCAACTATAATGATATAGTCCACTATAATGATACAGACACACCAATGTCCACTATTACAGTCCACTACTATAGTCCACTATAATGATACAGACACACCATTGTCCACTATTACAGTCAACTATAATGATATAGACACACAAATGTCCATTATTACTATATAATGATACAGACACACCATTGTCCACTATTACAGTCCACTATAATGGTACAGACACACCAATGTCCACTATTACAGTCCACTACTATAGTCCACTATAATGATTCATACATACCAATCATTACAGTCCACAACACACACCATTGTCCATTAATGATTCATACATACCATTGTCCATAGTCCACTATAATGATACAGATACCAATGTCCACTATTACAGTCCATTATAATGATATAGACATACCAATGTCCACTATTACAGTCCACTATAATGATACAGACACACCAATGTCCACTATTACAGTCCACTACTATAGTCCACTATAATGACCACTATTACAGACACACCAATGTCCACTATTACAGTCCACTACTATAGTCCACTATAATGATTCATACATACCAATGTCCACTATTACAGTCCACTATAATGATACAGACACACCATTGTCCACTATAAAAGTCCACTACTATAGTCCACTATAATGATACATACACACAAATGTCCATATTCCGCTATAATCATATAGACACACCATTGACACTATTACAGTCCACTATTATAGTCCCCTATAATGATAGACACACCACTGTCTACTATTACAGTTGTCCATTATTACTATAATGATACAGACACACCAATGACCACTATTACCAATGTCCACTATTATAGTCCACTATAATGATACAGATACACCACTGTCCACTATTACAGTCCACTACTATAGTCCACTATAATCATACAGACACACCATTGTCCATTATTACAGTCCACTATAATGATACAGACACATCAATGTCCACTATTACAGTCCACTACTATAGTCCACTATAATGATACAGACACATCAATGTCCACTATTACAGTCCACTACTATAGTCCACTATAATGATACAGACACATCAATGTCCACTATTACAGTCCACTACTATAGTCCACTATAATGATACAGACACATCAATGTCCACTATTACAGTCCACTACTATAGTCCACTATAATGATACATACAAACCAATGTCCACTATTACAGTCAATTACAATCTACTATTACAGTCCACTGTAATAATACAGACACATCAATGTCCATTATTACAGTCCACAATAATTTTACCAATGTCCACTATTAGTCCAAAAACTATAGTCCACTATAATGATACAGACACACCATTGTCCACTATTACAGTCAACTATAATGATATAGACACACAAATGTCCACTATTACAGTCCACTGTAATAATACAGACACATCAATGTCCACTATTACAGTCCACTATAATAATACAGACACACAAATGTCCACTATTACAGTCCACTATAATGATACAGACACACCATTGTCCACTATTACAGTCCACTATAATGATACAGACACACTACTATTATAGTCCACTATAATGATTAATCATACCAGACACAGTCCACAATAATGTTACATACCAATGTCCACTATTACAGTCCACTATAATATTACAGACACACCAATGTCCACTATTATACTATAATGATTCATAACATACCAATGTCCACTATTACATGTCCACAATAATGATTCATACATACCAATGTCCACTATTACAGTCCACTATAATGATATAGACACACCAATGTCCACTACCACTGTCCACTATTACAGTACACTATAATGATACAGACACACCCATTGTCCACTATAAAAGTCCACTACTATAGTCCATATAATGAAAACATACACACAAATGTCCACACAGTCCACCTACTATAGACACACCATTGTCCACTATTACAGTCCACTATTATAGTCCCCTATAATGATAGACACATCAATGTCCACTATTACAGTCCACTACTATAGTCCACTATAATGATACATACAAACCAATGTTCACTATTACAGTCCACTATAATGATACAGACACACCAATGTCCAATATTACAATCTACTTTTACAGTCCACTATAATAAAAAAGACACACCACTGTCCACTATTACAGTCCACTATAATGATACATACACATCAATGTCCACTATTACAATCCACTACTATTTTACAGACACACCAATGTCCGATACAGACCATTGTCCACTATTACAGTCCACTATAATGATGTAGACACACCAATGTACTATTACAGTCCACTATCTGATATAGACACACCACTGTCCACTATTACAGTCCACTATAATGATACAGACACACCATTGTCCACTATAAAAGTCCACTACTATAGTCCACTATAATGATACTATAGTCCACTATTACAGTCCATATTATAGACCACTATAAATCATATAGACACACCATTGTCCACTATTACAGTCCACTATTATAGTCCCCTATAATGATAGACACACCACTGTCCACTATTACAGTCCACTACTATAGTCCACTATAATGATACAGACACACCATTGTCCACTATTACAGTCCACTATAATGATACAGACACACCATTGTCCACTATTACAGTCCACTACTATAGTCCACTATAATGATACAGACACACCATTGTCCACTATTACAGTCCACAATAATGATACAGACACATCAATGTCCACTATTACAGTCCACTATAATGATACAGACACACCATTGTCCACTATTACAGTCCACTACTATAGTCCACTATAATGATACAGACACATCATTGTCCACTATTACAGTCCACTACTATAGTCCACTATAATGATACAGACACATCAATGTCCACTATTACAGTCCACTATAATGATACAGACACACCATTGTCCACTATTACAGTCCACTACTATAGTCCACTATAATGATACAGACACACCATTGTCCACTATTACAGTCCACTACTATAGTCCACTATAATGATACAGACACATCAATGTCCACTATTACAGTCCACTACTATAGTCCACTATAATGATACAGACATACCAATGTCCACTATTACAGTCCACAATAATGATACAGACACACCAATGTCCACTATTACAGTCCACTATAATGATATAGACACACCATTGTCCACTATTACAGTCCACTATAATGATATAGACACACCAATGTCCACTATTACAGTCCACTATAATGATATAGACACACCACTGTCCACTATTACAGTCCACTATAATGATACAGACACACCATTGTCCACTATAAAAGTCCACTACTATAGTCCACTATAATGATACATACACACAAATGTCCACTATTACAGTCCACTATTATAGTCCACTATAATGATACAGACACACCATTGTCCACTATTACAGTCCACTACTATAGTCCACTATAATGATACAGACACACCATTGTCCACTATTACAGTCCACTACTATAGTCCACTATAATGATACATACAAACCAATGTTCACTATTACAGTCCACTTTAATGATACAGACACACCAATGTCCAATATTACAATCTACTTTTACAGTCCACTATAATAAAAAAGACACACCACTGTCCACTATACAGACACAATGATACATACACATCAATGTCCACTATTACAGTCCACAATAATGATTAATGATACAGACACACCAATGTCCACTATAACAGTCTGCTATAATGATACACATCAATGTCCACTATAATGATCTACACACCATTGTCCACTTTAATAATACAGACACACCAATGTCCACTACTATAGTCCACTTTAATGATACAGACACACCAATGTCCGCTATAACAGTCTGCTATAATGATACAGACACACCATTGTCCACTATTACAGTCCACTATAATGATACAGACACACCATTGTCCACTATTGCAGTCCACAATAATGATACAGACACACCAATGTCCGCTATAACAGTCCACTATAATGATACAGACACACCATTGTCCACTATTACAGTCCACTACTATAGTCCACTATAATGATACAGACACACCATTGTCCACAATAATGATACAGACACACCATTGTCCACTATTACAGTCCACTATAATGATACAGACACACCATTGTCCACTATTACAGTCCACTACTATAGTCCACTATAATGATACAGACACACCATTGTCCACTATTACAGTCCACTATAATGATACAGACACACCACTGTCCACTATTACAGTCCACTATAATGATACAGACACACCATTGTCCACTATTACAGTCCACTATAATGATACAGACACACCACTGTCCACTATTACAGTCCACTATAATGATACAGACACACCATTGTCCACTATTACAGGCCACTACTATAGTCCACTATAATGATACAGACACACCATTGTCCACTATTACAGTCCACTATAATGATACAGACACACCATTGTCCACTATTACAGTCCACTATAATGATATAGACACACCATTGTCCACTATTACAGTCCACTATAATGATACAGACACACCATTGTCCACTATTACAGTCCACTATAATGATACAGACACACCATTGTCCACTATTATACTACAGTCCACTATAATGATACAGACACATCAACCACTATTACAGTCCACTATATTACAGTCAATGTCCTACTATACAGTCCACTATAATGATACAGACACATCAATGTCCACTATTACAGTCCACTATAATGATACAGACACATCAATGTCCACTATTACAGTCCACTATAATGATACAGACACACCATTGTCCACTATTACAGTCCACTACTATAGTCCACTATAATGATATAGACATACCATTGTCCACTATTACAGTCCACTATAATGATACAGACACACCAATGTCCACTATTACAGGCCACTACTATAGTCCACTATAATGATACAGACATACCATTGTCCACTATTACAGGCCACTACTATAGTCCACTATGACCTTACATTTACTGACATGTAGATATCATGTTATTGACACGTGATACATTTTGTTTTTGTTTGTTTTTTGTTTTGTTTTGACAATTTTACTTGTTGATATCATGTCATATTAAAACCTGTACTATCAAGTTAAGATGATGCAGTTTTTAGGTCACCTGAGCCAAAGGCTCAGGGTGACCTATTGCGAGCGTCTTTTGTCTGTTGTCGTCCATAGTGTGTCATTTTTACACATTTTTAACTTCTTCTCAAGAACCAGTGGGCCAATTTTTACCAAACTATATAGCATCCCCATGTGTAGCCACATAAAGTTTGGGAATGAAAAGGGGCTAGGACCCATAGGGGCATCAAAAAGGACCAAAACTTGGTACATCTTTAAAAATTTTCTTCTCATGAACCAATGATCAGATGACTTTCGAATTTTGTATGCATGATGGTTAAGTCAATATCTATAAAATTTGCAAACGAAATTGAAATCTATTCATAAACAAGCCACTAGGGGGTGCTTCAGTGACACAGGGTACAATTGTATTACAAATCGTTTAATAACTCAAAACTGATCGACTTTTTGTACACAAAGATATATGAGAAAGTTGTTAGGAATTATCTAAGGATCATTTTGACAAAATGTCAAGGTCATGGGATCAAAGGTCAAGGTCACAGGCACCTAAGGAAATGGAAAATGTAATTTTTTTTTTTGTAAGATTTTAGACATTTTTTACTACATCTCCAGAGCCATTGGGCTAATTTGAAAAATCATGTAAAGCCACATTAAGTTTGCAGATGAAAAGAGGCTAGGACCAGATATGGCTGTCATGGCTAAATATAGAAGAATGAGTCAGCAGATATTTTTCATTCAATGCACGTATCTCTAAAATTATTAAAGCTAGAGAAAAAATGTTTCCTTAAAATGAGCGGCTCGCAAAAATCTACATTTTTCATTTTGGTGGAAATTGTCAAGTCGACCCTTATGTGAGTTATTTCCCCTTTTAAGTTGATTTTTATGTTTTTTTATATTATCTTGAAAGGTATAATAAATAGAGAGAAAGTGAAATGTTCAACACTCAAAGATCTACAAAAAAGTCAATAGGACCAAAATTGTCAGATCACCTCTTAGGGGAGTTATTTCTCCTTTTAAGTGGATTTTTCATGATTTTGGATGTTTATTGACATTACCTTGAAAAGTATAATAGCTAGAGTAAAAGTGAAAGAAGCAAAAATGATCAGCACACAAAGATCTACAAAATTTCAATAGGGCTGAAAAGACTTTTTACAAAATTATTGTATACAATTGACGGTGGCATAATGGTTAGGATTGTGAAGTTAAAGGTCTGGGGTTCAAATCTTCTCTTAGTATTTTTGTTTTTTCTTACTATATTTTTAATGGAAAATATACATATATTTTTCACCAGACAAAAGATTATCTGTGGAATAAACAAAATATTACTTCATTTTCTCATAAAAAAAAATTCACCAGACTTAATACAAAAGTTCATTAAGTCACTGTTTCATTGACTTAACATGACCTTGAAATGACCTTTGAGGTCAAGAGAGCAAGTCAAACTACTTAGATCTCAACTTTAGACGGTATGTTGAACCTGTAGAACCTATTATGAAAATATGACTATCCACCATGTGGGGGCCGTTTTGGACCCTTATCATATATAGTCCTTTGTATATAATGACCTCCTTAGGGACATAAGAAAACTGGTCTTTATAGGGAACTGGGGCCCGTTTTATGAAAGGTCCCGAGTCGTAATTCCTAAGTCTTACCTGTCATGGGACTGACCAATCACGGATGTGTTGCCATGGTAATTAGGACTAAAAGTTAGGATTTAGGACTTGGGCCTTTTCGTAAAACGGGCCCCTGGTCTTTATAATAGGTTAATTTATACACAAATGGTACTATTGGCGACAGCAATAAATTGTCTTGATGACCAGGTGGTCTTTATACACTAGTGGTTGCTAAAGCAGGTTTTACAGTAGTTTGTGTATATACCTGGATATAAACCTAGATTTTTAAAATCCCTCCTTTTATAACTGTATCAATTGATAAGGAAATACGTTTAACCCCTAACATTTCTACATTTTCATTTTGTTATTTTTATGATTTATTTACACAGATCAACTTTAATACCTTACATGTGTGCGTGGTTGATGTTTGTACAAGATACATTTTAGTGTCACAATTCAAAAGTTAACAAGTGTAAATGAAGGCTATACAATAGTGGTAGGGTTATGTTACCCATGACTTTAACAAGTCTTCTATCAAAGGAAATTATCAGTTCATACATTTATGTGCAATAGATAATCAGAGATTCAGCAGTGCCCAACTTTCTCATTTGGGAAGTTATTTTAGTACAGTCATGATTTGTAGATTTTCAGCAAGACCTTGAAAATAGACTCGGAGCAAGTCAGGTTGACTTTGTAAGAGAAACTGGTAATGAATTCCATTTTAAAGATTTCTAATAATTAGGGCTGTCATTGATAGATTTGATATCGATGTATCGATATAAAAATTGATTTGATACAATAATCGATACATTTCTTGAGTATCGATACATTTCATACTGCATTTCACAGAATATTTTTTCTTATACAGTTTCCAAAATTTTCCATTCATTTACTTCATGTTCTTGAACTATGTTACATTTCATTCCAATTGTTTAATTTGTTCAAATAAACAATGTTTTCCTTGTAATGATTGATTTTTTTCAACTTCAGATCGTCATATACACAATAACACACCTTAATATTATAAAGAGTATTTATTCTGAATGCATTTTATAGAAGTACCAAAAATTTGATTTATCTATATATCGATACTTTTTACTTTTTTATATGTATTGATATAGAATTTCTCATCAATGACAGCCCTTCTAATAATAAGAAACTGATTATTGCTTTAATTTGTACCGGTACATATTCAGGGGTACAATAAAACCATTGAAAATAAATACTGTTCTTGAAAAACCCTTGATTTTTTTTATAACTGATGATACAGTGAACCCTCATAGTAACGACCATGGGCTAGTTTTACAACAAGTCTTTAGTCCTAAATCCTAATTAAGTCTTGGTCCTAATTGCCATGGGACTGACCAATCAGCATTGCATTGCCATGGTAGTTAGGACTAAAATTTTGGACTTGGGACTTTTTCTAAAATGGACTCCATGTTTGTTTGTGGGAGATTTTGTCTTATTGAATTTGATCTGATAAAGAAATGACTAAATTTGAGTATACTTTTTTTAATGTCACTTGAGCCAAAGGCTCATGGTGACCTATTACTGTCATCTCTTGCCTATTGTCATGTGGCATGTTGTCTAGCTGTTGTTAACTTTTATACATTTTCCACTTTTTCTGAAGAACCAGTGGGCCAATTGTAACCAAACTTGACAGAAAATATCCCCGTGTGAAGCCAGAATAAGTTTGGGAATGACCAATAGGGTCCCTATAGGAGTCAAAAAGGATCACAACTTGGTATAATTTTTTAAAAATCTTCTCATGAATCAATGATCAGGGGCATGTTTCATGAAACATCTTAAGTTTTTGCATGAATTTTGACGTAAGTTTTTGCAAAACGTTAGTAAACCCTAAACTGTGTTTTATGAAGCACCGTAAATCCTTATGTAGGAAAAATTCTTACTAAATTTCTACTAACTTGTCGCCCGTGGTTACGGCAGCTGAGTCATGCGCACAAGCTACTTTCGTTTTTATATCTATAAAAATTTACTACTATGGACCACAAGAAATACTTAAAATATTTAGTTGTAGCCTAAAATTAACTGAGATATGATTATAATTATACATTGCTTAAGATTGACATCAGACAGTGTAGCACAAAATAAGCTGTAAGTTTTCTTATACTTTTAATCAGTGTTGAATATGCATAGACCTACATGTACAATATTATATCATAATTATATGCATAAATAAAAATTTTAAAAAAGAAATAGCTAGTCATGTTTGATACCACCCCCAAAAAATTATGTAGTTCACTTTTTCTGATTGGGCCACTGTGTTTGTTTCATCAAATCAATTTAATTTATTTATTTAACGAGTCTGGATCAATATTCACATTCATTATTTCAGAGTCTTTTCATGTCACTAAGTGCATGAAACTTTGATTTCATAAAAGAATCAGAAACGAAAAATGGTCTAAAATTCTGTCTTGACTTTGTTTTTCACCATTAAAACTTTTATTTAGCGGGATTTTCAAACACAATAGAATTCCCCATACTAACATTTCAACTGGAGTTATTTGACAAAATAAAACATGCAGATGTTTCTTTTAACATAATGGCTCTACCTATAATAAAATATAATGACGGATTTTGATTTTAATTGTGAATAGCATTTTTAAGCTACACTAAACAATTTTTAATTACATGGTGGCCAGTTCTTTAATAGTGAAGGACAGAGCCTGTTTACAACGTACCCTGGGAAAAACCTCCAACCTTCCACAAGTAAACTGGCAAAATTTATCACAAAAATCAGTTTGATCCCAGCGGGACTTGAACCTACGCTGAAGGGAGAAATAACATGGTTCTAAGTGCGATGCTCTTATTACTCAGCCACCAGGGTCCATATAATGACAGATACAAATCATCAAGTGTGGTATTTGAATTTTTCAAAACTCACACTTGTAATTCATAATCCTAGAAATACTGGAGCAGATTAAAGCTTTTGACCACATCAATGTTGTTGTTTAATATGATCTTGGGCAGTGAGTGGTAACATGACAGTGGACTACTTAAAAGGAGGGATATTCCAAACTATTAGAATTCCGTGATTCCAATATTCGCTGGAGTAGCGATCATTAAAGCTTGATTTCAAACATCTCTTTAGAAAAAAAAAGAAATAAATTGGATCTTCATTGGTTAATCTTATACATGTAATCAATTCCTTTTGTTTTAGTTTCAGATGTTAAGTTTTCACTTTTAAACCTTGTATAGAGCTAGACTATTTCGATTTCTTCCATGGAAACACTTGTAAGTTTCGGTATCAAAACTTGTTTACAGCGTTAGTTTCGATAGATGAATCTTGTTAAACTTCGTCAGAAAATATTTAATCAGTTGGGTCCTGATTGTCACAAGCACATTCCCATTTCACTCATAATGCGACTTATAAACATCTATGTTTTGTTATCTAAACAGTATACTTTGTTAATTAATGTCGCTTTTTATAACCTACATTTAGGCTAATACTGACAAAATCATTTGTTAAGTTTTGACGTTATTTTACTTTTAATGGCGTATGCTGTCAGAAGGTGCGTAGTATTTGACTATACTCGTATAATGATAAACCAATGAATGGCAATCTAGGCCTACCGATGATATATATATTTTTCTCTTCATATGCATTTCTTGTGCACTGAGATTAACAAATACAGCCATATCTCTCGTTTCCCTTTCTGTCTAAACACATACTTACGTTTACACAAAAAGTTAGTCGATAGGAAGAGCAACCTTAGAATTTCTTCTTAACATATGCAAAAACTTAGTAGGTGAAAAGTTATGACATTTGATGAAATGGAGTTACGCAAGAAAATATGCTTAGTAGAAAAATTACGCAAGAACTTATTTAAGTACGAACACGAGATGTTTCATGAAACAGGGCCAAGATTTCTTTCAAATTTGGTACGCATAATTGTTGTTTAGTCAAAATTTTCAGAGAGTGTCAATGAATGCCTTCTTTCCTGTCAGTAAAATTGGATGCTATAAATTCTGTTATATGACTGGTAAATACCATTATGTATGTTTATTCTGTCGATAGGTAGAATTGTCAGAAAAACGACAAACTGAAGGAAATAACCAAAAGCAGTTTTACACAAAAGATTGAAGTAAATCGTAATGTCATATAATTATATTAGTGAATCTAAACAAAGCCAAGCAAGTCATGATAGTAGATTCTAACACAACCAAGCAAGTCATGATAGTAGATTCTAACACAACCAAGCAAGTCATGATAGTAGATTCTAACAAAGCCAAGCAAGTCATGATAGTAGATTCTAACAAAGCCAAGCAAGTCATGATAGTAGATTCTAACACAACCAAGCAAGTCATGATAGTAGATTCTAACAAAGCCAAGCAAGTCATGATAGTAGATTCTAACAAAGCCAAGCAAGTCATGATAGTAGATTCTAACAAACCCAAGCAAGTCATGATAGTAGATTCTAACAAACCCAAACAAGTCATGATAGAAGAATAAAGATGGATAAATGATGTCAAATTACAGAAATGAAATATTTCTAGTTTTGTGATTGATATTTTGGAATTCATTTTTTATTTGTTCTTGAATTTTCTTCACAAAGGTCTGGAAAAATCCTCGAATGCAATATTTCCTGATTATCACTGTGGAAAATTAGTATGACCCCTGTGATGAAATGTGAAGTTTAATTTTTATGCTTACAGAGCTACATGACATACCTATTTTTCACAATGACAGCACCTACTAAAGTTCAAGGTCATACCTGAAAGGTCAAGCTTAGGTGTACACATGGTTAAAAGAAAACTATTGCTACAGTTGAAATGTACCAGCTCAATATATCGGTACATCGTTTTCCAAACAAATGACATATTTAAACTTAGTACTCTGGTACAGATAATGTACATTTTATGTTTATGCTTCATGACAGTAAAATGAAAAATACATGATAAGCCTACTCAAAGACTGTATTATGATTTTACACACTGTACCTCTAATTCAGTGTTAGTATCTTTTGTAACAGACTGTAAACTATAAATAAGCACTTGATGTTTTTTTGTCTTTGATCTATAGAACATGGTCAATAGAGAATTCACATAAACATATCAAATTGGCACTTTCTTGTGTATCATTTATTAGTTTGATCTCAAGTAAAAGTTCATATTGAAAATATGTGTACATAAATTTAATCAGTATGTGTTTTGTACTCCAAAGTTGGCTGTGTAACATGTTATATCACGATAAAATCTTATGTACACTTTATGCTCCGATGGTGATTCTCCAGCTATGATAGAAGTTGACTCTTCAAAATGTGGCATGGAATTTACTGATCCTTTTGTATGAGGGCAAATCAGGTCTTCAATCACCCATATGCACCAAACAAAACCTCAACTTGGGTGGTTTCATGTGGATCTGGGAATGCTGGGATAGGTATGAAATATTTTGATGGCATCATATTACATAGAATACTGTCTGGTCATGGGACCAGGTGTCCTTCTTCCCCTTAAACTTGGTGCAGCAATATGATATAGTACATGTATATTATGTCATAATTAAGTATTGGGACTTTCTGATGTTTTTCCCTAGTGGTTTTAACATTATATAAATTATAGATAAATAAAAGGTGATAGATAATATGGAATACACATACCGTAAATATCATAATTTTTAAATTTCAAAGATGAAACAAAGTATTGGAAGCCTCAAAGTGCAACATACTTAGATCTCGAATGTTGTTAGATTGTGACGATAACTTTCAGTGTCATGTTCTAATCCTTTCTCACTTGGTGATACCAGATGTCTTAGCAAATCAATGAGATTATAATGTAGTAGTTTTTAAATCGCTACTAGTCCTTAATACACAAAACAGACAAATTTTGTTTTAAATTAGAATAGAGAAACGTTGATACACATTTATGTATTGGTTGGAAAACAATAGTTGCAATTTAACACTGTTTTTTTTTTAATATAAGACAGTATGTGTGACAAAATTATAAATACAAGATAATATATAAGACAGTATGTGTGTGTCACAATGATAAATAAAAGATTATATATAAGAAAGTAATAATATAAATAGAAGATAATAAGTGTGTGCCACTGTAATAAATACAAGATAATATATAAGACGGTGTGTGTGTCACTAATAAATACAAGATGATTTATAAGACAGTATGTGTGACAAAATTATAATATAACACAGTATGTGTGTGCCACTGCAATAAATACAAGATAATATATAAGACTGTGTGTATGTGTCACTAATAAATACAAGATGATTTATAAGACCGTACATGTGCCACTGCAATAAATACAAGATAATATATAAGACTGTGTGTATGTGTCACTAATAAATACAAGATGATTTATAAGACCGTACATGTGCCACTGCAATAAATACAAGATAATATATAAGACGGTGTATGTGTCACTAATAAATACAAGATGATTTATAAGACAGTATGTGTGACAAAATTATAATATAACACAGTATGTGTGTGCCACTGCAATAAATACAAGATAATATATAAGACGGTGTGTATGTGTCACTGCAATAAATACAAGATGATTTATAAGACCGTACATGTGCCACTGCAATAAATACAAGATAATATATAAGACAGTATGTGTGACAAAATTATAATATAACACAGTATGTGTGTGCCACTGCAATAAATACAAGATAATATATAAGACGGTGTGTATGTGTCACTGCAATAAATACAAGATGATTTATAAGACCGTACATGTGCCACTGCAATAAATACAAGATAATATATAAGACGGTGTGTGTGTCACTAATAAATACAAGATGATTTATAAGACAGTATGTGTGTGCCACTGTAATAAATACAAGATAATATATAAGATATGTGTGTGCCATTAATAAATACAAGATAATATATAAGACAGTACATGTGCCAATGTAATAAAAACAAGATATTATATAAGACAGTATATTTGTTACATTGATAAATACAAAATAATATATAAGACAGTATGTGTGTGCCACTAATAAAAACAAGATATTATATAAGACAGTATATGTGTTACATTGATAAATACAAAATAATATATAAGACAGTATGTGTGTGCCACTGTAATAATAACAAGATATTATATAAGACCAGGGTTTTCCCTGGGATTTTCAAATTAGGAGTCCATTTTGTAATTTAGGAGTCCATTTGCAGTCCACTTCAATTCAATCAGAATTAAACTGTATGTCAAATATGCACTTTTGTTGATGATTACAGACATCCCTATAAACCTATAAACATGAAATTAAATAAAATATAGTTGTTTTAACTATATTTGAAATCATATGGAAATTTTATATCAAAAATCTATAAATTGTAATATAATTATGTGTTTTTAGAAATATAGATGCAAAGTTACTAAATACATGTAGCCTACTAATTGATGCCTCAAATTTATTTATTTGAAAATTATATCTATTTTATCCATTTCAAGTATTAAAGTATTTTATCATATGTAAGATTTACATAAACATTTGTGTAAATAAATCATTTTATATAACCATCATTAGTACTTTCATTATTATTTTTTAATTTCCATAATTCAAATGAAAGTCGGGTTTGGTATCCCTTCTTTAATTTATACTTCCGGAAGTACCCATAAAGTGATGATCGATGTTGTCTTGTTGATTCTAGATCTATATTAGAGGTAAAGATTTTCCTGTTTTATTGTAAATAAAATGATGAATTCAGTTTCTTGCAAACTGGTAGAAATAGGTAGCATGCTTGGTTTATTTACCCAAACGATCTTGAAAGACATCAAGTATTTAACGCGTCCACTAGGACGCAATAGATCTTATTTTAGGCGTCATTTAGGATTTTTACGTGTAAATACGCAGAATTATTGCGTCATGGAAAACCCTGTAAGACAGTATGTGTATCGCAATGATAAATACAAAATAATATATAAGACAATACATGTGCCAATGTAATAAAAACAAGATATTATATAAGACAGTATGTGTGTTACAATGATAAATACAAAATAATATATAAGACAATACATGTGCCAATGTAATAAAAACAAGATATTATATAAGACAGTATGTGTGTTACAATGATAAATACAAGATAATATATAAGACAGTATGTGTGTTACAATGATAAATACAATATAATATATAAGACAGTATGTGTATGCCACTAATAATAACAAGTTATTATATAAGAGAGTATGTGTGTCGCAATGATAAATACATGATAATATATAAGACAGTATGTGTGTGCCACTGTAATAATAACAAGTTATTATATAAGACAGTATGTGTGTTGCAATGATAAATACAATATAATATATAAGACAGTATATGTGTCGCAATGATAAATACAAGATAATATATGAGTATGTGTGTCACAATGATAAATACAAGATAACATCTGATGATAATAATAACATCTCTGTAATAATAATATCATCAAAGTAACATCTTTGTGGTAAAAATTGCTTCAAAATAATATTTGATAATAACATCTCTGATAATAATAGAATCAAAGTAACATTTCTGTGATAATGAGAGAAAGTTATTCGTTTGAATGAGACTGTGCCTTTGTGACAGTAGGTTTGGCTTGTTAGAGAAGCCTATGAAATCATTAGTTGAACCACCCTTTAACTATTTACTTTCCTCTCTTTTAGTTACCCTTTAACCTTGCAATATGACCCCGATTAGCATTATTGCTTCTTTCAAGATCAATTGACATATGAGTCAGACCATGACAAACACAACGATTTCAGTTTTCCCATGGTAAATTTTCCACATTTAAGTAGTAAAATCCCAAAGTCACCCACATATGGAGTTTATATATATGTCGGGGCGTCTTCAACATATGAACATTTCATGTACAGATGTAAACTACTCACTGACAAATGATTGACACAGATATCAAAGACCATGTTGTAGTCAACGTTCCGCAAATTTTACGGTCGGTATATTAGTCTTGTATGCGATTACTCTGTTTCACTAAGTGAAATGTGGATTTTCGTTGGTGGTTGTTGAGATGTTTGTACCAATTGTGATGTGGATTGGTTCCTCACATATTTCATTTAGATTTGATTGTGGATTCATGGCAAATGTGACCTGTCGACAGGGCACTTGATCCCACCTCTTGGTTTCCAGAGGTCCATGTTTGTCCATTTTTACCAGATTTGTATCTATATCCTGGACATCCAAAAGATTTCCACTTTGGTATCTGAGATTTTTTATATTAAAAAACCCTCAAACCCTGCAAGTGGTCTCTGATTAACATCTTTGCTAGTTGTATTGAGTTGATATACAAGTTAGGCTCCTCTTATTTATAGGTTAAAATACCCTTAAACCCTGCTATTGGTCTGGTCCCTGATTAACATTATTGCTCTTTGTATCAAGTTGACATACGAGTCAGGCCCCTGTAATTTTTTGATAGGTTAAAATACCCTTTACCCCTGCATTTAGTCCCTGATGAACATTGTTGCTATTTGTATTAGATCAGGCCCCTGTAATTTATAGGTGAAAATAACCTCAAAACCAGCATATGGACCCTGATTAACATTATTGCTTTTTGTATGGAGTTGACATACCAGACAGTTTTTACTTCACTAGCTGATTGCCAAACCTAAGTATTGATTCTCCAGCTGACGTTTTCTAATCCTTTTATCACATTTCACAAATAACTGATGAGTTTGGCTTATAAGCTCTCTCCTTGGTTCCTAAAATATTACTTTATATTCACTGTGTGTTTGTGTTTTGCTTCTAAGCATCAACCTTGCTTAGTGTTAAAGTGAACATCTTCATTCAACTGATTAGAAAGGGAGTGTTAATCCTTTTTTCTGTGGGTAATCTTCTTTTTGGAGGGTAGGTAAAGATAGACTGATAACTTAAGCTACACATGAGATTTCACCATCTCGTACATACTCACAGAGGCGCACGCACGTGCACACACACACACACACACACACACGTTACTGTGAAATTGAAACTTTAGACAAGATACTTTAAATAAAAATAACACAGAAATAAAGTTTATGTTTTAGTTAACCTGGCCCAATGGGTCAAAATTTGGTATTTCTAAAAATAATTATTCTCATGAAGTAATAGTCAGATGTCAAAAAGTAATAGTCAGATGTCCAATTTTTACAAAGTTTGCAAATGAAATTGAAATCAGTGCATAAAAGATTAAAATGAAGCCACATAATGTTTGCAAAAAAAAAATAAAAATGCTAGTATCCATATTGGGTACCAAAAGAGTATAAAAAAGATCGAAAACTAAGTACATTTTTTAAACTTCTTGTCATGAACCAATGAACAGATTTTTTTCAAATTTAGAATGCATAATTGTATGTCAATATTTACAAAGTATGTGAATGAAAAAAATTCTGTTCATAAAAGAATTTTAAGTGGTCTCTTCAAATGACAGGATACAGATTTTAGCTCACCTGAATCAAAGCTTCAAAACTGACTTTTTGTGAGAAAGATTTTAGGAATTATTGAAGGATCATTTTGACAAAGTTTCAAGGTTGTGGGTTCAAAGGTCAAGGTCACAGACACCCAAGTAAACAGAAAATATTAGTTGTATAGTTACATAAATTGACCAAATTTGACAGAGGAGTGCCTTAAGGTCACATGGTCCTTGTTTTTGTGCAAGAGATATACCAGAAGACAACAGTGCAATACAACTATTTCATATCATTTTCACCATATGCAATAACAGAATTACTTAATGTCAATACTACAATGAGCCTATAAATCAGACACGGGCCTGTCATTCCATCTAATTGATTTAGGACTTTCTTTGATTATTCATTCATAAAGCTGCAATATTGATTGATCTAGGTCAAGATAATTATGTTGTCATGAATTAATCACAGACAATTTTACCTACAGTATTGGCATATTTGGTACAATATTCAGACACAATTCATACAGCACCTGTCCTCCGATACGACTTACACACCTGTCCCTCAGATACAACTCACACACCTGTCCTCACATATAACACACACACCTGTCCTCTGATTGATTTTAATGTACTGACACAATTTTAAAAGCATAAGCATTTTATTTCAATTTTTATGTCTCAATAGAGATATCACCTGCTTGAGGTGACATGCCGGAAATTTTAACCAGAGCTATGGACACACACTGATGTTTTTAGTGTGCATTAAAGTACCACATGATATGATGCTTCTCTCTTCTGAAGAACCTGTATCTGCTTCTGTTTACTCAATCAACCCCTGAAGTTGCATTTGGACCTCCCCATTTAAAAAAAAAATGATTATGTCCACTGTCAGAATTCAGGGTTGTCTGATTTAAAATAAAAATTTATAATAATCTTACATGCATGTTCACTCTTGAGTTACTTCAGTACACCAAACTGTTTATTGACCTGGGTGAGTCTAAGTTAGTCCTCGGGGGGTTGATGAGCTAAACTCACCTAAAAAATCTATCTTTCTCCGCTTTTAATAGTACTGAGTACTGAAGGAAGTCTTTACCTGTTTTAAAATGCTCCCAATTTGTTCAAAATTTGAACCTGAATTCTATTGTAAGTGAGGTTGAAAGCTCTACATTACTGAAATGCCATGTTTTGAACATGGTTGGCACCCAAAACCCAAATGGGCAAATCCATGGTATTGATTTTCAGATAATTTTGTATGTTAAAATTTTGGTGTAAAATATCAATCTTTCAAAAGGCCTCATTCTGTGAAGACAAAAAAAACAAACCAAACTAACCTAAATGCCCTTTTAAGGACTACCTTGCTCGAAAGATCATGTGAGCTCTAATTGTCATGCTGTTGTCTGTGTCTAATTGGTGTATGTTAAATTTTAGTCTCCCTCTTTGAAACCACTTTACCAATTTTAACCAAACTTTCAAACTTGGTAGACTTGTCCACAATCCAAAATCAAACATGGATGCCAGGGCCAAAAAGTAAATTTTGATCAGTTGAAATTTCAATCCTCTTAACAGAAACCACATGGAATTGTGTTTTTGTTTTTGCAGGAATGATTTCACATTGTGCTGTTTTAAAATTACTTTTACATTATGTTTGATTCAAAATCATGGCAGCTTAAGGTTGAACATTTGTCTCTGATTGGCTGAACTTTAATTTTTTTTCTCAAAAACTACTCAACTAATTACTCTGAATATCACAAGTTCTTCTCGGTTCTTCTCCATTGGGGAACTTAATCTAGCATTGGATACTATTGGAAATATACACAAAAATTTGCTAATCAGAAACCACTTAAGAAATTTTTCTCTCCAAGGACTACATCACAATTGACCACAGATAGGGCAAATACATTGCCTGCCGTGTGGTCATAATATGTTGATTGGTTGAAAATTGTTATCAATTAGGGACTTCTAATATTTATTGGAATTACAGTCTAACTTGCCTTAGCGGCCACCTCTATACAGCGGGCACTTGCTCATAACGGGCACCCTATACTCCCTCAAGACGTTTTTGTTCTCTGTATAACAACCACTGCCTAACGCGGCCAGCGGCCACCGGCCACCGGTTATGATCCAAATTTGTCTGCCAACCTGACCATAACGGCCATGTTGGCCACCGACTTTGTTCTCTGAAACTTACCGGAAGTGCCGTCAGGGTATTACTAATTACCGAAAACATAAATATGTACAGATAACATGGAATAAGTAGCTGAAACACGCTGATATTGGTATCAAGACGATGATGTTATGTAGTACAATGAAAGAAAACGACAAATTTTTAATTATTCGAGTACGGAAGTAATTAATTACGATACAAATCATACAGACATCAATTTGCATGTTTTAGGTAGTTAGTGTGACCCATATGCCATACCAGAAATAGCGTCAAATTGAAATCTCGAAGTTGCGAGAACTCAAACATAATTATACCCAACCGCAGCCATAGTGAAATTGTTTTGAAATTGTTTTGACTCTATTTATTTATTTATCCATTGACATGATTTTATGATTAAAACAACAATTACCTGTAACCTGTTTATGAATTTTACATTAATTAAAATGCTCATGAACTTGATATCTTTGTTGTCTCTGTGGCATGCTGCATTAGTATTACAAAACTATAAAACATTGAAATAATTTTTGTTTCATATGCTCTAATTCATAAATTAATGGTAACATTTTAAAAAACTTTTATGATTAATCTATTTCTAAAAAGAAAAAAGTTTGAAAGAGCACATAAAACATGATTTTTAATGTTGGCATTGGTCATAGTATGCATGTACATATACATGTACACATACTTTCTGATAGCGGGTTCATGTTATGAACCTCTATATAAAGGGCACCTCTTTATAACAACCACTTTGGCTGCTTCCCTTGAGTGGTTGTTATACACAGGGTCGACTGTACATACAAAAATCTTTCTCTTGAAAAGCACTGTACCGATAGACACCAAAATTTATGCTGAAGTACTGTTGCATGTTATGTACTCATCCAATGTTGTTAGCTTAATTTTAATTGGTTGCTCACTGTATACCCATTAGTTGAAAAATGAGGCACCACGGGGAATTTTTAACTTTGTTTGATATTGGACCTTATTGTAAATACCTAGAAAGATTTTCATGTGGAGAACCGCTGAACATACCAATACCATGTGTTGCAGATATTATGCCTGGAATGGTTAAATCTGATGACCTTTTCATTGAATTTGACCTGTTCATTGAACTAGAAAGGTTTCCATGGAAAATTTTTGACAGGTGTCGCATGCCAGCAGAAGACGCTGACTCCCTCTGGAACATGGTCCTATCTGGTTTGTGATTCACAATTGTTCTTCATGTTGAGACCATATACACATCTAATTCTTTGTGTTGATATGGACTTGATTTTCTATTATCAATTGGTACTTCTTCATTTTTACCTTACTGTAGGTTATGCCCATGTGGGGACCTGTATGTAATTTGATATGTACCCTATGAGAAATGGATAAAAATCTTCTCTGGCCTACAAACAGTTGTTCACTAAAACCTAAACCAGGTCAGTGGTATAGGCTCACATGAGCCACTAGTCTCATTCTTTATATATAACTTAATTAATATCTGAATGTATTCATATTTTCTCTCGGTTCTGTGAATGATTATCCTATAAACTGACTCATTACAAAAATTATTTATCACAAGTTTCCATATGGTACTTATCCCATACTGACTCTATATAGATAAGATTTTCAAACACAACAAAATTGTCTACAAGTGGGTCTCACAAGTATGGTAGTCAAAAGCACTTTTCTGATATATTTTCTAATAAAATCAACACAAATGATATTGAAACGAAATTGTTTATTACGGTTTCATTCTCCTTGTGTACAAATTTAAAACTATCATAGTGCTTTTAAGTTAAGCCATCATTGAATCATTAATGGTTGCTGGTGCTTGTGAATTAATTATTTATACAAGTATCAGATTGTAGTAGCGTATGCTCTGAAGATAGTATTATTAACACTGTCTTGCTTTAAAAAATTGGATTTTGAAGGTTTAAATTTGGGTTTACCTATAGAGAATTTACCATAGAAGAAATATTTTGTTTACAGAAATACAGAAGTTAGTGAGTCAGAGAATCCAAATAATTAGATAGAGGTGTTAACTTATCAACAGATATGGAATATTCATGATGCAGAGTTATTAATTTAAAATACCTAATACAAATGTCTTTGACCCGGATGTAAGTAAGAGTACAACAAGGGTAAACAGCATTAATTTGAATATAATTTTGAAATGGGATAGTGAAAACTATGTCAGGCAAAGTATAAAAATTAGTTTGTTTTATGCATTAGTTGTATTGGCAACTGTGACCTACTCTGATGTTTTCTCTATAAAACTGAAATTTAGGGTATGTAGGAAAGTATTGTTTTAAATTTGTCCATAAAAAAAGCAGGTTATGTCAATATGCTGATTAATCAGATATCTTATTCCAATTTATTTATAATTTGTGGGATTAAAATTTTCTATTAATAGTATTATTTACTGGTTTTAATTTCTATTAGCGGTGTGTGTTGATTATCAGATCAAGGTACCCCTTCTTTGGTCATCAACATTTGAAGCTTCAAGTCTCCTGAGTTACTCACTTGACATTTTACTGTTGTTCTTTGTTTGTTCTTCTGCATCATTTGTCCTTCTGTGTCATCTGTTCTGTGTCATCTGTTCCTCTGTATCATCTGTCCCTCTGTATCATCTGTCCCTCTGTATCATCTGTCCTTCTGTCATCTGTCTTTCTGCATCATTTGTCCCTCTGTGTCATCTGTCTCTTCTGTGTCATCTGTCCCCCTGTGTCATCTGTCCCTATGTATCATCTGTCCCTCTGCATCACCTGTCCCTATGTGTCATCTTTCCTTCAGCGTCATCCGTCCATCGGTGTCATCTGTCCCTCTATGTGGGCGTCATCTGTCCTTTGGCGTCATCTGTCTCTCTGTATCATCTGTCCTTCTGGGTCATCTGTCCCTCTGCGTCATCTGATTCTGATGTGATCTGTCCTTTTGGGTCATCTGTACTTCTGCATCATCTGATTCTGATGTGATCTGTCCTACTGGGTCATCTGTTCCTTTGCGTCATCTGATTCTAACGTGATCTTCCTTCTGGGTCATCTGTCTATCTGCGTCATCCATTTTTGTTTGTCTGAATGTTGTTTTATGTCACATTCAACAACTTTCATTCATATGAATTGATGGCAGCTTTTAATGGTGGAGTAAAGAACCAATGGCCTTCTGGAAGGGAGATATGAATTGTGAATGTCGTGATCTGGGCTCTTTTGGTGAAACCAAATCTGCCAAAATAGTCCAATTTTAAGATTTTTTTTTCTTTACAACTGTTGTTAAGGAGAAAAACTTACATACAGTACATACATTTGTTTTAACATTTGTTATCCTGAAAGCAGGGGTTCAGTCCCATGGGATTGGGACATTTGATAATGTGATAATATATTAAGTCTTAAAACAATGTCTTCTCCACACCTATGAATTGCAAAGAGAAACTGAATATATTTTTGGGAAGAGTAGGAGGTCATTGAGTTAAATAATGCAATTGATTACCCTGAGAGCAGGGGTGGTCAATATAGCTGTGTAGTGGTGATATAAGTCTTAAAAATCTTCTTATCTACATCAATAAAATGTAAACAAAAAAACCAGAATAATTGTTAGTAAGAGCATGAGTTCAATACAGTCTATATATATTGCTGTTATCTATAGAATTCATGATCAGACCATAAGACAATATGCCTGTGAACTTTGACTTCAGGGGCATGCTAATTGTGTTACTTACCTGTTCCTCCGAATATATTTCTGAAATTGAAAATGTTTTAATGTGATAAAAAGACCATGTATGATATGTCCTCATAGCAGCATAAGATTTATCAGCTTGATGAAAGTTAATAAAATTATTATAAAGATATTTAAAAGGGGGAAAACTATTGCAAAAAAATTGAGTTGGAAACATCAAAAGAGTTTGCTTCAATTCATTAACAATTGAACTGATGATATATGGATGTTTTTTTAATTGCACATTCAAGTACATCAGCATTTGTAAAATGATAATTAAGTCTGTCATCTGAATCTGATTGTATCAGCGCTAATGTTACGCTAATAAATTCCTCACCTTGGTGCATTCCTATTATAGTGCTAGTGCAGGTAAATACAAACTTTTAAGTAGTGTACTGATGGCTTGTAATAAATTCTTTACTCCAGTACTTTTCACGTGCACATAGACAAAATGAAGACATTGTTTGCTTGAAATGCTCAGAGCATGTGGCCTCAAGGCATCACAGGTCTAGTGCGTAAGTGTACCTGCTTATCAGCGTAAGTGTACATTTTTTTCAGTGTAAGGTGTTTATGTTTAGTAAGAAAATATGACAAAATAAGTGCATGTTTTTAATATAATTCAAATTTCTTATCTTTTTATTAGTTTTACAAAAAAATTGAACCGCATGACAAAACAAACAAATGAATAACCTAGTGGTAATGAAAAAGATTGATGTAATACCTAGTGGCAAAAGAAAGGGTTGACATTGCATTTTGTGGCAGCGAAAAATACAACTCTGTATTTGGTTGCATTGAATTAGAAAATGTCACTCTTCCTGTTGACAATATAGCAGATGACACTGCATTGTCGTAAACTTTAGTCCAGAATCGCTGTGCTCTTTATAGTAGATGACACTGCATTGTCATAAACTTCAGTCCAGAATCGCTGTGCTCTTTATAGCAGATGACACTGCATCGTCGTAAACTTCAGTCCAGAATCGCTGTGCTCTTTATAGCAGATGACACTGCATCGTCGTAAACTTCAGTCCAGAATCGCTGTGCTCTTTATAGCAGATGACACTGCATCGTCGTAAACTTCAGTCCAGAATCGCTGTGCTCTTTATAGCAGATGACACTGCATCGTCGTAAACTTCAGTCCAGAATCGCTGTGCTCTTTATAGCAGATGACACTGCATTGTCTTAAACTTCAGTCCAGAATCGCTGTGCTCTTTATAGCAGATGACACTGCATCGTCGTAAACTTCAGTCCAGAATTGCTGTGCTTTTTATAGCAGATGACACTGCATTGTCGTAAACTTCAGTCCAGAATTGCTGTGCTCTCTATAGTAGATGACACTGCATTGTCGTAAACTTCAGTCCAGAATTGCTGTGCTTTTTATAGCAGATGACACTGCATTGTCGTAAACTTCAGTCGATTCAGATGACACTGCATTGTCGTAAACTTCAGTCCAGAATCGCTGTGCTCTTTATAGTAGATGACACTGCATTGTCATAAACTTCAGTCCAGAATTGCTGTGCTCTCTATAGTAGATGACACTGCATTGTCGTAAACTTCAGTCCAGAATCGCTGTGCTCTTTCCTGCCCATGGTCTCATGTGACTGATATCTTTCATACATATTTTTAGTCCACCATCAACAGATGGTGGGCTATTCATATGGCCATGCATCCGTGGTCCATCCATCAACCGTCCATCGTCCTGAACAATTCTTGTTACCGCTATTTCTCAGAAGGTACTGAAGGGATCTCCTTGCAATTTGACATGAAGGTTCCCCTTCAGGTTGTGCATATTACATTTTCAGAGTGATCAGAATCCAACATGGCCAACAGGGGGGCCATCTTGGACTTTGATCAAAGGAAGTTTGTTACCGCTATTTCTTAGAAAGTACTGAAAGGATCTACTGGAAATTTGACATGAAGGTTCACCATGAGGTTAAAATGTGCATATTATATTTTCAAAGAGATCGGAATCCAACATGGCTGACAGGTGGCCATCTTGGATTTTGACCAAAAGAAGTTTGCTACCGCTACTTCTCAGAAAGGATTAAAGGGATCTCCTTGAAATTTTACATAAAGGTTCCCCTTGAGGTCTAGTTGTACATATGACATTTTCAGATAGATTGGATTCCAACATGGCTGACAGGTGGCCATCTTGGATTTTGACAATGGAAGTATGTATTTCTCAGAATGTACAGAAGGATTCTTTTCGAAATTGATCATGGAGTTTTCCCCTGATGTCTAGATGTGCATATTACATTTTCAGAGAGATCATAATCCAAGATGGACACCTGTCGGTCATGTTGAATTCCATTCTCTCTTAAAATGTAAAATGTTCAGTTCAAGTTCAGTTTTGTTATAATATTATCAAAAAAAATCTCACAGAAATATGGATTTAAGTTCAAATTCAATGTTGAGACACAAAATGAGAGAAAAGAAGAGTCTGTCATAGATCAGACATAGAACATTCTATGGTGGGCGCCAAGATTCCTCTTGGACAACACCTACACCTTATAAATGTTCATTAGCTATGAGAGATTTTAGTCACATGAGACCACTGGTAGGAAACAGCTTAGTTTTACGATGATGATGATGATGATGATGATGACACTGCAGTTGATGAGAGTAGATTGGGTGACAAACTCTTATGACAAAATAATGGGCTGACATTGTTCCTAGTGACAGTTGCAATAGTGGATGGCAATAAAAAGAGTTGTAATATACTGAGCAAAATAACTGTGCCACTATTCTTGTAGGCAAAATACAGGATTGCAATGAATGTATGTATGAGGGGAATGTTCACCAAAATTCAATGTATCTTCCTTGCATGCCTATTCATCTTGCTGGCTGATTCTACATTACACGAGAACGTCTAAGTCACTTAAGTACATCCTTATTATACTTTCTTAATTTCCATTTCTTCTTTTTTACATCCTTGTTCATCTTACTCCCTGTTTGCCGTTGTTATATTTTCACTCTTTTTTTTTAATAACGAAGTAAATTAAAATTTATAGGTGTCAACAAGCAGATGTCCGAATACCGAAAGCAGAACATGTATGAATTAGAAGATAGTGTTTTTTATTGCTAGATGGCATTGTGGAGCAGTAATTTGGATAACATGTATTAGAATAAAAACAATGCCAGACAGTCTTTTAGATTTAGAATGTTTAGTTTATTTACATGAATACATTTACATCAATAGCTAAAACAACAACAAAATTCAAATATTGATCTTGATTTCTTGGAACTCTTAGAAAAGGACTATACCCTGGGATAGGTCACTTTATAGCTCAATCATTACGGACTGAGCCGACTTATAGAAAGGCACTACCCTTTGGTAGGTAATTTTATAGCTTAATCATTAGGCTACGGACTAGACTGACTTACAGAAAAAGGACATTACCCTGGTTACTTAACTTACTATATAGCTCATTTATTACAGACTAGACCGACTCATTGAAAGGATGCTACCCTGGGGTTGATCACTATAGAGTTTAATTATTACAGACTAGATTGATTTATGGAACAAGGACCCTACAATGGGGGTAGGTTATTATATAGCTCAATTTTTACAGACTGAGTCGACTTATAAAAAAGGACACTACTCTGGGGTAGGTCACTTTATAGCTCAGTTATTATGGACTTGGCCGACTTATAGAAAAAATGACACTACTCTTGGGTATGTCACTATATAGCTTAATTATTACAGACTGAGTCGCCTTACAGGAAAAGGACACTACCCTGGGGTAGGTCACTTTACAAGTTTAATCATTACGGACTAAGCCTACTTGTAGAAAAAAGGACACTTCTGTCACCACTATAAATTCAGACATTTTGTTCTAATTGATTCTGGACTTTAAAAATAATTCTATTTTATTTTTTGTCTTGCCTGTGAGCAAAAGGCGAGACATAGGGATCACTAATTCAGTCCACATTTCATTTCCGGAGCAGAACTCCTAAATTACTTGGTGGATTGGAACCATACTTCACACAAATGATCCCCATGTACCCTAGATATGATTTTTGGGGTAATAAGGCCTGTCTTGCCTACTTTCTGGAAACTAGGTCACAGTTACTGAAAATTGTTCACATTTAGTTTCCAGAGCAGAACACGAAAACTACCGGGTGGATTGGAACCATACTTCACACAAATGATCCTCATGTGTCCTAGATGTGTCTTTTGGGGGTACTGAATTCGGTCTTTTATTTATTTCATTGAAATATTATTGTAATCGCTCTACAGGTTTTATACAATATTTCCATTGCTATGGGATAAGTGTCATCTTTCTATAAATTTGGAAGCTTGTAGAAGCATTTGTCTGCACCCGGGCATGAAGATATGCCTAGGTCAGTAATCTGCTAGTAAATCTCATTGATTAATCCCCTTCTTAAAAGAAAAATTTACTTTAAATCGGTAGAGAATTTGGGCCTAGTATCCTCCAGATATTGAATTAATACCTTTTTAGTTGATAGGCTAGATTAATTCGGAAGCCCGATGATGTATTCTCTAGCTTCCAGACACAAAACCTCATGATCCAACCGGGTATGCTTCCCAGAGGTGTTCAATTTTAAAAGCCCAGACAGTTAAATATCTGTTAATATTTAAATATAAATGTTACTTTAAGGTCCTCTGCGCCACACATACTGACTCTCCTCTTCTCGCCAATATTCCCTCACCATTCGTTACAACGAAACAGCAGATACGGCTTCAGCGACTAAATCTATGACACAACATCGTCACGAATGTTCAAGCCGCATACCAACACAAAACCTGTTGTTATGCTACTATGAGGCATGTTACTATATAGCTTAGTGTCCTTCTATAAGTCACCCAGTCAGTAATAAGCTATATAGTGATGCAGTTAATGTCCTTCTATAAGTCACCCAGTCAGTAATAAGCTATATAGTGATGCAGTTAATGTCCTTCTATAAGTCACCCAGTCAGTAATAAGCTATATAGTGATGCAGTTAATGTCCTTCTATAAGTCACCCAGTCACTTATAAGCTATATAGTGATGCAGTTAATGTCCTTCTATAAGTCACCCAGTCAGTAATAAGCTATATAGTGATGCAGTTAATGTCCTTCTATAAGTCACCCAGTCACTAATAAGCTATATAGTGATGCAGTTAATGTCCTTCTATAAGTCACCCAGTCAGTAATAAGCTATATAGTGATGCAGTTAATGTCCTTCTATAAGTCAGCCCAGTCAGTAATAAGCTATATATAGTGACCGACCACCAGGTTTTGTCCTTTTTCCTTATCAGTCGGTCTAGTCTGTAATAATTAAGCTATATATAGTGACCGACCACCAGGTTTTGTCCTTTTTCCCATTAGTCAGTCTAGTCTGTAATAATTAAGCTATATATAGTGACCGACCACCAGGTTTTGTCCTTTTTTCCCATTAGCCAGTCTAGTCTGTAATAATTAAGCTATATATAATGACCGACCACCAGGTTTTGTCCTTTTTCCCCATTAGTCAGTCTAGTCTGTAATAATTAAGCTATATATAGTGACTGACCACCAAGTAGTGTCCTTTTTCCGTTTTAGTTGGTCTAGTCTGTAATAATTAAGCTATATATAGTTACCGACCACCAAGTAGTGTCCTTTTTCCCATTAGCCAGTCTAGTCTGTAATAATTAAGCTATATATAGTTACCGACCACCAAGTAGTGTCCTTTTTCCCATTAGCCAGTCTAGTCTATAAGAATTAAGCTATATATAGTTACCGACCACCAGGTTTTGTCCTTTTTCCCATTAGCCAGTCTAGTCTATAAGAATTAAGCTATATATAGTGACCGACCACCAGGTTTTGTCCTTTTTCCCATTAGCCAGTCTAGTCTATAAGAATTAAGCTATATATAGTTACCGGCCACCAGGTTTTGTCCTTTTCCCCATTAGCCAGTCTAGTCTATAAGAATTAAGCTATATATAGTGACCGACCACCAGGTTTTGTCCTTTTTCCCATTAGCCAGTCTAGTCTATAAGAATTAAGCTTATTAGTGACTGACCACCAGGTTTTGTCCTGTTTTCCCATTAGCCAGTCTAGTCTATAAGAATTAAGCTATATATAGTGACCGACCACCAGGTTTTGTCCTTTTTCCCATTAGCCAGTCTAGTCTATAAGAATTAAGCTATATATAGTGACTGACCACCAGGTTTTGTCCTTTTTCCCATTAGCCAGTCTAGTCTATAAGAATTAAGCTATATATAGTGACCGACCACCAAGTAGTGTCCTTTTTCCTTATCAGTCGGTCTAGTCTGTAATAATTAAGCTATATATAGTGACCGACCACCAAGTAGTGTCCTTTTTCCTTATCAGTCGGTCTAGTCTGTAATAATTAAGCTATATATAGTTACCGACCACCAGGTTTTGCCCTTTTTCCCTTTTAGTCGGTCTAGTCTATAATAATTAAGCTATATATAGTGACCGACCACCAAGTAGTGTCCTTTTTCCTTATTAGTCAGTCTAGTCCAGTGATGCAGTTAATGTCCTTTTTCCCCATTGGTCGATCTAGTCTGGGACCCACCACCAGGTTGTGTCCTTAAGTCAATTCAGTCCATAATGACTGAGCTTTAAAGTGACCTACCCCAGGATAATGTCCTTTTTCTATAATTGGCTCAGTTCGTAATAATTGAGCTACATATTAACCTACCCCAGAGTGGTGTCCTTTATTCAATAAGTCCGGTCAGTCCGTGATTAAAGATATAAAGTGACCTACCACAGGCCTTTCTCCTTTTTTTAAGTCGATCTGGTTTGTAAAAATTGAGTTATATAGTAACCTACCCCATGTCCCTTTTCCATAAGTAAGTCTAGTCCTTCTTGATTAAGCTATAAGGTTATCTACCCCAGGGTAGTGTCCTTTTTAGCTCACCTAAGGTGAGCTTCTTTGATTACTCCCCATCTGTTGTCCGGCGTCCATCCATAAACTTTTCATATTTTCGACTTCTCCGAAAACCACTGAAGGTATTTTGATGAAACTTGACAGGAAGCAATTCCTTAAGGTCTTTACCAAGTTTGTAGTTTTCAGCCAGACTGGCCCAGTGACCCAGGGGATCCAGGACAGGGCGGAGTAGGCCCCAAAAAGTACCCTCTTTAAAAATCTTATCTCCACAACCACTACATGAATTGAAAAATGGATTGTTTCTGAGTGATCTACATGGATGTATAGTTTAAGTTTGTATTTTTTTTTAAAAATCAGAATAATAGTTTTTGACGTCTTTTCAGACTTCTCAGTCATTTTCATTCATTTTTTAATGATTTCCTCAATTATCTCCCCTAGCATTCATTTTGATGCATTCATTTAATTTGTTTTACTTGTAATTAGGTGAAGAAATGTTTTTGTGCAACAATTTTGCCGAAATTTAATTTCTAAAATTTTTAATGAATTTTTTAAGACTGCAAAAAAAACGGAAGGGGGTTTGGGTGCATTTGAATTTTGCCAAGATTTAATTTCTAGATTTTTTTGTTAATTTCTTAAAACAGCAATATTTATGTTTCTTTGCCAGATCAGCCTACATGTACATGTACATATTCTTCTTGGTTTTCTTTCTACATTTTAGATGGTTCTCAGGTGAGCATTTGAGGCCCATTTGGGCCTCTTGTTTTCTATAAGTCGGCTCAGTCCGTAATAATTGAGCTATAAAGTGATCTACCCCAGCGTAGTATCCTTTTTGATAAGTTGGCTTATAGTCTGTAAAAAATAGCTATATAGTAACCAACCCCAGGGTACATGTAGTTTCTTTTTCTGTAAGTTCCAGTTTGAATTTTGTTGTTGTTTTTGCTATCGAAGAATCTTGGGAGATTCATGTAAAGAACCTAAATATTCTAAAACCATTCAATTTCTATTCTGAAATATCCCGACTGTCTGGGATTGTTTTTATTCTAATATGTTATGCAAATCACTGCTTCACAACGCCGTCAAGCGATAGAAGACGCAATCTTCTAATTCATGTAAGCATGTTCTGCTTTCTGCTTTCAGCATTGGGACATCTGCTTGTTGACATGGATAATTCTAAATTTACTTTGTTATTAATAAAGACAAATGAAAATATAACAATGGCAAACAGGGAGTAAGATGAACAAGGATGTACAGAAGAAGAAATGGAAATTAAGAAAGTATAATAAGAATTTTATTAAGTGACTTAGACGTTCTCGTGTAATGTAGAATCAGTCAGCAAGATGAATAGGCATGTAAGGAAGATACATTCCCCTCCATATGTATGAGAGACAAGTTAAATATCTGATTGCCTCTAAGTTAGTGTTGCTGCAGAATTTGGTAAAAGTAATCATATTTGTGATTTCTTTTGATATTTTAGAGTAAAGCATGTACATTCCTGTTTGATGATATAAACGTTTATGAAATCAGATTTATAGAATTTCAGGAATCAAGAAATATCTGGAAAATTATTTTCAGAAGTTCAAGGACAAATTAGCCTCTCTATTTCCAATGCATAATTGATAACATTTTGTTTAAAAAAGGATATTTATTACGTGTGCAAGATTCAATCTGACAAGAATTGATACTTTTATAATCACATGATTGCAATCTTCTCCACCATATTTATTACACTGTAGCCAGATAACCACATTTGATCCCCATTTCTGGTCTTTGGAGATTCTAGTCATGAAAAACAGGTGTAATTTTCTCTTTGATCTCGATGAGAAAGTGCTGCATGGTCTGTCCTTTTAGAAATACTGCAGTACATAATTGAAGCAAATAACGAGAAAATCACATAACATTATATCATACCTTAAGGTATTATTTAATTTTTCAAAACCGAATATTTTGGATTATAAATATTTATATCATATGTTTCCATGGTAAACAAATCTGCATTAGTGTGTAGGTCAACCAAGATAAAATGGTGCATTTTATCAACAAGTCTAATTTTCCCCTTGACAGGCATGCACTTAAGGAATTTTCAAATGTTAAGTGTTTCAAATGGTCTTAGTCTGAAAATATTTTTGTTTGACAAATTTTAATAATTATCTTAACAACTGATATGAGACAACTTCAATTTTATTGAATCATTTAATGAATGAACTTGATAAGACATGAAATAAAATTCAAGTTTTGTAAATTTGAAATATTATGTGTTTATAATTGGCATGTTTTATAATAATGATAAAATATTTCATTGTTAAACACATTTGATGACTTTAAATATCAGAAATAGTGCTATATCAAAACAAAGAGTTTGAATTTGAAATCCAATGGATATATTTGTAAATACAAAATTATATTTCAACAGTAACACAATAATCTACTCAATTTCTATTTGAGAATTACCGCAGATACAGTGACCAAATCCACTTACTCTATGGTACTTATTGCTGTTGACACAGGATCATATTTACTTTGTGATACATCTTTTCCTTGGCCTTGTTACAAGACCCATTTTTAATGTGAAAATGGCTTGCATTTTCCCCCAAAATATGCAAAAATTCCCTATCGGGTTTTCAAAATAAAAAATAGAATATTTTCAAATGAATATCTCAATTCAATTTTTCGGTTTAAGTTAAAACATATATTTTCCCAATTTTCCGACCCAGGACCCAGAATTTAGAAGGTAAGAGAATCAATTCAATTCACCATCACGGGAATTATATATCGGGATTGTTTAATTATTATTTACTCTGTTATTGTATACATCGTAAATGTTTCTTTGTTTGTTTCTTATTTGTTTGCCTTGTTCTTGTTTTTGTTTATTTTTTGTGTTTTATTTTTATTACAGTCTTTGGGGTGTTTATTTATTTTTAAAGGTTGAAAACAAACTTAAATTTGTCCATTTTTTTTTCATTTGATACTTTAGTCGTCGTGTCTCCTTCATCAGGGATCTGTGTCTCCAAATCTTCATCAGTACCAATTTCTTCATTAGCAGTGGATGTGCCTTCTTCTTTGTCTGATTCAGAGGATCTAGATCCAGGTAGATTAATAACAATCTTTTATTTCTTTCTCTTTCCCTGCCAATATTTCAATTCAACACTTATAACAGGATCTCATCTATGTGCCATTGTTAAACGACTTCATCTGATTCACATGCCCCTTTTTGCCATACTGTGTACCTCTGTCTGAAAATGAGATTGAAATGTTTTTACCAACAATCTATACTTACGCAAATTAAAATTGTAATAAATTGTTACAAAACTTCCTGGTGAAAATCAATTTTAAAAGTTTGAATTTTATCTTGCACACCCCTATTTTTAAATGGACAGTGCTGCTTTGGTTTTTGTCAGAACCTGGATGTGCTACTTTTTGTCTTAGTAGACCTATAATTCATAATCTGTTGCCATGGAGAACATATTTAATGTACTAATTCCAGTATAACTATCTCAGATGTTCCCTTTTCAGTACAGTAAAATCTGCTTTAGTGATCACCTGTGTATAAAGTTCTTGTCCTGACTGTGCCAAGGACTTTAATATGAACTAACATGTCTCTAGTTCTAGGTATTCTAGACATTACCAACTACAGTGGAACTTGTCTTGAAAGAGCACTCTAATGAAAGACAACCTGTCTTTAAAGACTACATTGTGAAAACAACTTGGTTAAGTAATCCTGTAGATAAAACCACTTTAGAGAGACCACCTGTCATAAGAGACCACATTTCAGTGGCAAGCGGTCTCTCAAGGCAGGTTCCACTGTATTCTAAAGCAGATCAAGGGTGGAACCTGCCTCGATAAACCACCTTAGCAACAATATGGTATTGTGGTCTCGGAAGACAGGGGATCTCACCAATGAGATACAAAAATGTAGACATGTTGAATAAATTGTTTTCTCCCAAGACAGTAGATAATATGGCCGAAATCTTGATGGAGACTGTAGCTAAGTATAGTCGGTCTTACATAAGAACATATCTGTATCTATCTTAGTTCTAATTCTGTAATTGAAACATCTTGAATTGAACTGTTAAAGGCCCATGAGCGGCTAATATTGAACTACATGAAATATCGTAAAAAGATCTCCGATTCACACATTATGCAACTTAAAGACATACTGATAAAAACTATTGCACACATACACTGCAATTAGTCAGAAAATGACTACAAGTACTGTCACTTCCTTGTAGGCTGCTTTTCACATCTGGCATCTAGCACTGCATGGTATCAAGATTCCAGGTCATACATATAAGATAAAATGTAAGTTCTTGGAAGTTGCATACTATTATGACGATCTTTATAAGAAAAAATCAACTCCAGAAAGGTCTATTGACCCATACCAGCAGGAAAAATTACCGGTTTTCCAGATAACGTTTTTACAGATGTAGAAAATAGAAAAATGACACACGATTTTCTACCATAGAAAAATAACCCAAATATATTTTCACAGTAGAAAAAAAAATATTCAACAGTTGAAATTGACCATGTCAAACAAGTTACACGTATTTTAGTAGGCTGAAATTATAGCTATATACATGGCAATTGTGTGGTGTTTGCAGTTGTGCAGTGTAATTTCGTTTGAAAATTACAACGTTTTCGATGGCATAAAAAGTTTACAAGGAGCAATTCCTTAGAGGTTCCTCTAAAACAACTAAGTACTAATTGACATGACAATTTTCTCTTCTGTCATATAAACAACTGAAAAATCTGACAGAGTGATTCCTAAATTTGCCATGTAAACTGTAAACAAACAATATAGGTAGCCCTATCATCATAAAACCACGGTCTGCTCTTTCCTATCCGTAGTTTCATGTGCCCGAAATCACTCGTGCATATTTTCTATTATTCATGAAGCCTCAACCAATGCCGGTAAACTGTGCTCGTGCATTTGTCAGCTAATCAGATAGAGGCTATTAAACAATTTCAGAATTGTATTAGATCAACCGACTTCATGGTAACTTTCATTGCCGATCACAACTACTGTGATTGGATAGATTTAACACACATACTCCTTTATAAATATTCTATTAGCTACGAGTGATTTCGGGTACATGAAACCACGGGTATGTAAGTGCATAACAATTCCGGACCATGAATTTACCCCTATTAGGATGACTATCTATATAAACATCTATGCACATTCAGGGGTTCTAAATTTCTTTGTTTTCGAAACCAAAATAAAATTGCCAAAATCTCAAAAATTATAACGACCCCTTTACCTTATATCCATATAACCTGGCGAGATGTAGTGTCATCAAAAACTGAGTAGAATCAATACCTCTGTCAGCAAAGTACTTCTGAAGCCAATTCATTTCCACATATAGCTGTATGTCAATTATATACCGAACGGCATTATGGGGTAACATTATGGTAATTACCTTGTTGGTAAATACATGTTTACATTCATAAAAAATTCTACAATGAAACAATGGTGATGGGCATGAATGAGTTAATCGATGGCCACAAGTCAGCTTAAACATGAGTACGAGTCAATCAATTCACTTAGGTTCAAGTTGTGATGGATATGAGATAACAATAACCTATATGTTGAACTTATTCATCTGAGGTTTCCTTGAAAATTACGCAACTCCGTTTGTATTTATTGTCGTTACGAGTAAAAATCATTTTTTAATCTTTAATCTCAGATTACTGGAAAGCAGAGAATCACTCAAAAAACGTAATTAATGGGAAGATAATAACTTTATATAAACATTTTGCAAAGCATATTGTCATATAACTCAAAATAAACAACCATACTGAGCGTAAATCGCTGGTCATGGGCCTTTAATGTTTGTGTCATGTAGCCACCAGTCGCAATATTCTCGCTGTAATTTACAAATCTGTTAAAGCTGATTATTAAATCATCAAATATCAAAAGATGGTTACAAAGTATATTCTGTATAAATCTGAAAGCCTATAGCACATGTAACGAGCTTATAAATTTGTCCCGATGACGGTTTCATCATGTAGTTTTAGTGCTGTATAATGAGGTGTTTTACAAACAAGACTTTCGATATCAATCTATTGTTTTTTTCAAAATTTAAGTTTTCTTTTCAAATAAACTTAACTTTTATTAAGATTAAATTGACTGTATTATAAACTCTTGGCTTGGATGTCATTCTGTAATACATTATTCAATGTTGTATAATTAAGTTATCTTACACAGCTGGTTATCAATCAGTATAACCAGTAATCTGACCTCATTCCGTATAATGAATTACGGTTATAACGAGATATAAATCTTTCTCCCTTTCATTTTGTTATAAGTGGAGTTGACTAGATTTTAAAGTTAGTGAAGAAAATAAGATTTTTATTGTGTTAGACCTTTTTGTCAACTGCAGTCACAGATGCTCAATCATACTATGAGACAGATATATACAGCATTGATTTGTTGCAGTTCTCACAACATCTGGAAAGGAAAATTCAATGAGACACTAAACTGACATTGACATTTTTCTTTTCTCTAATATATAACATAGGGAGATACTGAAGTTTAAGCCTGTTATTTTTTTGCCCATAGTTTGAAAATCTAGAAATGACAATAGTCTTCACTAAATGTTATTGTATTGTGTAAATCATTTGTCGAGCATCTGCTTCCTGTCTGGGTGTTGTCTAGGTGGTGCTGTATTTTGATTAATATTGGAGTTTAAATATATATCAACATGTACAGAGATTTTTTGTACTTTTACTTATTTGCATTTGTTTACATTTTACTGAAATGCAACTAAATACAGATTTTCTCTGTGGTAGTGGGTGGTATTTAGTGATGTCAAAGTAGCGTTTGGAGGTTTAAACTCATTGAAAAGGATATGTTTTCCTTCTGATTGTTTTTGACTTTTTGAGACATGGGAAAGGTAAGGTTTGACATTAGAACTTAGAATTCCTTTTACATATTTTGATAAAACATACATAGTTTTAATTGTAAGTCATTAGAATGAGTCATTTAGATTTTGTTGTCAAATCTGAGCTCACAGTTTCTACAAATAGAATAGAAACAAGGTTTTGACATCCCAACATTCAGGATAAATTTAGATAAAAGTTGCAGTTAGCTGATGTGAACCAGAGAATATGATAAAGTCAAGCCTACAGATTCATCTCATAACTGTATTATTAGTATATATATGGTTTTACTTGATGTTTAGACTCCACATGCATTGAAATTACTACTGTGGTCTTTTTTGTAGAAGAAAAAAGAGTTGTAAGTTTAGTACTGTTTATCAGCTATTCTTTATTCTATAACATTATGTTAGATATATACATATCCAGTTCTTCAAACTTATATCAGTTGGCCTACTGTAGTAGGACAAAAGTAAGTTCCAAAAAATTTCACTATATATCCTTAGTAATTCTACATTTGTTTGACTTTGCCCTCTGAATTTGGTAGACATCGAAAAATAAATGAAAAATGTCATGTTTAACCCTGGGAGTCTAGGCCTAATTTTGATAATATTTTGGTTTGTTGTCATCCATAAATTTCTTAAGAATTGATGGTTTTATTAGCTCACCATCAACAGATGGTGGGTTATTCAAATCACTCTGCATCTGTGGTCCGTTTATCGTCCATCGTCCAACCATCAATCTGTCCTGAACAATTATTGTTACTGCTATTTCTCAGAAAGTATTGAAAGGGTCTCCTTGAACTTTTACATCAAGGTTCCCCTTGAGGTCTAGTTGTGCATATTGCATTTTCAGAGAGATCAGAATTCAACATGGCTGAGAGGTGACCATCTTGGATTTTGACCAAAAGAAGTTTGTTACCGCTATTTCTCAGAAAGTACTGAGGGATCTCCTTGAAAATTGGCATGAAAGTTCCCCTTGAGGTCAACAGGTGGCCATCTTGGAATTTGACAATTGAAATTTGTTACCATTATTTCTCAGAGTGTACTAAAGGAATCTTTTCGAAATTGATTATGGAAGTTTCCCCTGAGGTCTAGATGTGCATATTACACTTTCAGAGAGATCAAAATCCAACATGGACACCTGTCGGCCGTGTTGAATTCCATTCTCTCTCAAAAAGTAATATGTTCAGTTCAAGCTCAGTTTTATTATAATCTTGTGAAAAAAGTATTTCACAGAAATATGGATTTAAGTTCAAATTCAATGCTGAGACACAAAGAAGAGAAAAGAACAGTCTGTCATAGATCAGACACTGAACATTCCGGGTAGGTGCCAAGATCCCTCTGGACATCAAAATCACTTTGTTCCCATCAGTTATTCTAAGGTCGGTAACGTAAGTAACACTAATTAGTGTTGAAGTCTATTTTGTTTACTACAAAATATGTTCATTTGTTTATGCTAGGTTAAAGCCTTATAGACATAGGTGTATTTACATGTACATATGATAAATACTGGCATAATATAATTACGTATACATGTGACTTCTGGATTACCTCTTTATTTCCCCAAGATATTGGTCAAATAAGGTGGTCCTAAGATCTGTTTAGACATTAGGTGAAAACAGGTGGTCCACCGGACAGTGACTTTTCACACTTGTAACATTTTTACCTTTTATGCGACCATTCCCTGAACATAAACAGATTGATGTGTTAGGTCTCCTTTTTCTTCTTTACTATTACTTGGTATAATAAACTTGATTGTTTGATCTGACTTTGATAGCCATTTTTGGCATTTTAGTGAACATGCATGCATATTTACTTGCACACACACACACACACACACACACACACACACACACACACACACACACATACCTTGCTCACACCTCCCTCACATATTCACACACACACTGTTCACACACACACACATCCAGTTTTTATTTTACTTAAGTGACCCTTTATACAGTATGAGGAGGTTTCTAATGTTTTTAAAAGTATCAGTTTATTTGTTGATATATGTGATTTAGATACTGATAGTATTTTGTATGTTCTGTTGTATAAATCACATACCCTCAGAAGATTGGGTATTACCCCAGTATAGGTTCTGCTGTATATATATCACATACCCTCAACAGATTGGGTATTACCCCAGTATATGTCTGCTGTATATATCACATACCCTCAGAAGATTGGGTATTACTCCAGTATATATTCTGCTATATATATCACATACCTCAGAAGACTGGTTTCTACACAATTATAGGTTCTACTTTGTATATATATCACATACCCTCAGAAGATTGGGTATTACCCCAGTATAGGTTCTGCTGTATATATATCACATACCCTCAGAAGATTAAGTATTACCCCAGTATAGGTTCTGCTGTATATATCACATACCATCAGAAGATTAGGTATTACCCCA
This sequence comes from Atrina japonica, assembly GCA_030159075.1. Taxonomy (NCBI): domain Eukaryota; kingdom Metazoa; phylum Mollusca; class Bivalvia; order Pterioida; family Pinnidae; genus Atrina; species Atrina japonica. The sequence goes on along the minus strand of BROG01000017.1, from coordinate 702,954 downwards.
GTATAGGTTCTGCTGTATATATATCACATACCCTCAGAAGATTAAATATTACCCAGTATATGTTCTGGTGTATATATCACATACCCTCAGAAGATTGGTGCTACCCCAGTATATGTTCTGCTGTATATATCACATACCCTCAGAAGATTGGGTGCTACCCCAGTATAGGTTCTACTGTATTTATATCACATACCCTCAGAAGATTAAGTATTACCCCAGTATATGTTCTGCTGTATATATCACATACCCTCAGAAGATTGGATGCTACCCCAGTATAGGTTCTACTGTATATATATCACATACCCTCAGAAGATTAAGTATTACCCCAGTATATGTTCTGCTGTATATATCACATACCCTCAGAAGATTGGATGCTACCCCAGTATATGTTCTGCTGTATATATCACATACCCTCAGAAGATTAAGTATTACCCCAGTATATGTTCTGCTGTATATATCACATACCCTCAGAAGATTGGATGCTACCCCAGTATAGGTTCTACTGTATATATATCACATACCCTCAGAAGATTAAGTATTACCCCAGTAAATGTTCTGCTGTATATATCACATACCCTCAGAAGATTGGATGCTACCCCAGTATAGGTTTTTTGTTGTGCAAATTTATCATTTGTTTTATCTTATTTTGACAACATTGACTTAAAAAGAAACAAATCAATCAGAAGTGTGACTCTAGCACACTTTAAGGAATTAACTGAGCTTATTCCAAGTTATAAATCAAACGCTTTAATATTTACATAACTTTAAAAAAATTGTATGAAATGGGAACATTGTATCCTGATAAAGCACCCTGGAAAGTGTGTAATTTGTCATCTGCTGTGTTAGGATTTTATGTCTCTTAGTACTGTGGTACTATGTTGTGAGAGACTAGCATTTCAATTATCTCTCACAGTCTGGACACTACCAAATGTTGTTGTCACTTCTGTTAGTGCTGGGTAGTGTTTGTCTCTCATTCTCTGGACACTACCATATGTAGCTGTCACACACACACACACACACACACACACACCCACACACACAAACACACACACACATTCACTCACTCCAACACACATACATACACCCTCAACAGATTGGGTATTACCCCAGTATATGTCTGCTGTATTTGTAACATACCTCAGAAGATTGGTTGCTACCCCAGTATAGGTTCTACTATATATATATCACATACCCTCAGAAGATTAAGTATTACCCCAGTATATGTTCTGCTGTATATATCACATACCCTCAGAAGATTGGTGCTACCCCAGTATATGTTCTGCTGTATATATATCACATACCCTCAGAAGATTAAGTATTACCCCAGTATATGTTCTGCTGTATATATCACATACCCTCAGAAGATTGGTGCTACCCCAGTATAGGTTCTACTATATATATATCACATACCCTCAGAAGATTAAGTATTACCCCAGTATATGTTCTGCTGTATATATCACATACCCTCAATATTGGTGCTACCCCAGTATATGTTCTGCTGTATATATCACATACCCTCAGAGGATTGGATGCTACCCCAGTATAGGTTTTTTGTTATGCAAATCTATCATTTGTATTATCTTATTTTGACAACATTGACTTAAAAAGAAACAAATCAATCAGAAGTGTGACTCTAGCACACTTTTAGGAATTAACTGAGCTTATTCCAAGTTATATGGGAGTGCTGTTAGTGCTGGGTAGTGTTTGCCTCTCATTCTGTGGACACTCCCATATGTAGCTGTTAGTGCTGGGTAGTGTTTGTCTTTCATTCTGTGGACACTCCCATATGTAGCTGTAAGCTGCTGTTAGTGCTGGGTTATGTTTGTCTCTCATTCTGTGGACACTCCCATATGTAGCTGTCAACTGCTGTTAGTGCTGGGTAGTGTTTGTCTCTCATTCTATGGACACTCCCATATGTAGCTGTCAGCTGCTGTTAGTTCTGGGTAGTGTTTGTCTCTCATTCTGTGGACACTCCCATATGTAGCTGTCAACTGCTGTTAGTGCTGAGTAGTGTTTGTCTCTCATTCTGTGGACACTCCCATGTGTAGCTGTAAGCTGCTGTTAGTTCTGGGTAGTGTTTGTCTCTCATTCTGTGGACACTCCCATATGTAGCTGTCAACTGCTGTTAGTGCTGAGTAGTGTTTGTCTCTCATTCTGTGGACACTCCCATGTGTAGCTGTAAGCTGCTGTTAGTTCTGGGTAGTGTTTGTCTCTCATTCTGTGGACACTCCCATATGTAGCTGTCAACTGCTGTTAGTGCTGAGTAGTGTTTGTCTCTCATTCTGTGGACACTCCCATATGTAGCTGTCAACTGCTGTTAGTGCTGGGTAGTGTTTGTTTTTCATTCTCTGGACACTCCCATATGTAGCTGTCAACTGCTGTTAGTGCTGGGTAGTGTTTGTCTTTCATTCTCTGGATAATCTATACATAAGCAGCAGTAAGATGAAGATGTTGGAAAACTGCCAAATCATGAACTTGTTTCAGGTGATCCAGATCAAATGCTGGTTAGTACATTATCAAAAGTTTATTTGTTACCTTTTCATAGGAAAGCCAAGATTAGTAGAAGTAGCATTTCTGTATATCCTTCAGCTATTTATTTCTGCTGCCTGGCTTTCAGCACAAATTTGGTTTTGGCAGCCTGACTTCAGATTTCCTATAGGAATTTTTTATCAGTGCAACTTATGCAAACTAGTCCTTCTTAAAACTGATCACTTTTTGGTACCTATCATGTTAACAAAAGTCTTCATTTTCCCATTCCGTTTTCAAGTACAAAATAACTTCTGAATACTGAGCCCTTTAAATTCCGAACAATGTACCATTTTTGTGATGAAAACATTGTTATATACTTAAAACAACTTCCAAAGACTGGTCTTGTGTAAGAACACAGCTGACCAGGTCATCTGATATTTTCATCAGTCAAAGTCCCTACATCTTTAAACTAGTAGTTAATAAAAAAGAAAGGATAAGCAAAGTGTGAATTTGGAAACAAAGTTGCAAAATAATATACATGAAAAACGAGGAGAAATAATTGTAAATATTAAATTAAGACCGGTCTATGCCGTTGTAAATTTATCAGTGTTTAAACTGAAATACATTTATTGTAAACCATCCAAAAACCTGAGTTAAATTACCATTCGGAATGAGATTCAGTTCTGAGAAGTTCCACTGTAAATATTATCTCGGATGACAAGAATGAACCTTAGATGTCAAAGGTCAACTTCACTGTAATTAAAATTATCTATTTCAGAAAGAAATGGTTGGTTTCTCACTATGACTTCAGTTTCTCTGCACAGATTTTGCTAAAATAAAGATTTTTGCTCAAGAAGCACAAAGCAGCTCTATTGATATACATGTAGAAGTCAAAGGTCAAACTTTCCTATACCTGAATTTTTTTTCCATTAAGATTTGGGTTTCTGTATAGTTTTAGTTTTTCTGTTTTGATTTTGAAAAATTTTGTACACTTTTTAGCTCACCTGAACCGAAGGTTCGAGTGAGCTTTTCTGAACACCTTTTGCCCATCGTCTGTCTTTCCATCTGTTGGTAAACTTTTCACATTTTCAACTTAAGTCTCCTCCACTTCCAAGGAGTGTTAGAATAATTTGTAAATTTGAGATTCCCATATTTGTAAGATACAATCACAGTTCAGGTGAGTGATATGGCCCATGGGCCTCTTGTTAGTTTAGGTAAAAACCAGAGTTTGGTTTTAGCTGATTAAAATAGAATGGTTGATACCTACCTCTTAAATGCATACTGAGTAATTTATCCATGCCCATGACAAATAAAAATCAGTCCATTTTGTAATAGATATTCACACTCAACTTACCCCTACGGGACTTTTGCACAGGTAATGGCTGTCGTCTGAAAGTGGAAGTGAAGAAAGAGTAACATTTATTGGTCATTATGATTGTGCCAGGATTCCAGGCTACTAGATGAAATCATCCGATAGACATGTTTTCAGAACTTTTTGATTGTTATCGTAGGAAAGATATGTTTTCGAAACTTTCTGAGTATTATCATATTGTATTGTGAAAAGAAACGTTGCTGTTAATACACAGTCACTGATTCCTTACGAAAATAATATATTGGGAGTTCATAAAGTTCTGTTGTCAAGAGAGGCTCAAGTATATATTACATGACAAAATTTATTGGCTTCGTTTGGATAATAGAGATTCCTGTTGGAATAGTATTTTAAAAAATTCAAGTGACCAAACAAAGAAAAGAGTATGTAGAAATGATACAGGATATACTTTTTTGTTTTTTACTAATATTGGTTAAAAATATTTTTATTTTTACTATTGGTTGCTTTACAAATTCATTTTGAAATTCATGACCTAATGTGACTCGGACTATTAATAATAATAAATAGGTAAACCTATGGAGAGGGTGAAAGCATTCATTCACAGTTTTACATGTTCAGCTAATCCCATTGGGGATTCTGTCATGTTGCTCCCTCCCCCCCTTGCCGGGGGCAACACAACAGATTCCCCAAGAGAATTAATGTTCAGTGTTTATATCACGTAAATGTCATTCACTCATTTTTATAAATAAAATATTGAGTGGCTGACTGTTTCCTTGATGTTAAAACTTAAATAGAATCTATGTGTTATTTATTAATATAAATTATGAATTAAATGCAACATTATGTTTTTATGCTATATATTTTACTCTATCTCAGAGTATCCATCACTTCGTGCAGTTCACATTACCAGAATAATTGATACGCTTCATGATCAGGTTCAGTGTACAATCCTAGGCGTTATAGCCTATTCTCAGTCTGCAAAACGTTTGCTAGTAAGGTGCTTCATTAAATCGTTTGCAATGCCCTTCTCTACATATATAGCGGCAAACCTGCATAACAATGCTATTTCTTGAAGAACGGATTTCCTCCCATATAATTCCCTCGTTTAACGCCAAATCCCGCATACTGCCATCCACTGCTGATTCTCTAGTACAAATGGTCATTCATACATGTTCAATCTCTTGAATATATTGCCAGACCAGATGAAAAAGTGTGAGTAAAACTTAGACTGCAAAGGGAGATAATTGAGTGTCATAAGCTGGTATCCAGTTGTATGAACAAAGTATAGAAGTCAGATGGGTGACACACTTCTGTGAGAGTTGGAAAGAATCACAGCAATTATCACACATCAAGAAACTATTAGAGCTGGCCTGGCTCAGTTGATAGCGCACTCGACTCTTGATCATGAGTTTGAGTCCAGCCAGCAGCAGGTTGGTTTCCTGTCCTTCGGATGAGACAGTAAAACTCCAGGCCCCGTGTCGCAGTAGGTGTCGGCACTTTAAAGAACCGTCACTGCTCAAAGACCGTAAGTGCCATGCATAGGCCAAAATTTGAAGCCCTTCACCAACATTTGGTGATGACTCCATATGAGTAAAAGATTCTTGAGTGGGACGTTAAACAACAATAAACAAACAAAGAAAATCACTGGCATTTGGTGATGTCTCCATATGAGTGAAACATTCTTTACAAAATGTATGAATTTATGATGGCGAATTATAAACTGGATATTATAGACCATACTTCGAAAATAATAAACCTCGATATATATTGCCAAACCCGTTATACTGCCAAAATTAAGGAAAACAAAAAGTGGCGGTATATCGGGGGTGAACTGTATATTGTTATTATTTGTTTGATTGCAATATTTCTCCTATTTGTTATCCCTAAAAAAAAAATAAAACATCTCATAATACTTAATATAAAAGGTTTTTGAAAACTAGAGTTGAAATCTGTTGCCAGTAGGAGAATTTTTAAAACACCACCCTTGTATGAATCCATTATTGTAGAAGTACAGTATGCTGAATGTGGGAAAATTTGGATCCCATATTTAATAGGCTTCACACTGGGTTGCCATGAATTAATGTTTCAGAGAAATTAATGTAACATTTTCAGAATGTTATGTTTAGTATATATGTTCATGATTTATTTTCTCTTGGCAGCTTATCTACAAATAAAATCCTTTATGTAATATATTTTATTTTGATATCAGTAAATTACTGCTAGGCAAAATATGTCTCAAGTGGGAAAAAAACTAATTAATAATTCCAAAAATTACCGGCTGTTCCTAAATGTAATTTATTTTAGGAGGTCAGGATAATAAACATATATCAATTTAGGTAGGTCTGGTATATGAACACAAATATTGTAACTTCATGGAGTATAAGATGTTAGCATTATACAACACTAATTCAATTCATGTTGTATCCTATGTTTTATTGAATTCATGTTGTGTCCTGTGTTTTAATTGGCTACTACTGGTTCAGCAACATGCATTTAATGGGGACACACACCTTGACAACCAACAGAGGGTCAATACAGCTCATGGAGACCCAATACAACTGTATGAGGACACAATACAGGATCAATATGAAAATAACACATTTTATAACACCTTTATTAACCAATGACTTAAAACAAGCACCAAAAGCTGACTAAATACAAATATAACTGTAGTGCTGCATAGGAATAATATCATAAATCCACAATGACCAGTTAATGAATGTCAAATTGAGGTTTTCTTTAAGCCATCTTCTGATATTGCATTTCCAAACACTTGCTCCTGGATTTTTTCTGCCCAGCCCCATAACAAAGTACATCTGTACTTGTATTATAAACTGAGATACTCCTTGCCTGTTACTGGACACGTGAATACAGTATATATATATATATATATATAATAGTATACCACTTCTACAGTGATTCTCATTTAAATATGTTTATCATATCATGTCACAATGCATTTTCCCTTGCGTCATATGCAAATGGCATCAGTAATGTCCAATTCATTAAAAGAAATGAAGTGTGTATTTAAAGTTACAGATGTACATTGTTGTAGGTATACAGAATCTATATAATGCATCATTTTAAATGTTAGAGAAGCTAACCAAAAGGGCAGTCATACAGATATAATAATTACAGTCCTCACTCTCCCATGTGGAATATACTGATGGTGTATACCCAATATTAGGTCAAACAAAGACTTATAATAATGTCATGAGCCAAGATGCCCATCGTATCTTCTTATCTTGTGCATTTCTGTCCAAGACTCTGTATGGGACATAATTTTTGTTTTTTGTGTCTGCTAAATCAAGAAATCCATTCCGTAATGTTTTATTTTCGGGAAATCTACTAGTTCATTTCAGTTTACTTCTGATTTAGGCTATACTATTTCCGAAGGGACACCATAATTTTCACAATGCTTCTATTCTCAAACTGGAAGTGGAAATTCTGCATTTGATGTAAGACCAGTTGACATTTTTATATTAAATAGTTTTTCTGTATTAGACCTATCGGTATAGTAATGACCAGTTCTCTGACACATGGAATTGCATAAAATTAAACAATGTATCTTGTATTGTAAGTCATTGGTTGATAAAATGTAACATAACTTGGGGCAGTTTCCCAGTTTACTTGCAGAAGGTCAGTTGTCTCCTCCTGGGTACAGTGTAACCCGATTCTCTCGACTGTACGAGCTCCCAAATGAGAAAAAAATATTGTTTTTATTAGATGCATAAAACATGACCCCTAATGAAATATTGCGTGACAATTAATCCAACATTTAAAATTATGTGAAGTAACCAGGGAGAGCCTGCCCCTAAAGTTTATTGAATAGTTGTCAAACCCTTAATTTTTCTATAAAAAGTCAATAAGTTAAAAAAAAAAATTCACAATATTTTTTGCACAAATAGCTTTAATTTTATGTCACCCGCCTAAAAACACCAACCTTTTGAATTTTTTCTAGATACACCACTGTTGTATGTATTAATTGCATACTGGTATCAAAAGGCATATGAAAACACCCTGCTTTTCAAAAAAAAAAAAAAAAAAAATGGCACCCACCCTGGAAACTATACATAAGTGCATACCTGGAAGCTATACAAAGGTGCATACCTGGAAGCTATACAAAGGTGCATACCTGGAAGCTATACAATGGTGCATACCTGGAAGCTATACAAATGTGCATACCTGGAAGCTATACAAAGGTGCATACCTGGAAGCTATACAATGGTGCATACCTGGAAGCTATACAATGGTGCATACTTGGAAGCTTTATATAGGTGCACACCTGGAAGCTATACAAATGTGCATACCTGGAAGCTGTACAAAGGTGCATACCTAAAGGCTACACAAAGATGCATACCTGGAAGCTTTGTAAAGGTGCATACCTGGAAGCTATACAAATGTACTAAGGTGCATACCTGGAAGCTATACAAATGTACTAAGGTGCATACCTGGAAGCTGTACATAGGTGCATACCTGGAAGCTATACAAATGTACAAAGGTGCATACCTGGAAGCTATATAAAGGTGCATACCTGGAAACTATATAAAGGTGCATACCTGGAAGTTATACAAAGGTGTACACCTAGAAGCTATAAAAAGGTGCAGACTTGGAAGCTATACAAAGGTGCATACCTGGAAGCGCTACATGTATTAGTACAGAAGTTCTTAAACATTGGAATGTTAATTTATATTACATTCTCATTTAGTGCTGAATTAATAGAAATATCTAATGTTGGGTAATTGCTCATTCCATCTTCAGTTCTGACTTCAGTCAGATTTTTAAGTTAGATACCAGCAATTAGTGGAATCCATTATTCATTTTCACACTTAGCTGGCATAAATGATATTCATAGTGTCATAATTACCTGAACTTTATGTGCAATAAATTTATAATCGTTATTTACAGGTAACTCAAGTTTATGTTTTATTGTTTTACAGCACACTCAGACTTTTAGTGTCAATAATAATAATAATAAAAAAAGAGAAAGTTAAATTTTTAAAGTAGCAGAGGCACCATTCAGCAATGTCCATAGGGTGTCTTCCAGCTATGCCAACATTCATGAAATAAAGTCTGAGAAAGGTGTATGTATAAACATTTTGTTGTTCTAGAAGTTGCAGTGAGATAATACTGAGGGGATACTTTTCTTTAAACAAAAGAAGACAATTAAACATTCCCATCACAAAGGCATTGTTTTTGAGAGAACAATTAATTGTATATACATGTATGTATTGTTTGATGTAAACTTAAAATTAATGACTGGTAAATTCTACCTGGATATCAGGTAGATATGGTCAGTGATATAAATAATATACCTATCACCTTTAAGCTTTATAAGGTAATACCCAGTATCTAATACATTGTGCAATATCAACAATACTCGACATATTGGCCGTACAATTTATAGAAATATTATCAATTTTTCTCATCATATCAATCACCTGCTTTCATCCTAGATTAAATGGTTTATATTAGCATAATGATTGTTTTATTTATATGTTTCCTATTATGAATTTAACTTTCAAAATGTTTTGCCAGTCTACATCAAAAGGGCATTAGGGAGATGTAGAATATACCACAAGGTTTTTGTTTAAGATGTATTAAATACTAAATGTTGTCTTAAAATATGTTATATTCCAAGTCTTTCCCCAATTAATCAAGTATCTGCAAAGGTCTTTCTTTTCCCCTCTCTCTTACCTCCCCATCTCTATTTCAAGGTTGTGCTACTTGATTGTGTTAATTCCTGGTGTGAAAATAAAGCAGTTGAATATTCTTATCATTGATATAACACTTGTAAATTCAGAATTAACTGATATTTTACCAGTGCAAAATCTTGTGTGCTTGCTTGAATTTTAATACTGCACCAGTGCAGTCTTGTGTGCTAACTTGAATTTTGATCGATACTTTAGTGCAATGTTATATGCTGACATGAATTCTAATTCTTCACCAGTAGTCTTATGTGCTGACTTGAATTCTGATACTACACCAGTAGTCTTGTGTGCTGACTCAAATTCTGATTCTTCACCAGTAGTCTTGTGTGCTGACTTGAATTCTGATACTACACCTTTGCAACCTTTAAACACAAAATTTATGTTCTAATTTATCACCTGTGATATGACAAGTTAGGACACTCTTCAGACATTCGGTTTATACAGATAAGATACTACAATTTGTGTTCTTACCAGTCACTAACTACATTCGTATTTACCCAGGTACAACACTACCTGTGCAGTATATATTTTGGACTTTATTATTTATTGATCATTACATGCCATCAACTGGTCATTTCATTTAAAATGTAGTATTTTCCACGTAAACTTTAAACACAGATTCTGTTGACATTGTTTGTTACCCGAGGTAAACTGTTGTATATACGTATCGGCTCATCTGGTGTGGCAGTGAAGATATTTAGTTGTTTGACGGCACATGATAAATAAAAATGGTGGAAGAAGATAACCCTATGCTATCTCTCATTGGTAAGAAAGACGCTTTCAAATCTCACGCATTTATTCAAATTGTTTTCATTCACAAAACAGTATTTATGCAAAGATGGGGCATGAGTTTGTGCTAATATCTTTTAGGTTATCTGACCCAAAGGCTCAAAGTGACCTATTACTATTGTTATTGGTATATTTGGTTGTTTTACTTTCATTTTTTATACTCCCGTCACTAAGGCCGGTGTCTATTGGCATCACCCTGTCCATCCGTCTGTTCATCCGTCTGTTCATCAACATTTAACTTGTTTGTAGCTATTTAAGCAAAATACTGAACAGATTTTATTGAAACTCTACAGTTGTTGCTTGAAACAAGTTCTGGAGACGAGTCAATTTCAAGGCCATGGTATGCAAATTTAGGACACCATTACTATTTTTAGAAATCTTATATAAATTTACCTCAACATTTAGCTTGTCTGGAGCTTTTCTAGCAAACAAATTTTATTGAAACTTTATAGTTGTTTCTTGCAACTAGTTCTCGATACGAGTCAAATTTGAAGGTCGTGGTTTGTGAATGTAGGTCATCATTACTATTATTATGTATTGTTTGCGGTACTCTTGTTGTTAGTTTGTTTTTGGGGGTATTTTCTTTTTTTTTGTGAAGACAATTCACTGCAGACTTTCGCAGTGTGATGATGTCTGTGATGCCTTTCCCCTTTTTCTTAGATTTTCCCCATTAGCTTTTTTATGAAATTATCACAATAATATTTATATCTACAATAATTTGTGTAAGACCTCAGTCTTGTATCAAACCTGATATTTACTGATGACATTGGTTATGTGATAGTCTTAGTATTTGAAGTTTATAATGTTGGTTTTATTTGTTGCTCTTTGCAAAACTATATTTGAATAATGTTAATTTTAAAAGGTTGACATTATTTGCTTGATTTCTTGATACATCTATTAACCTATAAAAATGGTTTTGATGAAGTTTGAAGGTCTTGTACAGGTCTTTGATTGCTTAGTGGTTAGACCATTAGAAACCATTTTATATTTGCCATGATATATCAAGAGCTCCCCAGAGGTCATTACCTGGTCTCGAGTTTTTCAAGCTCACAATATACCCCAACCTTTGGAGCTGACCAGTTTTGAGACACATACATACACTACCATTTTCAGGGCTAGTGGTGTCAAATTCTATAAATAAACATGGCCAAGATCAAGATATGTGTACCAGTAAAAGTAGAGAGAGAGAGCCTGTTTACCTAAGATACAGTTAAACACATGTTAGTACATGATATAGACTCTTAGTTATCTATTGTTTACTTTCCACATTAGCTATAGTCTGTTATCACACACAGGATCATATCATATGTTATTTGCAGATTTGTAGTAAAGGATACCTTTTCTTTTAAAATCAATGACATTGTATTAGTTCATGAAAATATTTGACAAATGCCAAGAAAAAGTAAAAAGATGAACGAAATATCAGGAAGCTTTGTGTATGAGCATCTGCAATAGTGAAGTTGTGTGTCTGAGCATCTCTAATGGTAAAGTTGTGTGTATGAGTATCTACAATGGTAAAGTTGTGTGTGTATCATCTACAATGGTAAAGTTGTGTGTATGAGTATCTACAATGGTAAAGTTGTGTGTATCATCTCTAATGGTAAAATTGTGTGTATCATGTGTAAAATTGTGTGTATCATCTACAATGGTAAAATTGTGTGTATCATCTACAATGGTAAAGTTGTGTGTATGAGTATCTACAATGGTAAAGTTCTGTGTATCATCTCTAATCTAAAATGGTAAATTGTTTTGTGTATCATAAAGTTTTTTTGTTTACAATGGTAAAATTGTGTGCAATGCTATCATCTTACAGGTAAAAATGGCAAACTTTTTCAATTGTGTGTATATGAAAGCAATCTACAATGTTTCATTAGGCCGCACTTGTATGTCCAGGTTGAGTATCTACCTACGAATGGAAAATAAAAAACAAACAAAATTTTTGTGTATGAGTATCTTTAGCAGTAAATTTGTGTGTATGAGCATCTATTGGGGTAAAGCTTTGTGTATGAGCATCTAAAATGGTAAAGTTTTTGTTTGAGGTTCTAGAATGGTAAAGTTTTTTTATTTTTAAACAATGTTTGAGCATCTTCACTGGTAAAGTTGTGTGTCTGAGCATTTGCAATGCTAAAGAAAGCTACCAGATTACACTTACCAGGTAAAAGACTTGCCCTAGCAAACTTTTTCAACATAAGTAAGTTATCATATCTTAACAAAAGTCAATCCTGCATAGCCTGACTCAGGGAAGGACTTCAGTTTTCTTTTGCAAGTTTACCATTATGAATCTCATGAGGCTCCACAGTCGAGGAAAGTTGGATTTGAGTAATCTTTCATCATGTCTATTAAACCCACTTATTTAGTTAAAGGGGCATTAGCTCTGTTTTCTGCCCAACAAATTATTTTTATTATTCTTATACGACTAAATTTTATAGAAAATGATAAAGTCAAAAGGTCCCGGAAGTCGGACATCTGTTTTTATATGAATAATATGACCAGATTAATCCATTTAGATTGCAATCAAATTTAATGTAATTTAGTTAAAATTAGCTTGGTTTCTCAACAAAGTATTTTTAAAAATTTTTATAAAAATAAAGTACCAATGTATATGAATCTATGACCAATTCCATTGTGCATTAGAACACAACAAATTAGATATACAAATTGTCTCAACATGAAGAACAGTTGTGAATCCCAAACGGGATAGGACCAGGTGTCCGGAAGGAATCAGCATCCTCTGCTAGCATGCCACACCCATCACAAATGTTAAATGGAAGAAAGAATTTTTTTGTTGGAAAAAACAGCTAATGGCATTTTCACATCATGAATACTCCTGCTTTGGAAATATCTGTGATTTAATTATGATGGTTCTTTAAATCATTTTAATCAAATGAAACAATTAAAGTATACTAAAATTTTATGGGAAAAAAAATCAGTTTGGCTGTGAAATTTCATTTCCGAGAACCTGGGAAAAAATATTATAGACTGATGAATGAGATATATAAATCACTTATATTGTTGATTCTCATGTGAATACAGTTAGCATCTCCAAAGTCTAGACAGAATTATATACTGAGTTATTTGTTTTCTATATATAAAACTATTTGTTCATTTCCTATAGTAAGACTTGTAATCAAAACAAACAACTAAATCCATGGCTGTCAATGATTGATGTAATTTAGGTGCAAAATCTGGCATTCATGTTCATTAGACTGTATCCAGTATGTTAATTAATTCATGCAGAAGTTACAAGACTTTGTGAAATTGTTACAAGTTTGTGTGAAATTGTAACAACATCTTGTGACATTATAACTGGAGTTTGTGACATTGAAAGAAAAGTTTGTGACATTGTAACTAACAGTGACATTGTAACAAGAGTTTGTTACATTGTAACAAACAAGTTTGTGATATTGTAACAAGTGTTGTGACATTGCAACAAGAGTTTATGACATTGTAATAATAGTTTGTGACATTGTAACAAGAGATTGTAACATAAGTTTATTAAATTGTAATAAGACATTTTAACACGATTTTGTGACATTGTAACCTATTGTATCCTAATGTTTATAGGATAGGGAGTCATTTGACTTGGTCAGGAGTTAGCTTATAGGATAGGGAGTCATTTGACTTGGTCAGGAGTTATGTTTATGTTTGACTTAGGTTAGCTTATAGGGGAGTCATTTGACTTGGTCAGGAGTTAGCTTATTAGTCATTTGACTTGGTCAGGAGTTATGTTTATAGGGAGTCATTTGACTTGGTCAGGAGTTATGTTTATAGGATAGGGAGTCATTTGACTTGGTGGTCAGGGAGTCATTTGCTTCAGGATATGTTTATAGGATAGGGAGTCATTTGACTTGGTCAGGAGTTATGAGTAGGGAGTATGTCAGGAGTTAGCTTATAGGATAGGGAGTCATTTGACTTGGTCAGGAGTTAGCTTATAGGATAGGGAGTCATTTGACTTGGTCAGGAGTTATGTTTATAGGATAGGGAGTCATTTGACTTGGTAGGATAGGATAGGGAGTCATTTGACTTGGTCAGGGAGCTTTAGGATGTTTACTTGGTAGGAGATAGGGAGTCACTTGGTGACTTATAGGATAGGGGTCATTTGACTTGGTCAGGAGTTAGCTTATAGGATAGGGAGTCATTTGACTGGGTCAGGGTCAGGATAGGGAGTTAGACTTGGTAGTTATGATAGGATATAGGGAGTCATTTGACTTGGTCAGGAGTTAGCTTATAGGATAGGGAGTCATTTGACTTGGTCAGGAGTTATGTTTATAGGATAGGGAGTCATTTGACTTGGTCAGGAGTTATGTTTATAGGATAGGGAGTCATTTGACTTGGTCAGGAGTTATGCTTATAGGATAGGGAGTCATTTGACTTGGTCAGGAGTTAGCTTATAGGATAGGGAGTCATTTGACTGGGTCAGGAGTTCATACCTGTCTATAAAATTTGTCTGGGGTAGAAAATGAGTACAAAGGTCAAACCTTTTAAGGATGTGTTGTCATTCTGATATATATGTGTGTACCAGTCATGTCAAAAGCATTTAAATAAATGAAAGTAGGATGGTATGGGAGGGGGTATCCCTCTTCTGAAAAAAAAACCAAGAAAAAATTGTAATTTTAAACTTCAATATTTACCATTATATGCATCTAAAAGGAAATTATTTTCAATAATATAGATGATATAAATATCACATTTCTTTTAATTTTCTAGTCAGCTTTGGAATTTATAATGAACAGATATAGGCTTTATTTTGAAGTTTAATATATACATGTACTCACACAGCTTGGGAGACTCAAAATGATGCTATGGTCATTGTGTTATACTAGAATGTTTAAAATTTAGTATTTTTTAATTTGTTATAACAAATTTCAAAATACTAAATTCTGAATATTCTAATATAACAGATGCATTTGGAATGCAGAAAATAAATAACTAGACTTACCTGGAAGAAATATATTATATAATATCTTGGTTTGATTGCTATTAATATTTGGAAGTATGGTTATTTTTTAAGTCAAAGGCTTGATTTTTTCTTGGAGATTTGAACATTTATTACTAAAATATTTGCATACCCAAATATTTATTTGAAGGTTTTTATCTTCATTTTGTACCTTTTTCATTAATTGGTAAGATAAAACAACAAATGATGACTGAATAGTTCACTCCAAAGAAAAATCAAATCTGCCTTTAAAGAGAAAAAAAAAGATTATTGAGGTTATAAAGATGTGTTTACTCTCATTACTGACAGTTTATTTAATTCAATTCAATGTGTTACAAGAAGAAATTATTATCTTTGTATATAATATTATGTAAATGAAATAAAACACAGTTTCTGTATTAAAATCAGCACAATTTTAAGATGCCTGTATAAAAATGTATAGTATGTGGAGTGCGGACATCATAGAAGACACCACGATCTCGCTTCGATATTTCTCAGCTAAATTTTTAAAGTAAAATCACTGAGGATTGATATAGAAGCTGCATGAAATTAATATAACATCAATGATGTTAATCTTTGATAACTGTATATAGGACAGAACATATGGATAGTGATTATAGGTGTGGAGGTTTAGATATACAGGTAATCAATCTATATATTAGGAACCTGTTCACAGTACAGATAATTGTGTAATTACCATCGGCACACACCCGATAATGACACCTCTGTATGGTCTAATGACATTGATTAATTAACAGGGTTACTAGTCCTTGTTCCTCATAACTTTTTGGAAGATAGAGCCGGCCTGGCTCAGTCGGTAGTACGCTCAACTCTTGATCGAGAGGTCGTGAGTATGAGTCCAGCCAGCGGCAGGTTGGTTTCCTGTCCTTCGGATGAGACAGTAAAACTCAAGGTCCCGTGTCACAGTTGGTGTAGCAATGTTATAGAACCCTCACTGCTCAATGGCCGTAAGTGCCGAGCATAGGCCAAAATTTGAAGCCCTTCATTGGCATTTGGTGATGTCTCCATATGAGTGAAAGATTCTTGAGTGGGATGTTAAACAACAATAAACAAACAAAAATATTTGGAAAATATAAGGGACTTATATAACCTAGATGTCTTAATACTTCAATGATATGGAGGCACTAGAAATATCGCCAAAATTTAGAGCTATTTTTTGTTGCCAATTAATAGACTGAAAATTATGATTAAGAACATTTAGTGCTGACAAAAACGTCTACCGATCGCTGGAAAATGGACAACAAGTGGTAGAAATATACGGAAATCGGTTGAAAATTAGAAAAATCTGTCGAAATCGGTAGATTTTTTCTGGACGGTAGATGAATAGAAAAATTGGTAGACTGCGGCCGAAATCGGTAGACTTGACAGGTATGGGAGTTAAGTTTATAGGATAGAGAATCATTTAACTGGGTCAGGATTTTTAATTATAGGATAGGAAATTTTATAACTGGTTGACCCTTGTTTCAATCTGCAATTGCTTTAGGCTCTGGAAACACCAGCTTTACTTCTGTAAGGTTTATTTACTATGGTTAAATGTACTCTAAATAATAGTATTATAAATACTCTTATTGTTTCAAAACAAGTTGAAAGATGTAAGAAAATATGTTTTGTTTATAATTAGTTGATTTGTACAAAAAATTTCATTTTAACAAGTCTCGATGTCAATTTCACCACATTAGATCAAAAGATCTCAGATTGAACCATATACACATCGAACATAAATTTGAACATTCAGGAGATACTTACGTCTTATTAATGTTCAAAATGATATATGATGCCTTGTCACATCTCAGGCATAAAAGTAAAGTTCTTCATACCTGTAGTGATATATTTAAATAGAACTTTGAAACTTCAAATATTTTCGCAGACAGCTATAGCTACAATGACATCATATATCAAATACACATCAGTCTTGTAACTTTTGACAACTGCTGAAATGAAAACTTTAGGATCACTGTTGTATGTCACTGTGTATTTATATATCTAACAACACTCAGGTGTTTACATAACAGGTAAGTAAATTGATCATTCATGCTCACCTGGGCTCTTGAGCTGTACTCAGACAGTTTACTTCATGGAATGTAAATTCATGGAATGTAAATTTTTTTTAAGTTGAACTGAAAGGTTCAAGAATGTGGTTATAACCACAATTCTCCCCTCATAATGAATTACAGTAATCTTATAAACTACATCACATTGTTTTCAGTTAAGTTGAACTGTTTAGGAAAAGAATAAAAGTATAATGAGTTTTACAGTAGGTAGTTACATATTTTGAGACTATTATAGAGATAACACTTAGAGGTGTACTAAAACGTGGCATTCAGCTCTTTGTACTCCCCTCATCATAATGAAATGTATGCATTAGAGTACCAGAGATGATAAATCTATAATATGTATGCATGACTACATGTTTCATAGAATTGTTTTAGAGTACTAAAACAGTACAGAGTATTTATAATGACAATGTATGAAGTGTCAAAAGACTGTGAGAAGATTAGGAAAAGATTATACTAAAGTATAAGAGGAGTAGAATTTGACAGTAATTAGAGGTGTACTAAAACAGTCAGATGTCTGTGTGAAAAATTAATAATGACAATGACAATGTACTGCATTAGAGGTGTAAATCTAAAAATGTATGCAGTCTAAAACAGTCAGATGTCTGTGACAATGAGCATTAGAGGTGTAAAACCATAATGACAATGTATGCATTACTAAAACAGTCAGGTCTGTACTATAATGACAATGTATGCAGAGGTGTCTAAAACAGTCAGATGTGAGGAGTAAAACCATAATGACAATGTATGCATTAGAGGTGTACTAAAACAGTCAGATGTCTGTGAGAGGAGTAGAATTATAATGACCATAAGAGACTAAAACAGTCAGTATGCATGTGAGAGTAGAATTGTGTACTAAAAAAACAGTCAGATGTCTGTGAGAGGAGTAAATCTATAATGACAATGTATGCATTATGCATTAGAGTCTGTAGAGGAGTAGAATTAAATGACAGTCATTAGAGGTGTCTGTCAGTGAGAGGAGTAAATTATAATGACAATAATGACAATGTGTCTGTGAGAGGAGTGCAATGTATATTAGAGGTGTACTAAAACAGTCAGATGTCAGATGTCTGTGAGAGGAGTAGTAAATCTATAATGTACTAAGACAATGTATGCATTAGAGGTGTACTAAAACAATAAAACAGTCATTAGATGTACTAAAACAATCAGTGAGAGGAGTAAATGACAATAATGAGGTGTACTAAAACAGTGTCTGTGATAAATCTATAATGACATTAGCATTAGAGGTGTACTAAAACAGTCAGATGTCTGTGTGAGGAGTAAATGACCATTAATGACTAAAACAATCAGATGCATGAGAGGAGTAGAGGTGTACTAAAACAGTCAGATGTCTGTGTGAGGAGTAAATCTATAATGACAATGTATGCATTAGAGGTGTACTAAAACAGTCAGATGTCTGTGTGAGGAGTAGAATTACTAAAACTAAAACAGTCAGATGTCTGTGAGAGGAGTTAGAATTTATAATGACAATGTAAAACCATAATGACAATGTATGCATTAGAGGTGTACTAAAACAGTCAGATGTCTGTGAGAGGAGTAAATCTATAATGACAATGTATGCATTAGAGGTGTACTAAAACAATCAGATGTCAGAGGAGTAGTCAATGTATGCAGAGGAGGTGTAAAAACAATAATGACAGGAGTAGAATGACATGTAGAGGGTGTACTAAAACAGTCAGATGTCTGTGAGAGGAGTAGAATCTATAATGACAATGTATGCATTAGAGGTGTACTAAAACAGTCAGATGTCTGTGAGAGGAGTAGAATTACCATAATGACAATGTATGCATTAGAGGTGTACTAAAACAGTCAGATGTCTGTGTGAGGAGTAAAACCATAATGACAATGTAAGATTAGAGGAGTGTACTAAAACATTAGAGTCAGATGTCTGTGAGAGGAGTAGAGTGTAGCATTAGAGGTGAGTTTTGAGAGTAAATTAAATGAGTTATTTAGAGGTGTATAACAATGTATTTTAATACAATGTATGCTAATGAATTATAGAGTAATTAATGAGTTTTTAGAGTAATAACAATGTATTTTTATAAAACTAATGAGTTATAGAGTAATTAATGAGTTTTAGGGTAATTACAGCATACATATTAGCAGTGTATATAAAATGGTCACTTAAGTCTATTAAGGGAGTAAAACCATAATATAGTTTTATAGCAGTGAACCAAATTTGTGACAGTGAAAAAAAAAGTTGTAAAGAAAGTTGGATTTGGGTAACAACAAAAAAAGCAAACAAAACAATACATGTAACATATTTCTTCATGTAATTGTATGTGCTAGACAAAACAAAACAGAATTAAAAATGTATTTATCATGGTAACAAAGTTTGAATGCTAATTTAAGTCAGGTATAGTTTACTAAATTCCTACTCAACATGCAGTTAGACATATAACAATGGTAACTTGGACTTAAGGATTTGGTTTGTCTAGCTTTTCTATTTCTTGTCTTTGACAGACCGGACAACCTTTTTTCTAAAATAATGTAAGCAGAACTACTGCACCACATTTGACATCCTGCATTTGTTTTCATTTTTTCACAAGTGACAACTTAGATTGTGGGTGTTTTTTCTAATTATATGATTCATATGGTTTGTCATGTTTACATGCCATCTACTTCCTGTTCCTATTGTACTTGACTTTTATGTACTTATATATGTTGTATAGTCTTTGTGGAGTATTAAAAAGTACTAGTGACACTTGCTTGTGGTTACTTAGGGGCTCTTGCTAGGGCTAGCATACCTGCCAACTCTTCCGAATGTTGCGAAAAATTTCAGCATTTATAAAGAATTTTTTTTCGCCTTCTGCGAAGTCTTGTACAAATTCTGCATTTTAGTGTTATGCTACATATTTCCGGATTTCTGTCCATTTCTGTCTCTAGCATTATTGTACCTCAGCATACGCATGATAAATTGCAGACGGCGACAAACAACATCACACGTATGTTTCATATATCTCTTGTTGCCAATGTTGGTGGTCTTGGTGTGGATGAAAATCACGTCAAAGAAATATTATTATCAGAAATTCGAGAAAGATTATCAGATTATTCCAGGAATAACTTTGTAACAAATCGGAGAAATCTACCTATATTGTAATGAATTTTCATTATAATTTTCCAATGCACAAGGAGGCCTAACACTAATCCCAGAACGGTAAGCAATGAATGTCAAACGGCATGTTGGGAAAAATATGTACTTCGACAGCTAGTAATACCTAACTTTGAATACTTATTTTGTGGACAAGGATTGTGTAAGTGTGATAAATGCTGAAGTACTAACTTTTCACAGATTCTATAATAAAATATTCACTCCCTTCCTGAGTTGCTAATCATCCTCATTCATGGCATTCATGCACTGATAAGTAATGGTGGCCCTAAACCTCAACATTAAATCTTCCTCATTTTCATTTCGGAAAGTTGGCACATCTGGATTAGTTGCTTAGTTTTGAAATTTGTACAAACATATTCAGAATATCTTCAAACAAGGCTGCCCAAGTTCTGCATTATTAGTCCATGACTATTTCAAGATATTGACCATGCCATTTGGTCATGTTATGTTGGACACTCTAAATAAGACAAATGACATTTGCAAAATGGACACAATTGCAAATGAGTAGTGATTCAGTATTGCATAAAAAGGGTCAGGCACATACAGCTGTTCATGCTGATATGGTAGCAACACTGGGAAAGGATGTCATTACATATGCTATGGTAAACAGACAGATAGCAGAATTTAAACATGACAGGGCAGTCTAGAGGACTACACATCTCCTTGAAGAATATAAACATGGCAGGGACAGTCTAGAGGACTACACATCTCCTTGAAGAATATAAACATGGCAGGGACAGTCTAGAGGACTACACATCTCCTTGAAGAATATAAACATGGCAGGGACAGTCTAGAGGACTACACATCTCCTTGAAGAATATAAACATGGCAGGGACAGTCTAGAGGACTACACACCTCCTTGAAGAATATAAACATGGCAGGGACAGTCTAGAGGACTACACATCTCCTTGAAGAATATAAACATGGCAGGGACAGTCTAGAGGACTACACATCTCCTTGAAGAATATAAACATGGCAGGGACAGTCTAGAGGACTACACATCTCCTTGAAGAATATAAACATGGCAGGGACAGTCTAGAGAACTACACACCTCCTTGAAGAATATAAACATGGCAGGGACAGTTAGAGGACTACACATCTCCTTGAAGAATATAAACATGGCAGGGACAGTGTAGAGGACTACACACCTCCTTGAAGAATATAAACATGGCAGGGACAGTCTAGAGGACTACACATCTCCTTGAAGAATATAAACATGGCAGGGACAGTCTAGAGGACTACACATCTCCTTGAAGAATATAAACATGGCAGGGACAGTCTAGAGGACTACACATCTCCTTGAAGAACTAAACATGGCAGGGACAGTCTAGAGGACTACACATCTCCTTGAAGAATATAAACATGGCAGGGACAGTCTAGAGGACTACACACCTCCTTGAAGAATATAAACATGGCAGGGACAGTCTAGAGGACTACACACCTCCTTGAATATAAACATGGCAGGGACAGTCTAGAGGACTACACACCTCCTTGAAGAATATAAACATGGCAGGGACAGTCTAGAGGACTACACATCTTGAAGAATATAAACATGGCAGGGAGTCTAGAGGATACACACCTCCTTGAAGAATATAAACATGGCAGGGACAGTCTAGAGAACTACACACCTCCTTGAAGAATATAAACATGACAGGGACAGTTTAGAGGGCTACACACCTCCTTGAAGAATATAAACATGGCAGGGACAGTCTAGAGGACTACACACCTCCTTGAAGAATATAAACATGGCAGGGACAGTCTAGAGAACTACACACCTCCTTGAAGAATATAAACATGGCAGGGACAGTTAGAGGACTACACATCTCCTTGAAGGCCTGGGACTCCCAAAATAGTCACTTGGTACACAGATTTCTAACAGTTGATCAAAAGTAAACAAGACTTATGACTATGGATAAAAACACATTGGTCCATCATTTTTAACCAGAATCTAGAGTCTGGCTAATGGAAACACCTTGGTTCATCCCTGCCAAAGAAGACAATGGCTGTTCTAACAAGTGGGAAGGTGATAGCCTGGCCTTTTTGAGATTCTGATGGTATTTTAATGATCTCCTGTTAGGGTATAGAATACCCTGACCTGATAGTTTAGTAGCCCAGAAATGTGAGGTGAATATGATTATTATCATTTAAGATCTTAATAGGTGCTTTTGACCGTTTATAAAAGTCATGTTTTAGAAGTCTAAAAGCTGGAGGATATAAGTGAACGAGATGCTACGTCATTTTTCTGTATCCATGGTTATGTAATTTTCTCATTTTCCCCAATCCCTTTTCTTGTTTAAGCATTACTGTGTTAGCAATAAACAGAAATAACCAGTTCTTTATGTCTGTTTTAAATATATCATTTGCAGGAACACTAATGCTTAACTTTTTTATATTAACACTGATTTGATTTTCACATATTTTCAGCAGATCTATTTGTACATAGGAAGCAAGTTACTGGGTACATATAATTTACCTATCAGCAGTTTCCATGTCTTGATACAGTGTTGTAGGAAGCTGTGCTACCGCTAAACTTAAAGCTGAACTAGGATCATAAAAAGCTTTTGAACTTTGAATAAAAAAAAATGTGTGAGGAAAATAAAAATGTTTTGAAACATTCCCACTTCATCTCCCCATACAGCAGACATTTTTGTAATTGTTTCTCTGGAAAATCAAGTCCCACAGCACATATAAAGGCTGATTAGTTATAATGGTCATCATTGTATATTTGTACTCACAACGTGAAACGTATGAAGTCCCATATGACGACTGTTATAACTAATTGGCCTTTTATACCTGCAGTTGGACTTGATTTTCCGGAGAAACAACTACAAATATTTACATACCGACTGTAATTCCCTTCATTGCAAGTATATAGAGCGATATGTTGTATATTCTGTAAATGCAGTTGAGTATTAACCGCTTTACTTTTCAGTGTAAGAATACATGAACGAATCAATAAACAATAGAATATCACATGTTTATTTCTTAAAAGCCATACATTAGGCCTACCACAAAACAAATAAAAATCATAGAAAGAAATCAGAAACACGAGACTGCATCTGTAGCACATTGTACAGCCTACAGGCACATATCGTGATATATCTAGGTCATGTTATGACCAGAACCACAGACCACAGTCAGAAAAGAAATACACATAATTAAACCTTGTTTTTGAACTATGCATAGTTCATCAATAGTATAAGATGTGTTATTTAATTTTAAGTATAAGGCATGTTAAATCATTTTAATTCGTTTTAAGTTCATGTAGCTATGCTCTTATTACTTAAATAAGCATTTACATGTTTTCTATGAAAATATAATTATCACCCAACTTCTGGAAAGTATTTGAAAGGTTCAGTTATAGTACAATAAGGTAAATGGTTTTAAGTTCAGTTTAAGTACAATATTAAGTTAAAGGCCAAAATCCGTCTTAAATGAAATATTGTTTAAAGTTCTCTAATTCACACATTATACAATTTAAAGACATGTTTATCAAAACTAGTGAACACTGCAATTAGTCAGAAAATGATAAAAACCACATGATACATACACTCCTACATACTGCTGTTACATCGATACAGAAACGAATGTAACACATAAATGCACATCAAGTTGTGAAAAGTTATTCACCAAAACTGCAATTATTTATTTATTTTTCGAAATAAAATTATTGTATTTCTATTCATAAACTTTTACCCCTATCGAGTTAACCCTTTTAATACGATAGTGTCCTAAAACGCCGCTAAATTTATTGAACATTACTCACAATAACGCCCACAATCTCCCAGTAGAAGTACAACCGCTGATTACGAGATGTCGTAAACCGCCTTGTGTCTCTCCTTTGGTGGCCTCACTTTCAATTTGGGTTTTTTCCCACTTTCAGTTTATGACCGGAAATCACGATTATAACGATAGTCAGAAAAGACGTAAGTCTATGTGATCACATGTACATGTATTTTGAAATCGGTGAATGAAAGTAGTTGAGAAATGACTGCCGCTTATGCCTCCGAGATTCCTCCAAGATGTTTTAGATATTTTCAACTCTGATTCCGAATCTAAAAATGACTTTTTGGTATCTGATTTGAATGATGATTCTGTAAGTGAGCAATATGTAAACCCTATTTCTATGGAAACAGAATCTGAGATAAATATCGATATACACTGTAGCATTAAGCGTGTAATTAACGCTGTGTACACATGCCCCCCACTCTGGCATGCAATAATTTAATCAATTTTTATATACCATTCAAACTTGCGCATCGTTTTTTAAGATAACATGGGGCTTCTTCTCTCGATGCTCAGGAACAATTTTTATCCAACGTAGAAGCTGCGATAAACAGGACCCTTAGATTTACCCAACGGTATTTGCCGTTATGAGGACACTTTAAGGTATGCTAAAAGTAAAGTAGATTTCGTTTTTTATCCGGGATTGTACATGGTACCTAGCGATATGGAGCTGAATATCGGTGTTCACACCAATTATAATAACAAGATAGTCATAGCTCCCAATGATGCTATATTAGGACGTAATATAGAACTCAATCCCAAAAAATTTAAATCAGACGAGGGGATTTTGGATCAAAGATCCTCAGGCACCATATGTACTACGGATCAAATATCCTCAAGTGCTACGGACACCACTAAAAAAAAAGTAGCAGATCATGAAGACAAAAAACCAGCGATCTTCTCACTTTTGTTAATCGCATTTCTTCTTTTCGTCCAGTTTAGTTAATAAAAATCCCACAATCATCTTCCCCAAGCCCATAAATGTTCCCCAAACCAAACGGCTGTTTTCAAAAAGAGGAAAGTATCTACAGATTCCTGAACTGATAAAGGACTGCAAATAATTCTTAAAGCTTTATCTAAATCCAAGGAAGTTCTGAAGTTAAATCTTGCATGCTATTGGATAATCTTTCTATTCCATCATCGACTCGTTTTACGCATGTTTCATACAGGATGGTCATTTTTATATTTTTGCAAGTCTTCTTTCTAATTCATCAGCATCATTTACTTCTTTGTTGTTGTGCGGGAAGTTCTTCAATCACGCCTAATGCTCTAGCAACATCAACACCATATCTATCTCGCAACGTGCTAACCACTAAAAATTTGGAACTTTTTTTTTGGGGTTAATTCTAGCCATTTATTTCCCCATTTTACCCATGAACCACCGCTAATCGATGATTTAAATTTCAAGCTCGTTTGGAGTCCTCTTTGAGATATTTCCCTTTCCCATCTATCTCGTAATGCCTCAGTTGCTTCTTCAGATGCTACATTGTTTTCGTCTACCTCAGATGGCATATCTTCTCCACCGGCCCACCTAGGAGTTGAAACTTCTTCATCATCGCACCGAGTTTCTTCGGTATCATCGTGTAAAAGCGGAGTTTCTTCCATGTCATTGACTTCATAGTAAGCTGGATTATCAAATTCCCAATCTGCCATTTTTTTATTAATTGAGTTAAAAATATTTATATCTAGATAATAAAAAATGGAATACAGAAATAAACTTGATCCTCATAGAAGATTAAGAATGCCACTTGGAGTCAAAGGCGTTCGACAATGCGTCGTTATCACGCATAATCTGAGTACGATCGTTCAGAATGAAACATTGACAGTGCGTTTCCCTAATTTGGGCGAAAATGACGTGATCGTTCCGGGAAGTGCCCGAGTGGCTTTTAATATCAATGTTGCCGTCAATGGAGGTGACGTTACGAAAGCGGGTGTTTTTCAAAATCTTGGTAGGAATATAGTTAAAAAGATAGAGATCAAGGTGAGTGGGAACTCTATTTTAACCGTCGACGATGCCGATAAATTTTTCTGTTATTTAGATTTGTGGATAAGCGAAACCGAAAGGAGAAATATGGTTTATCAAGGGATTCAGGACATCTCTCTAAATATTAATAGATCAAAACTGTTCCCCAGATTACCTCACAGGTGAAATCTATGAGGTAGTCGCTGCCTATGGTAATAGATTCTACATACCTTTAGACTTTGAATTATTAGAAGCTCACAAACCCTTTTATCAAGCGAGTTTGCATGATAGGTTAGAATACATGCTTACATTCAACGATTATTCCAAAGTGGTTGTTGCTCAGGAAGAGGATAAAGATGTGAGTTATACCATCAGCAGCATTTGTCTGGAATTCGATAAACTCACGGATCCGACATTGGCTCGAAGTATGAGACAGAGGTACCAGGGTCAACACGTCATTTATTTTAATCAAAAACTGCGATACCGAAAAACTGCCATGAAAAAGTCTGATTCCATTTTAAATTATCAAATCAATACGTTTAGCTGGAGTCTTATTTTTATTCACAGAGCAGAAAGGATTGGAAGAATTTTACAACCCTAGAATAAAAAAGGTAAAAGTGACTATAGAAGGTGTCCCGAATCAACTCTATAGTCAAGGGATGAGGGGCTATCATCAGTTCTGGAAGATATCCAAATGGTTTGCACTGGGTGTAAACCAAGATCCTCGAGTTGGACAATCCGTTTATGACACGATGATAACCCATATGACAGTGGGTAAATATCTTCACAAACATTTTGCATTGTGGTTGTATCAGAGAAGCACAGATGATAATGTTCTGCACGGAACCTGAAAAAGATTGCAAAGTATTAGCGAGGGGATTTCCGTCAGAATAGAAAGAGAAGAGGAAACCAACACTGATCACTTAGACATGTACATCTACACAATAAAAGACGCTCAAATTAACATGCAAGATGGCAGATTCATAAATGTCATATTGTAGGAAAAAAAAATTCGTTTATAAAAAAATGTTTATCAAAGATCTTCATTCGGCCATCATCTGCAGTACTACTGGATGCGGCAAGACTGAATTCGTGTTAGATTTATTAGAAACGGAATACGTTTTCAAACATATCGTGATATTGTGTCCTTCCATCGCTTGGAAATAGGCTTACAAACAAAGAAAGTGGATAGTCAATATTAAAGATCCCGTGGATAAAAAGGTGGAAATAGTCAATCCCATATCCAAGGATGGCAAAGAAAAACTACAAGACCTCTTAAGATTTTTTTTCAAAAAATATAGAGGAACCGAAACTTTATACATCATTGACGAATGCAGCGTGATGAAAAACATGAAGAAAAATGCGGATGCTCAATCCATGCTGGCCTTTTCCGGCAGACACGCTTTACAATCCATTTGGGTATTGACTCAAAGATATAATTCCGTCTGTAAGGATCTCATAAGTCAGATTAAATGGTGCTGTTCATTCTTCACCAAAGATAAATTCTCCCTCCAGGAATGTTTGGATGAAAATGATGTGTTTGAAGATTTACATGTAGAAGAAAGAAAAAAGATGAAAAAATCATTGTTGCAACGCAAACACTTGAAACTTATTCTAAGTACGGAACAGCCCACTCCTTATAAATTTATCGGATAGATTTACTAAATTTACTGAAAATTTACTAAAATTTGCTAGTAGCATTGCTAAATTTGCTATTAACATTGCTGATTTTGCTAGTAGCATGGCTAAAATTCACCGAAATTTGCTAGTATCATTGCTAAATTTGCTAGTAGCATTGCTAAAATTCACCGAAATTTGCTAGTACCATTGCTGAATTTGCTTGTAGCATTGCTAAAACTTACTGAAATTGCTCAAATTTGCTAAAAAGTTGTTAAAAATTACTGAAAATTTACTGAAATTTGCTAGTATATTTGCTAGTAGCATTGCTGAATTTGCTAGTAGCATTGCTGAATTTGCCATTAGCCTTGCTGAATTTGCTGAAAATTTACTAAAAAATTTCAGCAAATTTACTTAAATGAAGGATATTACATGTAATTTTATTAATTTTAGCATGTTTTCAAGCATTATTGACCTTGCTGATAATCATTACCATCTGAAGATTGACACATTATCATAGACTGAAAAGATTAATGAAAAAATGCATTCACTTGTTATACTAATTCTCATAAAAAATAATTTCCTCAACATAAAAAATATGGAAGTAGAAGAATTATTTACCACTCAAACGGATGATAGGATAGCAAGGACAAAGTTTGTGCAATAGTTGTCGTGGGAAATCGAAACAATATTTCGGTAAAGATTTAAGTTTGGCCGATGTGGAGAATCTATCGGAAGAGCAAACAGAAGAATTATACAAAACACATCAGACTGGATTGGGAGCAATCATGAGTAAAACCTTCGGAAACTCGTTGATTAATTTGTTTGCCATTGGTTTGTCTCACTTTTTCGAGATTGATAACCCTCCTCAATTAATTAAAGAATTAAATGAAGATCCTTTGATAGATATAGCCATTGGCGAATTCTGTTGCGAATTATATTACAGATACGCATGTATTTAGCATCCATTACAGCTGCATTAACGAGTGCTACATACGTTAAAAATTTTCACGACCCTATAAAAAATGGAAATGGTGACATCAACCCATGTGACGAAGAACCCCAAATGGGTGGAAGTGGGAAAAAAAAGTGCAATGACTAGAAAACTCAAGAATGAAAAAGCTCCCCGGATGATGATGGTAACAATGCTGTTGCTAACAATGCGGCTAGGGATCAAAGCACCATAGGTGTTAGCAATTGGACATGGCTCATACCCGGTATAATAATAGGTGGTGGAATTATATTTAATCATTTTCAAAGAACTGATCACTTTGCAATGAATTAAAAAGAAAAAAATTCTCATAAATAAAAAACGATGAGTGAAAAGGATTTGATTTATCACGCGGCCGTTGATACTGGCATCGCGATAGGATACGCTCAATTATCCAAGAGATTTTTCAAAACGCCCACGTTTAAAATGGAGTTCGATTTCAACGACCTCGGCATGATTATGCTTGATTACGCTTTGGCGATGTATACTAAGGATATGCTAGTAAAACGAGGAATCATTCCCGCTGATATAATGAAATAAAATACAAATATAAAAGATGGCAACCATGGCATTGATGTTAGGAGGAGCGGTGGTGAATGCTTTGGCCTTCACCAGTTTGGGCTATCTATTTAACAATCACAAAGAACGAGAAAGACACGACAAGGCAATGGAAAAATTGATGAAAGCAATAGAAGAATGGGATCGTAAAAGAGATTAGATCATTTAAACAAACAAATTAGAAAAAAGGGTCATTCGCTCTATATGTTTAAAGAGGTGAACAAAGTGATGCAATTGTCTTTGTTCATGACCAGTCAAGAAATTCCTCCAGAACCAAAATTGAGCGATTTTTATGTGCCCTCTGAAGAACAAAAAGATCACGAAATTATTTTCGTGACATTGGGTATGGTTTTAGTATTCTACGCTTCTACAAAAATAAAACACGGATAAGAAAAATTGAAGGAATCTATTACAGTCCCAAAGGGTATTGGAAAGGAAAAGTCACTGTGAAAAAACTGGCCAAAGCGGCAAAAGTGAGCGAAAAAGAGGCGTTAGATTTTTCTCAAGAAAAAGGACGTGTGGCAAATCTATTTACTTGCTCCCAAGAAAATCGTGCGACCGAAATTGGAAGGTTTCAAAAAGAATGAGATACATCAGGCAGATTTACTATTCTTACCTCACGATAAGATATGTAGGAAAACTTATAAATATGAATTAACTGTGGTAGATGTCGAAGCAGATATAAATAAGTGAAACCTTTAACATCCAAAGACAGCAAAGAAGTGGCCGCTGCCTTTGAAAAAATTTACAAACGCCACTTAAAATTTACAGACACTTTAAAAGTAGATCCTGGATGCAAATTTATGAGTGCCGTATCTCAATTAATATCTAAACATAAAGCAAATATAAGAAGAGGTAGAATCGACATTCATCGAGATCAAGCCATAGTCGAAATATTTAATAGAACTTTGGTGGGAAAAAGACTTTTCAGTTATCAATACGACAAAGAGATTAAATACCAATGATCAAAACAGAGAATGGGTAAAACGATTTCCGGAAGTTGTAAAATTGCTCAACTCAGAAAAACCAAAAAAAAAATTCCCTCTAAGAAAGGCGCGAAACCCATTTGTCCTATGGCTAAAGTCAGTTAATTATATCAACCCGGCGAGTTAGAGGGTGGAAAGAAGAGAGCGATTCCCATTTGGAGCATCGATAAGCACGAAATAGCTCGTCATTTCAAGATGCAGGGCATAGACATATATTATTTACATCCTCCTGCAACACAAAGAAATTTCGTGAGAGAAGAATTGTTAGTCGTTGATTAATATTATACGCATACGTATGATATTACACTCTCCAATGCCATAACGCATACGTGGAAATTTTTTCCTCACATATGTATAATTTAGTATCGAGTGGGAATAATGCGGTCTTATCGATAACCAATCAGTAAATCACTTGATTAATGGATCGTAAGTTGTTCATCTTTAAAAAGAGCATTTTCATAGTCAGTAAGGTTTACTCATTTATCTACCACACACTTCTTTACCCCTTTTTGCTCTCTTAATAACTATAGAATCATCCCTTAAAATCTTTGGTTTAAGCCCTGTGTATTTGGAATATGGGATTCCAGCGCATTTGTCCTTAAATTTTCCTCTAACTTCTTTGTTTTTATCTTTAAATATGCAAACTTCATCTTTTTGCAAATTGGAAAAACATGGGCGATTGTCTGGAAAATCGGAGAAGTCGAATTCGTCTGCATGTTCTATCATGTCCTTGTATGCATCATCTATTTGTATCTCTACCGACAGGCTGTCCGTATCCGTATATAACAACTTACACTTATTTTCGTATTTCCGTTTTAGGAAGTTGTAATACCAATTATACATGTGATACTTTGACAAATCGAGAATAGACATTCCCACGTAAACCAGTTCATCTAACTTTAATCTCTTTACACGTACCATAACCAAGTCTTCGTTGATGATATCCACTCTGTCGAAAGTGGGTTTGGCATTGATTTTGCGAATTTTTTCGGAGTCCTCATACGTACTTCTAACGATTTGAAGAAATCTTTCTCAAAACCGTTTTTACATTTTTTTCTGAGTTCGGTGTTTAATTTAATGTAAGGCTCCATCCAAGGCTTTTCGTCAAAGCTTAAAACTCGATGTACTTTTTCCAGTTTCAAACCCAAAGATAAATATAACTCCAATTGTAATGCACGATGTATTTTTTTTTTTGTCACGCAAATTTGGCACGAGTTTCGTGGGACCCGTATTCCTGAAACCACTATCCCTGAACAACCTTTTTTGGTAGTCCGAAAGATCTTCGATGTCGACCTTTAAACATTCTGGCGAGAACTGATAATCGTTGTGTGAATCGTGTAATTCTCTTGGATAATCCAAGTCCACTTCTAAAATGTATCCTTTACCTTCCAGTGGATTTACGGGATCTTCCACATCGTTCGCCCATTCGAAATTTCTGTAAGGCAAAGGGCAAGACATGGCTTCCGAATATAACGTGTTGGCGTTCCAATACATTATATATTTTTTAGGAAAATTGGGATGGTATTCTTTTTAATAAGGATTATTGGCCTTTGAGCAACGATTGGGTACCATAGTAATAGTGCTGCGTGTTCCTTTTTCGGTGAAGAGGTGCTGATCCAGATTGATTAAAAGTTCAAACTCGATTTCTGTTTTCTTCAATAAAGTGTCCAAAGATAAGACGAGTGCCGTATAATAATGACATGGATCTAATTCGTAATGTTGCATGCTCGTGGAATGAAAATTTTTGAAAACGTCGTCCAGTAAAACCACATTGGTTTTCAAGAATAAATCAAGATAATCTCCCAAAGTTTTGCAATTAAATTCTTTCCAAACTTTTTGCGCATTTTCCTAACCCTCTTCGTTGATATGACTATGGGATAAACCGCTATAAAACTTTTCTCTAGACAGTAAACCAGTCTCTTTAAATCTTTCAAACAAATCCATGTATTCATACGGATAAATTCCGTTCTTTTTAACCAATTTGAACTTTTCGCCAAATACTTGATCTGCGATGTCAAAACTATCGTCAATTCCAACCAATGCTCCCAATGATCTACTCATGAATTGAAAACCCTCTGGAAATTTAAGTTGACCTAAACTAAACGAAACAAATTTTTCAGAATTAATGGGAATACAGTTTTTTTTACCAGCAACTTTTGCGATCTCTTGAATGATAAGATGCGAATCGTATCCTTTTAAATTATGTTTGATTATCGGAATTAGGGTATCGCCTTCTTTAATTCTCAATTTTAAATTACATTTCCTATGAGCCGCACCACGGTATTTCCCTGGGACAATGATCGCGCACTTCTGAGTCTTTATTTTTTTCTTTAATTTGCAAATCAATGCAAATAATTTGTTTTTCTAGTTCACTTAATAAATCTTCATTTTCCTCATCTTCCAGACATTTTCTCAGTGACATAATTTTTGCCAAAATTGCTTTTCTTCGATCCCCTAATTTATAGATTTCATTGTCGTTAAAATCTTCACAAATCCAACATTTTTTCGCTGCCTCAAAATCATTTCTATCTTGTTTTCTCATTTTGAAGGGAACTTTAATGGAAAATTTCTTATTTATTTTTTCTTCCTCTTTCGGTAGGGCTTGTACAAATTTAAACCTGGCACCTTTATCGCGGTAAGTAAGGGGATCTTCCGTTTTATTTTGCCAAACTACTTGATAACCATAACCACAGACTTCATGTACAGATGTTACTTCTTTCTTTAAAGGTTTGATGATGCATTCAAAGTCGACGTAAATCACACAGGGTACCCACTGCTTTTTACTATGATTTACAAATTCAAGAATATTTTTACCAAGTTTGAACATGACTGGAATTGTAAAGGAGTCATTTATACCACAACAATCTTCTTTATGTTTTAAGAGTAAATTCTCACTGGCATATGAATGGAGACCACGTCTGCAAAGGAATTTTCTAGCTTTTTGTTTACTTCCGCCATGAATTAGTGCCGACATGCTCCTGATCCAACAATAACGCCATTTATTGTAATCCATTATTAACATTAAGTCAATATCTTTCATATAGTCTGGCTGTTCTGAAACGTGATATGGTATCTGGTATTTTTTTTCCCAACCATAAACGTTTGTGGATGTCAATATCTTTCATATAGTCTGGCTGTTCTGAAACGTGATATGTTATCTGGTATTTTTTTTCCCAACCATAAACGTTGATGGCAATCTCATTTTGGCTCTCGATTGTTGAAACTTGAGAAGTCGGTGTGGGAAAATCGATACCCCCCATGTTAAGTTCATCCAAGTATTAATCATATATGGAGACTCTTTGATGATTGCTCTTAATATCGTCATAATGTAATGCAGAAAGTATAGAGGACATTACACATTTGTCATCTTTATTTTTGCCGTTGATGATGGCTTGCTTATTTTTTAATTTAGGTGGTAAATGGATGTACGAACTACCACTAAAAGGTTGATAGGAAGCAAAATTAATGTATAACATTAAATAGCAATCTACTCTCCATCCAGATCCTGAGGTATCAACTTTTTGCATAGAATCTAACATCCGATTTACTATATTGCGATAATATTCTTCTATGGTATGCTCCGATAAAACAGATCGCTGTGTACTGAAAAAAGTCATATCAGTTGTTTTTCCATCTTTCTTATATCTCATTGTAACTGCTATTTGAAACTTTAAAGTACTGACTCTCTCAAACTCTTTTTTAACTTCCTTAATGATATATTCCCCAAAATGTTGAAACATCTTGTTCTGATCTCTGAATACACTAACATCTCTCTTAACCGACTTGTAAAAATTTCGAAATTGCACGCAATCTTCAAATCCCTCACCATATTTTTCTTCCAACTCATCCATGACTCTACTAAATTCAGCTTTCGTCTCTTCCCTTCCAAACATTTCTGTCATTACCTATTTAAATTTACCTTTCATCTCTTCCCTATCCAACATTTCTTTCATGACTCCACTAAATTTTGGTTTTATTGACTCTAATTCTTTCTTAATCTCTTCCTCTGTCGTCGTCCCTCTAATATATTTCGAAACAGTTCCACAAAATTTCTTTACGGACCATATACCTTTTTTATAAAGTGATTTTTATCGTTGATACAGACATCTCTTTATTATTATACATATTTATTTTCTTTATGTCATTTCAATTAAAATAATAGGTACCATATTATTCCTGTTTTAATACAAGTTGTCACGTTATCTTAAAAAATCGACGCACAAGTTTGAATGGTATATAAAAATTGAATAAATTATCGCCGGGAGGCGGGGGGGGGGGGGGGTATGTGTACACAGCGTTAATTACGTGCATTTAGCATGTAATTAACGTTTTGTGTCTGTGCCCCCTTTTAACATCACACACAGGAAGATAATAAAACAAAATTAATACCCTAGCTGAGCGTAAACCAATAAGATAGGTGGCTTTAGGTGTTTGGTTAAGTTCAATAACATTATTAACTCTGAACCCTTGAGTTCCCATTAAGACTTATTCAAATCAACAGATAGCATGGTCTACCACCATAGTGAGCCAAGTTAATATTGCATGTGAAATTTTGGTAGTATTTCAAAATCATACATCCCCAATTCTAAGAGCGGACTTTTACGATTCTTTGAAATGGGTGAATTCATATGTGGCTACAGATGTCAATGAGTTTATACATATTTAGAGAACAACAGAATGATTCAAAGCATAGGAAGAAATGTGTCCAATTGCAAGAGGTTAAATTGTATTATTTCATGCTTAGACTAGATCACATCTAGAACTTGAGAATTAAAGTGTGTGATTTCTACAAAAGATCTTACAACTTAAGCAAAGTCTGAACAAGTTCACATACAAACTAGATCAAATGAAGAAAGCTGTATGTGTTCTAGTTCACAACCATACTGGTTCAAATTTCAGACTTTGAAGTAGACTATGTCCTTTTCTAGGATAACCCTTGTCATCTAAAGTGATAATTAAGATGATTTTGTGGTAAATGACTAAGGCTTCCTGCTACAGCTTTACTTTTTTCATATAAGTCTATAAGATTTGTTTACATTTTTGGCACTTTATTTTAAATTGTCGACATTGAAGTGTGACAGAGGGATTGTCATTAGAGCTCCTGACAACCAATCATCCATCATGTATTTGCATATCAGACATTATATGTAGGTGATGTCATATGTTAGCAGAAGTTTTCATTAGTTCTTTATTTGACAGAGGGATTGTCATTAGAGCTCCTGACAACCAATCATCCATCATGTATTTGCATATCAGACATTATATGTAGGTGATGTCATATGTTAGCAGAAGTTTTCATTAGTTCTTTATTTGTTCCTGTCTCCATTTTATCTAGACAGAGGGAAACAAATTGGTTATATCGTAAAGAACACAGAATCAATACAGGGCTGTTGATGTATCACACGATCTTAAATGGTAATGAGAATTTGTTTTTATTGTTTTTGCTTTATCCATTTATTTTAGCTCACCTCAATGAAGTTGAGGAGAGCTTGTGCTAAAGTCCAGCACCATTGTCTGGCTAGGATTATTTGTTGAGGCCAGAGTCACCTGGTTCCTTTGCTCATCTATAAACAATACTTGCATGGTGTATGCATATTTGCAAAAATGATCTAATTTCAATGCTGTGGTTAAGACCATTGGTTTGAGTCAGGATTACATGCTTCTGCTGCACATACATCAACCAAACTCGTATCGTTGATGTGTCTTGTGATTCTCACTACATGCTATGCTTCAGATAGTGGATTTGATGTGTCTTTGTTTAGCTCACTTCAGCTCAAATGAACTATAGTGATGATATAAATAGTCCATCACTTGTCGTCTGTAACTTTTTACATGGTATATATAATACCACAGTATTTTGTTGTAATGTCCCAATCAAGAATCTTTTACTCCTATGGAGACTTCACCAAATGCCAGTGAAGGGCTTCAAATTTTGCATGATGCTAAGAAGCTTATTTTTGGTATACAAGTTCCTCTGCAGGGTACTAAGAACCCTATTGATTTTGGGTCAGATCCATCAAAGGTCAAGATCACATTTGCATTAGATAGATTTCCTCATGCTTTCTCATTTCCAGACCACAACTTCAGATTGCATCATGCTAGGGAGCTGAATTTTGGTATACAAGTTCCTCTTCGGGGTACTAAGAACCCTTTTGATTTTGGGTCAGGTTCATCAAAAGTCAAGATCATAGTTGTGTTTGATAGATTTTCTTTGTTTTCCTGTTTCCGAACCATAACTTCAGATTGTATGATCCTAGGGAGCGGATTTTTGGTATACAAGTTCCTTTGCAGGGTACTAAGAACCCTATTGATTTTGGGCAGGTTCATCAAAAGTCAAGTTCACAATTGTGTTTGATAAATTTTCTTTATGTTTTCCTGTTTCCGGACCATAACTTCAGATTGCATGATCCTAGGGAGTTGATTTTTGGTATTCAAATGGCTTTGCAGGGTACTAAGAACACTATTGATTTTGGGTCAGATCCATCAAAGATCAAGGTCACAGTTGCATTATACATGTATAGATTTCCTTATGCTTTCTCGTTTCCAGATCATAACTTCAGATTGCATGATGCTAGAGTGCTGATTTTTGGTA
Organism: Atrina japonica; assembly: GCA_030159075.1. Classification (NCBI taxonomy): domain Eukaryota; kingdom Metazoa; phylum Mollusca; class Bivalvia; order Pterioida; family Pinnidae; genus Atrina; species Atrina japonica. The sequence goes on along the minus strand of BROG01000017.1, from coordinate 666,018 downwards.
TACAAGTTCCTCTGCAGGGTACAAAGAACCCAATATATTTGGGTCAAGTCCACCAAAGGTCAAGGTTACAGTTGTGTTAGATAGATTTTCTTTATGCTCTCTTGTTATTGCATGATGGAAGGAGGCTCACTTTTGGTATACCATCTATACCTATACATCTATGTATACATCTAATACCTGTACCCTACATATGTAATCAAAGAATGATTGGTTCACATGTTGTTCGAGGCCATAGGGTCCCAGATCAAGGTCATAAGCACAATAGAAGTCTAAAAGTGCTACTACTTTTCTCCAAAATTGTTTACTTTTTGTACTCCATAAGCATAAGGTCATAAGCACAATAGAAGACTAAACATGCTACTTTTCTCCAAAATTTTTAAGTTTTGTTCTCCGTACATTCACTTTCTAAATTAGAAAATGATCAGAAAAATTTGATGTTTTTGCCACACATTAAGAGTGCTGAACTTTGAAGGTTGTACCAATGACTGATGGATAAGTTAGTAACCATGAGAAGCTCAGGAACTTGTATCATTTACCTGTAGGAACCGTAAAGCAATATGCTATTACTCTTATTATTAAAGTCATTCTTGTATCTGTTTAGTTGATTTCCTAAGCCCCAAACATTCTATACTTCCAAAATATGCATGCCCAATTGATCAAAGACTTTCATGTTTGTGTGGTTATAGGAAAAACTTTGAGCTGTCAGTGAAACGCTGTGATATTTTGCATACATATTTCTTATGGCAAATGCTAAAATGCATCAATAACTATTTTTTTTACCATTTACCAAGTGTCACTTCCGAATTTGACCTTTCAAAGAATTATCTTTCTCTATTTGTTTTTTACAGATGTCAAGGTAAACTGCTTTTATATGTATGTAACAGTGCCAAGATAAACAAAACGTCTTCACTCACAAAATTAACTTTTTCAAAATTACAACATATTGTACTATGTAATCATTTCATAGGAACATGACTTCTGTTTATAGTCTTGACTGCTGTTTATAATCTTGACTGCTGTTTATAGTCTTGACTGCTGTTTATAATCTTGACTGCTGTTTATAATCTTGACTGCTGTTTATAGTATTGACTGCTGTTTATAATCTTGACTGCTGTTTATACTCTGACTGCTGTTTATACTCTTGACTGCTGTTTATAGTATTGACTGCTGTTTATAGTCTTGACTTCTGTATATAATCTTGAGTTCTGTTTTTAATCTCGACTGCTGTTTATAATCTTGACTGCTGTTTATAATCTTGACTTCTGTTTATAGTCTTGACTTCTGTATATAATCTTGAGTTCTGTTTATAATCTTGACTTCTGTTTATAATCTTGACTGCTGTTTATAATCTTGACTTCTGTTTATAATCTTGACTGCTGTTTATAGTCTTGACTGCTGTTTATAATCTTGACTTCTGTTTATAATCTTGACTGCTGTTTATAATCTTGACTTCTGTTTATATTCTTGAGTTCTGTATATAATCTTGACTTCTGTTTATAGTCTTGACTGCTGTTTATAATCTTGACTGCTGTTTATAATCTTGAGTTCTGTTTATAATCTTGACTTCTGTTTATAATCTTGACTTCTGTTTATAATCTTGACTGCTGTTTATAGTCTTGACTGCTGTTTATAATCTTGACTTCTGTTTATAATCTTGACTTCTGTTTATAATCTTGACTGCTGTTTATATTCTTGAGTTCTGTATATAATCTTGACTTCTGTTTATAATCTTGACTTCTGTTTATAATCTTGACTGCTGTTTATAATCTTGACTGCTGTTTATAATCTTGACTTCTGTTTATAGTCTTTACTTCTGTTTATAGTCTTGACTGCTGTTGAATGTTGAATTCACATGAGCCTGTTTAAAGGTAAATTAATAACGTCATTTTAGTTTTAAATCCCAAGTTTCTCAGATATCTAAATCCTTATGTGGTGAATTCATATGGTGTGCAGAAATTAAAAATTACTCGGTAGATCACAATAATGTATTGGATAAACAATGTAAAATGTTAGATTTCATAATGAAATTATCTAACTGCAGTTTTCCATAAGTACATTTGTAGAATCAGAATGAAGAAAATGAGAGAAATAAATTTTGTTCGATCCACATTTTTATTGTATCCATCTAATGTAAATGAAAAATGAAATAATAATATTAAAAAAAATTCAAATGTTCAGTTCAAATTTAAAAATGAAATCCCAAAGAACTACAAATCAAATTGGTATGGCCTTATGTTAAGCTGATTTTGTGAAAAGTTTGCCAGTTTACTTGTGGAAGGTTTTGGTCTCTTCCCCGGTACATTACAACCAGGATCTCTCCTCTCCAACATTGAAAACTGGTCACCACCATAGGACTGAGGTATAAAACTGGTCACCACCATAGGACTGAGGTATAAAACTGGTCACCACCATAGGACTGAGGTATAAAACTGGTCACCACCATAGGACTGAGGTATAAAACTGGTCACCACCATAGGACTGAGGTATAAAACTGGTCACCACCATAGGACTGAGGTATAAAACTGGTCACCACCATAGGACTGAGGTATAAAACAACATTGAAAACTGGTCACCACCATAGGACTGAGGTATAAAACTGGTCACCACCATAGGACTGAGGTATACAAAACAACATTGAAAACTGGTCACCACCATAGGACTGGTCACCACCATAGGACTGAGGTATAAAACAACATTGAAAAGGACTGAGGTCACATTGAAAACACCACCATAGGACTGAGGTATACAAACAACATTGAAAACTGGTCACCACCATAGGACTGAGGTATAAAACAACATTGAAAACTGGTCACCACCATAGGACTGAGGTATAAAACAACATTGAAAACTGGTCACCACCATAGGACTGAGGTATAAAACAACATTGAAAACTGGTCACCACAACATTGAAAACTGGTCACCACCATAGGACTGAGGTATAAAACAACATTGAAAACTGGTCACCACCATAGGACTGAGGTATAAAACAACATTGAAAACTGGTCACCACCATAGGACTGAGGTATAAAACAACATTGAAAACTGGTCACCACCATAGGACTGAGGTATAAAACAACATTCAAACAAAACTCCTACAATGGAACTGGTAGTGCTATGACATCATGTCAAAAACCAAAGCACACTTCTGTATTTTAGTGTTAGCTTCATGTTTATAGTTAGAGTTCACGGCAAGGCATAGAGCTGGACTTCATGGTCGATATTTTCTGCCTGCTTTACACTATAACGAGCCGTAGATTCTGTCAATCATGTTGACCAACTTATAGTTACCCAGTATAAAATTACTGCTGACTTTCAAACATAATCTGTTGCTATGTAAATGTTTAAATATCTTTTGTATATGTACATGTGGTCATTGATTTGATCAAGTGCAATATACATCTGTGTAAAGGCTGTTTCCGATAGATGAAGAGGTCTTATTTTTCTCAAAATTTATTTCAATTTCCCCATATATATCTTGATATTTTTCATATTTAGAAGAAGCCACATTTAAATATTTGTAAAAGATATTTCTTGTAGGTCGAGAGTAGATTCAACATGTTGAAACTAGTTTCCCATCGCTGACAATAATGTTAACATATTCCTTTTGTATATGTACATGCACAAGTCAATAATCTGTGTAAAGGCTGTTTCCGATAGATGAAGAGGTCTTATTTTTCTCAAAATTTATTTCAATTTCCCCATATATATCTTGATATTTTTCATATTTAGAAGAAGCATTCCGTATCATCATGCACATATTCATTCCTGTTCCCGATATTCTTTTGTATTTTTGCTATTTGCAGATGATTATAAACTTGCCAAATTTAACAATTAAAAATAGATAAAAGTATGCTGATAATCATAAATTTTGGTCTTCTTTGTTTACATATAAATTTTTTGTGCAACAACTCTTAAAATCGCGAAAAATGGAGTCTGGAGGATATTTCTAATTTTTCAAGTGAGTGTTGACTTATAAATTATACATGGATCTGTTCAGCATTCTTTCCACAATCAAAACATAAACACAAACCATAGATTTGAACATCTACATTTCAACACCCCCATACCCCCAGCAGTTTCGCAGTGAATAGACTGAAATTTCAATTCAGATTCTTTTCAGGTTTTAATTGGCTTTAATTATAGCACTTACCGGTAAATATTATGCTGATTCATGATTTTTTATTCTTAATATTATTTTATTTTACTGTAAATTATATGTCTATAGTATTTATACCAATCAGATAATTAAGCTTGCATTAAAAATCAGCAGCTTCCATTTTCCTTACAGGACCTGTAGTTGAATTTTCTTACCAGAGATTGATATAAATCAAATTTGAACCAGAGTCAGTATGAAGAGTTTAATATATACTGACATTGCTCTCTATTTGAACACTCGTTATTTTTAGGGTCATCCAGGTCTGATGACCCTTTTGTTATTGTACATGTAAATATTATTAGGGTCATCCGACTTTAGGTCGGATGCCCCTTTGTTATTGTAAATATTATTATTATTATTATTATTCTTTATTATTATTATTTTTTTTTTCTTCTAGTAAAATTTGTACTCTCCCTAGCTCAGAAACAGCTTGGCCGATTTCACTCAAATTTTCAGGACTTATGAAGCTTCAAAAGAAAAAATCTAGGATCATTTTTATAATTTTTTCAAAATTCCCTTTCTTTCTTGAGTTATTTCCCCTTTTCATTTTTTGTCATGACCACTTTTGTGTCCTCGCTTCCTCCATAATTATTGATGCTAAAGAGAGTCTGTCTGGATTTTCTGAAAGCCCAAAGACTGTAGTTATGCATGTTCATTTCCAATTTGATCTGAGTGTCCCCTGAAAAAGCTCATTAGGGGCTGAGTCACTTTTCGATGCTCAAAATCGGATAAACATCAAAATATCTCAGAAACTAAGCACTTTTTGTATAGACATATGCATGAGAAAGTTATTCAGTTTTATAAGTTCCACAAGGCAAAAAAATTTCAAGGTCACACAATTGAAGGTCAAGGTCACAGAAATTCAAATTTTTAATTCTCAATATCTCTTAAACTATGATACTTTAGTATAGACAAATAAATAGCAGACTTGTGGCAAATGACTTGAAGAATACTTGGTAGGAGTTTCAAGGTCATCAAATTTGAGGTTAAGGTCATAGTGCAGTTTGAAATTTCAGTTAAAATTTCAACTCAAAATAGCTAAAAAACTATTGAAGTTTTATATATATGTTAGTGTTTCAGATTTGTAGACAATTTGCTATAGAATATTTGTGTGAAGTTTCAAGGCCATCAAATCAACGTCAAGTTCACAGGAATATTTGAAAATTTGGTTAAAATTTCAACTCAAAATATCTCGAAAACTATGAAACTTTTATATACATGTTAGTTTAGACGATTTGTAGGGAATTGACTGACAAATATTTTTGTGAAGTTGCCATCAGATTAAAGGTCAAGGTCAAAGCTCAATTTAAAAATTCAGTTGAAATTTCAACTCAAAATAGCTAAAACACTACGAAACTTTTATATATATGTTAGTGTTGACGATTTGTGGGTAATTTGCCGAGAAATATTTGTGTGAAGTTTCAAGGTCATCGGATCAATGGTCAAGATCACAGCTGAATTTGAAATTTCAGTTGAAATTTCAACTTGAAATAGCTCAAAACTTTCCATCCACGGAAATTTAGATGGCGACAGATAATTATAGACAATGACGCCAAGAATATTTGTGTAAAGTTTCAAGGTCGTCAGGTCAAAGGTCAAGGTCTCGGCTCAAATTGAAAATTTCAACTCAAAATAGCTAAAAAACTATGGAACTTTTATAGATATGTTAGAGTTGTTGGCAATTTGTTGAAAAATATTTGTGTGAAGTTTCAAGGTCTTCTGATCAAAAGTCAAGGTCATAGCTCAGTTTAAAAATTCAGTTAAAATTTCAACTCTAAATAACCCGAGAACTATGGAATCTTTATATAGGTGTTAGTGTGAGGATTTGTAGGCAATTTGCCAAGAAATATTTGTGTGAAGTTTCAAGGTCATTCTATGAAAGGTCAAGGTCACAGCTCAGTTTGAAAATTCAGTTAAAATTGCAACTCAAAAAAGCTAAAAAAAGATATGGAACTTTTATATATGTGTTAGTGCAAGGATTTGTAGGGAATTTGCTGAAAAATATTTGTGTGTAGTTTCAAGGTCATCCGATCAAAGATCAAGGTCACAACTCATTTAATTTTCAATTGCTTTTCAAATACAATGTATATGTTTGAGAACTTGAAAACTTCCAAAATTCATTGAAAAATTCCTTTCTTATCTCATTTCTTTTTCAAGTTCTGTTCAACCATTTGGTCCTGTACCAGATCGGATGACCCTGTTGTTGCTTCAGCAACAACCTCGCCTCTAGTTTTTTTTTTTATGATTTTAAGGTTTATCTCCCTTTGGTTTGAGCTTTGTGTGAAACAAGTTTCAGGGTTAAGAGAATGGCCAAAAGAGTTGATTTCTGTCAGAGATATTAGTGGATTCTCTATAGTCCAAAGAAATAAAGAAATCTTCAGTATGATGAGTGTTATGTTCTTTTAATGTTTTTACTCAGTAAACAGATTATCATAATTCAAGGACAGCTATTGTTGCATTCTGCCTCTTTATACATAATCTTGTAATATACATGTATCTAAATTGTATGAAGAATAAAAAGATGAAGTGGTGTTAAGCTCTAGCATTAGAATAAAAAGATAAAATCTGAAATGTTTCCAATGTTTCACATTCTTGTTTTGGTAACTTTAATTGTACTTAATGATAATGGCTTCTTATTTATTTGACATCGCAATCCAGAGTAATTGCCCCTTGTTTTGCTTTCCTTTCTGTCACAAACATTTAGTTATCCCCTGAGCAAAGTATGTCTACACTAAAGCTTTTTATTTTATTCATTTGGTATTAAAATGACATTAAAGCAAGTACTATCACTATATTAACTACACATTATAGCAAGTCAGAAAAAAAACAGCCCATTATTGATCACAATATCAATAGTATATTTTGTATTCGTTATGTCGATAATTTATCTTGTGAATCTCTGCTATAATTTTCCTCTTGAGTGGTTACATGATGATGGGATGATCAGAGATGATGTAACTCCTACGTTTCCCAATAATTATCCAATCCTTACCTCTATTGATCAAAATTAAATTAGGTCGTGATTCTATTTCCAGAAGTTACAAAATAAATTTAGAACAAATATTCTGAGTTAGTACACAAAGGTCCTTTTCTAAGTTTTCTCACATTATCATATGTAATGTGCAAGTATGTTTCACAATATCCTTACATAGTATTGGAACCAACGTAACAGATCCATTGTAATTACAGGCTGAAAGGGGGACTAATAAAAATTGATATAACCAAATGAGATTTACTGTCAAGGCTTACTAACATGTCTTACTGGCGATTGGGTAAAACTGAATACAGTCCAATACGATATTCATACCTTCACAGACATGTGTTAAAAAGGGCCACACAGGAGCATCACCGACCATGGATTAGCACCAAATCCATGATAAGCAGGGGTATGTCAGTCTTTGATCTCTGTAAATATTGATTATGATTACTAAGTACAGATTTTGTACAGACGGTTATATGTTACATCGAGCAATTCTGATAAGTATTATGATTAGTTCTATTATGTCATTTATATACTTTATTATCTATGAAAACCAAGATGGCTATTTTATCCTCATTAGAGATTGTTTAATCTACTGATATTCTTTTTTTCACCAGAAGGTGTCAAATGTAATTTAATGAGACAATTGAAGTATTGATTTTCTAGAAATCCTGTATTTTCACCGTTGATTATGAATGAACAACATTGGCTCTCAACTGTTTACATATTGTATGTGTTTTGTAAACATCCATCTTGATGAAATATGAATACAAATTTAAATTTTAAATTCTATCAGTCAATATTGACTAATTAAGTCTTGTTCATTCATAGGAACATGTCAGCTATTCAACTTTCAGAGAGAGAGAGAAAAAACACTCCAGTGCATTCTGATGTTTTTCTCTCTCTTCTAACCTTATAAACATGTTTCCTGATTAATAAAATACTGAAAGAAACATTAAATTATATCTAAAGAAACAAATTCAAAAAGAATTTTTTTTTTCATGAATAACATGAAAAGAAGTTATCCACTCTTCATTTGAATAAATATAAAAGTTTTGTTGCATTGGTTACCAAAAACAGAAATACAATTTCATATATCTCTCTTAATGATGTTGCCTCTTGTGTTTTCTTGTCAACCTAACCACCCTCTGAAAAACAATGAAATATTCCCTATCAATGATATAGACCAGTCTTATTGTGTGTTATGGTGTATAAGGTTAAGTAGAGAATTGATAATACATGGGATGTGTGATTTTCTATCACAGATTTAACCTCAACTTACTGCTTTTTCAATTTTGAGCACAAATGTGAAAAGCAGTTTATAAGTAACTTTATGTTTTATTTGACAAATAAGAAAATACCTGATAGATTGATAATGCAAACAATTGAGAATTTACCACATTTTACCTATAGCTAATGACACTTCCATATAAGTAAAAGAAATGCTGATAAGATTTGAAACAGCACTAAACTTCGGAAGCATATTAGGCTCACCTGCCAAAATATTTTTCTTGAGAGTGAAAATGTTTTATCTGGTGGCCGGCCTTCATTACCTGGCAACGGCCACTTATTTATCTGGCAGCTGCCACTTATTTATCTGGCAGCCGCCACTTAATTAAAGTCTGAATTTGCTTCATGATCTCGAACCCTGGGCTGACTTTAAAAGTTCATTTTATTCTTAACTTTAATAACCAAAAATCATCCTATGATCAACGTAACCAAACCTTTCATATGTTTAGATATTGGATAGGCCTAATTAATCACACTCTATGAGGAGCAGCAGGTGATAATGCTTGAAATTATCACACGCTGTGATACACAGTTGGTGATAATACATAGAGAATAATACATGGCAAAATCTGTATCACATGCCATATCAACCCGAGACTCCTGTCCTGTTTTGTTGTTTTTATCATATATTTAAAATCCTACTTTTAAATAGACAAAAATATAGTAGAATTTCATTCTTAAGTTTTGTATTTTCACTTAAAATGTATTTGATATTGTTATAAATTACATGTACATTTTCTTTCATGTAATGTAATATATATATATATATATATATATATATATATATATATATATATATATATACAGGTGACTCTCGATACCTCAAAGTCCACGGGACCAACGAAAATTTTTGAGGTTTCAAGAGTTTCGGAAATGGGCATTTCGACTGATATAGGTTGTTTATACTACACAAAATAAGGGATTTTGTTTTCGAGTAAATACGTTATCTTTATTATGCATCCGATTTGGATAAAACATTTGTCGACATACAAAGTATATAATGTTGCAGTAGCATTCACTACTACTTCAGTAATCTACAGTATGGCTCGATCTAAAAGTTAAACTACCACTTGACTAGACTGTGACACTTATACTCGACATTGTAGTCTATGATGCATCTTTAAACAGTTTTTCTGTTTTGATAGCTCTTAATTAATTAACAATCCTGTCAATCACTACTCGATTAAGTCAGGGACTACTTGTCACCTGGTAATAAAAAACACCTATTGTTTAATCTTCCAGGTAAGGATTCAGATGTCGTTCTGGCTTACGGCATTGACTTTTAATGAATTCACCGATAATCACTTTAACTTCGAGGTTTCGAGACTGAAATATAAAGGAATATATAAATTGGGACTGCGAATGGACTTTGAGGTTTCAAGAACTTCAAGGTTTCGATGTTCGAGCTATCCAGAGTCACCTGTAGTTAAATATTTTGTACAATCAGTTTCAATACAAATTATTAAAAGTTTCAGCTGAACAAAATGATGGATCTCTCTCTTTCTTTCTCTTTCCACTTATGATTATCTGGCAGCCGCTTCCGTACTAAACAAACATAAGCCAAACACCAAAACAAATTATTGAGCAAAGCTATGTAATTAAAATACTTATATACTGACTGTGATGTCATTCGAGTTCCACTTGAAAAAGTTAAAATGTGGATGCCCATTGAAAAGTCATATTAATTTCTGTTCTGCTTATTGTTGCAAAAGAAACATTGCAGTTTGGAAAAGATTTATTGGAATAAATGTGTATTTTTTGATTTAAAAGTAAACATTTGATGTATTACACTTAAATTGAAGTGCTATGAAAGAGTTGGGTATTTTTATCTGTAAAGGTGAATATTTGTGATACAAATCAGGGCTCTACAACACTAAAAAAATTCATTTGGCCAGTGAACCAGAAATATTACTAGCCAGCCAGGAACTTTTACTCGCCTATATATATATATATATATATATATATATATATATATATATATATATATATATATATATATATATACACAATGTATATTTAAAATATATGTGTGTGTTCATGTGTTCTTAAAAAAATCCACTGGATGAAAATATAGAAATGAAATAAAATATTAATTTTGTAAGTTTATGTAACATTTTATTGTTTCAATTCATTTGAAACAAGGTTATTAACTGCATATTGACCTTTTTGTGCATTTTTCTCAATCCAGGAGTGTTTATATGCCTATATTTTTCATATTTGTTGCTCTAATATTGAGGCAACCTTAAACTTTGTTTTTCAAATTTCTAGCACCAGTTTCTTTTCGACAGAATTTACAAAACAGAGACTGCCTACAAGAATTGTAAATTTTGTCTGTAAAATAAAATCTAGAGTCCAACACTTGATCGTCAGACAAACACGTAAAAAGTTCTTATTTTATAGGTGTTTGCCCGACAACCGGGTGTTTGACTCTCGATTTTAATTTACAGATAAAATTTCCAGTTCCGACTATCCCTTTGCTATAAAGGTACAACCCTCTATAGAGACATTCCTTTGCTATAAAGGTACAACCCTCTAAAGAGACATTCCCTTTGCTATAAAGGTACAACCCTCTATGGAGACATTCTCTTTGCTATAAAGGTACAACCCTCTATAGAGACATTCCCTTTGCTATAAAGGTACAATCCTCTTTAGAGACATTCCTTTGCTATAAAGGTACAACCCTCTATGGAGACAGTCCCTTTGCTATAAAGGTACAACCCTCTATGGAGACATTCCCTTTGCTATAAAGGTACAATCCTGTATAGAGACATTCCTTTGCTATAAAGGTACAACCCTCTATAGAGACATTCCCTTTGCTATAAAGGTACAATCCTCTATAGAGACATTCCTTTGCTATAAAGGTACAACCCTCTATAGAGACATTCCCTTTGCTATAAAGGTACAATCCTCTATAGAGACATTCCTTTGCTATAAAGGTACAATCCTCTATAGAGACATTCCCTTTGCTATAAAGGTACAACCCTCTATAGAGACATTCCCTTTGCTATAAAGGTACAATCCTCTATAGAGACATTCCTTTGCTATAAAGGTACAACCCTCTATGGAGACATTCCCTTTGCTATAAAGGTACAATCCTGTATAGAGACATTCCTTTGCTATAAAGGTATAACCCTCTATTGAGACATTCCCTTTGCTATAAAGGTACAACCCTCTATAGAGACATTCCCTTTGCTATAAAGGTACAATCTTGTATAGAGACATTCCTTTGCTATAAAGGTACAATCCTCTATAGAGACATTCCCTTTGCTATAAAGGTACAACCCTCTATAGAGACATTTTCTTTGCTATAAAGGTACAACCCTCTATGGAGACATTCCCTTCACTCTAAAGGTGCTTCTCTCTATTAAGACATTTCCTTCACTCTAAAGGTGCTACTCTCTATTAAGACATTTCCTTCCCTATAGTATAAAGGTACAATCCTCTATAGAGACATTCCCTTTGCTATAGAGTTACAACACTCTAGTGAGACATTCCCTTTGCTATAAAGGTACAACCCTCTATTGAGACATTCCCTTCACTCTAAAGGTGCTACTCTCTGTTAAGACATTCCCTTCACTCTAAAGGTGCTTCTCTCTATTAAGACATTTCCTTCCCTATAGTATAAAGGTACTACCCTCTATAGAGACATTACAGAATGCCACAGATTTTTACCTATGCATTGTAAAGCATTTCTTGAACATGACGCACATTTTTTTTTTTTAATATATAGGATCTTGGTTTTGAGTCACATCTCTGTCACTTTATTGTCAAAGCCACAACAAAAACTTAACATTGATCTGAACACAGTAATTTGTTGCAAAATGAAAGTAAGTCAAAAACCGTTATTTTTCCAAAAACTCCAAAATGAAATTCCCAATTATCCTTCCCATCAACAATGCTAGACCCCCCAGGAACATCCAGACCAAATATCACCAAGTTGGCACCAATGTCAACTGAACAGCAAGCCTGTAACAAAAACTTAACACTGGAGCTAAACACAGCAAATTTTTGCAAAAATACACTGTCAAAACCATTAAAAAAAACCCTCCCCCCAAAAAAGTATTCCAAATTAAACTTCACAAGTGCCAGACCCCCAAGGAACATTCAGGCCAAATATCATAAACCTAGCACCAGTATTGAACAGCAAGCTTGTAACCAAAGCAATGTTAGAGCTGAACACTTGGTCACAGCAAGGCAAAGAGTGGCTCTGCCCATCTTGGGCCGATAGTTAGATGTGTAGTCTAATGTGTAGAGGGGATACATTTTATAATGCTCTAGAGAACAACTTGTCTGTTATGTAGAGTGGATATACTTTATAAATGGCTATATTGTCTGATATCTAGAGCAGGTTACATATTACATGGCAAATTTTGGTATCTGGATACCTATTTTATGGTCATATGTATCCCCTCTACATATCATATGACATGACTGTATAGAGCGTGTTGTCTTTGTAAATGAGAGGGGATACATATTACATGGCAACTTTTGGTATCCGGATACTTATTATATGGTCATATAATATGTATCCCCCCCTCTACATATCATAAGAGATGGCTATGTAGAGCATCTTGTCTTTGTAAATGAGAGGGGATACATATTATATGGCAAATTTTGGTATCCGGATACTTATTATATGGTCATATAATATGTATCCCCCCTCTACATATCATAAGAGACGGCTATGTAGAGCATCTTGTCTCTGTAAATGAGAGGGGGATACATTTTATATGACTTTTCTGATGTATAAGGAGAACATTTTATTTTGCTGTATACAATTTGTTTGATGTGAAAATTTATCGTATTCCTCAACAACAAAAAATGGCAGTAAAAGTGGTTGCTACTAAATGTCATTGCATTATCCCTGTGCCACTGCCACATGTTTGTTTAGGATGTTTGTTTATTTATCATTGCAAACCTTCTTATCCTAGCCAGAAAAACTTCTATTTATATATTTATTTTCCTTGTAATATTTTACCCCTCTCCCCTCATAATTCCCTTCACAACAAATGAGTCTATTTACATAAATATTGCTTGGAATGTATTCACAATTTAATTTCCTCTGTTTTAGATACTAAATGACCATGTGTGAACAAATTATTTGGTCCCCCGTGGCCCCTCCTGTCCCTTGGGAGTCACAAATAGGTCGATTTACATTTTTAATACTTGAGATGTATTTCAGTTTTATGTCTTCTTTGAAATACTACATGACAATGTTTGACAATTATGTATTTTTAGCTCTCCTCTAAGGAGACAGAGCTGAAGACAGATGAACAGACAGATGCCCAAGACCAACACACAATAAAAAAAAATAAAACACTGGGAAATAACAAAATAATTCAAAATATATGAAAATTGTATGTAACATATAAACATATTGTCAACAATCATATTTTGTTAAACAAATTATGGATAAAAATGTCTTAAAATGTTTTAATAACCTTTTTTCAAAAATTACATATTTCATTAAAATATATTAATACTAATAACATGTATTTTATCTAATTTAATTATTTGTTGTTCATTTGTTTATAGTTTATCTAACCTCCATTAAGCATCACTAAATTCTTTACGGTCTTGGTAAAATTTTACCTTTTTGTTCTGAAATTTGCAGTAAGACATTTTCTACAATTTTTTTTTTCATATTTTTTACTATAATTTAACATATTTTGCACATTATTATTTACCTGTGCAGATGATTATCCATAGTAAATTTTAATAAGAATTAATAGGAAAATTTAAAAATTTAATTGGGAAGATAGGCATTTGTCTTGAAGAAATTATCAAAATTTTACATAAAAATGGGGATTCTCCCTATTTATGGGGGAGACTTGGCAGTACTTATGCTAATTACTTTTCCTGTATATTAAGGTGTGTATAATCATAGATTACTCCACCAGTCTGTTAATTTTCTTAATTAACACCTATCTGCATGGCTAGCCAAACATCCTGTCAAGCCTAGTTTTTATTTATTCAAGACATGTATGGTGGAGTTATAGTCAAGTTTGTTAGGTTCTGATCTGAGGCTGACTTAGACATCAGTTATGATCAAACTGTCTTTAGAAATGATGGTCTTTCAAATGAAACTAATAAATGATTTCACACAAAATCTTGCAAGTTTAGGAATTTCCCTAGATTCTTATATGTCTCTACTATTGTTTCAGATGTATACAACATTCAGATTAAGTTTGATGAGTATCTTTTTGTTTGCAAAGCAAATGTCTAAAATGGACAATGTCTGTGTCAACAATTTGGTTGAGCTATTGTCTTTAGCTCTGTTCTGAGAAAACTTTAGACTATCCATTTTAACTTTAAATGCTGTTAGAAGATGATGAAATTAATTGACTAAGACCTTGTTATTATACTGTGATCTTCACCTTACACTTGGAAACTCCAGATATATTGCTTTGCAATTCAGCCATACTGCTTTCAGTAAGTTTCCTGTTACTGAAACAGCAGGAAAAGTCATCTCCCTTTTTTAAATGTCAAATAATTGTCTTTTGTCAGTGATAAAATAATATTGTTTGAAACGATATACATATATAATGAAACACATAACTTCAGTTTTTGCCTTAAACTAAAATTTTCTGAGACCAATGATAAAAGAAATGTTGATACAAAACTATTTTATACAGAGAAAAAAGTTTATAGTCATCTGACAATTAAATTAAACAACAGCAGATATTTTTATTGTTAAAAATATAAGTTCTGTGGGAGTTAAATTTTAAAATCATTGACTTTTATATAGGTTTCACTCTTCATGTTTCAGTATTTAGCTATTAGATGTGCCTGTGGTAATTACCTTTGTCACTTTCAGACATAAATGTTGGGGAAATCAATAACTAGTTAATGAATTCTGTAGTATTCATATTAGGAATGGAACATGTTTTTTGTCTCTACCTGATTATGTTGATTCATTACAAATGAAATTGTCAAAGACTGATGTGTGTGGGAAGATTATATTAGTCAGGTTATATAACAGTGAAACTGGCCTAATGGGTGATAACCCTAATTAAAAATTTGGTCCTTTGCCTACAAACTCTCACAGTGTCCATTGAATCACTACATCCTACCTAATAATCAGGATTGTGATTAAAACCAAATGTGTGAAGCTAAATGCCATAGAAATGACACTGATGCTTCATACTTAGACATTTTACTACGGTAACTATAGACATAGATGGGAAATCAACAACTAAGCTATACAACAAACGCGAAGATTTCAGCTTTCCCATCATTAATTTTCCACATTTAAGTAGTAATATCCCACAATCACCCACATATGGAGTTTATATTTCACAAATGATCAGATATGCCAGGGTGTGTTCAACATATGAACATTTCATATGCAGAGGTAAACTACTCACTGACTAATTTTTGACACAAGGATATCTAAAACTGTGATGTCAACATTCCGCAAATTTTACGGTCGGTATAATAGTCTTGTTTGCGACAACTCTGTTTCACTAAGCGAAATATTGAGTTACCTGTTCAATGTCAGTTGTTGAGACCTCTGTACCAATTGTGACGAGGATTCATTCCTCATGTATTTCATTTTAATTTGACTGTGAACTCATGACAGGCGTGACCAGTCGACAGAGGATGTTACTCCTCCATGGCACCTGATTCCATCTCTTGATTTCAAGAGGTCTGTGTTTATCCATTTCATACCAGATTTTTACCTATATCCTAGACATCCTAGTGATTTATACCTTGGTATCTGAGACTTTTTATATGCTTGCAAATAGGAAACTAAATTAATTGACATATAGGGGCCTATCTTAAAACAATCATAATAACAATGTGTGATGTGCACCTCCCTCCCTCACCCCCAACAGAAAAAAGTTGTTTATCACTAAGTCAATTTTTAAATTATTTTGATAGAGCATTGAATATTTATATATTGTAAAAAAAGTCTATCATAGAATTTTTTTAATAAACTCTTTTAAAGTTGTTCTATATTAATTAATTGGACTTGAATTTTCAGTAGAAAAAGTTTTTAAAGCATCAGAAACAGAACACAGATATACTGACATTATATATAGATATTTATCAATAAACATGAATTATTAATTAGAATACTTTAGACTGAAACTGACATTTCAATTACATAATTTTTGTGATTGAAATCAGAGATTCTTACAAAAAATCACATTACAACTGTCAATTATCTGCTTGACCTTACAGTTAAATGAGACTGATAAACTATGCAGAATAACCATGTATATTTTTAGGAAAAAGTATATTAACCTTGCAGGAAAAGATTATTTGAGTATATTAATACAAGCATTATTGAATTATCAGCGAGTCATCTTCAAGATCTTCGATCCACCAGTAACAAAACCTCAACTTGGGAAGATACAGCAGAGTTGGCAAAGTAACTCGAATCTATACCTCTAAAGTGCCTGTTGATATAATTTAATTGTGTACTGTACGTTTTCTAGAAAAATTAATGTCTTAAATAAATTATCATCTAAGGGTTATCTTTCAAAACTTTTGAATATATCAATAACCTAGAAATGTATTAATATTATATAACATAGGTGTTCTATCAGTGAAATTCAAAAGATTTTTATCTAATTTCTATATATTATAATATAAAAAAAATTAAAATATACATTGTTTGTTGTATTGTTGTTTTTTTCTGGGTTTTTTTTTGGTCACATTCAACAATTGTTCAGTTATGTGGCATCCACCAGTTTTTTAGTGGTTGAGTAAAGAACCTTACCTGGTTACAATATACCAACAAAGCAACCACCTGCCTTCTGCAAGTAAACTGGGAAACTTTCTCACAATATTAGCTTAAGTTCCAGTTGGGGTTGAATCTGCTTTGTCTAGAGGTGAGAAAATTCATGGTTTAAAGTGTGATGCTTTAGTCACTGGCCATTTCCAAATTAATAAGTTGGTTCCCAAATTGCAAAAGAAATTTGACATACTGAACTCAGAACATTTGATGCTCTGTCTCCAGACTTTAAAAATTGTACAATAAAGTACTGCATAGTGAGGGAAACAATCCCTCACTATGCAGTAATTTATTGTACAATTTTTTATCAAATGTATCAGATTAGTTTTTTGTAAATTGGGGAAAAAACTGTTTTTGGTCAACATGTTTTACTGTATGTGTTTTGTCTACTAGGTATCATTAATACAATAAACTGTTCATTTCACAGTTATGTACTGTTCATTTCACAGTTATGTACTGTTCATTTCACAGTTATGTACTGTTCATTTCACAGTTATGTACTGTTCATTTCACAGTTATGTACTGTTCATTTCACAGTTATGTACTGTTCATTTCACAGTTATGTACCGGCTGACAATTTAATGATTACATTTTTAATGTTTTATTGATAGCCTCAATTATGATATAGAAATATTAAATCTTCAAATTCTGAATAAATTGAATTTCATTATACATTACTGAACTTGAAAAAAATCTTGTTAGAATTCAATAAATGTTCTTCAGTGTAAGTCTCTAAATACCGTATTGGACCCAATAAACTCCCAAAGGGTGGGGTGCTTATTGGGAATAATTAATTGTCACATTGATATTTTAAAAGCATTCATTTTTAAAAGACACGATGGTAAAGTTGTTGTAGATAATACAGTGTAAATCTATTAACGTTCTTCTGTTGCATGGGGCCAGAGATAAACTTTTATTTTCTACATTTTACTGGTCCACATCCCCTTGTGGATACTTAATCGTGTGTGAAAGAGGGGGGGGGGGGGACGCCTTTATTATGTTGAGTACAGTAATAATGTTATGTCATGCAATATCATTTACAATGTAAATTCTTGTTAATGAAATAGGGTTGAAATAAATATTGAAGCTTTAGAAAAATTAAGCACTTAGCTTCACAGTTTCAAAACATTTCAGTCTTCTTAAACTATCTGACAAGCTTGACAGTCTTTAAAATACTTTTGCTTTATAAATTGCATTAAAAAGGATGGAAAAATTAAATTTCATTAAGATATTTTAAAAGATTTATATACATGTTTAGTTATATGAAAAGTTATAGAAAAATTATCCACTATATGCAAATATTCCAGTGACCCATCCAATGTCTAAATACAAATATATATTACATATAGCAAAATCAAAGAGAATAATGTTGTCAGTTATTTTTACCCTGGTATAACATTTATGGATCAATAACTGTCTTTAAATTAATCTGAATCAAAATGTGTTTGAATTTTGTTATTGTCTGATTCACATAAGATAGCGGGGCGGAGTAACCTTTTGATTATCATACAGATGATTTTACTAAATTTTAGGTTATGACAAGCTGCACGGGAAAAACGTTTTATTCCTCACTGTATACTCTCTAATGTATGGTGACAAGTTTGAATGATTACTCTAGTCAGTGTAATTTTAATGTTATGCTTTATTGTGCCCCCCCCCCCTTTCGTACATGGAGGGGCATATTGCTTTGCCTCTGTTGGTCAGTCAGTCCTTACAACAACAGTTTCTGTTCATTATTGAAATGAAATTGGGCATACAGATACATCATGAGAATATCTAGGTCATTTCCTTATTTGGTTACCATCAAACAATTTTTGACAGGGTAATGCCCCTTGAACTTAGAACATTTCCAATAATTCACAGTTTTTTTTCAATATCTCTCCAGTGGGTACACATATTGAAATTACATTTGGCATACAGATACATCATGAGAATATCTAGGTCAAGTTTTTATGTGGTAATTATCACACAATTTTTGACAGGGTTATGCCCCTTGAACTTTGAAAATTTCCAATAATTGACAGCTTTTGTTTATGGGGAGGGAGTATAACTGTTTTACAAACAGTTCTTGTTACCTAAAATTTAATCTCATCTAGGTCAAGAAAGGGTTCACAAGACTGCACTTGGCCAGATTATATAGGTTTTACTAAATGCTTAGAGATTTTTTATAAATAATTATGGTAATGCTACACATACACACACATGCACACACACACACAGACACACACACACACACACAGCTTTCTACTCCAATTTATGTTAAATGACTGACTGATGTACATATGGTTTCCCTGATGACACTTGATCGACCTCCTGAGTTAGTAATAGAAAACTGGAGCAACTCAGGTAGTTTGTTGCACTCTGATGTCATTGTACATCAGCCTTTGAACATTTTGTACTTCTTGAAAACTACTGTTCCAATTCTCTCCAAGTCTGGAGGGTGTAGGGTATAGATAAGAAGAATTGTGAATTGATAACCCATGGGCCAGGTAGTCTAGATAGTGTAGGGGATCAATTGCCAATAATACTCATTTAGTTTTCTTTTTAAGATGAGGGATAAATATAAAGACAATTTTTTACCTTTTTATTTGTACACCTACAACTTTTACATGTATGTTATTTTACGATGGGTACAGAGATATCTTGATATATATTTATAATTTACCTCTCTGAATTTGTACTTTAAAACCAATCAGCTGAAATATTGATTTGATACCAATATTTCTTTTTGTGTTGATGATATATGTTTGTGTGTGAGAGAGAGAGAGAAAGAGAGCAGTTTTCTAAAATTGAACTTGAAAGCATTTTTTGTAATCTTTTCTTTTATATTGCTTTTTGTTATTTACCAAACGGTGTATAGATTCTTTTTATTATTTTCAGAGCGATTTACTGCCATGGAGCAGGTTGGAGATCTATCCCAGCATGCAGTTGGTCATCATTGGGGTTACAATTATGATGGTTCATCCCTGCCAGAACCCATGTCAACAACTGATGAATATGAGGTAAGATTAATTCAGAATGTCAGACATGAAAACAGAATCTCAAGTTTAAGTTTGCAACCATACAGAAAAAAATCTAAAAGTGGTACTAAAACAGTTTTAAACAATGTAGAAAAGAGTTCAAATATGGATGTTCATAACAATCAACCATGTAAAATGTGTCCAAATGTGCTGCTAGTTTGCAAAAATCACCTTTGAAAAGATCCCAGTTGTGGCACTAGTTTTAAAACTTTGCCTTTTAAAAAAACAAAATGTGCCACTAGTTTTAAAACATAGCCTTTGAAAAGGTCCCAAATGTGCCACTAATTCAAAACATAGCCTTTGAAAAGACCCTAAATGTGCCACTACCTTTAATACATCACCTTTGAAAAGATCCCAAATATGCCACTAGTTAAAAACATCTCCTTTGAAAATATACCAAATGTGGAACTACAGTATTGTGCCATTAATGATCGTCCAAATTAAAAATGGCTGCCATCGTTGCGCATTATGATTCAACAATTTAGCCAGTGTTTTCTCAAAAAATAATAGTATATCTTACCTTAATATTTTGTAATATTGCCTTTTGCAATCAAAACTTTCAAAAATTTTCACAGAATCGATTTGTATAGGCTTTGAATGTACTCAAGCGACAAATTTGTCCATACGCGTTGAACAGCATTTTCCAGTTGAATTGTTTACTTGAAGATTTCAGCGGTGTTTTTAAGTTTTCTTTTACTTCTTAACCAAACATTTTCAATTATATATTCAAATCTGGACTTTGGGTTGACCAAACCATGGATTGGAGGTTGTTCTGTTGTTTGTATTCTTGGACAGCTAAGGCTCGGTGTATGGGTGCTTTGTCGTCTTGGAAAATACAATCATTACTGGGTAATGTCATGCAATGACTGGCCACAACTGTTCTTTTATAATTTCATTGTATTTATTTGCATTTATGTTACCGTCTACAACAGCAATAGTTCCGACACCATTAAATGTTACGCACCCCCAGATCATCAAAGTAAACTTGGGGGTTGGTGGCATAGCTAGGCAACACAGCATCCATTCTTCGCCAACCTTACACCATACAAATACTCTACTGTCGGTCCATACATCCACTTTACATTCATCACTAAATATGACTCGCTTCCAATAATTGTTATGTCGATTGCCTCTACACCAGGAAAGTCGGTTTTTACGGTTGATTTCACGAATTCAGATTCGCTTCTGAACAACTCTGAATTATCCCTGTTGGTAGAGATTTCTCTGAACAGTCCGTTTTGACACAGTTGACTCCCTATGCTGATTAAATAAAGCAGATATGTTGAACAATCCCCTTTTTCTGTTCCCTTTCACTAACCTAAAAAGTTGACGAGCATCTCATTTATCAAGTTTTGACTTTTTCTCTTTCCATGGCAAATTTGCAATATTTCCCCACTGCCGATATCTTTGTATAATGGGTAAATTGTGGTACGAGGTATTCCTGATCTCCGAGATATTTCAAAATGTTTTAAACCAGATGGATATAATGAAACTGTTGCTTCTTTAGTGTCGTCACTCTTTTGTTTACGGATCGCAGCCATATTCTTTACAATAGCAATACACATAGCAGACGACAATATTATGATGTATAAATGACACACTTAATATTGTCGTAGTCAAGGTCATTTTTTGAGTCAGTGTGAGCATAAACAAAGCCATCGTTTATCAATAGGATGCTTCAGAATCCAGATAAAAAATAAAAAGAACTACTTGCACGTGACTTTGGACAATCATTAATGGTACAATACTGTAATTTTTCGAATTCGAAAAGATCCTAAATGTGGCACCGGGGATCAATACAAATAGATAATGAATGTTTCAAAAAAGAATATTCCAAATGTATAACTGGATGTTTGAATGAAAGTGACTGTTTACACTCTAAATGTAATGAGTGGAATCAACTATACATAGGTATCATATAACAAAGGTCATACAAGATCAACACAGCAGAGGTCAGCACAGCAGAGGTCAATACAGTGGAGTTCAACATAGCGACAGTTTTCAGACAATATTTATCAGTTGATGTCCTTGTTAACATTTTATATTTTAAGTGAAAGCAAGGTGACAATTTTAAAAGTCGTCAAAGTGATTTCTGCTTGTTTTCATATAAAGCATTACATATTGTAACTTTAGGAAGATGTTTTAGCAACATTTGTAACTCAAAAGGCCATCGTAATAATATGATAAAGCAATGCCTCCCATCTGTCCCATGTTTGAGCATTTTGTTGACCTTATTTGCAAAGTACTCATCATAAAAATGTTCAGATAGAAGCTTTAAATTACATGTACATCATAAGCATCACTTCCTATTCTACTGATCTAGGTTACCATTACTATTGAAACAAATTCACAAGATCCAAAACATCTTTTTTGTATTGGTGTGTGAGGTGTGCATGAGCAATGGCATACTGAATCAGAAGTCTCTCATTGGTGTGGAGGTTACAAAGCTCACTGCTCCCACAACGGTAAAATTTTCACAGTAGAATCCCCATTGTATTTTAATTTGATTTGACTTTGAGCTTTATGCCACATTCAACAATATTTCCGTTATTTGGTGGTGGCCAGTTTTTAATGGTGGAGGAGAGAATCCAGTTACAGTGTTCTTGGAAAGAGACCCCTGCCTGTGACAAGTTAACCAGCAAACCTTCTCACAAGATCAGCTTAGGTTCCAGTGGGGCTTAACCCTGTGCTGACCAAAAGTGAGAGACTTCATAGTTTTAAGCACTCTAACCACTTAGCCATGATACCCCTATAGTAAGAGAAAATAGTTCTGCTCAAAAGTGATTTAATTGCCATGAACATTGACCTGTTGATCGGAAAATGTGACCTTTGATGATCTTTTATGCATGTACATTGATTGTCTGTTTCATCCTTGTGATTGTAGAACCTAGATATTAAGTATATCCTTTATTAGTAAAACTAATTAGGAGAGCAAATAGCAGGTTGTAATCTCTATAATAAAGGATAGCAAAATATAGATAATCACATGTCATTAAAGTTCAAATATATCTTAGTACCCCAAAAAATTCACAATGATATATAGAATCAAATACTGAATCTTGTATTATGATGTACATTTATTACAGTTTTCAAGTTCTATATTTTCTCAGAAACCAATTTACCCTCTTTACAGTAACTTGTACCTATAAATTGGTGATTATGTTTTTATTAGTAATTCAAAAATTAATTACAGTTTTGCCCTAAGTCAGCTATTTAAGGTTTGTTGAAAACAAAAACAACAACATTGACCTTTTGAATGAATCCTTAAAACTGGAAATAGCTGTCAACAGCCATCCAGAGTGAGAGTAGGACTTTATAATGACAACAGTCTTTACACAGTGAGAGTATTACCTTGTAGTGTCAACAGCCACAGTAGGACATTATGACACAGTCTTTACACAGTGAGAGTATTACCTTGTAGTGTCAACAGCCATCCAGAGTGAGAGTATTACCTTGTAGTGTCAACAGCCATCCAGAGTGAGAGTAGGACTTTATAATGACAACAGTCTTTACACAGTGAGAGTATTACCTTGTAGTGTCAACAGCCATTCAGAGTGAGAGTATTACCTTGTAGTGTCAACAGCCATCCAGACCAATGACAACAGTCTTTACACAGTGAGAGTATTACCTTGTAGTGTCAACAGCCATTCAGAGTGAGAGTAGGACTTTATAATGACAACAGTCTTTACACAGTGAGAGTATTACCTTGTAGTGTCAACAGCCATCCATAGTGAGAGTAGGACTTTATAATGACAACAGAGTGAGAGTA
Source organism: Atrina japonica (assembly GCA_030159075.1). Taxonomy (NCBI): domain Eukaryota; kingdom Metazoa; phylum Mollusca; class Bivalvia; order Pterioida; family Pinnidae; genus Atrina; species Atrina japonica. The sequence goes on along the minus strand of BROG01000017.1, from coordinate 642,060 downwards.
TTACCTTGTAGTGTCAACAGCCATTCAGAGTGAGAGTAGGACTTTTTAATGACAACAGTCTTTACACAGTGAAAGTATGACCTTGTAATGACAACTTTCTTTACACAGTGAGAGTATTACCTTGTAGTGTCAACATTCTTTACACAGTCAGAGTATGACCTTGTAATGACAACATTCTTTACACAGTGAGAATATGACCTTGTAATGACCACATTCTTTACACAGTCAGAGTATGACCTTGTAATGACCACATTCTTTACACAGTGAGATTATGACCTTGTACTGACAACATTCTTTACACAACCAGAGTATGACCTTGTAATGACAACATTCTTTACACAGAGTATGACCTTGTACTGACCACTTTCTTTACACAGTCAGAGTATGACCTTGTAATGACCACATTCTTTACATAGTGGTAGTATTACCTTGTAATGACAACCTTACACAGTCAGAGTTTGACCTTGTAACACCTCATTCTTTACACAGTGAGACCTTGTAATGACCTCATTCTTTACACAGTCAGAGTATGACCTTGTAATGACAACATTCTTTACACAGTGAGATTATGACCTTGTAATGATAACTTTCTTTACACAGTCAGATTATGACCTTGCAATGACCACATTCTTTACACAGTCAGAGTATGACCTTGTAATGACCACATTCTTTACATAGTGGTAGTATGACCTTGTAATGACAACATTCTTTACACAGTGAGATTATGACCTTGTAATGACCCCATTCTTTACACAGTCACAGTATGACCTTGTAATGACCCCATTCTTTACACAGTCAGAGTATGACCTTGTAATGACAACATTCTTTACACAGTGAGATTATGACCTTGTAATGACCACACTCTTTACAAAGTCAGAGTATGACCTTGTGATGACCACATTCTTTACACAGAGTATGACCTTGTAATGACCACATTCTTTACACAGTGAGATTATGACCTTGTAATGACCACATTCTTTACATAGTGGTAGTATGACCTTGTAATGACCACATACTTTACACAGTCAAAGTATGACCTTGTAATGACCACATTCTTTACACAGTCAGAGTATGACCTTGTAATGACCTCATTCTTAACACAGTCAGAGTATGACCTTGTAATGACAACATTCTTTACACAGTGAGATTATGAAGTAATGATAACTTTCTTTTGTCAGAGTATGACCTTGTGATGACTTTCTTTACACAGTCAGAGCATGACCTTGTAATGAACCCACATTCTTTGACACACAGATTTATTGCAATGACCACATTCTTTACACAGAGTATGACCTTGTAATGACTTTACATAGTTTTAGTATGACATAATAAACAATATTCTTTACACAGTCAGAGTATGACCTTGTAATGACCACATTCTTTACACAGTCAGAGTATGACCTTGTAATGACCTCATTCTTTACACAGTCAGGGTATGACCTTGTTATGACAACATTCTTTACACAGTGAGATTATGACCTTGTAATGATAACTTTCTTTACACAGTCAGAGTATGTCCTTGTGATGACTACATCTTTAGGCAGTCAGAGTATGACCTTGTAATGACCACATTCTTTACACAGTTAGATTATAACCTTGCAATGATCACTTTCTTTACACAGTCAGAGTATGACCTTGTAATGACCACATTCTTTACATAGTGGTAGTATGACCTTGTAATGACAACATTCTTTACACTGAGATTATGACCTTGTAATGACCACATTCTTTACACAGTATATGACTTTGTAATGACCTCATTCTTAACACAGTCAGAGTATGACCTTGTAATGACAACATTCTTTACACAGTGAGATTATGACCTTGTAATTATAACATTTTTTACGTAGTCAGAGTATGACCTTGTAATAACAACATTCTTTACACAGTCAGAGTATGACCTTGTAATAACAACATTCTTTACACAGTCAGAGTATGACCTTGTAATAACAACATTCTTTACACAGTCAGAGTATGACCTTGTAATGACCACATTCTTTACATAGTGGTAGTATTACCTTGTAATGACAACTTTCTTTACACAGTCAGAGTATGACCTTGTAATGACCTCATTCTTTACACAGTCAGAGTATGACCTTGTAATGACCTCATTCTTTACACAGTCAGAGTATGACCTTGTAATGACAACATTCTTTACACAGTGAGAATGACCTTGTAATGATAACTTTCTTTACACAGTCAGATTATGACCTTGCAATGACCACATTCTTTACACAGTCAGAGTATGACCTTGTAATGACCACATTCTTTACATAGTGGTAGTATGACCTTGTAATGACCACATACTTTACACAGTCAGAGTATGACCTTGTAATGACCACATTCTTTACACAGTCAGAGTATGACCTTGTAATGACAACATTCTTTACACAGTGAGATTATAACCTTGTAATGACCACACTCTTTACAAAGTCAGAGTATGACCTTGTGATGACCACATGACCAGAGTATCTTTAATGACCACAGTCAGTGAGATTATGACCTTGTAATGACAACATTCTTTTAGTATGACCTTGTGACCACATATGACACAGTCAAAGTATGACCTTGTAATGACCACATTTTTTACACAGTCAGAGTATGACCTTGTAATGACCTCATTCTTAACACAGTCAGAGTATGACCTTGTAATGACAACATTCTTTACAGTGAGATTATGACCTTGTAATGATAACTTTCTTTACACAGTCAGAGTATGACCTTGTGATGACTACATTCTTTACACAGTCAGAGCATGACCTTGTAATGACCACATTCTTTACACAGTCAGATTATTACCTTGCAATGACCACATTCTTTACACAGAGTATGACCTTGTAATGACCACATTCTTTACATAGTTTTAGTATGACCTTGTAATAACAACATTCTTTACACAGTCAGAGTATGACCTTGTAATGACCACATTCTTTACACAGTCAGAGTATGACCTTGTAATGACCTCATTCTTTACACAGTCAGAGTATGACCTTGTAATGACAACATTCTTTACACAGTGAGATTATGACCTTGTAATGATAACTTTCTTTACACAGTCAGAGTATGTCCTTGTGATGACTACATTCTTTAGACAGTCAGAGTATGACCTTGTAATGACCACATTCTTTACACAGTTAGATTATAACCTTGCAATGACCACATTCTTTACACAGTCAGAGTATGACCTTGTAATGACCACATTCTTTACATAGTGGTAGTATGACCTTGTAATGACAACATTCTTTACACTGAGATTATGACCTTGTAATGACCACATTCTTTACACAGTCAGAGTATGACTTTGTAATGACCTCATTTTTTACACAGTCAGAGTATGACCTTGTAATGACAACATTCTTTACACAGTGAGATTATGACCTTGTAATTATAACATTTTTTACGTAGTCAGAGTATGACCTTGTAATAACAACATTCTTTACACAGTCAGAGTATGACCTTGTGTAACAACATTCTTTACACAGTGATATTATGACCTTGTAATAACAACATTCTTTACACAGTCAGAGTATGACCTTGTAATGACCACATTCTTTACACAGTCAGAGTATGACCATGTTATGACAACATTTTTTACGTAGTCAGAGTATGACCTTGCAATGACAACTTTCTTTACACAGTGAAATTATTACATTGTAATGGCAATATTTTTTACACAGTTAGGGCATGACAACATTCTTTACATAGTGGTAGTATGACCTTGTAATGGCAATGAATATGATGAATAGATGTTGCTGTCCATTTGTTGTTTCAGGCTAAACCTTGCAGAATTTCATTTGGTCAGCATTAATTTATTGTCAGATACCTTGTTGGATAAAAATCAGGGGGCAGTTTCACTAAAGGTTGTAACTTTGCCCATAAACATAGACATGACATCATACGTAACTTGTGTTATGATATTATTTAAGTGTGCGTAGTTTCAATTTCACTAAAAGTCTTAGAGAAAGGTATGCTTACACGTTAACCTACACGTAGTTAAATGTGACACTAGTAGTTCTTTGTTATGAGTATGTATGCACATAATTTTATGACCTTTAGAGAAAATGGCTCCAGGCCCCTCTGCAAATGCCAAATCTCACTTGATTACGATTTTTAGGCTTTGACATATTACTATCATCTTTAGTACGTCGTCGTGCGTTTGGACATTTTGATGCCTTAAGAACTAGTGGACCTGTGTGTGTGCCCCACTGTCTGTCTGTCTGTCTCAGTATGTCTGTCTGTATCTCTGTCTCTCTGTCTCTCTCTCTCTCTGTCTCTCTCTCTCTCTCTCTCTCTCTCTCTGTCTCTCTCTCTCTCTCTCTCTCTCTCTCTCTTAGAAATATCATCTATCTTTCAAAGACACCACCTTACTAAAACTACTTCATGAAGCAGCCTTTAATCTTGTTAAGATATCTTTGTGATTCTATTTTAAGTTTGACCTTTTCGTCACTAATCAGTTTTGTTTGTTTGTTTATTGTGTTTAATGTCCCACTCAGGAATCTTTGTTGTGTAATGTCCCACTCAGGAATCTTTCACTCATATGGAAACGTCACCAAATGCCAGTGAAGGACTTCAAATTTTGTCCTATGCTTGGCATTTAGGGTCATTGAGCAATGATGGTTCTTCAACTTGCCAACACCTACTGTGACACAGGACCTCAGTTTTTACTGTCTCAGTCTGAAGTACAGGAAACCAACCTGCTGCCGGCTGGACTCATAATCAATAGTCAAGCACACTACTGACAGAGCCAGGCCGGCTTCGTATCATTTTTATTTCTATCAGTATCAATCTACAGTGCAGTTACAGTACAAACCTATATATATATATATATATCTACAAAACTACAGGCTGAAGGATGCTGTAGTTATCTCCCTTTCCATGTCCTCTTTGTAATCAAAACTAGACTTTAGCGATAGTTCTTTTACCGATAAAACCTGCATATTAGATTTCATAATTTTTATCTTCTGTTTAGGATTATTTGCAGAACTATGGTCTCATATAAAAAACATGAATGATTGACTTGCAGTTTTTGGTTTGGTTTTTTTTGTATACACAACAGAAATTCAATAGTTCACAACAGAAATTCAGTAGCTGAAGAACACACACAAATTCAATAAAGTCTTCATGTCATTGTTATAAATGGAATAAAAAGTCAGATGAAGAGAAAGAAAAGTTCTGTTTGATATATACAATTGAGGAGTTAGTCATTATATTGACTGAATGTTAAGTTAATACAGCCAATGTTATAACCAGTGTGTCTCCACCATGCTAAGTGTATGTAAATATATACATATATATGGTAAGCACAGTGTGCAAATATTTCATTGTATTTATTGACATTTATTTCTTCTTTTCGGTGCTTGTATTTCTAAATGTCTGTTCAACGAATAAAAACAAACATGACCAAACACAGTCACAACATGACCTACATAATGACACCATTTCAAATGACAAAATACAGTGGAACCTCACTATCAAGACCACCTAATTGACTGACTCAAAGTGGTCTGATTAGTAAGGTGTTACAGTGGAACCTCACTATCAAGACCACCTAATTGACTAACTCAAAGTGGTCTGATTAGTAAGGTGTTACAGTGGAACCTCACTATCAAGACCACCTAACTGACTAACTCAAAGTGGTCTGATTAGTAAGGTGTTACAGTGGATTATCAAGACCACCTAACTCAAAGTGGTTGATTAGTAAGAAACTCACTATTAAGACCACCTAACTGACTGACTCAAAGTGGTCTGATTAGTAAGGTGTTACAGTGGAACCTCACTATCAAGACCACCTAACTGACTAACTCAAAGTGGTCTGATTAGTAAGGTGTTACAGTGGAACCTCACTATCAAGACCACCTAATTGACTGACTCAAAGTGATCTGATTAGTAAGGTGTTACAGTGGAACCTCACTATCAAGACCACCTAATTGACTGACTCAAAGTGGTCTGATTAGTAAGGTGTTACAGTGGAACCTCACTATCAAGACCACCTAACTGACTAACTCAAAGTGGTCTGATTAGTAAGGTGTTACAGTGGAACCTCACTATCAAGACCACCTAACTGACTAACTCAAAGTGGTCTGATTAGTAAGGTGTTACAGTGGAACCTCACTATCAAGACCACCTAACTCAAAGTGGATTAGTAAGGTGTTACAGTAACCTCACTATCAAGACCACCTAACTGACTAACTCAAAGTGTTACAGTGGTGTTACAGTGGAACCTCACTATCAAGACCACCTAACTAACTAACTCAAAGTGGTCTGATTAGTAAGGTGTTACAGTGGAACCTCACTATTAAGACCACCTAACTGACTAACTCAAAGTGGTCTGATTAGTAAGGTGTTATAATAAAACCTTGCTGTTAAGACCACCTAAATGATTGACTCAAAGTGGTCTGATTAGTGAGGTATTTTAATGTAACCTTGCTATTAAGAACACCTAACTGACTAACTCAAAGTGGTCTGATTAGTAAGGTGTTATAATAAAACCTTGCTGTTAAGACCACCTAAATGATTGACTCAAAGTGGTCTGATTAGTGAGGTATTTTAATGTAACCTTGCTATTAAGAACACCTAACTGACTAACTCAAAGTGGTCTGATTAGTAAGGTGTTATAATAAAACCTTGCTGTTAAGACCACCTAAATGATTAACTCAAAGTGGTCTGATTAGTGAGGTATTTTAATGTAACCTTGCTATTAAGACCACCTAAATGATTGACTCAAAGTGGTCTGATTAGTGAGGTATTTTAATGTAACCTTGCTATTAAGACCACCTAAATGATTGACTCAAAGTGGTCTGATTAGTGAGGTATTTTAATGTAACCTTGCTATTAAGAACACCTAACTGACTAACTCAAAGTGGTCTGATTAGTAAGGTGTTGCAGTGGAACCTCACTATAAAGACCACCTAACTAACTAACTCAAAGTGGTCTGATTAGTAAGGTGTTACAGTGGAACCTCACTATCAAGACCACCTAACTAACTAACTCAAAGTGGTCTGATTAGTAAGGTGTTACAGTGGAACCTCACTATTAAGACCACCTAACTGACTAACTCAAAGTGGTCTGATTAGTAAGATGTTATAATAAAACCTTGCTGTTAAGACCACCTAAATGATTGACTCAAAGTGGTCTGATTAGTGAGGTATTTTAATGTAACCTTGCTATTAAGAACACCTAACTGACAAACACAAAATGGTCTGATTAGTGAGGTGTTAAATTAAGACCATCTGACTGACTGACTCAAAGTGGTCTGATTAGTGAGGTGTTAAATTAAGACCATCTGACTGACTGACTCAAAGTGGTCTGATTAGTGAGGTGTTAAATTAAGACCATCTGACTGACTGACTCAAAGTGGTCTGATTAGTGAGGTGTTAAATTAAGACCATCTGACTGACTGACTCAAAGTGGTCTGATTAGTGAGGTATTTTAATGTAACCTTGCTATTAAGAACACCTAACTGACAAACACAAAATGGTCTGATTAGTGAGGTGTTAAATTAAGACCATCTGACTGACTGACTCAAAGTGGTCTGATTAGTGAGGTGTTAAATTAAGACCATCTGACTGACTGACTCAAAGTGGTCTGATTAGTGAGGTATTAAATTAAGACCATCTGACTGACTGACTCAAAGTGGTCTGATTAGTGAGGTGTTAAATTAAGACCATCTGACTGACTGACTCAAAGTGGTCTGATTTGTCAGTTGGTCTCTTAAGTGAGGTTCTGTACTAATTAAAATGTTAATGAAGAGACTGGATATTCATGGTCATCATTGTGAGGTGGTCTCCTAAGCGAGGTGATCTTTAGGCGAGGTTCCACAGTATATCAGCTCTGGAAATTTGAGTAAATCAGAGAAATTTTATTAGCTCCTTACACTTAATCAAAAAAAGACATAATTATTAGGCTGAGTGTTAAGAGAAGATAAAGTTGATAAATATTTATTATAACCAGATATGTAACTTGATTACCATTCAATGTGACAAATATGTACTGATTATAAAATGTGTAATTTGATTATCATTTGACATTAAGGCTGCCATCAGGGCCGGAGACCTTAAACAAGGACAATTCTGAGACAAATTTTATTCTCAAAAGTTAAGAATTTACTCATCTGAGTAAAAAATGAAAACTCTCGAACCATAAAAAATGACTTTAGAATTTTCTCAGCTGAGCTAAGATTGTCAGGGGGCAGTGTAAATCTTGTCCAGCATATATGTCCCAATTTATGTTCCGATTCACTTAACTTCGATTATAACCAACCAAGAGGTATAAAATGCGTTAAAGCAAATAGGCAGCACGTTTTGCAGTATATAAAGGGGAATAAATATAAACCTTTTAAAAAACATGAAAAAATGTCTTGTAAAATGCCAATATATATGCCCAAAGTCAGAAAGTTATACATATAATATGTATTATGTATATAATAAATTATATTCAAGATACAAGTAAATTAGTATAAGTACATTAGATAAAATAAATGACTTGGGACATACACTGGAGCACATACATCAGACTATATTTACACCGTACCTTTTGTTAATGTAAACAAACGTTGTGTGGCCAACAGAGAAAAAAGTGTTGGTCTCCGAAACGTATTTAGCTTAAATAACACGTTTTTTTTTTTCTAAGCCAAAGGATTAAACATGTCCTGAAATACTCTAGGGTGACAATTACAATGATATTAGCATTTATTTATCCTGAAGCAAAAATAGGGGTGGCCATTTTTGCTGTTAAGAATTACTTAAGTCAGCTACAGACTGTACTGTATTTTATCACTGGAGAAAGAATTTTGTCTAAAAATTTCTTTATGGTCCACAACTTTACCTGAGATGAGAAAATTCTCAAGATTTGAGTAAAATTTTGAAGTTAAGTATAAAGAAATTGTCTGAGAATAGTTTTATGTCCCTGGGCCAAGATTACAAAAGTACAGATAAAATGAAAATGGTTGATGACATACAATCTAGATGAACTGTCACAAGATATATATGTCACTGTGGTAACTTGGTTTTATCATGTTGGTTGATAGGCAAGCATGGATTAGAAACTGCATTATCCAATCAATAATTTATGCAAATTTTCTTGACATGATTCTGCAGTTTCTGTGATATTTTTGTAATTTTCAAAGTGAAGTAAAAAAAAAAAGAAAAAAAAAAAAAAAAAAAAAAAAAAAAAAATGAATAAGAAATACATTTTATGAATTGAAAATGGAATCTTATTAAGTGATAATACTTTAGTTCTCAATGAAGGTAAAGGACATAGATGAGTAATACAAGTCTTTGGATCTTTTGCATATGTTATACATGTATCTTAGTACATCAGTTTCAGAGTAAAGAGACTGCAGATATCCATCAATATTGATCTCTGAAGATTCATGTTACATGCATTTCTAAATTCTTAAAAGACGTTAATTTTTTCTACCAGTCAATTTTCCACTTTCTGACCCCATGACCTATGATGTTTTTTCTCTGCATCTTCTTATCAGCCATATTTGCTTTGGTTAACAGTAATCAGTGACCCGCTGCATTTTTAGTGGTAAATATGTTAATCCTAGTCTACATATCCAGGTCTGTTTTTTGCTGTAACAATAGTTACCTCACCTTAACATTACAGCCATAAAAATTGTACTTCAGTTTTTTATAAAACAATTTTGACTTGAAGTTTAACAGGCAAAGTATATATAAATAAAATATTGGTTTTATATATTTCCTTAACTTGTTTTTTTTCTTTTGACAAGGGGGTAGAACTTGATTGTATTTTATATCAGTTAGAAAAAAGATTGGTGTGGCTATAAGTTAATATTTCAAAAATTTGGATAAATATGCTATTTTCAAGTTTGATCATATTATTTCAGAGGCTATGATAATGATTCCAATTCTTTTGAAATTGGCATGTAGTAACTTAAGGGCATGCACATAGAATCAGGGAAATGTTAAGTTCATGACCTCTAGAACAGGTGCTTTGGGAATAGAGTGAGGAACCAGGCAGACAATGAAGTCTGTTTTTCCTCTTATTAAGATTCAACTATGATATAAATTCATATTTTAAATGCTAGTATGACTCTCCACCACCATTGTACTAGGATTATAGTAAATACATGAGTTTGTGTATGTGTAAGTTTGTCTTTGTTAACGGTTCAAATTATAATTGTATTTTGTACATAATGTCCTTGTAATTTTCTGTACGATTGTTTGCTGTATCTTATATGCTGCATGGCATTGGACAAAATAAAATTACAATTATAAATAATCTGAAAAGTAGAGTTTAAAATTTACTCTTTTACGTTAATATCTATAACTGGGAATCTATTTCAATTTCAAGATCTTTGATAATAAGCATTTAGAATATAAAGTTCCACTGACAATGCAACAGTCGTTGCATCTATATCTTGATTTAAAAAAAGACTTTGAAGAATGAAACATTAAGATGTAAGAACATAAAGGTTACTAATTTATGGGATTGTCGAGTATGCTATTATGCTTGTATTTTAATGTATGTACTACATTATTCATCTCCCATTTGCTGTGTTCCTCTGTTGATAATTGGGCAAGTTTTAGGAGCTCCAACAGAGGGTGTTAATGTTACGATGAAAATTGTTTCCAATATCAACATTATGTGTATGAAGAATGCTATTAATGGAGTATGCTTCATAACAGAAGTCATAAAATTACTGTGGGTTCTGTGATATGGCCCATTATACCATTCATTTCTAAAATAAACGAGATCTTTATCATTAGCAAACCACTCAATCATCTGCATATTTAGAATTTGTAAGTGCTTCATAGAAAATCAGTTTTTAAAAAACTGATAAAGAAATATTCTCCACAAAAATAAACACACATGCAACTAACAAGCAGTTATGAGGCTTTATTGGGATTACTCAAAACGATAAGAAAATTGTGTATTTCTTTGAACAAGATATTAAAAATAAAAAAAAATGCCATTGATTACTTCTGTATGTGTGTGTGTGTGTGTGTGTGTGTGTGTGTGTGTGTGTGTGTGTGTGTGATTTTAAACAGACATCTGCAAATTATTTAAGATAAATCTTTTTGTACATTGAAATATGTCAATTACAGGGTAATTAATTCTTATACAATATTTTGTCAATTTACAGTTTTGGTACAATATTTGCCTTGAGAAGGTCAAGTCTTGCACAAAGTTTTGTCCATTGAGAATGACAACTCTTGTACAATATTTTGTCTGTTGAGAAGGGCAACACTTTTTACAATGTTTTGTCCATTGAGAATGGCAGGCTCTTTGTATAATATTTTGTCTGTTTAGAAGGAAAACTCTTTGTAAAATAATTTTTTACATTGAGAAGGGCAACTCTTGTACAATGTTTTGTCCATTGAGAATGGCAACTCTTGTACAATGTTTTGTCCATTGAGAATGGCAACTCTTGTACAATGTTTTGTCCATTGAGAAGGGCAACTCTTGTACAATGTTTTGTCCATTGAGAATGGCAACTCTTGTACAATGTTTTGTCCATTGAGAAGGGCAATCTTGTACAATTTTTGTCCATTGAGAATGGCAACTCTTGTACAATGTTTTGTCCATTGAGAAGGGCAACTCTTGTACAATGTTTTGTCCATTGAGAAGGGCAACTCTTGTACAATGTTTTGTACATTGAGAAAGGCAACTCTTGTACAATGTTTTGTCCATTGAGAAGGGCAACTCTTGTACAATGTTTTGTCCATTGAGAATGGCAACTCTTGTACAATATTTTGTACATTGAGAAAGGCAACACTTGTACAATACTTTTGTCTGTTTAGATGGGTAACTCTCTTTACAATATTTTGTCGGTTTAGATAGGCAACTCTTTGTACAATAATTTGTCTGTTTAAAAGGGCAACGTTTTGTAAAATATGTCGATTTGCTTCTTATTCAACATAGTCATTGGTCTGATATGATCTTTATGAACCTTAGAATTTTTCAAATTCCACTGAAATAGCTTAATTGGATAACATTTAGTAGAGATATAATGTAATCTATTGTTAATTACCTGTAACTTAATTTTTGCATGCTTCCTGCATGTACTGACTGTTTGAAATAATTATTTCCTGTAAAACTTTCACAAAGATATCTTAACAAGATTAAAGGCTGCTTCATGAAGTAGTTTTAGTAAGGTGGTGTCTTTGAAAGATAGATGATATTTCTAAGAGAGAGAGAGAGAGAGACAGACAGACAGACAGACAGACAGAGAGAGAATTTGCTGATGATGTTATATAAATCAAAGATTCTTTTTAGGATATATTTTAAAAGATATTAATGACTAGTTTTTGAAAGATAAGAAATGAATATTTCAGTACATTTTATCTTTTGTTTAAAGAATTAGGAAAACACAACAGATAAAACATAAGTCCAGCAGTATACAATTTACTTCCAAAAATAAACACGTCTCATGGATGATTTGTCAGTCTTACTGATGCCGAGAAATCTCATTACTTATTGTACAAGACTTTTGCAAGCATGTTCTGAAATCAGACTTTTACATGTTTATCTTAATGAGAATTTAATTTTCTCTTGGCAAAAAATTGTCACTAAAAATGAAAAAAAGATTACATCATGATTTTAACGAGTAGAAATCCTTGACATTTTGAACCATTCATGATAACAAAATAAGTGGCACATGAAAAAATCAGCTGTAATTGTAGTAATCACTATAGATACATTTTTTTCTGTTGTAAATATACATCTGTTTGTCAAATCCAGTCCTTGTCTCAGTTTTTATCTTTGTATAACACATCACCGATGATTTTTTTTAAATCCAAAATAAAGAGATTTTTGGTATGCTGTAAATTATGCTTTAAACACTGGGTGTAGTATTTTAGGGGATTTATAAACCTGAACCATATTTGTTGGGTTTCTAATTCTAATATACATGTATATATCATTTTGCTTGTGGTCTTAGAATTTTGGAACAAATTTTCCTGATGTTCTAACAACACAAATGGTTCATAATTTTCTGATACTTCACAAGGCAAAACCTAACAATCCTTTCAAGAATTTCTGAAAATGTTCAGAGCAAAATCATAGGTTTTCTGCTGTATCTGGTTTTGTACAACCGTCTTAAAGGTCTCAGAAGACCTAGAGAAGGATTATACAACTAGACTCTATCGCTGATATTTATCACAGCAAACAAGTATTGAAGTGTTCGCCTATATCTAGGGTTATCATTGCCCAATGATTTTAAGGTAAAAACACACAAAATTATACTGCAACTGACATGATTGTGTATTGATGGCATAAAATTGTTCATTTGAAGAAAACTTCAGAAATATATATTTAAAAAATGAGTACATACTCAAATTTTGAGTCCTGGCTCAACATAAATTTACTCTGAATGACATCAGGTAAACCATTAGCTCCATACTTTGCCACACTAAATGGCATGACATCAGGAAAACCATTAGCTCCATACTTTGCCACTCTAAATGGCATGACAAGACATCAGGTAAACCATTAGCTCCATACTTTGCCACACTAAATGGCATGACATCAGGTAAACCATTAGCTCCATACTTTGCCACACTAAATGGCATGACATCAGGAAAACCATTAGCTCCATACTTTGCCACTCTAAATGACATGACAAGACATCGGGTAAACCATTAGCTCCATACTTTGCCACTCTAAATGACATGACAAGACATCAAGTAAACCATTAGCTCCATACTTTGCCACACTAAATGGCATGACAAGACATCAGGTAAACCATTAGCTCCATACTTTGCCACTCTAAATGGCATGACAAGACATCAGATAAACCATTAGCTCCATACTTTGCCACACTAAATGGCATGACATCAGGTAAACCATTAGCTCCATACTTTGCCACTCTAAATGGCATGACAAGACATCAGGTAAACCATTATTCTCTTGACACCAAAAATTCTGAATAAAATCAGATTGCCACATACAATCCAATGTATTCAATACAAAAATATCCATATAGTACTATTGATAGTTGTGATCCACCCTGCCAGTTGATTTAGATGATACATTGCAGTGTCATAATGTATTGTCTTTAAGATAAGCTAATGTGGTGTTTACTAAAAACAAGCCTTTGGCAGCCACCCACATTTATGGTTAATATGCATTACATTATTACCTGTGTAACATTACCTGTTGATTTGCATTTACATGCATCATTATCAGATTTTGTGTACAGAAATAAGCCATTTTCCCCAATTGCTTCAAGGACATCCATCCATTAGGCTATAGTTATAAGAGATGAAATTAATTAAGCTGTCTCACTTTCTGTCACATGAAAATAGTTTATCCTTGTTTTACCATCTTTGAAGAATATTTCACTTTCCTGTTTCCTCAAATTCTGTTTTATTTATTTGGATATTAATTACTACTTTCATTACAAGTTATTTAGAAACATTGTAAACTATTGGTGAAGGGCTAAAAAATTTATTATCTTTGATATAAACTACTGCTAAAAGAACCTTTTAAGATAACTGTATTCACCTGCACACTAACAATTCTGAGTGGCATAAAGAAGTTTGTTGCCCAAATTGTTCCCTACCCAAGACAAATTCTACCCTTTGAAATGCAAGTGGTACCCTGTGTACGATTTTTATGTATGACATGTATTGGGTATGAAACTTCTTGATACCACTTGGAAGTGTCAAGTGTGCTTGTGAGATTAGCAGAAACGTAGTTATCTTAAAAGGATCTATACAGAGAGGGTTCTTTAGTGTTCCATGCCTCTCATAAACCCATCATAATCCCTGTCATTATCTATTTCAGAGAAGTTTCAGGTAAGATTTGGACTGGGAATCAAAAACCTATTTCTATTTCATATATTTTTGGACTTGTATTTTCCTATGAAACTATTTATGGTCAGGAAAATGCTTATCTGTAACAATATGTTTTGCAAGTGTTTTCTTGTATGTATTGAACAAATTTTTGAAGAAAATGTGCACGTGTAGCATAGGGGAAAGTAAAAAATGGCATCATTGTCAAAAAAAAAAAAAAATAATAATAACTAGAATTCGTATCGAATACGAATACGATGGGCTTTCCAGAACGATTTGAATTCAAAAAGAAACCAATTTTGTTTTGTTGAGAAATGAAATATCTCAAGATTTTTAACAAAGACTTATTTAATGAAATTAACATGACATTTAGATAGTTGGAAAGTGGAGGAGCTTCGTTTTATTTCATTGAAGTATATATTATCAGCGTTATATAAAGCTTAACAAGTGTTATTCATCGCTGATATGAATAGAAGACTTTTTATGAATAAAATACAGAAATGTTTCGCTGAGGTGATAAATGCGAAATCCGAAACATCTTGGTACAAAATGGATGTAGGGACGAAACACCCCTTTGATTAACGATGCCTTTTAACTCCTATTTATTGTTTTCCGAAATCATAATCATATGTCTGGCATAAATGATAAAACTACCAAACTCTCTCTCTCTCTCTCTCTCTCTCAGCTCTCTCTCTCTCTCTCTCTCTCTCTCTCTCTCTCTCTCTCTCTCTCTCTCTCTCTCTCTCTCTCTCTCTGCGTATGAATTTGAGGCGAACAGATATAAAAAGCCGTTTCACGGGCCGATATTTTGTTTTCCGTATGCGTGAATAATAATAATTAAAAAAATCGATAATCACTTTTGTGTATAGGGCCGTATGTGTTTTTACTCTAAGCCCGTCACATTGTCTACCCGCTCTAATACATATCGGTTTGGTTCTCGGGGAGGGCTAGCCTCTATACTTAGTAAACATTAGTACTGTCTGCCCGTCAGTCCGTATTGTAAATAAATGTTTGTTTGTTCATGTCGGAAACAATTCTTAATGAGTATATTTGCGTGTTTTTCGGTCTGTGACTAATTCTTCTTTCTATTAATTCTACGCATTTTCTTAAAATAGTTTTACACATTTTTCTTTATTACAAAACTTTTACTCTTTATTTTAGCATTCAAGGGCATACACCCCTTTCGCCCTCATAAATCCGCTACTGCTCTCTCTCTCTCTCTGCGTATGAATTTGAGGCGAATAGATAAAAAGCCGTTTGACGGCCGATATTTGTTTTCCGTATGCGTGAATAATAATAATTAAAAAAATCGATAATCTCTTTTGTGTATAGGGGCGTATGTGTTTTTACTATAAGCCCGTCACATTGTCTACCCGCTCTAATACATATCGGTTTGGTTCTCGGGTAGCGCTAGCCTCTATACTTAATAAGCATTAGTACTGTCTACCCGTCAGTCCGAATTGTAAATATATGTTTGTTTGTTCATGTCGGAAACAATTCTTAATGAGTATATTTGCGTGTTTTTCGGTCTGTGTGTCTGTCAATATGTCTGTCCGTTAGTCAGTCCGCTTGTCTCTGTGTCTTCATATGTAAATTATGTATGTATGTGTCTCTGTTTTCATTTGTAAATTATGTATGTTTGTTTGTGTCGGGGAAAATCGGTACTATTTTATAGTCCTATAAATGTGTGCGTGCGTTTATTATTTTTCCGTAAGTGTGTCTGTCTTTTAGTCAGTGTATAAAATTGATTAAATTGAAAGTTTATGTATATTTTCTTTGCATAATTCCCGACATAGCTGTTATAATATTTCCTATACTATTTTTGTTTGTTTATTAAAAAAGAAAATTACTACTACGAGTTTTTGAGACGGTCCCTCTACTTTTGAAATTCGGAAACCCGTAGATATATTTTACTGCATCCAAACACATCAACATGCTTAATGGGGATAGCTCCTTGGCTCCTGGGTCTATGCGTAGGGAACTTTTGCTCGATTAAATTCAAACTTTATGTATATTTTCTTTGCATAATTCCCGACATAGCTGTTATAATATTTCCTATACTATTTTTCTTTGTTTACTAAAAAAAGAAAATTACTACTACGAGTTTTTGAGACGGTCCCTCTACTTTTGAAATTCGGAAAACCCGTAGATATATTTTACTGCATCCAAACACATCAACATGCTTAATGGGGATAGCTCCTTGGCTCCTGGGTCTATGCGTAGGGAACTTTTGCTCGATTAAATTGAAACTTTATGTATATTTTCTTTACACACACGCGCCGGCAGTGGGGGGCTAAAACGACTTTAAGCCCCAATTTTCAACATCTATGCCGATCTTTGCAAAAAAAGTGGGGGGCTAAGCCCCCCCCCCTAGCCCGCCCCCGGCTCCGACGCCTATGTACCCCCGCCCCAACTTTTTTGACGAAGGTAGCACTTAAACTTAAAGATAAATTCACTTTTCAAAACTTCTTAACCAGACAGACAGACGGACGGACAGACAGACGGACAGACGGACAGACAGACGGACAATGTGATTCCTATATACCCCCAAATCTGTTTGCGGGGTATATAACAATTGTTAGAACAGATGTAATTAAAATGAGAGGAAATAATTCCAACTAAATATATGATGATAACTAATGGCAATATAACACGAATGGGTGTCCATACACTGAGTTTTTGAGACGGTCCCTCTACGACAACTTTTAAGGATTAAGGTTTTAAGAAACAACTTTAACGTTTTATATGATAAATTCAGAAATATACTTTCATGTACTGTTTTTATTGTTCGAAAAAAGACGAGTTTTCTCTGTCCTATATGTACTCTAACACACTATACACGAATTCTAATTGGGACTCGTAATTATTTTTTGAACCAACACGTGCCGAAGATTCAGTAACTAATTCTGTAAAATATCTTAGTTTAATTCCCTACAGGAATCTCATACATATAGTTATCCAAAGAGTTTTAGTACACGAGATATTAAATAAAGAAAAATACTACATTTAACATAACAGAGTTTCCGCCCGACGAGTCTTGTTCAATCGTATACGGTTTTTATTGATAATTTTAGACATGACTCAGCAAAATTTCACTATTCTTACCAGTTTATACAAATCCTTCATTTTTCAAAGTGTGTTGTCTTTACGAAACTTTTGATCCATTGATATGATGACCCGTCACTTTCTCTATCAGTTGGTAAAAAATTTGACGTTTTGCGTCAAACGTTATGACGTAATTACAGAAAAACAAAAATTGGGTTCGGATGTCGTAGTCCCTTTATTTTTTTTTCAAAAACATTCCAAAAACTATACAGCGATGCACGTTTGCTTTGTCAATCGTTACTGAGAGTTTTAAATGAACTGATTCAAAATGACGTGAACAACCGTAGCACACGTAACGAAAATCGATGCACAGGCCTGCAACGTTTTACTTACAATTTCTTCAAAATCATCAATTTGAATTGAAGTATTTTAAATGTTTTCATAATAACTAAGTATGCGTAACATGTGATACGAAAAATTCGAAATTCGAAAGAAGAGTCCACGAGATATGTGCTAAGGACCGAAAAAGCGCATTTTGGGTCAGAATTCTAAAGTACCAAATAGAAAATTCAGTCTGACACATTACAGAGATAAAAGACGTACTTTCTCAACGTATTGTGTGAAAAAGAATTCAAAACGTTCGAAAAAAAGTCAAAAACGTCGGGTTTGAAAATTTACGTCAACGTCAAAATTTGACGTAGGAAAAAAAAATAAGACATTTTTTCAACACAAAACGTGACAAAATGCCCAAAAATGAACTTTGTTTTTCGAAATTCGGACGAAGTAAAAAATTCGTGATTTTCGGCGAATTTTCAATGCGAATATCTCGGAAGCCTTAAGAGATATGCAAAATGAAGTCGACTATGCATCCTCGTCTCAGTGAGGAGAATCTAAATCTCAATGCACAACGAAATCGCACGAATAATTTCTGCAAATTGAGACTTCATGATAAAATCACGAAGACAGGGCGGGCCCCTATAGGGCCCAACATGGCTGACCCAAAAAGTTCGCAGCACATCCTCGGAAGAAAACGAATAAGAACACGTATAGAAAGTTTGAGTGAAACGTACCAATTTTGTTAAATCGTGGTGACAGGAAAAATAATAATAATAATAATAATAATAATAATAATAATAATAATAATAAGAATAAACACGACAATAACAATAGGGTTTTCCACTAGTAGTGGAAAGCCCTAATAATAATAACCTTAGATAAAAATTTCAAAAAGGAATATATGCAAATTTGGCCAATACTTAAATCATCAAAACTTAGAGAATAGCATGTGTAAGGGGGAGGTAGATGAATGGTATGGACATTTTCAAATCTTGAATAGAATAATACAATGGCATTTGATTGCTGTCATACATTTAAAACAGACTCTATAATAAAATGTTGAAGCTTTGACCATATGATAACTGGCAATAATCTAATGTTGAGATGTTATGTTGAACACTCAATAGCATTTATTCAAGGGTAAGAAAGGGTTTAAATACGTTGAAAGGCAGTTGAAGTGAAGTGTGTAAGCACTTATCGGCCTCATTCCTTGAATCACTATTCTGTCTTTGAACAACTTTTATTTTGTTAAGGACAAAAAAGTGTCTTGTACTAGCACTTGCTTTTTAGTCCATTATCCTCATACGTCACTCTCCCAGTTAAGTGAATAATTCCAGTCACTTTTACAACGATATAAGTCTTGTAAACAAGGTGAACATATGCTGATATTGACTTGTTTGTTGAGACTCCTTGTTTCCTCAGGAATCTCATTTTTATCTTTTGTAAAAGAGGAACTAAATCAAGTATCGGAGAGTGATTTTTTATGTAATCTAGTTCTTGTCAATTTACACTAAGAGATTTTACTTTTTCCAGATGATTTCACCTAAATTTGGACGGCATTGATTCTTGAGCCCTATTTTTGTCATGATTAATATCACCTTTCTGACATCTAACCCAATGTTTTTATAAAGAATCAACTAGTGTTGTAAATATGGGCTATATATATTTGATATATAAATGTTTGTTTGTAAACATAGATTTCTATTTAAATCTGAACTTTTGCATTGCGTCTATCTTTGTTTCTGTATAGTATCTATCTATATATTTATCTATACATTCATCCCATTATTGATCTATGAAAGATGACAAAAATGAGTTAAGTTTTTATTCCCCCCCCCCAATATTTTTCATATAAATTCACAATTTTTTCAAACATTCATCAAAACCCATTTCTATATTTACTTTGATAAAACTTGTTCCACATAACTCAAAATACTTTAAAATTTAATTGTTATTCAAATTTTCTGTTTTCCAGATTTTGTGATTATAACAGTCTCAATTACCTATTTACACACTTATTAAAGAGAGACATTAAAAATTTAACAATGGAAATTTGTAACAGCTAACACAGACTTAAAAATGAATGCTTTATAGTGAAACTGTATTTAATATGAATATGAAAAGACTTTGTAATAATAGTTTTTTAAATAATTTTAAATGAAATATAGAGAAAGATATAGATGTTTTCAAAGAAAGTAATTGTTTTCCGGTGTAAGTTTCTGAGAATCTGTATCATTTTGCCATCCACAGTTTTCTAGAAAATGTCTGTTATAAAGCCTTAACTCATCAAACCCAGGAAAACAATGAACTCTTCTGTAAATCAATGATTTAGACCAGTCTGAGCAGTTTGTTACTGTTATCAATTGAAAAAAAAACAGAAGAGAAATGATGATAAATGTATTATATAATTATGTAACATACTATAAATCTGCAAATTTTCATGGGACTGTATTTGCACGATACACAAGTTCTAAAATTATTTGGGATATATTTTTTCATGATTTAAAATGTCCATTTTGTAATGCTATTATCAAACTTCATTACATAATAATGTTATTTCCACGAGTGACAGTTCTAGTGAGATGATTATATATAAGTGTGTAACATAGATATATACAAGATGTCACATGATTATATAAGTGTGTAACATAGATATATACAAGATGTCACATGATTATATAAGTGTGTAACATAGATATATACAAGATGTCACTTGATTATATATAAGTGTGTAACATAGATATATACAATATGTCACATGATTATATAAGTACGTAACATAAATATATACAAGATGCCACACAAATTTGTATGTGTTAACATAGATATATATAAGTTTATGTTACATAGATTTTCACAAGATGCCTCACTCTTACATAAGTATGTTAACATAGATATATACAAAATGCCACACTATCACATAAGTGTATAACAAAGATATATATAAGATTTCACACTATCACATAAGTATGTTAACATAGATATATACAAGATGCCACACTTTTGTATAAGTATGTTAACATAGATATATACAAGATGCCACACTTTTGTATAAGTGTGTAACATAGATATATATATAAGATGCCACACTTTTGTATAAGTATGTTAACATATATATATACAAGATGCCACACTTTTGTATAAGTATGTTAACATAGATATATACAAGATGCCACACTATTACATAAGTATGTTAACATAGATATATACAAGATGCCACACTTTTGTTTAAGTGTGTAACATATATATATATATATATATATATATATATTAGATGCCACACTATTACATAAGTGTATATAACAAAGATATATATAAGATATCACACTATCACATAAGTATGTTAACATAGATATATACAAGATGCCACACTTTTGTATAAGTATGTTAACATAGATATATACAAGATGCCACACTTTTGTATAAGTATATTAACATAGATATATACAAGATGCCACACTTTTGTATAAGTATGTTAACATAGATATATACAAGATGCCACACTTTTGTATAAGTATGTTAACATAGATATATACAAGATGCCACACTTTTGTATAAGTATGTTAACATAGATATATACAAGATGCCACACTTTTGTATTATTGTGTAACATAGATATATACAAGATGTCACACTTTTGTATAAGTATGTTAACATAGATATATACAAGATGTCACACTTTTGTATAAATATGTTAACATACAATGTAGATATATACAAGATGCCACACTTTTGTATAAGTATGTTAACATAGACATATACAAGATGCCACACTTTTGTATAAGTATGTTAACATAGATATATACAAGATGCCACACTTTTGTATAAGTATGTTAACATAGATATATACAAGATGCCACACTATTACATAAGTATGTTAACATAGATATATACAAGATGCTACACTTTTGTTTAAGTGTGTAACATAGATATATATATATATATATATATATATATATTAGATGCCACACTATTACATAAGTATGTTAACATAGATATATACAAGATGCCACACTTTTGTTTAAGTGTGTAACATAGATATATATATATATATATATTAGATGCCACACTATTACATAAGTATGTTAACATAGATATATACAAGATGCCACACTTTTGTTTAAGTGTGTAACATAGATATATATATATATATATTAGATGCCACACTATTACATAAGTGTATATAACAAAGATATATATAAGATATCACACTATCACATAAGTATGTTAACATAGATATATACAAGATGCCACACTTTTGTTTAAGTGTGTAACATAGATATATATATATATATATTAGATGCCACACTATTACATAAGTGTATATAACAAAGATATATATAAGATATCACACTATCACATAAGTATGTTAACATAGATATATACAAGATGCCACACTATTACATAAGTATGTTAACATAGATATATACAAGATGCCACACTTTTGTGTTATTGTGTAACATAGATATATGCAAGATGCCACACTTTTGTATAAGTGTGTAACATAGATACAAGATGCCACACTTTTGTATTAGTATGTAACATAGATACAAGATGAATTGTTCAGACAAAGATGATTACCTCTAGTTGTCTTGATACAATACCTCTGGTTTATTTCATATCCCAAATTGTAAACATTTTTTTTTAAATGTGCTGAGCCTTGCAATATGTTTTTGTTTAAAACCAGATGTTAGGTCACATAAATTAGTACATAACTGTTGTCTTAATTACATTGGAAGTGGCCTAGGAAATGCTAATGACATATCCATAATTAAATTACTTCAGACTCGCCAGAGACATAGAAATTATGTCTTGTTCAATTCCTTTCATGTCAATTCTTATGCCATTAAAGCTCTCTGTTTATTTGTGATGATAAAATGCAAATAATTTTTAAAATGTAGGACATGTATGGGTATATAATGTCTGCACCAAAATGCTAAATACAGTCTAACCTGCCTTAGAAACCACTTGCATATAATGACTTCTTGCTCATAGCAGCTGTTTTCACAATTACCATTGTCGTATTTCCTTTATTTATTCAGCCTATTTAGCAACCACCTGCTTACGTGACCAGTGGCCTCTCAGTTTCAGCCGAGAGTATCTTATATATTTCATATAACGACCCCAAATGGAGCATTGAGTGTTACAATTTTCAATTTTTGTTTTGACGAGAATGGGGAAAAATTGTCATGTTGGATGTTTACATAATAGATTCATTCTTTCTTTTTCTTTATTCTAGATTGTTTTCATGATATCTCTTTTCTTTTCCTTTTGTGCCTCCTATAAGTGACATCAGTGGAAGAGGGGGTTAGGTCTTAAGTCTGTTGGCCCAACTGGTTAAGGTTTTGGGTGAAGTTTTATATGATAGCTCACCATTCGCTTGATAATGGTTTCACAGTAAGCAACATCCATACCCTCGGAATGATTATCAAAAATAGTTATGATTTATAATAAAGGTATTGTAAAGTTTTGCATCCTGGGAACAAGTGATAAAGGGATCTGTCTTAGATTTAGACCACTGCACTGTACTTATGTCTTAATGATACATAATATATGTTCCAATGTATTTGGTATTAAACTATAGTCAAAGCATGTGTTCCAGTATTAAGCCAGAACCTGTATTCCAGTATTGAGTCAAAACCTGTGTTCCAGTGTTAACTACAGTCAAAGAATTTGTTCCAATAATAAGTCAAAGCATGCATTCCCGTGTTAAACAATATTCAAAGCATGTGTTCCAGTGTTAAACAATATTCAAAGCATGTGTTCCAGTTTTAAACTACAGTCAAAGCATGTGTTCCAGTGTCAAGCTACAGTCAAAGCATGTGTTCCAGTGTCAAACTACAGTCAAAGCATGTGTTCCAGTGTTAAACTACAGTCAAAGCATGTGTTCCAGTCTTAAACTACAGTCATAGCATGTGATCCAGTGCTAAACTACAGTCAAAGCATGTGTTCCAGTGTCAAACTACAGTCAAAGCATGTGTTCCAGTGTTAAACTATAGTCAAAGCATGTGTTCCAGTGTTAAACTATAGTCAAAGCATGTGTTCCAGTGTTAAACTACAGTCAAAGCATGTGTTCCAGTGTTAAACTCATTCAAAGCATGTGTTCCAGTGTCAAACTACAGTCAAAGCATGTGTTCCAGTGTTAAACTACAGTCAAAGCATGTGTTCCAGTGTCAAACTAGTCAAAGCATGTGTTCCAGTGTTAAACTACAGTCAAAGCATGTGTTCTAATGTCAAACTAGTCAAAGCATATGTTCCAGTGTCAAACTAGTCAAAGCATGTGTTCCAGTGTTAAACTACAGTCAAAGCATGTGTTCCAGTGTCAAACTAGTAGCAAGTCAAAGCATGTGTTCTGCAGATTTAAAATGATAATACATTATGTTTCAGTGAAAAGTAAACAAAAATGTTCTCTTGTAATTCTGTAGTTAAACACATTCCTAAGATACTTTATTTAATGAATAACCATAAAATGTGTTCTTGTAAAAAGCAACAATATAATGTGTTCTTATGAAAAAGCAGCCTCCTCAATGTTGATTTTTAATCTTGGACATAAAGCAATTACACACACATACACACATAGACATACACACAAATATATATACACATATATACATATTTACTAACATGCTCAGCATTTCCTGTTTGTCAAGTAAACAGCTACAAACACATACTCAATGTTACATGTTAATAGATATATGATAACAATGTTAACATACCCAGTGTTACATGTTAGTAGATATATGATAATAATGTTAACATACCCAGTGTTACATGTTAGTAGATATATGATAACAATGTAAACATACAAAGTGTTATATGTAAGTAGATATATAACAATGTTAACATACCCAATGTTACATGTTAATAGATATATGATAACAATGTTAATATACCCAGTGTTACATGTTAGTAGATATATGATAACAATGTAAACATACAAAGTGTTACATGTAAGTAGATATATAACAATGTTAACATACCCAATGTTACATGTTAATAGATATATGATAACAATGTTAATATACCCAATGCTACATGTTTTTAGATATATGATGACAATGTTAACACACCCAATGTTACATGTTGGTAGATATATGATATAATGTAAACACACCAAATGTTACATGTTAGTAGATATATGATAACAATGTTAACATACCCAATGCTACATGTTAGTAGATATACGATAACAATTTTAACATACCCAATGTTACATCTTAGTAGATATATGATAGCAATGTTAACATACCCAATGTTACATGTTAGTAGACATATGATAACAATGTAAATCCAGCCGATGTTACATGTTAGTAGATGTATGATAACAATGTTAACTTGCCCAATGTTATATGTTAGTAGATATATGATAACAATGTCAACACACTCAATTTTACATGTTAGTAGATATATGATAACAATGTTA
The DNA here is from genome assembly GCA_030159075.1 of Atrina japonica. Lineage (NCBI taxonomy): Eukaryota > Metazoa > Mollusca > Bivalvia > Pterioida > Pinnidae > Atrina > Atrina japonica. The sequence continues at coordinate 616,494 of BROG01000017.1, read as the reverse complement.
ACACACCCAATGTAATTTGTTAGTAGATATACAATAAGTATGTATATGATAACAACTCAAAGTTACATGTTAGTAGATATATGATAACAATGTTAACACACCCAATGTTACATGTTAGTAGATATATGATAACAAATGTTAAATGTTAACACACCGAATTTTACATGTTAGTAGATATATGATAACAATGATAACACATGCTAGCATATATGATAACAATGTTAACATACCCAATGTTACATGTTAGTAGATATATGATAACAGTGTTAATTCACCAGATGTTACATGTTAGATATATGTAATGATAACAATGTTACACAGTAGATATATGATAACAATGTTAACATACCCAATGCTACATGTTTGTAGATATATGATAACAATGTTAACACACACTCATGTTAGTGTTACATGTTAGTAGATATATGAAAACAATGTTAACACACCAAATGCTACATGTTAGTAGATATACAATAACAATGTTAACACACCCAATGTTACATGTTAGTAGATATATGATAGCAATGTTAACACACCCAATGTAATTTGTTAGTAGATATACAATAACAATGTTAACATACTCAAAGTTACATGTTAGTAGATATATGATAACAATGTTAACACACTCAATGTTACATGTTAGTAGATATATGAAAACAATGTTAACACACCGAATTTTACATGTTAGTAGACATATGATAACAATGTAAATCCAGCCGATGTTACATGTTAGTAGATATATGATAAGTGTTAATTCACCAGATGTTACATGTTAGTAGATGTATGATAACAATGTTAACACACCCAATGTTACATGTTAGTAGATATATGATAACAATGTTAACACACTCAGTGTTACATGTTAGTAGATATATGAAAACAATGTTAACACACCCAATGTTACATGTTAGTAGATATATGATAACAATGTTAACACACCCAATGTTACATGTTAGTAGATGTATGGTAACAATGTTAACACACCCAATTTTACATGTTAGTTTTGTTTATTTTGCTTAATGTCACACTCAAGAATCTTGCACTCATATGGAGACGTCACCAAATGCCGGTTAAAGGCTTCAGATTTTGGCCTTTGCTTGGCACTAAGGGCCATTGAGTAGTGCCGACACCTACTGTTTTTGGACCTTGGTTTTTACTGTCTCATCCGAAAGATAGGAAACCAACCTGTCATCGGCTGAACTTGTACTCACGTTCAAGAGTCGAGCACGCTACCGACTGAGACAAGTCGGCGCGTTACATGTTAGTAGATTTATGATAGCAATGTTAACATACTCAATGTTACATGCAAGTAGATATATGATAGCAATGCTAGGATACTCAATATTACATGTAAGTAAAAAATAGCAATATTAACGCACTCAATACCATGTGTTTTAGGTATAAAATAGCAACATACTCAGTACCATGTGTTTTAGTTATAGAAAGATAGCAAACATACTCAGTACCATGTTGTTTTTCAAGATATCGATACGCAACACTACTCAAGTACCATATGTTTTAGATATAGCAATGTTAACAAAATAGCAAGTAGATATATCAATACCATTTGTTTTAGATATAAAAAATAGCAATATTATACTCAATACCATGTGTTTTAGATATAAAATAGCAACATACTCAATACCATGTGTTTTAGTTATAAAATAGCAACATACTCAATACCATGTGTTTTAGATATAAAATAGCAACATACTCAGTACCATGTGTTTTAGATATAAAATAGCAACATACTCAATATCATGTTTTAGATATAAAATAACAGCATACTCATTATCATGTTTTAGATATAAAATAACATACTCAATACCATGTTTTAGATATAAAATAACATACTCAATACCATGTTTTAGATACTCATTATCAAGTTTTAGATATAAAATAACATACTCAATACCATGTTTTAAATACAAAATAAGAAGATACATATATAAAATAACAACATACACATATTCAATTTCATGCGTTTTAGATATAAAATGTCGACATGCACATATTCAATATCATCTTTTAGTTGTTAGATATAAAATAACATTATACACATGTTTTAGTTGTTAGATATAAAATAACATTATACACATGTTTAGTTTTCATGTGTTTTATTTATAAAATATTATGTGTTTTAGATATAAAATAGCATTATACACATACACATTGCCATGTGTTTGTTGTTACCAGTGGATATCAACATTATATATACACATACTCTGTATTATGTGTTTTAGATATAAAATAGCATTATACACATACACATTGCCATGTGTTTGTTGTTTCCAGTGGATATCAACATTATATATACACATACTCCGTATTATGTGTTTTAGATATAAAATAGCATTATACACATACACATTGCCATGTGTTTGTTGTTTCCAGTGGATATCAACATTATATATACACATACTCCGTATTATGTGTTTTAGATATAAAATAGCATTATACACATACACGTTGCCATGTGTTTGTTGTTAGGGTAAAAGTTCTGGCATATACATAGCACCATTAATTTGGAGAGATAAAATTGGTAAAAAAAGTACTTGGCATTCTTATTTTAGACATACTTTAGATCTCCTCGCTACCTGCACTTAAATGAGCCATTTTATTGCTCAAGTTTAATTATAGTTTAGTTATACGACGCTTATATCTTGCCAAGTTCACTGCAGACATTTTAGGTGCAGAGTAAATCATGATTTATACATCAAGGATTTTTGGAAAGTGAACTTTGTGAATGATTTTAAGCTTTTGGTAGTAAAATGAACATTTACACCAGCATTTGTACATTACCAAGTACTTTTATTACCTCCCAAAAAATATTTAAAGGGAGAAAACTCCTGTAAGCTTCTTTCTCAAAAACTTGTGTAAACAATTGCATTGTCATGCAGAAATAATATTGAGTTTTCATCTATGTGTTCATTTTGTAAATGTTTTATCATTGTTTAATAGTATTTATACATAAATCTGACAGAAGATCAAAGCTTAGCAATGGTTTCAGTTTTTGTACATCGATGTAAAATGTATATTGAAAAATGTATTTTTAAAACCCATGGTAGTGTAGCTTATTGATTCTTCTATAAATAGATTTTGACCAATGCCAGATACTTGACATTAATTTGATGTCTCATTTCTGAATTGTGGAGTTTCAATTTCACAGTTGGAGATTTTTTTAAATCTATTTTTTCATTTGAAAATCAAAATTGGAAACATTTTCAAGTAGAGATTAGAGATGTTAGCAACAAAGTTATACAACTAGGCCTATTTATCTCTTTACTCATTTTTTTGTTTCTTTTCTCATTTTTTTCTCATTTTCTCTCATTCTTTTTCCTCCTTGCTCTCATTTCATCTATCACTCATTCACCTTCCACACATTAAGTTTAATAGAGGCTTAATATCTCCCCTTTATTTTTCATTTTCCCTTTCCTTCTCATTCATTCTCATTTTCAATTGTTCTCTCATTCTTTCTCTCTTTCTCACTTTGACTTTGAAGTTAAGTGCTATGAGGATCCTTATACATATACATTTCTGCAAATAATCTTTAAATGTAACCACAAAAGCAGCTTAGTTCAAACCATGTCTTTTCTAGACTAAGGTATTATCTTTTTGGAGGGACTTATGATATGCTCACTGGAGAATGATAATTTTCTGTTAATGTGTATTATATAACACAGTTTAATATAAACCTAGTTTTGGTGTAGTATATATTAATGGTTTACTTGATAGACTAGATAAAATTCCAGAAAAAGTCATGTCAAACATGAAGTCTTTCAAGCAGGTGGACATTTTAAGGGCAGTTTTGGACTGATAATTGATTAATTATTTATTGCATTCATTGGTAGTACCAGTGCCCATCTTTGTATACTAACCTAATGTTGAGCAAAATGTCACATGTACATATACTTAAGCTATCCAAATTTTTGTCACCTGCGAAATACGAATATGACTTTTTTATAAACCCTAAGGCAAAGGACTGTTACTATGACTCCAAGAGATGACCCCTAACCCTTGTAACCAGAGCAACGCTTTGCTCGTTTTCCAGTATGGGATGCTTATGAGATAGAGAAATAGTGTGTTCCTTGTAGACGTTTTTTTTGAGATTTTAAATCAGGGTTCTTTGTCATGGTAGATGTATCAAAATATCCTAACAGGATTAGTTCCTAGCATAGTCTAAATTTCTGAACAGTAAACAAAGCTACAAATAAGGTGGAGGTAAACTGGTTCCAATTTCTGTACAAGACATTTGTAATTGATGCTGAACAAGAGAGAGAGACTTGGTTTATATATATATATATATATATATATATATATATATATATATGGATTTTTTATGTGTTTTGTATAATATGGTTCATTCTAATTTGTCTATAATGCAATGTAAAAAGTTATGAATTTATTTTCTGCTCAACATGGTTGATTGACCATAGTATGATGACACAATCAGTTATCTATATAAATGAATTAGGATATTTTTGTTCAACTTTTCTCAGTTTTTGCTATCTATTGATATTCAGAGTACCATACAAGCATTTGTTTGTTAAAAAATACCAATCTACATAAAAAATTATCTCTCACCACTCCCGTTTTCTGATGTGTTGCACTGAGGATCTAACAAAATCCACTATGGGGTCACGTGCAGATGACCTCTCGTAGATGTGTGATATTCGACCAATAAAAATGCAACTTGCAAAAATTAATGGCAAAGAGTTGTTATTTATTTTATAACAAAGAAAACTGCCAATCTGCATATTTTTTGTGATTCAAATCCATCGATGGTTATGAGTATAATTCTGTACTTTTATTTTGTGTGTTCAGTATTGTTTATAATATTGAAAATATTTACATCTCTTTGTCATTTAGATCGCTGACAAGATTCTGTAAGTTGCTTTTTCATTTCTCGAAAATGACACACCTATGAGGTCATCCGCATGTGACCCCATAATGGATTACGTTTGATCCTATATGCGACCTATCAGAAGACGGGAGTGATTAGAGATCAGTTCTTAATTAGATTGTATAAAATACAGTGTATGGTTGAAAATATCAGGCATTTGTGTACATATCTGTGTGTGTGTATCAGGCATTTGTGTACATATCTCTGTGTGTGTGGGTGGGTGGGTGGGTGTGTATTTCTGTGTCTGTGTGAGTCACTACAAAATTGTTAAATGATAGGAAAATGCTAAAAAGTGTTCAAAGATAATTAAAAAAATAGCATCTGCCATAAAACTCGAAAACTGAATTTTTAATCAGGTGAAACTAAATAAATCTGACGGGAAAGCAATATCTACTCTAATCTAATCTAATAATCTAATCATAATCTGTTGTTACCTATACCATTGTGTTTGGACTTCTCTGTAGAGGCAATTTTTTAAAAGAAAAAAGTTATTGTCTTTGTTTTCTAAAGTGTAAACAAGAGTAATTATCAGTAGATCTTACTAATAACTTGGTTCTCCACAAAAGAAAATGGAGCCGGCCTGGCTCAGTCGGTAGTGTGCTCGACTCTGGGTCGTGAGTTCAAGTCCCGCTGGTGACAGGTTGGTTTCCTGTCTTTTGAATGAGACAGTAAAACTGGAGGTCCTGTGTCACAGTAGGTGTCGGCATGTTAAAGAACCCTCACTGCTCAATGGCTGTAAGTGCCAAGTATAGGCCAAAATTTGAAGCCCTTCACCGGCATTTGGTGACATCTCCATATGAGTGAAATATTCTTGAGTGGGACGTTAAACAACAATAAACAAACAAACAACAAAACAAAATGACAAAAAAGTACCACCTATGTGTGACTTAGTCAAATGTTATTGATTAATAATGTACAATGCTAAATTAATTTGATCTAACTGTGATATATGTATATATCCATTTCCTGTTTGGGTAAATTTCTTTTATCTGATTCTATCTTTCACCTTCTGAATAAGTCAGGTTTCTTGGCTAGTGGCTTTTGTGGTATAGCTATAGAAATTTAATGCTCAGATCACAGATCAGTCTTAGAGGCTCCTTGTAATTTCAAAGTTATACAATTGCGACTAATACTGACAACTTATGTATGTATTTGTACAATGAATGTATGTTATACATCATGTGTTAAACTTCATTTCTATAACAAATGGGATTGGTTTTTTATTGAAAGAATTAAGAGTTTAAAATTCTAAAGTGATCAGTACATTCAAACTGTTAAAAAATAGAAACATCAATAGCCATTGATTTTATCCGATTTAATCTTATTAACTGTAACAGTTTCAATCGAAGTAGAAATCTTCCATAAAATAATATTTGAGTACTGTAGTAGCAATCTATATGAAATTACATCAATAATAAGAAATTGAATAAGACATTTTAAGTATACTTGTAAAAATAATCAAAATGTATTGTTTTTTTTATAGGTTTGTTTTGTTTAAAAATGAAATATCACCTTGAGATATTAACTATAAGTGAAGAGCCATAATGTTTTGAATTTGTAAGGAATTTATGCAAATTAAATGAGGGTTCTTTGACATACATACTTATAGAATTTTGTTTTTTAAGTCTCATAATTTATTTGACCTATAATTTGTCAAAATATGAAAAAAATATCACATAGTAACCAGCCTAGGTTTTAATGGGGAGAGGAGTAATCTCAAAATCATGATTTAAAAACCTATAGAACATAATGGGGAAACACCCATCTTATATGTTTAAATGTATTTTTTTAAATTCTACAATAGTTTTTTTGGCAGTATGTAAAAAGGATATAAGCAGTTAATATTCTGCCAAAATAATTCAAAAAATTATTTAGTCACCAGCAAAAACTTTTTCTTGGGTTGTGTCAAATTTCAGATTTGCAGAAATGCATATGAAATGAAAGGAACTAAACTGCACATCACACAATGTCGTTATGATAGTGTTTTATTTACTTGCCACTTCATTTAATTTCAAGCTTAAACTGTATTGATACAAGTGGCAATTTGGTGGTCTTGAGTATTACCCGTGTTACTTTAACCATCATCCTGGTTAATAGGCATAATACGATGATTCCATGGACCCTACCCCAGTTTGTGGATACCAAACTAAAACCTTAAATTAGGGTCATCATCCTTATATATAAAAATTACAAGTACATTTGTAATGCAGTCAACCAAATAACAACAGTTATACTGATGTGGGTCAAAAACTAAAAACTATATTCTGTTATCAGATAGTCTACTTTGCTCAGTCATTCCAGTTTATCAAAATAGTACTTGTTTTACAAGAATTTCTGTGTTTAGTTTTACGATAAAAAAATTGGGTCATGTGAACCAATGTTGTTTTTACCTAAGTAAAGACTAGTGGTGATAAAGAAAACAACTCTGATTGACTTTCATTTTCTTCGTGCCTTACCTGATTATATGTTCATTATGATAATACCCAAAATACTCTGAAAACATGCCTTCGTAAGAATTTGTTCTAATCACAATCTGATAAAAGAAATGCTCCTGTTCTTTTACTCTCATTTTGTTAATTAAACAAAATGGCCACTGTGTCTCATTGTTTTGTTATAGATGATAAATAGTTATGGATATTTTGAATAGAAAGTATTTATTTCATTTGTCATTGCCATGGACAAATAACTCAAACACCCTAGAATGCTGCAGTGTTAAAATCTACAGGTTAGTGTTACTACTTTTTATTTAATCAGCACCAACCCTTGGATGAGCAAATTTAACTAAGACTAGATCTATAGTCTATGTGAATTGGTCAAATGCTGATGTCAGACTGAGTCAATTTTATATGTGAAGGCCACTCTAATATCAGTAAGAGTTGATTGGTCCAAACTTTAAGGTCAGTGTTATTTATCAATGTCACAGGCTCAGGATTTGATAAGCTATTGTATAGGTCTGAAAGGTCCATTGGGTGCATATAGTGTTTGGATCTTCCTCCTGTCTGTCTGTTTATCTGTCTGTCTGTGTGTAATTCTGTTCTGTTTACATATAAAGTGCAATATTTCAAGTTTGAATTGTGATACAGTAACCAAACTTAGACTCGAAGTTCATCTAAGGGTTGTTCACACTTCATTGACATCCCCAGGGGATGTGGTCAAAATGTAGGACATTTCAAAAATTTGTTTGGACTGGGGACATTTGTGATTCACAAACACATCTTGTTTTGTTTGTTTTGATTTTATTTGTTACAGTCCAATGTTATGATTTTGTTATGTTTTATGACACAGTGTATGCCTGTCATTTTTTACGAGCATTATTGTGGCTACAATTACATATTGCTCATCTAGTGTGACCAAAATGCATTTCAAAGGGACTCTTATTTTTATTTCGAGACAGGACAAATTATGGTTTATTCATCTGTCCTTCCCATTGTTTTCTATCTGGTTCTTCCTTTGTCTGGTTCTTCCTTTGATGGTTGTTTCTCTGACTGATTGATCCTTTGTCCAGTTGTGCATCTGTCAGGTTGTACTTCTGACTGGTTGTTCCTTTTCTGGTTGTTCCTCTGACTAGTTTTTCATCTGTCTGGTTGTTCATTTGTCTGGTTGTTCCTCTTTCTTGTTGTTCCCCTGACTGTTGTTCATCTGCCAGATTATTTCTCTGACTAGTTGTTCATCTGACTGGTTGTTACTTTTCTGGTTGTTTATCTGTCTGGTTGATCCCCTGACTGTTTGTTCATCTGTCAGATTATTTCTCTGACTAGTTGTTCATCTGACTGGTTGTTCCTTTTCTGGTTGTTCATCTGTCTGGTTGTTCCTCTTTCTTGTTGTTCCCCTGACTGTTGTTCATCTGTCAGATTATTTCTCTGACTGGTTGTTCCTTTTCTGGTTGTTCATCTGTCTGGTTGTTCCTCTTTCTTGTTGTTACCCTGACTGTTTGTTCATCTGTCAGATTATTTCTGTGACTAGTTGTTCATCTGTCTGATTGTTCTTCTGACTGGTTGTTACTCTGTCCAGTTGTTCATCTGTCTGGTTTTCCATCTGTCAGTTTTCCATTTGTCTGGTTTTCCATCTGTCCAGTTTTCCATCTGTCCGGTTTTCCATCTGTCTAGTTTGCCATCTGTCTGTTAGCTGTCCTTATCTTCACTCTAATTCTGTCATTCCTTCACCAAATTTGATCAAATAGATTTGATACCAGTATGCATTGGACATGTTTGACAATGACCCTTGTTGTATTAACTAACAATAATATTATTAAACAACCGCATATCTTGACCTATTTTTACTATGTAAAAATATATAAGATAAATCATAGATACTAGGTACTCATTATAAAAGATTAGTTTCTCATCAGCTGTGATTCTGTTATTTAATCTTACAACCTAAATATAAACAAGTTTCAATGTCAGTCATAATGTCATATATATATAAAGTTCTTTTCAGTGACAATATAAAAAGATTTTAAGCTTAACTTTATATTTCTTACTCCTGTGTCTTTGTTGACTTCTCAGAGTTTAAATTTTTCTCTTTAGTTTTCAATACAGAAAATCTATGTATATGTTTCAGATTAGACCGAAAATTATGCAGTTCTTCCGTGTGGTGTTTTTTTTTTTTTTAATGCACATTGGAAATGTATACAGATTGATTTCTTCTCACAATATTTTGAAAAGTTTAATGGCATGCTTTTGTCTGTTATGTTTTTTTCTATCGGATACAAGGGAATATTTAGAAGATGGGCTGTTGATCAAAGACATTTGCACAAACATGGATTTTTTCTTGTATTTGTTAGAATTTGAGAAGCGTTTATAGGAAACAATGTAAAGGTATTGATGTTAATTGATAGGATATTGACATTGTTACAGATGACTTTACAGACACAGTCATTCAAATTTTGCTATTGTAATTTCTTGCAATGCCTGTAGTGTAATACAGTACAGGTACTCAAGCATACACCATTTAGTAGTCCGTACTCCAAAATTAATAAAGAAAATTGTTTGCAATTCTTTGTCATGCTGTAATACAGAGGCCTATTTGATCAAAGTAATGTCTTGTGGTATAGAATAATTGTGGTGTTGTGAAATATAATTTATGGTTATTTTCCGAAAAGCAATTTGAATTATTTATTAAAGCATTCTTTGTAGATGTTGCTTAATAATTAGAAACTGACGTGGAAATATCTGACATCAATTATAATGGGCGCTTGATATCTATGTTAGTTATGCATATAAATTTCAGTGATGAATTTAAGATATTTTTTAGAGGGAAAGAAATAAGTATAACTGAAATTTTCCATTGTGTCAATTTGTATATGGAATTTGAGTATGTAAATTTGAGAAATGTCAGGTGTGTGTAGTGCTTTAATGTCAACAGTGATTTCATTGTGATGGATATTCCCAAATCACCAAAGTTCTGAGGATGTAAACAATTCTCAGAGACACATTCTTTACATAGTGCTTGTAGCTATGAGGATAGTATATTAATCTGTGTTGTAGGAGGACCATCTAAAGACATCCCACTGCATTCTGATTGGATGACATCCACACTGCATTCTGATTGGATGACATCCACACTGCATTCTGATTGGATGACATCCACACTGCATTCTGATTGGATGACATCCACACTGCATTCTGATTAGATAACATCCACACTGCATTCTGATTAGATATCATCCACACTGCATTCTGATTAGATAACATCCACACTACATTCTGAATAGTTGACATCCACACTGCATTCTGATTAGATAACATCCACACTGCATTCTGATTAGATAACATCCACACTGCATTCTGATTAGATAACATCCACACTACATTCTGAATAGTTGACATCCACACTGCATTCTGATTAAAAGACATCCAAATTGCATTATGAGTAGATGACATCCAAACTGCATTCTTATTAGTTGACATCCACACTGCATTCTGATTAGTTGACATCCAAACCGCATTCTGATTAAAAGACATCCACACTGCATTCTGATTAAAAAACATCCACATTGCATTCTGATTAAAAGACATCCACACTGCATTCTGATTAAAAACATCCACACTGCATTCTGATTAAAAGACATCCACACTGCATTCTGATTTAAAAAACACCACATTGCATTCTTATTAGGTGACATCCACACTGCATTCTGATTAAAAGACATCCAAACTGCATTCTGGTTACCTCAGACGGACAATGAGTAAATGAATATTCATGTTGAAAACAGAAACTAAATCATACTCGGAGATTTCTGAAGAATTTAATTTTTTTTTTCAATACACCACTATGTATGTCTGTTTCTGTTAATTGAGCCAAAATTGAGAAAAATCATTTTCTAGCAAATTTGATAATTACATTAAAGATTGTATTCAAAGAGTCTTAGGATGGTGACTCATAGATCTACAATTCCAGTAGAAATAAGATCACAGTTTATGATTATAAATCATTGTCACGAAGCACAAGTTTGACCTCTGAGACATACAGTAAATTGTAGCTGTGATTATTGGACTGACCTTAGTCTTTACGAATCAGAGGCATGGTAATACAATCAAATATAGCTATGATTAGTGGATATTACATGCAAAGTGGAACACTATTATGTAATAAGTCCAGAATCTGTATCTTGTTCTATATTGAGCCCTGATATTTTGATACTAGTGTTAGTATTATATTTACAAGCTGGCAAGCATATTGATTTAGGATAAAATTTCCAGAACAATTTGAGTAGACCTAGATATTTGACCTTTACTAATGCTAGATCTTGGAGATGTTAATACGAAATTGAACAACTTCAGGTCAATTCGGTAGACTTATATTTTGGCCAACACAGTAGATGGATATTTTAGTCAACTCAGTAGACTTATATTTTGGTCAACCTGGTAAGTTTATATTTTGGTCAACTTGGTAGACTTATATTTTGGTCAACTCGGTAGACTTATATTTTGGTCAACTCGGTAGACTTATATTTTGGTCAACTCGGTACTTTATGCTCAGACGTCTCTGTACCTATGTTTTGATTACATGATACTTGTATCTTGATTGCTCTTCCATACATTTTTTATTCTTTCATTTGTTCATCAGTTGATGTTATAAAACACCACCAATCACATCTAAAGTCTTTGCCTGTAGATATAATGTAACTATATATAAAGATGAAATTAACATATATATGTCCTTTATAGTTGCCTTTCTAGAGTTATGCCCCTCTATAAATTGGAAAATTACAAATATTTTCCATTCTTCTGTGCTTTAACTTAAGTTTTCCTTATTCAAATTTTATGAAACTCATACACAGTGCTAAGAACCACAACATGCAGACAGAATTTGAATTTGGGCAGTGAGTCATTTACTGTTCTAGAGTTATTACTGTACTGCTGTTAAGGTTATAAATGGTTAGTTTACCAAATAGACAAGTCAAGCAAATAAATTATTAGAAGAAAAAGAACCAGAGAAATTCACTGGACGCAACAGAACTTATCAGAAAACTTATTACATAAGAACTATAAACAAAACAGTGAAAATATAACAATGACTCAACACAAAAATACTGAAGACTACAAATATAGAACTCTTAAAACTAGCAGTGATATCAAATGCTCTCAAAAAGAATTTCAGGTATTATAAGCCAGCATGAGCAGAGGCATTTGTGTCCTCAGACACATTTGTCTAATATTTAAAAAAAAAAGTTTTTGTTTGCTTTTTCATGATGTTTCTACATTAATTATAATTGGTAAGTGTGAATCAAGACAATAAATGTGTTTGGGAAGTAGATTAGGTGTTCCCTTTGTAAATTTATCCAGAAAATCTTGTAAATTTATCCAGAAAATCAGATATTCACAGAAAAACATAACATGTTTCTTTCAAAATATAGATTGGCAAGTCAATTGAGCACATTCTTTAGTTCTATATATACCTAAATATGGATGAATTATAAGATACAGGTATATACAGTCAAAACTCATTATGTTAAGATTGGTAATCTCGATTTACCTGGTTAACTCGAGATCAAGCACTATAACTTACCTGATAACTCGAGATCGAAAAACCTGCTAATGTCAGTGTTAAAACATGGCCTCCATGCTTAATTTCAATGTGAAGGAGACCCATTATTTCGAGGTTAATTTTTTTTATGTCTTTATTAAATTATCATGTGATGATGGTTTACATACACTTTAAATGTAGGCCTTCAAGTATTCTGGCAATTTCCAAGTTGCTCATGAGAGGAATTAAGATTCTATTTTATTGACAGACCGATTTGTTAATCTCAATTTTCTTACTTGGTTCTGTCGACTTTGAGATCACAAGGTTTGACTGTATATGAGGAATTATAAGTTTCAGGTGACCCGTGGTAAATGATTTATTTGGCATGCACATGATCTGAAACCACATATTGTATAGTTAAACATAGTTAGATGATATTAATTACGGTACTCTTCTCACATTGAAGTTTAATTGGGTAAGGGATTCCAGTAACATGAGATTTCCACTATCACCATTAAAACTGGCTGACCAGTATGGACTATGGCTTTGTCTAGTTGGCATTTATAAGCCCATGAATGCCAATTGAAAGCAGTTCAGTGCTTAATTCTTTGCTTTATTAACAACGGCTTACCAGTGTCATGTAGAGCCGACCTGGCTCCGTCACTAGCATGCCAACTCTTAATCATAAGGTTGTGAGTTTGAGTCCAGTCAGCGGAAGGTTGGTTTCCTGTCCTTCATATTAGACAGTAAAACCCAAGGTCCCGTGTCATAATAGGTGTAGGCACGTTAAAGAACCCTCACTGCTCAATCGCCGTTAGTGCCAAGCATAGGCCAAAATTTGAAGCCCTTCATCGGCATTTGGTGATGTCTCCATATGAGTGAAATATGCTTGAGTGGGATGTCAAACAACGATAAACAAACACACAAAAACCAGTGTCATGTAATTTAGGTCACTATGGCTAGACCATTTTGATGCACCTGTCACAATGTATTACCGATGCACATTATACATTCTAGATATAACTTAAAAATGAAGTAGTTCTACAGCATATATTACAATGGAACCTGTCTTGTGAGAATTCTATCATGAACGACCGCCTATCCTTTCAGACCACATCATGAAAATTATGCAGTTAAATATTGCTGTACATAAAACCTCTTTTGAGAGACCACCTGTCTTGAGCTACCACATTTCAGTGGCAGATAGGGTGATCTCTCAATGCCGGTTCTACTTAATACTTACAGTCAATTATCTAAGTTATAAGTAATTTTGGGGAAAGTATTTAACAATTATAAAACACCAATATATCTAATATAATCAACCCAGAATATGATTTTCTATTGAAAACAGAGTACAGATTCCAATAATCATCAATATATTTGGTGTTTACATGGAAACTGAAAAAAAACAACTTTCTGATCATTATCAGAAATGTCTACGAGATGTGCAGAAAGAGTGATTGGTGCCAGCTGTAAATAACATGGATGTTATTGGCCTGTTTCAGCATTTTTTTTATGATTCTTTTAAACTACCTCTTAAGGTATAAGTATCAAAACGTTAAATCTCATGGCACTTAACAACCTGCAGCCCCCAAATATTTGGGTTTTTTTCCTTGGGACATGACAATAAGACACCTGTGTTAAGCTTTAATTGTTTGTCTGTGTTACATGCTGACAACCAACAATGGTTGTATTTATGTTTCTGTGTTGACACGCACAACTGCTCTAAGTTACATCTGATCCTGATTTCTGATTTCTCTCCATTATAAAAATGTCAACAGTTGAAAGCCAGTCACATTAGCCAACTTTAAGAGTCATCTTTTTTCAAATCATTATTGGTAAACCTATACTTAGATTATTATCTTCATCTGGTTTAAAAAATACAGAATGAGAAAATCACCTGTTAAATCATTTGGGCTTTCATGTTGTGAAATTCAGTTTAACTAGTACAGTATGTGTTCATTAAGTACATGTGTATTTTTCCCTGCAGTATGGCTGTACTGTGCCCCATACTTTCAGTGTCAGTGACCCAGATCTTTTAATCAGTTGGAATGAATTACTGATCCTACATATTTATGAAGTTATATATTGTCTTGTCATGCACCAATTATACACCAGTAAAACTCATGCCTCATGAAACTCAGATTTAGATGTTGGATATCAGCCAATACATTAGAATGTTTTAAGCAGTTATTAAGAATTTATAGGTCAAAGAATATGTGCACTGAGACAAAAGGACATATTTAATATCTTAGTCAATATGGAAGTCATTTCTGCTGGGGGATAAATTGATGTAAAATTGTGTCCAGTAAGCTGTAAATATCAATTATTTTTGTTGTTTAAAATGTATTTTGCCTTCTGCCAAATGTTTTATTGTAAGCTTTCACCTCACCTTTAAACAATTTTAATTTTGAAAAAAAATGATAATGTTTTTGAAACACCCATCTTTACTGGCAGACAATTTTTGTTAAAAAGTACCTATAGGAATTGGCTGGCAATTTCGGCATAAAGGGTGAGTCCATAAAATCCATCATTTCACACCAATACTCCCAAAATGGACAGATGCTTTAAAATCAAAACATACACTGTACTCAAAGTACAAATATTCCACACTTCAATAAAGATATGTAATTAATATATTTTATAATTAGTTTGATATTCCTTATTTTATTATCTGTACAATGATATTCACTTGGAATGTATATACAACTGTATAAATAATTTTGTACCTGGAAAATTTGCATCCTCTCGTTATGTTGTTTTACATAGTGTCACATTCTAGTATACTTGATAAAAAGGGCAATTATGTCATGGAACACTCAGTCAAAGAAAGTATAGCTCTTCTGATATTTTTACAAAGATGAAATCGATTACACTTTAAAGGAGACATTGTTGTGAAACATTACTATAAAATAAATCAAAATTGTTGTGAGTGGTCCTGTAAAATGGGTCGAGTATTTGAATATGTATTTCTGAATTGACCTTGGTCCTTCCTGTTCCTGATTTTATTGCAAAAGTGATGACATTCATATCATAAATGGTGAATTACTAGCTACCTCAACCTTCTTCATCTTATTTTAATACCTCTGTATCTTTTCTATATGAACCTTTACCTGTTTTTAATTAAATCCTCATTTTCACTACCTACCTGATATAACCTTCTTTTTCTTATTTTACTACCTTTGTCTCGAGCCGGCCTGGCTCAGTCGGTAGCGCGCTCGACTCTGGATCGTGAGGTCGTGAGTTCGAGTCCCGCTGCCAACAGGTTGGTTTCCTGTCTTTCGGATGAGACAGTAAAAACTGGAGGTCCCGTGTCACAGTAAGTGTCGGCACATTAAAGAACCCTCACTGCTCAATGGCTGTAAGTGCCGAGCATAGGCCAAAATTTGAAGCCCTTCACCGGCATTTGGTGACGTCTCCATATAAGTGAAATATTCTTGAGTGGGACGTTAAACAACAATAAACAAACAAACAAACAAACCTTTGTCTCTTTCCTATATGTACCTTAACCTATTCAGTTTTTATTTTAGTCCTCATCGTCTCTAGCTACCTCAACCTTCCTCATCTTATTTTTTACCTCTGTATTTTTTCTATGAACCTTCATCTGCTCAGTTTTTAAATAAATCCTCATTTTCACTACCTACCTTATGTAACCCTGTTTTTTCTTATTTTACTACCTCTGTCTCTTTTTCTATGTGTACCTTTACCTGTTCCATTGTTACTTTAATCCTCATCTTCTCTAGCTACCTTTGCCAGTCTATTTCTATATGTATCTTTATCTATTCAGTTTTTACTACAATCTTCATCTTCTGTAGCTACCTTTGCCCTCCTTGTCTTATTTTACTACCTGTCTCTTTTCTATATGTACCTTTACCTGTTCTGTTGTTACTTTAATCCTCATCTTATCTGGCTACCTTTGCCCTCCTCTCCTTATTTTACGACCTCTATCTCTTTTCTACATGTACCTTTACCTGTTTAGTTGTTATTTTAATCCTCATCTTCTCTAGCTACTTTTGCCAGTCTCTTTCAATATGTACCTTTATCTATTTAGTTTTGACTTCAATCTTCATCTTCTCTAGCTACCTTTGCCCTCCTCGTCTTATTTTAGTACCACTATCTCTTTTCTATATGTACCTTTACCTGTTCTGTTGTTACTTTAATCCTCATCTTATCTGGCTACCTTTTTTTACAACCTCTGTCTCTTTTCTATATGTACCTTTATCTGTTTAGTTTTTACTTTGATCCTCATCTTCTCTATCTACCTTTATCTTCCTCTTCTTAATTTACTAGCTCTGTCTCTTATCCACGTGTATCTTTACCTCTTCAGTTGATACTGTAGGCCTCATCTTCTCCAGTTACTTTAGGTATATTCATTGCTGTTGTACCACTTCTCCATCTAAACTGATCAATATGTTTTATAATATTCAAATTAAAATTAAAGTACACTGTTAAATCATGGTTATTTTCAGAATATAGCAAGTTTCTGGATCTGGAGACCAAACCTCTTTCCCAATGTGAAGACGAGGGAAATAGGTCCAGTCAGCGGGAACTTACTGTATCTGGAAGACAACCATAATCTGTTTTTGTATTTTTTTTTTGTATATAACATGGATAATTGGTAAAGTACATATACATGACTTTTAGATTTCATTTTTAAAAAGTTTGTAAACAAGCTGCATCTAAATTTGACTTGCAGTTCTGATGGATTTTGATTGGTGGAAAATAGGTAAACCAAACCCATCACTGGGCAGTTAAGAACCAGATCTTAGTCAAAAATATTCTAACACACCTTTTTGAAAAGCTTAGACCAAGGCTTGTGAATTTGAGGGAATAAGCTATGTTATTACATTTGTATTTCTGATAAAAAACATTTGCAGAGGTATGGCAATGATAAATGATTTACTATGGTTTAGACTTTAATCTGACATGTATCACATTTCCATTTGTGTTTAAAATGTTACCAGGGATATAGGTTGGCAAAGAAATCTTTAAATGTTAAGGATATCACAGAGAAATACAATACTACTAAGATTAGACATTTTTCTAATCTTATTTTCATTTTCAATCATTGTTACTAATAACCTTACCATGCTTAAAACAGCATTAACAGTGGCCATAGTGTAATTTTTTCTTTAAGTGATAATATATCATTATATAAAGATACAAAGTTCTCATTTATTACACTTGCACATATTTGGGAAAGTTTGCCAGTTTTCTTGCGGAAGGTCGGTGGTCTTTACCCGGGTAACCGGGGTTTCTCCTCCACCAATAAAAACTGGACGCCATCATATGACTGAAAAATTGTTGAGTATGGCGTAAAACAAAAAATCAGATCAAATAAAAAAATCACTTGCACATATCAGCTTGTTTAAAATTATAAGGAATGTGAAAATGATAAGTAATATTAGTGGGCATGGACTTAAAAACCAATGGTATTGTGGGCAATATTCATAACGACCTCACATTGGAAAGTTCATAGATATGTATAGTAGTTTAATTTCATCCTAACGGGAAAACATTTATTTTAAGTGAATCCAATTTGCCCAGATTTAGTAATTTTATTTATCTCTTTGAAGAAAGCACAAAATAAAATACAAAAATAGTCCGATTATGTGGATGTCTATTTATAGTATTGCTGTTCAACTTGAACCCAAGTGAAATTGGCACCGAGTGATTTTGGATCTTCAGAAATATGGAAATTGGCACTTTGCGTAGTCAAAGCGGCACTTGGAAATAATCGTTTGCGCATGTGTTGATATTGATTCTTAACTTGAAAATGTTCATAATGGCACCCATGAAGGTTTAAGCTATTATTTATCTTAATGCTATCAAAGCATTATATTATCCAAGCAGGCATTTGGATGTTATGAAAGTAACTAAAAGGAAGTTAATGATTTCATAATTTCAATGATAATGATGAAAATGTGGTTTTGTGAGGCCCTATCCTCATTCATTCTACCTGGGAATTCAAAAAAGTATTATAAGAACACACATACATGTATAAAGATCGTAACTTAAATATGATACCATTGGTAAAACATTTTAGTAGACAACTAGAAATCTAAATTCAAATTATTCATATACTACACAATGCAGAATTTATAGAAATGCTATCATAGTTTCGATAATAGAATAACCTGGAAGCAATTGCCGAAATCACTTGCACTTTCCGAAATTACTTGATACTAAAACACCATAAAAGAAAAAATGATATAGACCTATAGATTCTGTTTTATAGTACCAATGTAACTAGGTGTCAATATGCCTAATGTCACTGAGGTGCCTAGAGAGCCGTCATTGCTCCAAGGTAGAGTGCTCCATTTGCAACCGGAGGGTTGTAGCGGAGGCAGAGGCCACTGGCTTTTTCTATCCTTTGGGTAAGGCATTAAAAACCAAGGTCCTGTTTCACAGTTTTTATTGGCACGTTAAATAACCCTTACTGTTCAATGGCCATAAGTGCCGAGCATAGGCCAAAATTTGAAGCCCTTCACCAGCATCTGGTGACCTCTCCATATGAGTGAAAGTTTCTCGAGTGGGACAACAATGCAACAACAACAACTGAAGTGCCGAAGTCACTACTGTTTGTGCAGCTCACTATGAAAATAGAAATAAATAACTTAAATTTTAAAATCATTGGGCTCAATAAAAGTCTAATATCTTACTGGAGTTGTTGAATAACTTTTTAAAATAATCTCTACATAATACAAATTTCATGGAGATGATCGGAAAGTAATCAGATGTCATGTCTTGTTTCAGTTTCCATGTAAACACAAAAAATATTGATGATTTTTTGTCATCTGCACTGTTTTCGACGGTAAATCGTATTGTCAGGTGATTTTTTATGGTATACAATTGTTTCATGATTATTACACATTTTCCAAAAAAATATTCCTAACTTTGCTAATGCTGCTTTAAAATTAGTACTTGGTAAATTGGGAATGGTAGCAAAGTGACTGAAAATTATGGTATTGGATCAAGTATGCAAATATATTTTCTTCTATTAACATAATTAGTAGATCCCAGCAATATGATTTTAAGGTACCATAATTATTATTTCAATCATTAGTGCTACTATGTATTAATTATATGACTATTAAAAAATCCTTTTTGGAAGGATAGGTTTTGAAATTAAGTTCTGTTAAGAAAATCTAAGTATTTGTAATTCTACCAGATATACTGTTCAAGATCCAACAGACCTAATTAGTGTGTTCATGAATGCTGTTCAATGTAGAAATGCAAAAAGGTAAAACTTAATGAACAGAAATTTAATTACAGCAATACATACATCTGGTGCAACTTGGACCAAAATCATCACAACAAATTAGTCGAATCTTCATTAACTGAAGTCAGAAAATAAATCTTTGTCTGACACAAGATTATTTTCAAAATATTGCCACCGATTATCAATCTGGATTCTTCTGCTTCTTCCTGTAACATAAACCAGACAACAGATATCTAAATATGATGACTTGTCCCTCAGGGGGGGGGGGGGGGGGGGGGGTTATAGTTTTGTGTTGTGTCCGTCTGTCCTTTTGATTTGTCTGGGCTGTATTTTGTCCATTTCTTCACCTAGGCCCTTCATATTTGCTGTAGTTGTACATCTTAGTAGACAGAGTGCTGCATACATTTAAATTGCATGCCTTCTGCCCTCAATGTTTATTTATTTGTCCATGCCATATCAAAGTTATTCCTATAAATAGGATCCCGGTATCTGGTGCAATTCTACATTTTAAGAAGACAGAGTGTTGCATACAAAAAAAAGCACTCCTACTACCCTTTTGGAGTAATTCCCATTCGTTGATTTCATTTGTCCTAGCAATATCAAAGTTTGGCAGGGATAACAAAATCATGGTCCCTGAAAAATTTTGTTGTTTTTCAATCAAGTATGCCCAACGGTTGATCCAGAGTTGAGCAAAATATGTCACCAAGGGATTCAATTCATGGCATACCCCATCTTTATATCCAATGTCAGCAAAAAACCAATTATGTTAGATTTACCACTTACTTGTGTGTTTGATTTATATATTATTCTTCTTTTCACATTTGTTGATGGTGCTCAGGTGACTGTATGCCCACTTGGGCCTCTTTTTTATTTTAATTGTCTTGACCATATTTTCCCCATTTTCTTAACAAGGCCACCATATTTGATGCAGATTTACATTTTAAGTAGACAGAATGTTTATTAGATATAAAGACATCACCTATACACATCTCTTGATTATATAATTGTTATAGATTTATGCATGCCACAGACTGTCTTAAGAGTACTTTTTCTGAAAGACCACATTTGAAAACGCATAAAACCTTTTGATTATTTACTTGGTTTGAAATACATTTTTCTGACAATTAGTTCCACTATGAATATATTTAAGGTAAATGATTTAAATTTATTGAAACCATTTCAAATTTTAAACAATTGGAAAAAAATGAGAAATAATAGTTCAACCATATACAGTAAAATCTGTATATAGGGGCCACCCAAGGGACCAGAAAATATTGGCCTTTATGTGCAGGTGACCCTTATACACAGGTTCAATTTAGTTGAAGTATGCAGTCAAGGGACTTTTCAAAACTGACCTTTATAGACAGGTGATCCTTTTATAGAGGTGGCCGCTATAGCAGGTTTTACTGTAGTTTGGTTTCTGCAGAAAAGTACTTGTGCTACATATTCCACATATTTTTGCATTTCATTTAAGGCTAATGTCAAGTACTTTATGTAGTATTGCCTCATATATATATATATATATATATATATATATATATATATATATATATATACATTCTTCAAGATCTCTGTGAAGCAGTTCTCCCTATCTCCCTTAATGTCAAAATATAAAAGTGAACTAAATCTTTATGGGAAGAGTTTGGAAGCTGTGGTAATTCGCACCAGTATGTCCTGTGGTTTTATTGTGTAGTCTTTTAAGCTCAATCTTTTCCATTAAAACTATAGGAATGTGTGTAAAATGTTTAGTTACCGATGGCTAAGATGGAGACATAGAAATTTACAAGTGATTTTGTCTTTGATGTTTTTAAGACTAAAATGTTCCTACCAACACATCAGTATATTATAAGTTACCATCATCAGTATATTATAAGATACCATCATCAGTATATTATAAGTTACCATCATCAGTAAATCATAAGTTACCATCATCAGTATATCATAAGTTACCATCATCAGTATATCATGAGTATTACAGATGGATGGACATATGGCCTCCATTGCTGAGTCTTTATAACATTGTGGTGTAAACCATGGATGCTAAACTATTTATGCATAGAAATGTGCCAGTTTACTTGCAGAAGGACAGTGATCTTTTCATGGGATACTAGAATTTTCCCTCTGTTACAACTTGTAGTATACAAAACTAATAAAACACAGAATAGACCAACAACAACAGGTGCTTGATATAAAGTTGCAGTGAGACATTTCTTTATAGAGTTGTCTAATAAGACAGATGGTCTCATTAGAGTAGTCTAATAAGACATGTGTCTCATTACAGTGGTCTTATAATACAGGTGTCTCATACAGTGCTCTAATAAGACAGGTGTCTCATTACAGTGGTCTAATAAGACAGGTGTCTCATTACAGTGCTCTAATAAGACAGGTGTCTCATTACAATGTTCTTATAATATAGGTGTCTCATTACAGTGCTCTAATAAGACAGGTGTCTCATTACAGTGGTCTAATAAGATAGGTGTCTCATTACAGTGGTCTTATAATACATGTGTCTCATTACAGTGGTCTAATAAGATAGGTGTCTCATTACAGTGTTCTTATAATACAGGTGTCTCATTACAGTGGTCTAATAAGACAGGTGTCTCATTACAGTGGTCTTATAATACATGTGTCTCATTACAGTGCTCTAATAGGACAGGTGTCTCATTACAGTTGTCTTATAATACAAGTGTCTCAATTAGAGTAGTCTTATAAGACAGGTTATCTTATCAGAGTTGAATCATTAAAGTGGTCTAATAAGACAGGGAGGTCACTTAGAAAGATCTCAAAAGGTGGTCTCATACGAGTGATTTAATAAGACGCGTGGTTTTTCATTCTATTGTACAATGTACATTATGTATGGTTTAGGCAAGAGAGCCATT
The DNA here is from genome assembly GCA_030159075.1 of Atrina japonica. Lineage (NCBI taxonomy): Eukaryota > Metazoa > Mollusca > Bivalvia > Pterioida > Pinnidae > Atrina > Atrina japonica. The sequence continues at coordinate 593,522 of BROG01000017.1, read as the reverse complement.
GAGTTGGTGTCAAGATGTTCTTTTGGAAGTAAACAATGATAATTTTCAAAGAACAATATATCACAACTGTAACACCAGTATGTTGTATGTCAGAAGCTTTGCCAAATGATACTAATAAAATATTATTAACATCATTGTATCCTATATATTACAAAGATCATTTTTCATAACTTGCAATCACCAATAATTGGAAGTTTATCAACATTTTGTGCACAAAAGAAAGAATTGCATACACAGCATTCTGTTTTACATGGCTGAATTTTATGTGCTTTGTTTCTCATCTTGATAAAGAAAAGAGATTCTTTAACATCTTGTGAACACAACTTGCTTCATATAATATTTTTGTTATTGATTTACTATGGCGATTTCCTCTTTTTCATATGTATAAACCTTTAAATCTTATGAAATATATATTGTGTTGCAGATGTGCTTGTCAGTTTGACAGACATAAAGTATTTACTTTTATGGACTATAAAGGCTTTATGTCTGTACCCCTTAAAAGATTAAATGTTTCCCATGGAAGATACTCATGGATGCCAGCAATTTTTGTTACACATATATGATATATTCCTTTAGTTTCGTTCCAGCAGTATATATTTTCACCATTCCATTTCTTTTTTAAAAATTATAAAAGTTAAAGTGCTTGCTGACAACTTTAGAAATATGGTCCTGATTTTGAAATGGTACTTGAGTGCTGTTAGCTTATTTGACAGACATTTGTCACACATACTACCACTTGATTGCTTTATAATATTAACACCTGGTTTAGATAAATGCACCCTTTACATTGGATCTAAAGTCACCTGAGTGACTCAGTACACATGCTTAGACAATAAATCTAAAGGTCATCTGAAGGACTCAGTAGACAGCCTAAGACAGTAGATCTATAGGTCAGCTCAGTGACTTATTAGATAAGCTTAGACAGATCTATAGGTCAGGTCAGTGACTTATTAGACAAGCTTAGACAGTAGATCTATAAGTCAGCTCAGTGACTCATTAGACAAGCTTAGACAGTAGCAGTAGATCTATAGGTCAACTCAGTGACTTATTAGACAAGCTTAGGCAGTAGATCTATAAGTCAGCTCAGTGACTCATTAGACAAGCTTAGACAGTAGCAGTAGATCTATAGGTCAACTCAGTGACTCATTAGACAAGCTTGGACAGTAGATCTATAGGTCATCTCAGTGACTCATTAGACAAGCCTAGGCAGCAGATCTATAGGTCAGCTCAGTGACTTATTAGACAAGCATGGACAGTAGATCTATAGGTCAGCTCAGTGACTTATTAGACAAGCTTGGACAGTAGATCTATAGGTCAGCTCAGTGACTTATTAGACAAGCTTGGACAGTAGATCTATAGGTCAGCTCAGTGACTCATTAGACAAGCTTGGACAGTAGATCTATAGGTCAGCTCAGTGACTTATTAGACAAGCTTGGACAGTAGATCTATAGGTCAGCTCAGTGACTCATTAGACAAGCTTGGACAGTAGATCTATAGGTCAGCTCAGTGACTCATTAGACAAGCTTAGGCAGTAGCAGTAGATCTATAGGTCAGCTCGGTGACTTATTAGACAAGCTTAGACTGTATATCTATAGGTCAGCTCAGTGACTTATTAGACAAGCTTAGGCAGTAGATCTATAGTTCAGCTCAGTGACTTATTAGACAAGCTTAGACAGTAGATCTATAGGTCAGCTCAGTGACTTATTAGACAAGCTTAGGCAGTAGATCTATAGTTCAGCTCAGTGACTTATTAGACAAGCTTAGACAGTAGATCTATAGGTCAGCTCAGTGACTTATTAGAAGAGCTTGGACAGTAGCAGTAGATCTATATGTCAACTCAGTGACTCATTAGACAAGCTTAGGCAGTAGATCTATAGGTCAGCTCAGTGACTTATTAGACAAGCTTGGACAGTAGCAGTAGATCTATAGGTCAACTCAGTGACTTATTAGACAAGCTTAGACAGTAGATCTATAGGTCAGCTCAGTGACTTATTAGACAAGCTTGGACAGTAGCAGTAGATCTATATGTCAACTCAGTGACTCATTAGACAAGCTTAGGCAGTAGATTTAAAGGTCAACTCAGTGACTCATTAGACAAGCTTGGACAGTAGATCTAAAGGTCAGCTCAGTGACTCATTAAACAAGCTTGGACAGTAGATCTATAGTTCAGCTCAGTTACTCATTAGACAAGCTTAGACAGTAGATCTATATGTCAACTCAGTGACTCATTAGACAAGCTTAGGCAGTAGATCTATAGGTCAGCTCAGTGACTCATTAGACAAGCTTGGACAGTAGATCTAAAGGTCAGCTCAGTGACTTATTAGACAAGCTTGGACAGTAGATCTAAAGGTCAGCTCAGTGACTCATTAGACAAGCTTGGACAGTAGATCTATAGGTCAGCTCAGTGACTCATTAGACAAGCTTAGGCAGTAGCAGTAGATCTAAGAGTCAGCTCAGTGACTTATTAGACAAGCTTAGACTGTAGATCTATAGGTCAGCTCAGTGACTTATTAGACAAGCTTGGACAGTAGATCTATAGGTCAGCTCAGAAACTTATTAGACAAGCTTAGGCAGTAGATCTATAGGTCAGCTCAGTGACTCATTAGACAAGCTTATGCAGTAGATCTATAGGTCAGCTCAGTGACTCATTAGACAAGCTTAGACAGTAGATCTAAAGGTCAGCTTAGTGACTTATTAGACAGACTTGAGCAAAGTAACCTATATGTGCTGCTATATATGTCTGTGCTTTATAAGGATGTCTATGGGTCAGCTCAGTGACTTATTAGACAAGCTTAGGCAGTAGATCTATAGTTCAGCTCAGTGACTTATTAGACAAGCTTAGACAGTAGATCTATAGGTCAGCTCAGTGACTTATTAGAAGAGCTTGGACAGTAGCAGTAGATCTATATGTCAACTCAGTGACTCATTAGACAAGCTTAGGCAGTAGATCTATAGGTCAGCTCAGTGACTTATTAGACAAGCTTGGACAGTAGCAGTAGATCTATATGTCAACTCAGTGACTTATTAGACAAGCTTAGGCAGTAGATCTATAGGTCAGCTCAGTGACTCATTAGACAAGCTTATGCAGTAGATCTATAGGTCAGCTCAGTGACTCATTAGACAAGCTTAGACAGTAGATCTAAAGGTCAGCTTAGTGACTTTAGACAGACTTTAACCTATATGTGCTGCATACTGTGCTTTATAAGGATGTCTATGGGTCAGCTCAGTGACTTATTAGACAAGCTTAGGCAGTAGATCTATAGTTCAGAGTGACTTATTAGACAAGCTTAACAGTAGATCTATAGGTCAGCTCAGTGACTTATTAGAAGAGCTTGGACAGTAGCATAGATCTATATGTCAACTCAGTGACTCATCAAGTTAGGCAGTAGATCTCAGCTCAGTGACTTATTAGACAAGCTTGGACAGTAGCAGTAGATCTATATGTCAACTCAGTGACTCATTAGACAAGCTTAGGCAGTAGATCTATAGGTCAACTCAGTGACTTATTAGACAAGCTTAGACAGTAGATCTATAGGTCAGCTCAGTGACTTATTAGACAAGCTTGGACAGTAGCAGTAGATCTATAGGTCAACTCAGTGACTTATTAGACAAGCTTAGACAGTAGATCTATATTAGAGCTCAGTGACTTATTAGACAAGCTTGGACAGTAGCAGTAGATCTATATGTCAACTCAGTGACTCATTAGACAAGCTCAGTAGATTTAAAAGGTCAACTCAGTGACTCATTAGACAAGCTTGGACAGTAGATCTAAAGGTCAGCTAGTGACTCAGCTCAAGTTGACAGTCATAGTTCAAGTTACTCATTAGACAAGCTTAGACAGTAGATCTATATGTCAACTCAGTGACTCATTAGACAAGCTTAGGCAGTAGATCTATAGGTCAGCTCAGTGACTCATTAGACAAGCTTGGACAGTAGATCTAAAGGTCAGCTCAGTGACTTATTAGACAAGCTTGGACAGTAGATCTAAAGGTCAGCTCAGTGACTCATTAGACAAGCTTGGACAGTAGATCTATAGGTCAGCTCAGTGACTCATTAGACAAGCTTAGGCAGTAGCAGTAGATCTATAGGTCAGCTCAGTGACTTATTAGACAAGCTTAGACTGTAGATCTATAGGTCAGCTCAGTGACTTATTAGACAAGCTTGGACAGTAGATCTATAGGTCAGCTCAGTGACTTATTAGACAAGCTTAGGCAGTAGATCTATAGGTCAGCTCACTCATTAGACAAGCTTATGCAGTAGATCTATAGTCAGATGACTCATTAGACAAGCTTAGACAGTAGATCTAAAGGTCAGCTTAGTGACTTATTAGACAGACTTGAGCAAAGTAACCTATATGTGCTGCTATATATGTCTGTGCTTTATAAGGATGTCTATGGCTGAGTGGTTCTAGTATCATGCTTTTGCCTTTGTTTTTTTTTTATTTTGAATAGTGTTTATGCCAAACTCAAACATTTTTTCAGTCCTATGGTGGATCCAGTTTTCAATGGTGGAGGAGATAACTCTGTTACAATGTACCTAGGAAGAGACCATAAACCTTCCACAAGTAAATTTGCAAACGTTCTCACAAAAATCAGCACGGGTTCCAGTGGGGCTTGAACTCGGGCTGACCAGAAGTAAGAGACTTTGTGGTTCAAAGTGTGATGCTCCTACCACTTGGCCAGGAGGCCAAGTATCTGACCGTGATGTCTGTCATCTTTAGTAAGCATTATGTGTGATGTTTGCCACTTTACTTGCAGTCTCTTGTCCTGCATTTGTCCTCTTATCTCTTATCACCATTATAACTGATACATTGTTGAGTGTGCTATAAAACTCAAAACAGAAAAGTCATTGTTATACTCCAGTACTTTAAAGCAAAGCTTCAGCAATAATGTAACAATTTTGTATTTTTTGTATTAAGTATGCATATGTCATAATCATAATATTACATGCTTTCTTAGTCTGTATTTGACAATCCAAAGATTTTGAGACACCGTCTTTCTAGACATTTTGAGTTCACTTTTGAGTTGATAAGTGTAGAGTGATTTATTTTCTAGTTTTATTTTATCAAAACTCGAGCAGATGTTAGGTGTTTTGATGTCATTAAATACACACGATATTTTAGATGATACACTAAAGGTCATCAGCTAAAAAGGTCAAACATTTATGTAGGCACAAAATGTCTGACATCACAATGAGGGTTCTATATTAAGCTTGGTTATCACAAAAGGTTAAATGTTTGCTCCATTTTCCCAGTACAATACCTGCTTGCACCTGTTTTATGAATTTGGTTTTTGTATTTTGTTTTTATCAGTGTTCTTGATACTGATGGTTTGCCAATTACACAAGATTCAGTTAATAACAATTGTTTAAGGCTGCGATCATCTACTGAAATTTCCCAATTACTGGAAAATTCCTGAAATTTATCAGTGCTGTTTTATATCCTACATACAGTTTTTCACTGATATAAAGTGATGTTTCTGATTCTACAAGAATTTTTACCTATGCTATAGACTTCTGCCAATGTAGTTTCATTACATGCTAAAAATGACTGTGACATCGTGATTGTTAGTTTTATATGAACTGTGATTTCCTCTACTTTTTGTGTGGGTGTAGGTGTGCAATAAAGGAACATGTTTGGTTTTGACTCCCCCTACTTTCTGTGCAGGTGTAGTTGTGGAATAAAGGATCATATTTGGTTTTGAATTTCCCTACTTTCTGTGTGGGCGTAGGTGTGGGATAAAGGGACATGTATGGTTTTGATTTCCCCTACTTTTTGTGGGGTCTAGCATTAAGGTACTTGTTTGATTTTGACTACCCCTACTTTCTTTTTGAGGTATAGAATTAAAGAATTTGTTTGGACTGTGACTACTACTTTCTGTGGGATATAGAATTAAAGAACTTGTTTGACCTTCACTGTCCCTACTTTTTGGGGGGAGGGGAGTGTAGAATTAAGGAACTTGTTTGACCTTCGCTTTGCTTACCTTTGTCTGGGTGTAGAATTAGAGAACTTGTTTGACCTTCACTTTCCCTACTTTTTTTGGGGGGTGTAGAATTAAGGAACTTGTTTGACCTTCCATTTCCTTATTTTGTAGGGGATATAGAATTAAAGAACTTGTGTGACCTTCACTTTCCCTACTTTTGTGGGGATGTAGAATTAAGGAACTTGTTTGACCTTGAATTTCCCTTATTTCTGTAAACAGAATGTAATAGCACAATTCAAAATTTAATTACTGACATCACTGGGTATGTATGATTAAAATATTATTTTGAGAATTTTATATACCAAAGATTAGTCTATCCTTATTAGTATATCCTAATTTTGTAAAATACATTTAAATCAATGTCTTTAGACTGTGAGCTTGTTTATTTTGTACTTTTTTTGAAGTTGAAATACAAACTATTTTATCTTTCCTGTTTGTTTGAAAGATATCAAGTACATAATTCTGTATCTACTACAAACTCGCATATCAAATGCAGAAAACTAGTAATTGATAAGAATCATTGATTTACAAAATTAATGTCTTTGTTGAACAATAAGTGTCCATAAAAAGTACAGATGAAAAGGACTAGCTCTTGAGAGAAACTGATCTTTGAAGTTGTGGTTGATGACTTTCTGTAAATTAGAAGATAATTGCAAGATTATTTGGTTGTTTTTTGGTTTGGAAGTAATCATGCTTAGTTTTTATTGGTTCTTAGATCACATGATCATTGTCTCTTACTGTACCTCGCTTCCATAAGTTCTTGCTTTTTAGTTTGCTGGGAAAAAATGTCCAAACAGCTAATTCCGTGCCTTCTATAGCTTGGTACCATGACATACTGTTTTGTAAACAAACAAACAAAATAAATCTAGGACATCTCTCCACATAGACACAACCATCAGCCATCACTTTTTTATATAACATGGTGTTCATTGAGTAACTGTATTGTAAGTAGATGATACCTAGGACACCTCTCCACTGTATTGTAAGCAGATGATACCTAGTACATCTCTCCACATAGACACAACCATCACCCATCACTTTTTTATATAACATGGTATTCAATGAGTAACTGTATTGTAAGTAGATGATACCTAGGACATCTCTCCACTGTATTGTAAGTAGATGATACCTAGGACATCTCTCCATGTAGACACAACCATCACCCATCACTTCATTATAGCTTGGTATCATGAGTAACTGCTTTGTAGGCAGACACAATACCTGGTTTGTATGACACTCCCAAACACACTTTACAAATATTAGATAATGACCCCTACCTCTCTCTCTCTCTCTCTCTCTCTCTCTCTCTCTCTCTCTCTCTCTCTCTCTCTCTCTCTCTCTCTCTCTCTCTCTCTCTCTCTCTCTCTCTCTCTCTCTCTCTCTCTCTCTCTCTCTCTCTCTCTCTCTCTCTCTCTCTCTCTCTCTCTCTCTCTCTCTCTCTCCAATATACATACATTTAAAATGTACAACATTTCTTGGAAATATCATTATTGTTACCATACACTCTATAAAGGGTAACATGAATTAAAGACAAACTGTTGTCTTCACAATTGTCAGTGATATTACGCTTTTTATTTGAATGGTTTTTACACAGTGTAACAGAAAAAGCAAATATATGACGGGTGGGTATGACATTAGGTTTACAAAGATTGTAGGTAAATTGTCATGGAAACAATTTTTAATGTTTTCAGCAGGATTTCTGTATGGTTGTTTGATGTTTAGAACCTTGTTAATCCTTTGCTCAAAAACAAACAAACATACTTGTCTTTCCGTGTGGTAGCTGTTTGTCGAGTGAATTCAAAATGACCGTTGATTACCTAGACTGGAGTCACATTGGTCTCAAGTATGTCCTTTTATTCTTTTATGTGAGAATTCCATATCACTCATACAACAGAACCTCTGCTGATGTCTATTTCAATTGACCTATGATTTAGGTTGTCATTTCTTTTGCTACATACTTCAGAGAATTGCAAACACTATTTGTTTTGAAATTCATTTGGTCCGGCCTGAAAAGAAATTTGAACTAGGATCACCGACATGTGAGGCAATTCTCTGCCACCTACCCCAACATGTGAAACTAATATAACCTACCCCTAGCTATACGGTTGGATGTAGGAAATCTAGAATGTTTAGATTTTAACTTAAGGATTTTGCTTGCCTACATATTGATCACCAGTATATAGCAATGCTCTACCATACAGACATCAACTTTCAACATGTGAGGCAATAATCTACCATATTTGCATTGACTTCCAAAATGTAAGGCAATTCTCTACCATATAGACATCAGCCTGCAACATGTGAGGCAATGCTCTATCATGCTGGCATTGACCTCCAACATGTAGGGCAATACTCTACTATATTGACATTGACCTCCAACATGTAAGGCAGTGCTCCACCATATTGGCATTGACCTCCAACATGCAAGACAATGCTCTACCAAATTAACATTGACCTCAAACTTTAAGGCAATGCTATACCAAATTGGCATTGACCTCCAACATGTAAAACAATGCTCTACCATATTGACATTGACCTCCAACATGTACCAGCTTTACCAGGAGTGTTTATATATTTGTTGCTGTAATATTTAGGCAAACGTAAAATCCATTTTTCAAATTGTAATGCCGGTTTCTTTTCGACAGAATTTACAAAACACAGTGTCTGCCCAAAAGAACTGGAAGTTTTATATGTAAGTTAAAATAGAGAATCAAACAGACAAAACGCCTATTAAGTTCTTTATAGGTGTTTGTCCAACATTCAGGTCTCGACTCTCGATTTTAATTTACATATAAAATTTCCAATTCTACCTGTGGTTAATTTCCGTGGAAACACTGGGTAAAATCAGAGTATTTTACCCAGCGTTTCCATAGAAATTAAGCTGTGGTTTGCCTACCCTCATCATTGAACACTACCCATAACTCAGTTCCAGCAATGCTCTACCATATTGGCATTGACCTCCAACTGAGCTTAGTATACTGTACATGTACTTATTTTGGCGGTATTCTAATATTAATTGTGATAATTCAAGGACAGCGCTACAATGTCTCTATCCTGTCATACTGTACACACGACAAAACTTATGAAATTAATTGCGCAAATTCAGGATTGCACTAATAAGTCTATACTCCCAGAGAGCACTCATTGTTTTAAATAGAATATTAAGTGGCTGACTGTTTTCTTTGGTGTTAAAACTTAATAGAATTCATGTGTTATTTATTAGTAAGAATTAAATGCAACATAATGGTTTTATGCTATATATTTTACTCTATCTCAGCATTACCCCAAAAATGGATGCACTCCGTGATCGGGTTCAGTGTACAGTGCATTCGATTTACATGCACTTGAGATTTGCCGGTAAGGGGTTATTTCCCTGGTATTATACCCTGTTGCCAATGGCAGCAAAGGTATAATACCACAGTCACATGATTACCTTGGGGTTATTTCCCTCAGAAGTGGAGTTTCGGTGACATATTCTTATTCTTATTATCTTTTGTCATGTGACTGCTTTTAATCCAATCCTGTATAATTAGCATGAGGTATAATAATAACCTTAATGAAATTACAAATATATTTTCATGGAAATGATTAAGCATTATAATTATAAGCTAGTATTTATCCCTGTTTTAAGTAAATTTGTAAGTTCTGTATCTTTTAATAATTATGATTTGAAATGATAATACCCTTAAATATCACTTAAGTCATGTAGTGTGATGTCCTAGATATAATTCCAATGAAATATGGTGACCTGAGAAATAATATGTGGTGACCTGAAAAATATCTCGGTTTGAATTCTCAGAATTTGAAGAAAAAAAATTCACAGATTAAATATTGGGATCATTTGTGATTATAATCTGGCAAAATCTTAGTTACAGCCAGGTAAGTCCTTCAGCTGCAAAATATCACGGCAGGTCTGATATATCTTCTCTTTTGATTTCAATATAGCCATGTTCAAATGTATGTATATTCATAATACTATGAAATCAGTTTCATCTGGAAAAAAAATGTTTTCTACTTTGTACCTGAAATCTGATCAGAGTTTTTTCACTGGTGAAATGATTTCATAAAATGTCTACAAAGCCAATTCAGTAATTTGAAAAGCAATAAAGATAAGATGGATATAGACAGATATATGACATATATCTTCCAATGCAAATCAAAATGTACATGATTAATTAACTGTGATTCCAAATGTCCTTACAGTAATTTGATACAAGTTTTTACGCATCGTTGAAACAAAGCAGACTCACATATTTATTTCAGAATATGTGATTGAATGCCAGATAGTTTTACCAAGCACAACTTACTTATTTGTTTTGGGGTTACATTCATTCATCTATTAATATATGTTCAGTATAATGGTGTTGTAGTATGTTTGTTTTATCAGTGTTTTATGATCCTGTGAAATGTTTTTAGCTCACCTTAGCCGAGGGTTCAAGTGAGCTGTTGTTTGTTACTATTGTGGAGACATCTTGATCGGAGTATTCACTATCAATCTTGAGTGCCCAAACTTGATTGCAAGTCTGCACTATACCTCAGACATACAACATTTACTGTCTAGCACTAGGCAATATAAGTCATAAGTTTTGTCTTTTTTTTTTTTAAAACTGGAGCTGGTCTGGCTCAGTTGGTTGCATGCTTGACTCTTGAACGTGAGTTCGAGAGAAGCCATGCAGCAGGTTAATATTTATGTCTTTTGGATGAGGTCCCCAGTCACAGTAGGTGTCAACATGTTAAAGAACCCTCACCTCAATGGCAGTGAGTATAAGTGCCGAGCATAGGCCAAAATTTGAAGCCCTTCATCGGCATTTGGGGACGTCTCCATATGAGTGAAATATTCTCAAGTGGAATATTAAACAACATTTAATAAACAAAACAAAAAATTGGTTTAAAACCGAGGCTTGGTAACCATGGCATATTGAAGAAATTTCACTGCAATTGCACAAAAACAATAGCATAGATCAATATTGTGGCACATTATCGCAAATGCCAATATGGTTGCACATTTATAGCAAAGGAAAATATGGTACCACTTTACAACAGAGGTCAATATGGTAGCACATTATAGCAAAGGTCAATATTGTAGTACTTTACAACAGAGGTCAATATGGTTGCACATTATAGCAAAGGTCAATATTTTAGCACTTTACAACAGAGGTCAATATTGTAGCACTTTCCAACAGAGGTTAATATGATCGCACATTACAGCAAAATTCAGTATGGTAGCAATTAACAACAAAAGTCAATATTGTAGTACTTTACAACATAAGTCAATATGGTTGCACATTATATCTAAGGTCAATATGGTAGCAATTAACAACAAAAGTCAATATTGTAGCACTTTACAACACAAGTCAATATGGTTGCACATTATATCTAAGGTCAATATGGTAGCAATTAACAACAAAAGTCAATATTGTAGCACTTTACAACATAAGTCAATATGGTTGCACATTATATCTAAGGTCAATATGGTAGCAATTAACAACAAATGTCAGTATTGTAGCAACTTTACAACATAGGTCAATATAGTATCACATTACAGCAAAGGTCAATATGATAGCATTTTACAGCACAAGTCAATATGGTAGCACTTTATAGCAAAGGTCATATGACCCAATTTATTTCTATTATTAAGTTAATATAAAGATTCTCCTACAAACCATTTTGATAAATTGAAATGATCAAACAAACCTAGACTATGTGATGACAGGATACAGGATATACTTTTTTGTTTTTTGCTGATATCAGTAAAATGGTTTTATTTTGATGATTAATTGTTTTACAGAAGTCCTTTGAAAATTATTATTTAAGTTGACGTAAACTATACAAATTGTAATAAATTTTATGTATTGATTTTGAGTGTTATGTTATATGTGAGTATTTATACTGACCTCAGTTCCTTATCTTATGACATGTGAGTATTGATACCGACCTCAGTTCCTTATCTTGTGACATGTAAGTATTTATACTGACCTCAGTTTCTTATCTTGTGAGTATTGATACTGACCTCACTTCCCTGTGAATATTGATACTGACCTCAGTTCCTTATCTTATGCTATGCGAGTATTTATACTGATGTCAGTTCCTTATCTTGTGACATGTGAGTATTGATACTGACCTCAGTTCCTTATCTGGTGATATGTGAGTATTGATACTGACCTCAGTTCCTTATCTTATGCTATGCGAGTATTTATACTGATGTCAGTTCCTTATCTTGTGACATGTGAGTATTGATACTGACCTCAGTTCCTTATCTGGTGATATGCGAGTATTGATATTGACCTCAGTTCCTTATCTTGTGATGTTAGTATTGATACTTACCTCAGTTCCTTATCTTGTGATATGTGAGTATTGATACTGACCTCAGTTCCTTATCTGGTGATATGTGAGTTTTGATATTGACCTCAGATCCTTATCTTGTGATGTTAGTATTGATACTGACCTCAGTTCCTTATCTTGTGATATGTGAGTATTGATACTGACCTCAGTTCCTTATCTTGTGATATGTGAGTATTGATACTGACCTCAGTTCCTTACCTTGTGATATGTGAGTATTGATACTGACCTCAGTTCCTTATCTTGTGATGTGAGTATTGATATTGACCTCAGTTCCTTATCTTGTGATATGTGAGTATTGATACTGACCTCAGTTCCTTATCTGGTGACATGTGAGTATTGATACTGACCTCAATTCCTTATCTTGTGATGTTAGTATTGATACTGACCTCAGTTCCTTATCTTGTGATATGTGAGTATTGATACTGACCTCAGTTCCTTATCTTATGCTATGCGAGTATTTATACTGATGTCAGTTCCTTATCTTGTGATGTGAGTATTGATACTGACCTCAGTTCCTTATCTTGTGATATGTGAGTATTGATACTGACCTCAGTTCCTTATCTGGTGATATGTGAGTATTGATATTGACCTCAGTTCCTTATCTTACGATGTTAGTATTGATACTTACCTCAGTTCCTTATCTTGTGATATGTGAGTATTGATACTGACCTCAGTTCCTTATCTTGTGATGTGAGTATTGATACTGACCTCAGTTCCTTATCTGGTGATGTTAGTATTGATACTGACCTCAGTTCCTTATCTTGTGATGTTAGTATTGATACTGACCTCAGTTCCTTATCTTGTGATATGTGAGTTTTGATACTGACCTCAGTTCCTTATCTTGTGATATGTGAGTATTGATACTGACCTCAGTTCCTTACCTTGTGATATGTGAGTATTGAAACTGACCTCAGTACCTTATCTGGTGACATGTGAGTATTGATACTGACCTCAGTTCCTTTTCTTGTGATATGTGAGTATTGAAACTGACCTCAGTTCCTTATCTTGTGATGTGAGTATTGATATTGACCTCAGTTCCTTATCTTGTGATATGTGAGTTTTGATACTGACCTCAGTTCCTTATCTGGTGACATGTGAGTATTGATACTGACCTCAGTTCCTTATCTTGTGATGTTAGTATTGATACTGACCTCAGTTCCTTATCTTGTGATATGTGAGTATTGATACTGACCTTAGTTCCTTATCTTGTGATGTTAGTATTGATACTGACCTCAGTTCCTTATCTTGTGATATGTGAGTATTGATACTGACCTCAGTTCCTTATCTTATGCTATGCGAGTATTTATACTGATGTCAGTTCCTTATCTGGTGATATGTGAGTATTGATACTGACCTTAGTTCCTTATCTGGTGATATGTGAGTATTGATACTGACCTTAGTTCCTTATCTGGTGATATGTGAGTATTGATACTGACCTTAGTTCCTTATCTGGTGATATGTGAGTATTGATACTGACCTTAGTTCCTTATCTTGTGATATGTGAGTATTGATACTGACCTCAGTTCCTTATCTTGTGATGTTAGTATTGATACTGACCTCAGTTCCTTATCTTGTGATGTTAGTATTGATACTGACCTTAGTTCCTTATCTTGTGATATGTGAGTATTGATACTGACCTCAGTTCCTTATCTTATGCTATGCGAGTATTTATACTGATGTCAGTTCCTTATCTTGTGACATGTGAGTATTGATACTGACCTCAGTTCCTTATCTGGTGATATGTGAGTATTGATACTGACCTTAGTTCCTTATCTGGTGATATGTGAGTATTGATACTGACCTTAGTTCCTTATCTGGTGATATGTGAGTATTGATACTGACCTTAGTTCCTTATCTGGTGATATGTGAGTATTGATACTGACCTCAGTTCCTTATCTTGTGATGTTAGTATTGATACTGACCTCAGTTCCTTATCTTGTGATGTTAGTATTGATACTGACCTTAGTTCCTTATCTTGTGATATGTGAGTATTGATACTGACCTTAGTTCCTTATCTTGTGATGTTAGTATTGATACTGACCTCAGTTCCTTATCTTGTGATGTTAGTATTGATACTGACCTTAGTTCCTTATCTTGTGATATGTGAGTATTGATACTGACCTCAGTTCCTTATCTTGTGATGTTAGTATTGATACTGACCTTAGTTCCTTATCTTGTGATGTTAGTATTGATACTGACCTTAGTTCCTTATCTTGTGATGTTAGTATTGATACTGACCTCAGTTCCTTATCTGGTGATATGTGAGTATTGATACTGACCTTAGTTCCTTATCTTGTGATGTTAGTATTGATACTGACCTCAGTTCCTTATCTGGTGATATGTGAGTATTGATACTGACCTCAGTTCCTTATCTGGTGATATGTGAGTATTGATACTGACCTTAGTTCCTTATCTGGTGATATGTTAGTATTGATCCTGACCTCAGTTCCTTATCTTATGATGTGAGTATTGATACTGACCTCAGTTCCTTATCTGGTGATGTTAGTATTGATACTGACCTCAGTTCCTTATCTTGTGATGTTAGTATTGATACTGCAGTTAAAACACCTGTTTGGTTCTGTTTCAATATGGTATGTGACATCTCTATAGTAAACATATGAAAATTTCCAATTTCATGACCCATTCACAGGTATTCTGGGGACCTATACACCCAATTCTGCACGTTAAATACAAATGTTCATTCATGAAAGTGGTATTTCAAGAAAGATTTCATTGTACTGGCCAAGTTCAAATGATAATTTTTCACATCTTGTGTCCTGTAATTCTGATTTAGTTACTTTATTTTATGTACCTGTTTATATTACTTATTGTAGTATCTGTGTGTTTTTATGTTAACATAATGCCAGTGAATATTATTTCCCTGACAAGTGCAATATTAATTTCCTGTTGTTTTGCTTCTGTTTAGTGGAATAAATTGAATAAAACAGTAAAGCAAAACAGCACATATATATATATATATATATAATATATATATAAACGAGCATTGAGGATCTTACAAACACACTATTTACATTAATGTACAAACAGTTGTATTCAGATTGACTTTGATTTAATAATTCAGTATATCTTTTCCCTCTATAGTCTGTGTTGGGTTATTGCTTAAAGTGTTTACCTCATAAAGGACACGTATCTTTTCCCTCAATAGTCTGTGTTGGTTTATTGCTTAAAGTGTTTACCTCATAAAGGACACGTATCTTTTCTCTGTATAGTCTGTGTTGGTTTATTGCTTAAAGTGTTTACCTCATAAAGGATATGACCCAGTGTAGCAGGTAATCCTCCCTCCCCAGCTGATAAAATCCCCAGGGTCAAAAATTGAGTGCCGAATTTTCCCAGGGAAAATTTCTGCTGAGTGAAGGAGAAAAAGAAGAACTGTGCATCATCTTTATCTGTAAACTCCTCTCACCTGAATATTAAAACCCCTCCTCTGATATGTAAACTCCATCAGAATGTTCAACCCATCCTCTGATATGTAAACCCCTCTCATCAGAATATCTAACCCCTCCTATGAAAACTCCACATAATAGATTTTTAACCCCTCCTCTGATCTGTAAACCATCATCATCCATCCATCCATCAGATTTATACCTATTCTCTTTTATCTGTAAAATCCACTCATCAGAATGTTTAGCCCCTCCTTTGATATGTAAACTCCATCCAACAGATTTTTAACCCCTCATCTGATCTATAATCTCCACCCATCAGATTCTAACCTCTCCTCTTATCTATAAACTCCATTCATCAGAAAATTTGTCTCCTTCTATGATCTGTAAACAGCACTCATCAGAATATTTAACCCCTTCACTGATCTGTAAACTCCATCCATCAAATTTTAACCCCTCCTCCTATAGTCTGTAATTTTTTACTCTTGTGATCTGTAAACTCATCTCATCAAATTTTTAATCCATCTTCTTATCTGTAAACTCAACCTCTAAGATTTTAATCCCTCCCGATCTGTAAACTCTACCCATCAGATTGTTAATCCCTCCTCTGATCTGTAAACTACACCCATCAGATTGTTAACCCCTCCTCTTCTGGTCTGTAAACTCCACCCATCAGATATTTTACCTCTCCTCCTCTGATCTGTTAACATATATATTATGTCAACTCTGCCTCCTCATATCTTTAAACCACAATCATTATTATTTCTAAACTTCACATCCTTTGATCTATAAACTCCGAACTTGTGTAAAATTTTCCTCTGATATTTATGTCTAACTGATGAAAGTTTATAAATATAAACATCTTCTGTAGACAGGTATTTTTATTTGCTAGGTAATCAAATAGCTGGATATCTAATTATCTGTATGCTTTTTAATCAAGATACATGAATATCTGTATGTATGTGTATGTATGTATGTGTGTGTGTATATATATATATATATATATATATATTTGTATGTGTGTGTGTGTATGTATGTGTACATGTTTGAAAATGTGTATATAAGTGTGAGGGTACTTGTGTCATCTTGTGTGGTTTTGTGTATGTACATATATGTTTGTGCTAATGTGGGTTTGTGTGTGTGCATATGTGTACATATGTTTGTGTATGTGTGTATAATATGTTGTGCATTCATTTTGTGTATGCACATATATATTTGCATGTTTGAGTATATGTACTTGTGTATTTATTTTTGTATATGTACATTTATGTTTATATGTTTGTGCTTGTGTGGATTCGTGTGTGTATGTGTACATGTATGTCTGTGCCTTTGTGGGTTTAGGTGTGTGTGTGTGTATTTTTGTGTATGTACATATATGTTTGTGCATATATGGGTTTTTTTGTGTATTAACATATATGTCTGTGCCTTTGTGAGGTTATTTGTGTATTTTTGTGTATGTACATATGTTTGTGTATTTTTGTGTATGTACATATTTTTGTGTATGTACACATGTTTGTGTATTTTTGTGTATGTACATATGTTTGTGTATTTTTGTGTATGTACATATGTTTGTGTATTTTTATGTGTATGTACATATGTTTGTGTATTTTTGTGTATGTACATATGTTTGTGTATTTTTGTGTATGTACACATGTTTGTGTATTTTTGTGTATGTACATATGTTTGTGTATTTTTGTGTATGTACATGTTTGTGTATTTTTGTGTATGTACATATATGTCTCTGTGTGTGTATTTTTGTATATTTACATATATGTCTGTGCCTGTGTGGGTTTGTTTGTGTGTGTGTGTGTGTGTGTGTATTTTTGTGTATTTACATATATGTTTATGCCCATTTGATTTATGTTTGTTTAAATTTGTTTGTGAATGTGTACATTTGTGTGTATGTTTATATATGTTTATGTTATATGTGTGTTTACATGTATGTATATGTGTTTATGTGTGTATGTCTCTGTGTGTTTGTGTGTGTGTGTTTACATATGTATGTGCATGTTTATGTGTATTTACATGTGTATGTGCATGTCTGTGTACATATGTATAAATGTGTGTTTTTGTTTATGCATATGTTTGTGCATATCTATGTGTGTGAATGTGTTTATATATGTATGTCCATGTCTGTGTGAGTGTGTTTACATGTATGTTCATGTCTCTGTGTGTTTATGTATGTTTGTGCATGTCTGTGTGTGTGTATGTATATGTCTGTGTGTGTTTACATATCTATGTATATGTCTGTGTGTGTGTTTACATATGTATGTATATGTGTGTGTGTGTGTGTGTTTACATATGTATGTGCTATCTATTCTAGTTAAGTGTAAGTGTAGATATAGTTACCACTATCTGTTTAGTGTAATTGTACTTGAATGTTTCTCATTATAAAGTCCATTTATTTACACATACAAATTCCCTATATCTAAAGTTACTACAGTACCATGAGTCAGGTAGAAATCTTACCTGATTTTTTAATCGTCCCTGACAGTGCTCAGCAGAAGATTTATTTGTTTAGTATTATTACGTTTTAGTAACAAAACTAGCAACAGCATGAAGAAACAGGCAGACTTTTAGAATGCTTATGTATTTAACACGTGTTTACTTTCATAATCATATCAGTTTGTATATTTATAGAGGAAAACAGTTCTGTTACACCATTAAGTAGGACTTTGTAGTTGTAGATTACCCATACACCCAGATCTGTTTACCGAGCTGTGTGTGTGTGTGTGTGTGCTTTCTGAACCATTAAGTAAGGTTACGGACCTAAGCTTTATGAAGGAACAAGTTGAAACTGTGGCATGGCAATTGATCCATTTGCAAGTAAGAGTATTGTATTACTTGTATGTATAAGCGCTGTATTGGAATTCTCAAGGGGGTGGAGTTTCATGATGTTTTTATAGGACACTTTTGTTGTGCTGAGAGAAAAACATGTATAACTTTATTTTAAAGGCATTGATTAACCGGAGAAGAAAATGAGCACATGTTGACATAAAATCAGAGGATCTTGTGGTGTATTTTCAGGGAAAGAAACTAGAGAAGTTTACCTATATAATATTTGTTTTGACTACAAACTTTTAATGCGTTGATATATTGTCTAACAGATTTATTCGTTCATTCAAAGGGAGTATTATACAACACACACTTATTACAAAAGTTGTAGGAATATTACTACATGTGGTGTTATCAAAGCCGTCATAACAATAGTTCAGATTGGTACAATCAGTTACAATTATAAAGCTTAGCTTATTCACAAGGATGTTTTAAATCTCAACTGTGATATTCCAATTTTTATTTATCATATTATGCCCCGAGGCAGCATATCAACCCATTTTCCATGTGCTTTTTTGCGATGGTGAAATTAGGTGAATAGTCTTTTCACTAACAGTACATCAGTTGTTAGATTTACCGGGCTCAGCTGTGAAATTCAAGTCGGACTCATAAATTTTTTGCTTACATATTTACGCAGATTGTACCATAAATCTTGACAGCCGAGGGCTTTTTTGTAAGAAAGCTTGGTGTAATATTGAAGCATGTACAAGCAAGAAAAATATTCTTCGGATTTAAGATGGAGTTTTGCATTCTGATTCACCTGGGACTTCAGTTAAATTGAGCTTTAAAATTTATTTTTGATATAAAAAAAAGGGAAAATGATGTATGATGATTTTCAAGATTGGCTTTACAGTCAGCCAAACACAATAAATAATAATATGTACAGTCAACAACAAGAGCATAGTGATAACAATGGTCGAAATGAAACCTACATGGAAACTTGTGACATGGATAGTACACAGATGGATTATAGCTCATCTAACGATCAGGTAAACATATCTCTACTTACTGTGTAAACATGAAATGTACCTAATTGTATTATCTATGAGAGTTTTATATTGTATGTGGTAACAAATGAATGTAATGGCTTCAACCCTAAATTTTAAATAAAATACACGATAAAATACACGTCAGTACTGACACAAAACTGTGTCAAGGCTCATAGATAAAAGAAGAAATGAGAAATCTTAATCAAATTTTAGCCAATAAATCATGTTTGAGGTTTAGCTTTCTATTATAGACATGTAATTGATTTTCTGATCTGATGGTTACAGAAATTTGAATTCTGCTGCATTTGTGTCCACCCAGATGTACAAATATGAAAGTCAAGGTCTATGTGTATCTAAGGCTCTTCACTCATTCATCTGAACGTGTTTGCATTTAACACAATGAACTTACGTGAAGCCTATAGATTTTTCTTTCTAGCATTTGTTTCAAATAATTTCAGTTATTTTCAGTATTTGTGGAAAACAGTAACTGAAATTAATACTGTGTTATATTCTATTCCTGTCTATTTGTAATTATTACATTTACACTATCATTATTTAACTGCTGTTATTTCACATGCAAAGATATAGCTTTCCTAGATAGGTCAAGGGTTATTTCATGTAGGGTCACCTCAGGATATCAGCAAAACTTGGATAGCTTCTTATACATGAACACTGAATCAAAGTAAAAAGATTTAAAGCTGACAAATCAATGTCCATGTTATCATTTCATAATAAAACACAAAAATCCTAGCCTTTTCCATCTTATAATAATTGAAGAGAAATTGTTTATTATAACTGTAAAAATTATTGACAAAAGAGGAAAAAAATTAATTATTGTATGGACAATATTGTTTATAAGTAAAAACTTGATGTTTATAAAGGCGTCTAAACTGTATGTTAAACGTTTTCAACCTCCAATAGATTTTATGTTTACACACACACATAGACACACACACACATACACACACCACACATACACACACACACACACACACACACAATTGTGGAATTGATTTTATAGAGAGACTTCAGATTATTTTTAAAGCTAAAATTTCTGTTAAATAGACTGGGAAGATTGAATTAAAGTTCTACTTAGATTACAGAAAGCTTAAAAATTATAAGTCAGAAGGCTAATGCAGATCTAAAAAACATTCTTTTGACACAGAAAAAATATATATTTCAAGATTTTAAAGATGATATAATAATTATAAAATGCAAAGAAAGATTGTTTAAACATGTTCTCATACCAGCATTTATGTGAGATTATAATTTCCAAAAATAGATTTAACTATCGTGTATTTCATCTTTAATTTAATTTTGGTATTATATAGACTTTGTACTGTCTTCACATATAAATAAACTGACTTAGTTCATTTTAAAAGTCAGTTTTTTTATAATATTGATCTTGCTTAAAGCTGTGATATAAATTGTTTTAGCAATTCATAATTTTGAAGGAAAATATGTTTACTTTGCATCACACATTTTGGTGTACTCAGAACAAAAACAATCAAGTCACAGAACACTTGGCCTTAGACATGGTTGCCCTTTTCATATCTACGGTAACAAGTTGATATCAATAAAACTTGGTCTAGAAACAAAACAAAAATGTCTGCTACTGGCAGTAAGAAACATTGGGGATGCTTCAAACAATATTTTATATTTATTTCTCTTTCCAAAATTAGAAATAGTTTAAAAGTTGAAATGCCAGCTTTAAATAAGTATGCTGTTCTCAGTAATATTTTTGTATTTCATTTTTTAAAGTTCTGATTTATATCTTCAAACTGAAATAAAAAGCATCAACTGTCATACATCTCAGTTTAAGTTACACTACAAATATATTTTGATAAGTGTTAAGACAATCAATCCTAAATTCTAAACTTGAATTATTTTACTTTCCTGTTGATATTGTCTGTTTCTGTAGAAACTGAGGAAGGCATAGGTGAGGTTGTTGCTTTTAAAATATGGAAGAAAGGTGGGGTTGCTATAAAAATTTAGGAGAAAGGCTGGGGCTAATGTAAAAAATTAAAGAAAGGCAGGAGATGCTGTAAAAGTTAGTGAGAATGCTTTGCAACATACATGCCATACGTCCTGGAGGAACGGCTAATGTCCTTGAAAATCGACCTCCTAAAACATGACCCACTGGGAGACTGATTTTCCTTGTAAAATGTGCTTCTGTCTCAGATTCCTACTGTTCCACCATTTTGTCCACATGAAGTCTCAATTACTAATTAGCGAATGTCTGGTAATCAAATGGTTAACATGTTTACAGGTAAATAGCCTGTGAACATGTTATTTATTGAGGTTGTTAATGATCATATGGCATTGTCTGGTCCACTGATTGGCAGTTAATTGGTGATAAGACTATTGATAAGTCTAAGACTAAGAGTGTGCAGTATGTCATGTGACACAAGCTTGGATCATGGATGATTAGAAACATGATACTAGCCATCAAAAATAGTTATTACAACATCTTAGATTATTTGTAATGCACCCCAACAACAACATTATTTCATTTATAAGCAAAGATGCAAGGCATTTACCTCAAGGTCTAAATTGTCACAAAGCACATGTAATGGCAGACATACTTCCGGAAGTAGTATAAGAAACGGAACCGAACCGGTCCAAACTGGTAATTGAATTGTGGAAACTTTTTTTTAAATTGTAAACAAAGTTGTTTTTTATTATTCAACTGGTACATGTATAAACTTGCAAATTTCATGCACTATACATGTATATCAATTCATAGCGAATTTTCCAATTTTTTCACAATCATTTATTCTTAATTTAAGATACGCAATGATAGATATGTTTATCATATGTCTGTACTAGATATGACAATATTTGTATATGCAATACTGTTACACCCCATGCATTAATTATTCTCAAAATATGTTTAATCACTCTTTCTTTCCTCATATTTCAGCTACTCCCTCTGTTATGTTAGCAGTCAAACAATTATCTGAGATTTTAATCAATTTTTATAAATTAATTCAATTTAATCATTCGATGAACATTTTGTATTTGTATTGTTTCTATCTAGTATTTTAGTTATCAGTTTATAGCAAATATAAAACACTAGCTATTATAAGACACTTAAGTTCTGATGTTAAACAAGTCATTGTTTACTAAAGCTTGCCAACATCAGGTACACAATCACAGAACAAATGGCTCAGATCTTTAAAATTCTGCTTATGTAGGCAAGTGCATAATGAGTATAATATTTCTACATAACTAGGTCAGAAATTTGCTGGAAAAATATCTTACTCAATCTAATCCTGCCTTTGAAATAGATTTCAGAAGTTTTCCTTATTGATGTAAAGTTGATGTCAATACAAGGTTATTTCATAACAGTAAAACTTTTTGAAGATTTGTTCAACTGTGTGTTTTAGCTCAACTGAGGGTTTTTATGGGTGAGATTTTGACTTGGGTTAGTACTGATCCTTTTGGACAAATGTAACTTTCCTAGTTTATAACTGATAAATATTTTTAATAAATAAATAGCCAGTACTAATATGCAAATCACCCTGAAATATGCCTTTTTTAGGGTGGGGGGTGGTGCAAGCAATCATTTACAACTCAGAAAGACTAAGATTTGAAACATTAAGTGTAGAAATTTGTTAATTTAAATTCCATGTCAATATTGATATGTCTAACTGAAGGGAACTTACACGGTATAGAAGTAGATAAATATTTTTCTGTATATAATCATTTATAATTACATACATGTACCTAGTGGCTACTTTCACTGACTTAGAATCATGTAAATATAAACATTAAGTGTATGTACACATTCACATAATTAACTTGTGAAAACTTTGTTTTGGTTATGTCTTAAAAACAAGAGTTCAGGTGGTTTAGAGAGATGATTAGTACATTTGTGTATATATATATATACCTACCTGTGTGTAGCAAATATTATAACTGGTATACAATTAACATACTGATGTATCTAAAAGTACATAGCATATTGATGATACTTTTGTAAATCATTTTACTACTCAGGTGTGAAATGTTTTGTTAAAATTTAATACATTCGTCCTAGACATGAATTATGAAAATTTACGGTATAACTCTTCAAGCTTTTAATTTTTCTTCTCATGATAAAACCTTTTATCTGTAGTTTTGAAAGTCTGCATGTGGAAGGCTTCTGGAATTTTTCCTCTGTTCTTCAATACTAAGGTTTACTCCCACAGGCACTTATTTCTATCAACAGGGGTTGGTAGGGGTGAGCATTACCATATACAATATGTAATTCTCGTCCCCATTAATAAAATTAAATGTCTATGTTAACTCCACACCTGTAAAATTACTTTCATTGTTTAACTGAACAATTGTTATGTAGCTTGAAAATGTCCAGAAAAAAATTATAAATTCAACAACAAAAAATCTTTATTTTCAATAATAAATATTATACATCAAGCAAAGCAATCAGGGAACATTTGTAAGAAAACATAATAATGACAGACTGTACTGAAAATGTATGGTATGAAATAATGCCTACAATTGCTTGAAAATTTTAGCTTTTTAAATACTTACATTTGACAGTTAAATGTGTGAGGTATTTGTTCTGTATACTTAAATATGAAATGGTTTAGATTATATAGGTAATGTCTTCTATATAAAAGTCATCAAATATAGCCTGCATTTACATTCCACCATGCACTGATTGAGGAAAATAATCTCTCTCTCTCTCTCTCTCTCTCTCTCTCTCTCTCTCTCTCTCTCTCTCTCTCTCTCTCTCTCTCTCTGTCTCTGTCTCTGTCTGTCTCTCTCTCTCTATCTATCTATCTCTTCCTGTCTCTCTCTCTTTTTCTCTCTCTCTCTCTCTCTCTCTCTCTCTCCCTCTCTCTCTCTTTCTCTCTCTCTCTCTCTCTCTCTCTCTCTCTCTCTCTCTCTCTCTCTCTCTCTCTCTCTCTCTCTCTCTCTCTCTCTCTCTCTCTCTTTCTTCTTTTTGAGTTCTCTCTCACACACTTTCTCACACTCCCCTGCAGTGCCAGACTCTATAGTATAAATCTGAATTTGAAACATTTCACCATGGGCTGGTGACATCTCCATCAAAGTAAATATTACAGAAACATAAAAACATCATGAAGCCAGTGTAATAGTCTCAAAGTATCACAGACCACATCTGTCTTATATTATAGTGGTTCTGTCTTACTGGTGTATACCTTTTACTTTAGTGGTTCTGTCTTACTGGTGTATACCTTTTACTTTAGTGGTTCTGTCTTACTGGTGTATACCTTTTACTTTAGTGGTTTTATTTTTACTGGAGTGTACCTTTTACTTTAGTGGTTCTATTTTTACTGGTGTGTACCTTTTACTTTAGTGGTTCTATTTTTACTGGTGTATACCTTTTACTTTAGTGGTTCTGTCTTACTGGTGTATACCTTTTACTTTAGTGGTTTTATTTTTACTGGAGTGTACCTTTTACTTTAGTGGTTCTATTTTTACTGGTGTGTACCTTTTACTTTAGTGGTTCTATTTTTACTGGTGTATACCTTTTACTTTAGTGGTTTTATTTTTACTGATGTGTACCTTTTACTTTAGTGGTTCTATTTTTTACTGGTGTATACCTTTTACTTTAGTGGTTCTATTTTTATTGGTGTGTACCTTTTACTTTAGTGGTTCTGTCTTACTGGTGTATACCTTTTACTTTAGTGGTTTTATTTTTACTGGAATGTACCTTTTACTTTAGTGGTTCTATTTTTACTGGTGTATACCTTTTACTTTAGTGGTTCTATTTTTATTGGTGTATACCTTTTACTTTAGTGGTTCTATTTTTACTGGTGTATACCTTTTACTTTAGTGGTTCTATTTTTACTGGTGTGTACCTTTTACTTTAGTAGTTTGATTTTTACTGGTGTATACCTTTTACTTTAGTGGTTCTATTTTTACTGGTGTGTACCTTTTACTTTAGTAGTTCGATTTTTACTGGTGTATACCTTTTGCTTTAGTGGTTCTATTTTCACTGGTGTATACCTTTTACTTTAGTGGTTCTATTTTTACTGGTGTATACCTTTTACTTTAGTGGTTCGATTTTTACTGGTGTGTACCTTTTACTTTAGTGGTTCGATTTTTACTGGTGTATACCTTTTACTTTAGTGGTTCTATTTTTACTGGTGTATACCTTTTACTTTAGTGGTTCTATTTTTACTGGTGTGTACCTTTTACTTTAGTGGTTCTATTTTTACTGGTGTGTACCTTTTACTTTAGTGGTTCGATTTTTACTGGTGTATACCTTTTACTTTAGTGGTTCGATTTTTACTGGTGTATACCTTTTACTTTAGTGGTTCTATTTTGGCATCTTAACAATTAAACCTGACTGCCAGCAGTAATCTTTGCTAACATCTGTACAATCATACCACTGTTAAACTGTATTTGTTTCAAAGATAAGTTTTGGTATATTTGTGTGTTATATCTGAACCACAAATTGGGTCATGTAATATACATTTACAAGTTAAGACAGACATGGCTTATTGATTATAGTTGAGAATCCCCTGATTATATTCAGACTGTTTTGCAGTTAGGAAATTGTATTAGAGTTGTTGTATATCAATTGTAGTTAAAGATTAATATAGTTTTATATTAGTATGTGTGTAGCTGTGTGTGTGTATGTGTGTAGGTGTGCATGTGTGTAGTGTGTGTTGTGTGTGGGTGTGTGGAGGTGTGTGGGTGTGTGTAGGTATGTTTTGTGTGTGTAGGTATAGGTGTGTTGTGTGTAGGTGTGTGTATGTATGTGTGTGTTTTTGTCTATGTGTGTGTGTATGTGTGAAAGAGAGATAAACAGAAACATATGATAGATTTTGTGTCCAGACATGTACAAATTTATTGTGAATACAAATGTAACATTAAAATTTTACTCCCTTCATTATTTTATGAATTGGTTCAAAACCATGACTGTACATTGTAAACATTTATTACACTTAGCAATACTTAAATTTGATTATTTTACACTTACTTAAGTCGTCATGTTCGTAATAGTATGTCTTAAGTTTTCATAAGTGGCATTTAAAGTTAGATTATCATGGACCCAGAAATATTCCTTATTATCTGTTTGTAAATGAATAAGCAATTCTCTCTCTCTCTCTCTCTCTCTCTCTCTCTCTCTCTCTCTCTCTCTCTCTCTCTCTCTCTCTCTCTCTCTCTCTCTCTCTCTCTCTCTCTCTCTCTCTCTCTCTCTCTCTCTCTCTCTCTCTCTCAACTGATACATGCACAAATATATGTATGTAATATATATATATATATATATATATATATATATATATATATATATATAGTTCACCCTGTTAAACACCAACCCCCCCCCCCCCACACACACACACACACACACACATATATATATGTATATATAATGCTGCTATTTCTTGAAGAGTGGATTTCCTGCCATATAATTTCCTCCTTATAACGCCAAAACAAGCATATCGCCATCTGCCACTGATTCTCAGGTACAAATGTTCATTTATATATGTTAAATCCCTCAAACATATCACCAGCCAGATGAAAAAGCAGGTGTGCGTAAAACTGTTAGCTGATGGTAGCTTATTTAATTCATACTTCGACTGCAAAGGGAGATAATTCGAATATTGAGTGTCATAAACTGGTATTTAGTTGTATGAACAAAGTGTAGAAGCTCGATGGGGACCAGCTTACAAGTGTGGTAAGTTGGAAAAAATGGACATGTCGTGTGTTTACATAGCAATTATCACACATCAAGAAATAATTATGAGTAGATGAGATATATAAACCTAAAGCCTTTGAATTACCGGCCTGTCAAAGAGTTATTTTAAACAAAAACAAAAACGATGGAAGTTAGCAATAGAAATGTTTCCAGGTTAGTGTAAGAAACAGATCTAGATTTTCCTGTCGTCGAACATGTAGATCAACTATTAAATATTTTGGACGGTACAATTTTGGCCATTTCAATAGGGTGGCCAAATTGCCCAAACTTTAAAAATAGACAAAATATCCAAATTTACGATAATGAGTTATAAACAGGATATGATATACAACAGGGATTACAGACATGTCATGATGAAAATGACCACACCCCAAAAATTGTAAACCTCGATACATTGCCAAACCCTTTATACCGCCAAAATTCAGGAAAACAACAGGTGGTGGTATATTGGGAGTGAACTCTGTGTGTGTGTGTGTGTGTGTGTGTGTGTGTGTGTAGGTGTGTGTGTGTGTTAGTGTGTGTGTGTTTGTGTGTAAGGGGAGTAAGAGGGTATTTACCCTTGAAAAATTTGAAAATCAGTTTTTAGAATTTAGAACAGGGGTGAAATTACTCATTTAAATATTTAAAAATACCCTTTGCAAATTTTGATTTACCCTTTAAATTCATTTCTGGGAGTGAGATACCCTTTACCTTGAAATCTTATCTGGAGCTCTGCAGATTAGATGCAAAAAAGCAAATGTTAAAGTTACACAATGAGAAAACACGGTTGAGTCAGGGCTGTTTAGTGCTTTACATTTTAAACAATATTAAGTCTAAATTTAGCAGTATACAAGCTGACTTAGCTTTTTATTGGAACCAATGTGATGGGAATCTATAAGTGACCCTGTGTAAGTGTCAATATATCAGATATATCCTGGTGGAATACAGTGTACAAGGCCTCTAAATGTAATAGAAAATCAGTGCTTTAAGTTTATACAATTGTATAGAAATAAAGATATCAGGTAAAAGATCTGATGAGTTCGAACTGTGTGTTAAGGAATTTTTCAAATCTGGATGAGTTATACTGTTTGTGTAAGTGATTATAAGAGAAACCTTAATTTATTCTCTGGAAAAGACCTTTTAATCATGAGCCAGCTTGACTTCATGCAGTTTAAAAGTCATGTCCATTTACAAACTAAACTCAATGTACATTTTATAATGTCTCAAAAAGGCCTCTATCTAAACCTCTAATATAAATATATATATACATACAAACATACATGCACACAGACACAGTTCACCCCCGTTATATCGCTTTCCATTATAACGCCAAACCTGCATAACGCCACTATGTCTTGAAGAACAGATTAACTTTCATATTAATTACCTTGGTTAAACGCCAAATACTACATACTGCCATCCGCCGCTGATTCTCCGGTACAAATGATCATTTATACATGGTAAATCCCTCGAATATATCATCAGATCAGATGAAAAAACAGGTGTGAGTAAAATTGTTAGCCGATAGTAGCGTGTTTACTTCATACTTCCACTGCAAAGTAAGATACATGTAACTCGAATATCAAGTACCATAAACTGGTATCCAGTCATATAAACAAAGTGTAGAAGTTAGACCGGGACCAGGTTAATCTCGATTCCATGAAAATTGGAAAAAATTGACACTTCCTGTGTTTAAACAGCAATTATCAAACGTCAAGAAATAATTTTGTTGAGTAGATGCGATATATAAACTTTATTAATGCTTTGTATTATCGGCTTGTCATAGAGTTAATTTAAACAAAAAATGATGAAAGCTAACATGAGAAATGTTTTCGGGTTAATATTAGAAACAAATCTAGATTTCGGGCCGTCGAACATGCACATATGATTATTGCCAGTTTAAATGATTGCAAAAAATACCCAGGAAAAAGACCACAAAACCTCTACAAGGTGTATTTTAATGTACCCAAGAAAAGGCCTCAAAACTTCCACAATATAAAGTACTCAAGAAAAGGCCACAAAACCTCTACAAGGTGTATTATATAATGTACCTGAGAAAAGGCCTCAAAACCTCTACAATATAATGTACCTAAGAAAAGGTCTCAAAACCTCTGCATGGTGTATTTTATAATGTACCTGAGAAAAGGCCTCAAAACCTCTACAATATAATGTACCTGAGAAAAGGCCTCAAAACCTCCACAATATAAAGTACCCAAGAAAAGGTCTCAAAACCTCTACAATATAATGTACCCAAGAAAAGGTCTCAAAACCTCTGCATGGTGTATTTTATAATGTACCTGAGAAAAGGCCTCAAAACCTCTACAATATAATGTACCTGAGAAAAGGCCTCAAAACCTCCACAATATAAAGTACCCAAGAAAGGCCTCAAAACCTCCACAATATAAAGTACCCAAGAAAAGGTCTCAAAACCTCTACAATATAATGTACCCAAGAAAAAGTCTCAAAACCTCTACAATATATGGACCCAAGAAAAGGTCTCAAAACCTCTACATGGTGTATTTTATAATGTACCTGAGAAAAGGCCTCAAAACATCTACAATATAATGTACCCAAGAAAAGGCCTCAAAACCTCTACAATATAATTTACCCAAGAAAAGGTCTCAAAACCTCTGCATGGTGTATTTTATAATGTACCTGAGAGAAGGTCTCAAAACCTCTACATGGTGTATTTTATAATGTGGTCACTTGTCTGTATTTATTACATGTAAACCGCAGTGGCAAGTTTCTGTATTTATTACATGAAAACCGCAGTGGCAAGTTTCTGTATTTATTACATGTAAACCGCAGTGGCAGGTTTCTGTATTTATTACATGAAAACCGCAATGGCAGGTTTCTATATTTATTACATGTAAACCACAGTGGCAGGTTTCTGTATTTATTACATGTAAACCACAGTGGCAAGTCTCTGTATTTATTACATGTAAACCGCAGTGGCAAGTTTCTGTATTTATTACATGTAAACCACAGTGGCAAGTTTCTGTATTTATTACATGTAAACCGCAGTGGCAAGTTTCTGTATTTATTACATGTGAACCGCAGTGGCAAGTTTCTGTATTTATTACATGTAAACCACAGTGGGAAGTCTCTGTATTTATTACATGTAAACCCAGTGACCACATGTGGTAAAGGTCCTCTGTGGTCAAATTGTTAGAAATCTTGCTTTTTGACCACTCTCAGAACTATGCAGTTTGGTTATCTATATGCATAATACTGTATACCTGGTCTTTTTTGCTATTTTCCCCCTTAGATAAGAGGGAGAAATTTTCCAGGTAAACAACTGAGGCACGAACATACATGCCATCTATAAAACTATGGTGATTTAAAGTTACTTTAAAACAGGGTGAATGTGTTTGGTGTCGGTAAAAGGGTGAAAATAACCAGGGGCGAAAATTTCCTGGTATACAATATCATAAATAAAAGGAGAAATCAATAGGAAACACAGTGTGTGTCAACCGGAGTGGATTTTGTCCTGCAACAATTCTGTGTAGTGGGATTGTATTGCAGAGCAAACTTGCAGCAAAATAAAAGTCAAAAATCTCTTTTATACTGGGCTGTGATTTTTCAGACCTTATTTGAGATTTTGAAAAGTTGAGATTTACTTTTATAATGTTTTTGTAAAAGAAGTAGTTGTGTTATTTGTTTATCTTATTTATTGAGCAATATATGTTCTGATAATTTTTTTAGAGTATTTCGTTTTGGCATATACTGGATTTTCTTACAGTTTCATATTACAACATCAAACAAGAGTAAAGATTACAGCCAGATAATTCTGTCAGAATAATGAAACCAAATTCTAGTTTTGTTTTGCAGGCATATCAGCTGGAGTCGTAACTTAAGTTTGCCAATCAGAACATGGCATAGCATCTAATAAAATGTTCAAGAGCATAAAACCACACACTTGTATTGTTATCTCACTTCTTTAACCAGATTCAGGTAAAATACGGTTACAGGTAATTGTTACAGCTGGAAGCTTTCAATGTTTATGGCCATAAACTGGCGAAAATAATTTTTTTTTCTTTTGTTTTACTTTTCATCAACAATGTTCTGTCGGCATACAATATAATGTTGAATCATTGACGATCGCATGTATCTGCACAATAAAATATTTGGATCAATGATATAGGCTTGTGCTACAATGTTCTTAATTTGCTTTATTGGTCATTATCTAAGAAATCTTATTCTTTAATAGGGTCCTAGCACATACCCAAACCCTTATCTATTATATTAAATTGAGAAAATATCTCCTGGCGGAAAATATAATAAAAGATCACGTATTCTGGATGAATCAGTTATAAGTTAGTACTTGGAAATATCATTTTGACTTATCTATATGCTAATGTACTACACAAATTCCCAGATTTCAAACATATACATAAAAATCATGTTAAACACATTAGCAGTAAAGTGAAATAAAATAAATAAAAGATTGATATAGTACACATGAGTGAAGATTCTTTAATATTAAATGTTGTTGATGTGTGTATATATCTTAAATTTACCTTTTTACTTGTAAATAAACACTTAAATAGTGTCTGTTTTAATTTGCATAAATTTGTCTTTGAAGTTAAAAATTTGTGAAATTTAGGTCAATCATGACTTATTTTGTCATTTCCCCCCAAATTACTGTAAAATGTAGGGCTATAGACTATATGAAAGTTGTAGTTTCTACTTTTCCATCAATCAAACTATTACTTATGTTGGTTTAGTGGTAAGGCTTTCACCTCAAAAGGGGAGTTTGGGGTTTGAAACTGCAGTTCTAAAAACCCTTAACACAGGTAGAGATTAGTCCTTTGATGGTCACTCAGTATGATGGGTGGAAATTATTAGTCTTTATGTTCTAATTCGCCAGTCTCAACCGAACATAAATTATTTATAAAATAAACTCGACACATAAATAGGATAAGCTCGCATGTGCGAGTGCAACAGACTTTATTACATATAAATTACATAAATATCTGCGTAAGTCTTGTAAAACATCACACTCAAACCATTTTCTACAAAAAATGAAAAGGTAATTAATATCATGTACAATATTACAATATAGTGAAAAACAACGGGCGGGTGGGTGGGGAATAATGCGTCTGTTGCACACAGGCGGCGAAGCTTCGAATACCTTATATTCTTACTAATACTCAGGTAACATTACCTGGTCACAATTTTCATGCTTTTTAACGCCGCCGCTACCCCTAATAAACAATTACTGACCAATCGCCTTGCGATAAACAACAATAGAAACAACATAACACGTGTTTACTGTAAACACACCCACGTGTATACGTAACTATTATAAATACATTTCTTGTAAAGATCTAAACTGAGGCCTTTAGGTGATGGTAGGTGTGGTATGATAAATACATACTGCAATTAGCAAAGTTTCATAGCATAGGTCAATTAATGCTATATCTATATAAGTGAAAGATTCTTAACATGATGTAGAACAAATACTGACAGAACACCAAGACTTAACATGATGTAGAACAAATACTGGCTGTAGACCAATACTTAACATGATATAGAACAACTACTGGCTGGAGACCAATACTTAACATGATGTAGAACAACTACTGACAGGACACAATACTTAACATGATGTAGAACAACTACTGCCTGTAGACCAATACTTAACATGATGTAGAACAACTACTGGTTGTAGGCCAATACTTAACATGATGTAGAACATCTACTGCCTGTAGACCAATACTTAACATGATGTAGAACAACTACTGGCTGTAGACCAATACTGAACATGATGTAGAACAACTACTGACAGGACACAATACTTAACATGATGTAGAACAACTACTGGCTGTAGACCAATACTTAACATGATGTAGAACAACTACTGACAGGACACCAAGACTTAACATGATGTAGAACAACTACTGCCTGTAGACCAATACTTAACATGATGTAGAACAACTACTGGTTGTAGGCCAATACTTAACATGATGTAGAACAACTACTGCCTGTAGACCAATACTTAACATGATGTAGAACAACTACTGCCTGTAGACCAATACTTAACATGGTGTAGAACAACTACTGCCTGTAGACCAATACTTAACATGATGTAGAACAACTACTGCCTGTA
Source organism: Atrina japonica (assembly GCA_030159075.1). NCBI lineage: Eukaryota > Metazoa > Mollusca > Bivalvia > Pterioida > Pinnidae > Atrina > Atrina japonica. The sequence goes on along the minus strand of BROG01000017.1, from coordinate 560,205 downwards.
GACCAATACTTAACATGATGTAGAACAACTACTGGCTGTAGACCAATACTTAACATTGTGTAGAACAACTACTGACAGGACACAATACTTAACATGATGTAGAACAAATACTGACTGGAGACCAAGTCTTAACATGATGTAGAACAACTACTGGCTAGAGACCAATACTTAACATGATGTAGAACAACTACTGGCTGTAGACAAAGTCTTAACATGATGTAGAACAACTACTGGCTGTAGACCAATACTTAACATGATGTAGAACAACTACTGGCTATAGACCAATACTTAACATGATGTAGAACAGCTACTGCCTGTAGACCAATACTTAACATGATGTAGAACAACTACTGACTGGAGACCAAGTCTTAACATGATGTAGAACAACTTCTGGCTGGAGACCAATACTTAACATGATATAGAACAACTACTGGTTGTAGACCAATACTTAACATGATGTAGAACAACTACTGCCTGTAGACCAATACTTAACATGATGTAGAACAACTACTGACAGGACACAATACTTAACATGATGTAGAACAACTACTGACAGGACATACTAACATCTTGCACAGCCATGTTGGATAAATGTTTTTGTTTTCTCCAAATGACCATGCTTGCTGAGACATTGCAAATTTGTCTTTTTACCATAAGATTGTGTACAATCAGGACAAACATGATACAAATTGTAAGACCTGTTGACTCATTGTTTAACATTCTCCTGTGATGATTGTTTCTTTTTTATGCCAAACAATTTGAAGGTGTCACAATGTATTACATGTGAAGTAAGATGGAATGGCCATTAATACAGAGTCCTGAACATTTGGAGGTGTTCACAGAATTTTGTATTTTAATTTTCTGATCATAAAATGTTCCTACTTACTAAAAAACGATTCATGGTATTGTTTTTAAATTTTATATTGAAATACACAGGTAGGGATGAAGGAGCTTTAGTAATAAACTTTGTGAGTTATTTAAACTATATAAGGTGCAGTATCATTGTTTCTGAATATTAAGAAATAAAAGAGCTTTGGTAGTAGATGTTGAGAGTTATATAAACTCTTTAAGGTGCATATCATGTCAGATGCTGTGCTTTTTGGTCACTTGTAAATATTTTCACTCAATCATAATAAAATCTATATAAGCTCCTGGGGTGAAGTCTTGTGAACCCTTTCTTAACCTGGATGAGTTTAAAGTTTAGGTAGTAAAAGAAAGTGACACTAAAATAACACAGGTAAGAGTAATCATTCCTACTTGTCATCAAATCTACAAGTATCCAGTGAATAATCAAATGTTTCCTGTGAATCTTGTCATAACCCACAAGTGAATAGAATCATCTGCATGATAATCAAAAGGTTACTCACCCTCGTGAAATGGACTATACTTACTAATGCTATAGACTTACTCAACTGGCGACTCTCCATATAAATAAAAGAGTTTTGAGAGGATTTAAAGAAATAAAAATCTTGTGATATCCTTAACTCTACAAAACACAAAAGATCTAGAAAACTACACATATAATAACAAATTGCTCACTTAACAAATTTCAACTTTGTGTAAAGATGAATTAAAATGATATTAACTTACATGTTTTATATTTGGAGATACATAGTTTTTAGAAATATTATGTAAATGTTGTTACATAACCACAAGATTTATCATTTTAAGTCATAGAGTATAAACTCACATTCATGAAATCATTTTGCACAAAATACAACAAAATGAATTCAAATATTTCAGATACATTTTACACATATTTCTGAGATGATTGTAAAACATTTGAGGCAACTTAAGTTTTAAAAATTGATCAGGAAATTATAATCTTAACAGTAACAACAGTTGAAATCTATCACTATCACAACAACAGTTGAAACAAATCACTTTCACAACAATGGTCGAAATCTACCACTATCACAACAACAGTTGAAACCAATCACTTTCACAACAATGGTTGAAATCTACCACTATTACAACAACAGTTGAAACCAATCACTTTCACAACAACAGTTGAAATCTATCACTATCACAGCAACGGTTAAAATCTATTACTATCACAACGACAGTTGAAATCTATCACTATTACAACAACGGTTGAAATCTACCACTATTAGAATAACAGTTGAAATCTACCACTATCACAACAATAGTTGAAATCAATCACTTTCACAACAACAGTTGAAACATATCAATACCACAACAACAGTTGAAACCAATCACTTTCACAACAATGGTTGAAATCTACCACTATCACAACAACAATTGAAACCAATCACTTTCCCAACAACAGTTGAAATCTATCACTATCATAACAACAGTTGAAATCTATCACTATTATAACAACAGTTGAAACCAATCACTTTCACAACAGATGAAATATGGCTATCACTTTAACAGTTGAAGCATATCATCACAATAGTTTGTTACATCTAAATTCTTAGACACATTACTTAAAGCAAATATTATAACAGATAAACTCTTGATAGAAATAAAATAGAACTGAAAGAATAATTTCTGCAAACCTTTCATTTATCATTTACATGTTTATCAAAATCATGTATAACTGGAATTGTGACCCTAAAATGGGTTACATGCTTATTTTTATGAAAACTAGTTACATCCCCCTCCGTCACAACCCAAGACATAAACAAAAAGAACCTGGGGATAGTACGTATCTGGCTCTAACAGACCAAGAGATAAATATTCAGAGATAGTCAATGTTACGTAGAATTACTCTGAATACATTATAACCATGTGATACTAGCTGATTAAAGTACATATCACCGTCTGTACATGACCACCAACATCGATATACCACCCTTACTGCATGTATATTGTCCTCTGGGGCAAACGAACCTTATTGACCTTATATTGAACATATATTTATATCAGAACGGACTATCCTCTTGTTGTCATCTGAAAGCTTATAAACAAAGGTTATGAGAGCCAGGCATAACACGTTGTGATATGTGAACTGGGGCACATCACAGATTTAGTGGTGACGATTGTGATGTATGTGTGTGTGTGCATTTATATATATAAATATATAATTTCAGAAATTACAAAATCATGAGAACTAGGGCACATCACAGATTTAGTGGTGACAATTGTGATGTATGTGTGTGTTTGTGTGCATTTATATATATAAATATATAATTTCAGAAATTACAAAATCATGAGAACTAGGGCACATCACAGATTTAGTGGTGGCGATTGTGATGTATGTGTGTGTGTGTGTGCATTTGTATATATAAATATATAATTTCAGAAATTACAAAATCATGAGAACTAGGGCACAACACAGATATAGTGGTGACGGTTGTGATATATATAAATCTTGAGAACCAGGGCACAACACAGATTTAGTGGTGATCGTTGATATATATATATATAAATCATGCCTCCTATGCCATCCCTTGTAGGTATATACTATAAGCTTTTGATCACAAGCTTTTCTCCTGATCTTCTCAAAGTTAGTTTTAATAGATTACTGCTGAATGGGGCATGTTAAGAAAAAGTTTTGGTCAAACCTTTTGACCCCAACACTTCATAATTCTTCAGTATGGAAGAGTAACTCAATTATATAATGGACAAATTTTATAGAATAAAATTATCCAGATAAACTGAATAAAAAACAGCTTTATTCAATCATGTACATGTAAAATTATATGAATGTAACTAAACTGTACACCTATATAGATAACGTAAATAGTAAGCAACATAAACAATTATGTTTATATAAGATCACAAGAATGTTATTATCCTATAAGGCTATATGAATAACTAAAATAGTGAACAATGTAAACCAGTTATGTTGATATAAGATTATATAAATGTTGTTACCCTTTTCGGCCTAAGAATGTTGCTACCTTCTATAGCCTAATGATGCTACCTTCTAGGGCCTAAAAATGTTGCTACCCTGTACAGACTAAGAATGTTGCCACCCTGTACAGCCGAAGAATGTTACTACCATATATAGCCTAAGAATGTTGCCACCCTGTACAGCCTAATAATGTTGCTACCCTGTACAGACTAAGAATGTTGCCACCCTGTACAGCCAAAGAATGTTACTACCCTGTACAGACTAAGAATGTTGCCACCCTGTACAGCCTAAGAATGTTGCTACCCTGTACAGCCTAAGAATGTTGCCACCCTGTACAGCCTAAGAATGTTGCTACCCTGTACAGCCTAAGAATGTTGCCACCCTGTACAGCCTAAGAATGTTGCCACCCTGTACAGCCGAAGAATGTTACTACCCTGTACAGACTAAGAATGTTGCCACCCTGTACAGCCTAAGAATGTTGCCACCCTGTACAGCCGAAGAATATTACTACCCTGTACAGACTAAGAATGTTGCTACCCTATACAGACTAAGAATGTTGCTACCCTATACAGACTAAGAATGTTGCTACCCTATATAGACTAAGAATGTTGCTACCCTATACAGACTAAGAATGTTGCTACCCTATACAGACTAAGAATGTTGCTACCCTATACAGACTAAGAATGTTGCTACCCTGTACAGACTAAGAATGTTGCTACCCTGTACAGCCTAAGAATGTTGCCACCCTGTACAGCCTAAGAATGTTGCTACCCTATACAGACTAAGAATGTTGCTACCCTATACAGACTAAGAATGTTGTTACCCTGTACAGCCGAAGAATGTTACTACAATATACAGCCTAAGAATGTTGCTACCCTGTACAGACTAAGAATGTTACTACCCTCCCTGTACAAAAAAGAATGTTGCTACCCTGTACAACTTTAAAATGTTGCCACCCTGTACAGCCTGAGAATGTTGCTAACCTGTAAAGCATAAGAATGTTGCTACCCTGTACAGCCTTAGAATGTTGCTACCCTGTACAGTCTAAGAATGTTGCCACCCTGTACAGTTTAAGAATGTTGCTACCCTGTACAGTCTAAGAATGTTGCTACCCTGTATAACCTAAGAATGTTGCTACCCTCTAGAGCCTAATAATGTTCCTAATGATGCTACCTTCTAGGGCCTAAGAATGTTGCTACCCTGTACAGCCGAAGAATGTTACTACCATATACAGCCTAAGAATGTTACTACCTTCTACAGTTTAAGAATGTTGTTACCCTGTACAGCCTAAGAATGTTGCCACCCTGTATAGCCTAAGAATGTTGCTACCCTCTAGAGCCTAAGAATGTTGCTACCCTGTACAGCCTAAATGTTGTATATTTTATTTACCTCAGTATATATCACACATATTCACTGTTTTAAATTATTTTGATATGGTATACCCATGAAGTAGAAATCCTTCAAATTTTACACTTTATGCAAATATTGTGTATTGAGTTTTTTCTAAATATCAAAAATAACTATTCTGAGGATTCTTCCAGGAGAGAATTCAAAGCATTGAGTTTCCCTAAGGAAAAATACAGTGGGGTACTTAACAATATGTTTTTAGCACATGCCACATTATTTATTGAGTCTGTAAGCATATCATATTAATATTACATTCATGAGAGGGTGACATTGCATTTTCACCCCAAGGTAGGATTGTTGACTGAGGCGAAGCGGAGGTCAACAATGTTTTCCAAGGAGTGAAAAGATGCAATATCGCCCTCTCATGAATGTAATACAATGTATATATTTTATCATATCGACTGTCATATTTGTTTGCTTTAACATATTACCATAGATATTTTACATCGTAAATATTAACCAGCAAGCTAAAAAATACAAAACAAATAGCTTACAAATGTTTTGGTTACCACGAAAAACTTTCACTGGGACGAACCACACATGCATAGCATTTGGCACAGGAGACATTTTTTGAAATGTCACCCTGGCTCACTGGGACAAAATGTACATGCATAACGTTGGTGCATGCGACATTTTTTGGAATGTCACCCTTGCTTCTTTATCTTTGTTAAATGAGCAGGTGACATTGAAAATTTTCACATCTCTCTCAACCAATCAGATTGAAAGATTTTAACAGCAGATATAATAAAGTAAATTATCTAATGAGTATGAACATATGCCACATTATTCAATGAGTCTTTAAGGACATGCCACACTGTTAATTGAGACTGAACATAATGCTACATTATTCTGTGAGTCTGTTAGCGTAATATGACCAACTACTGGGTGAGTGTAACCATTTAGTGTGCTTGTCTGTTAGCGTGATATGACCAACTACTGGGTGAGTGTAACCATTTAGTGTGCTTGTCTGTTAGCGTAATATGACCAACTACTGGGTGAGTGTAACCATTTAGTGTGCTTGTCTGTTAGCGTGATATGACCAACTACTGGGTGAGTGTAACCATTTAGTGTGCTTGTCTGTTAGCGTAATATGACCAACTACTGGGTGAGTGTAACCATTTAGTGTGCTTGTCTGTTAGCGTAATATGACCATCTACTGGGTGAGTGTAACCATTTAGTGTGCTTTGTCTTAATGAATTATGTATTGTAATTTTTAACCAAGTTATTCTGAAGAAATATCTAGATCCATTTTGTAAATTGCACATATTAGCCTTCTTTATGTGTATTTGATGTGCTTTAAAAGGTGCCTATGGACTTATAATTACAGTACATCATAAACAGGGTATGAGGCCAAATCATGGAAACATTTCTTTCCTATAAAAATGTCAGGAAATAAAAACTTGACTGCTGGCAATTTTACACAGTATCCTCTAGATGTTGGGAGTGTTTGATTTGTACTCTTGTTTTAAATTTGTTGAACAGCCATAATTTTGTCAACAGGCAGTATACATGTACGTGGAAGGAGTTTTCCTTCTTCAATCACACCCCTATTTAGGAACCTATGGAGAACCTCTGATGAGGTATTGCTTCATAGTATTATACCTAATTAAGCTATAAAATGATGAAATAAAGTTTATAATGTACATTAGTTAGGTTTGATGTCACGCTGTGTTAAACACTGTCTTTTCAGTTTAGTAATTGTGATAATTTCATTCAAGTTATGCAGTTTTACATAATTATCATATTCACTTAGTTTTTATCCATTCATTCTGTTTTACAACATCTGCCCTTTGAGTTAGTATCTTGTGTATAATTTTACATGTAAATGCATTTAATAACAGATCTGTTTTGTCAGAGGATTTACTAGTATGTTTATTTATATGTGTATTTTTACTGTACAATTACATTTTTACTATGTACATGTAAATACATTTTATTGTACAAATACATTTTTACTATATAATTATTTTTTTACTGTATAATTACATTTTTACAGTACAATTACATTTTTTCTGTACAATGGTTTTTTACACAAACTTACATATATTCTCTTGATATTCTTACAAACAACATTGGTCTCCATGGCTGAGTGGTTAAAGTATTATGCACTTTAAATTGACCATGAAGATCTGTAAACACAGGTTCGAGGACTTATCTTAGTTATCTGGGTTCAAACCTAGGAGAGCCGACCTGGCTCAGTCAGTAGCAAGCTCGACTCTTGATCGTGAGGTCATGAATTTGAGTGCAGCCGGCGACAGGTTGGTTTCCTGTCCTTCGGATTGAGACAGTAAAAACTGAGGTCCTGTGTCACAGTAGGTGTCAGCACATTAAAGAACCCTCATTGCTCAATGGCCATAAGTGCTGAGCATAGGCCAAAATATTTGAAGCCCTTCACTGACATTGGTGACGTCTCCATATGAGTGATAGATTCTTGAGTGGGACATTAAACAACAATAAACAAACAAACAAAATCAAACCTAGGTACCTTCCATTGTCAACTGGTGACCTTTAACTTAGTAATTTTGCTGCATGTTGAAAAATCATTTTGACTTGCTGAATTGTAAATTGCACCTGGTTTTACTACAGATTTGATCTCGTCTAGAAAACAATGCAGTCACTCGGAGCTCCCGTTTGAGCATACAAACCTCTTGTTGATATGCTTTAATATGTTTAATACATTTACCCCTAGAGACACATTTGGACTGGTGTAAATCATTGATTTACTCAAGAGTCCATTGTTTTTCAATGTTGATGAGTTAAGTAGCTTTAATAATATTCATATGTCTTAGCATGCGGGCATTGAAACATGAAAAAGTTTTGTAAGGCCCTCATACATTTTGTACAAGCTAGTAGAATATAAGCCCAAAAAATGATCACAATATAAAAACAGTTACACAAACAAGACACAATGTGGACAATGAGCTTTTTATACACGGGTACAGGTTTAAAGTGACGGATATCAGTTCACTTTAGATATGTCAGATTGTAAAGCAAGGTTATATATAGACATGCCAACAAAGATCTTGATAGCCAGTCAGATTGTCAAATATCACTGACAGCTAATATTTTTATTTTAAAAAAACACATTTATAATATTCAATTTGTATTACATGCTAAAAAGCATTATATCACAATGACAAATAGTTAATATGAATAAGCTCCAGTTTGGTTGAAAAATTAGTCTGATGAATGTAGGTTCGTGCATGCTTGTGTTTGCTTATGTTCATAATTATGTGCAACAAATGGCTCTGTTTGTATCTATATGAAGGTAATGTGTGTGTGTGTGTTTGCTTACTTATGCAATACTGTGTGTAGCAAGTGGCCAAGTGGCTCTGTTAATGTCTTTATGACGATTGTTTGCTTTTTTACACGATTTTGTGTAACAAGTGACCCGGTATGCGTCTATATGACGATTGTTTGCTTTTTTACACAATTATGTGTAACAAGTGACCCGGTATCCGTCTATATGACGATTGTTTGCTTATGTACCCGATTACGTGTAACAAGTGACCCGGTATCCGTCTATATGACGATTGTTTGCTTTTTTACATGATTATGTGTAACAAGTGACCCGGTATCCGTCTATATGACGATTGTTTGCTTTTTTACACGATTATGTGTAACAAGTGACCCGGTATCCGTCTATATGACGATTGTTTGCTTATGTACCTGATTACGTGTAACAAGTGTCTAAGTGGCTCTGTTTGTGTCCATATGAAGATAGATGTCTTTGTGTATTTATCTACTGTAAACATGGAAATTTACACATGCGTACCAGTCCACAGTTAGAATCATCATTTAATACAGGACTGCTTACAATAAGGTGTGACATTGCATGAAGTACCCCCACGTGTATGGTTTGTGTAAGAAAATCACATAATTAGCAAAACACATACACATTTACTGTATTTGTCTTGTGTTTATCAGAAAATGAAGGTCATTCTATACATATTTGTTTGTCTATATATGTATTTAATTTTCATCACAAGTTTTCTCCATATCTACATATTAATTTGAATATTCAACCCTCAACTACATTTTTCGTATATACAGACTTCGATGAGTAGAAGTTCAAGGGACCATCTTGAAAAGTTCTAAGCATCAGAACATCAACTCATGAATGGTAACCAAGAAGCATACGTTTTTTAGTTTCAGATGTTCTAAAAGGTGTATGTGACTGCTTTGAAATCATTTAAGACATATACTGTCATTATAATTAAAATTTAGTGCTAAATTTAACTTACTTTTCATGAAATCAATACATTGGGTGTTTATGAGAAGGAAAAGAATCATCATGGGATAATTTTATACACATGTAAATTTTTACTTTGAATTATATGTAGGAATTTTTGTTGTTTTTTTTAGAAATGGGCCCAAAAGTTTATTCAAAACATTTAGAAATTAGACTCACAAAAGTTTGAATTATAAAATGTTTATAAGTAGCATTAAATACCAAAATAATTCAGAACTTTGTCAATTGTTCGAAACATCAAGAAATTGCTGTATTTGTGAATCAATCACATTAGTATGCAGAAAGTTATTTTGTTGAAATGTACATGACACATGACTAAAAACTATCTGAATTTTGAGTGATACCTGTACATATACCTGGACAAGAATTATAATTTATATCACATGACAAATTATATGTTAAACAAAATATCACCTACTGGTGTCATGAAAAAGCAACATAATCAGTAGAGTGAAAAAGTATGGTTTAGTAGATGTGAATAATGAAATCATTTATAAAAGTGTGTACAATATTGACATGTTTAAAATTAAGTCACTCTTCAGATATCATACTCAAAATCTATCAGTAGTAAGTGTTCTTTCTGCTCGTATTTTTTTCATTTATGTATTTTTCATTTTTTGTAAAATAATAGTTTTTATGAATACTCTGCAATGCATTCCAGTAGAAATAGATTTATACAACATGGCTCTCCCAAGCTGTGTTTTATCAGTTTATTCATGCATGAAAAGGTGGTAATCCAAGTGTAAACTTCTACCTGAGTACCTTGCAGGGGTTGTATTGTACTAAAAAGGTCAACAATGGTGTTCATAAGAGAAATGTGAATGGATTTACAAGTTGTCAGAGGTGCACTACCCTTTATTTAATGATTATACTGGAAGATAAGAATGCTTGCATTATACTTTAAGACTCACCATAGTGCAATCTTTTAAAATGTTCAGTTAGTTGTCAATATTAGGTTAAGAACTGACAAAGAAACACATGTGACAATAGAGAAGTTTTTGTTTGTTTGTTATTATTATTATTATTATTATTATTATGATTATGATTATGATTATTATTATTATTTTCTTATTAAGGGGGGATTGGGTTTTTTTATGGGGAGGGGTTGAGTGGTTGTATTTTTATGGGGGATTTGTTGGTTGGGGTTTTGTTGAGAGGTTTAATTGGTTAGGCTTTGTATGGGAGGGATTGAGTGGTTGGGGATTATTGTGGAAAGGATTGATTGTTTAGACTTTGTACAGGAGGGATTGATTGTTTAGACTTTGTACAGGAGGGATTGATTGGTTGGGAATTATTGTGGACAGGGATTGATTGTTTAGACTTTGTACAGGAGGGATTGAGTGGTTAGACTTTGTACAGGAGGAATTGATTGTTTAGACTTGGTTAGACTTTGACAGGGGGATTGATTGTTTAGACTTTAGTTTGTACAGGAGGGATTGATTGTTTAGACTTTGTACAGGGATTGAGGGATTGATTGTTTTAGACTTTGTACAGGAGGGATTGAGTGGTTAGACTTTGTACAGGAGGAATTGATTGTTTTATTGTGGACTTTGTTAGGCAGGAGGGATTGAGTGGTTTGTAGGGACTTTGATAGGTACAGTACGGGAGGGATGGTGAGTGGTTGATTGTTTTAGACTTTGTACAGGAGGGATTGAGTGGTTTGAGGGATGATTGTTAGACTTTGTACAGGAGGGATTGAGTGGTTAGACTTTGTACAGGAGGGATTGATTGTTTAGACTTTGTACAGGAGGGATTGAGTGGTTTGCTTTGTACAGGAGGGATTGAGTGGTTAGACTTTGTACAGGAGGGATTGAGTGGTTAGACTTTGTACAGGAGGGATTGATTGGTTAGACTTTGTACAGGAGGGATTGATTGTTTAGACTTTGTACAGGAGGGATTGAGTGGTTAGACTTTGTACAGGAGGGATTGAGTGGTTAGACTTTGTACGGGAGGGATTGTAGTGGTTAGACTTTGTACAGGAGGGATTGAGTGGTTAGACTTTGTACAGGAGGGATTGATTGTTTAGACTTTGTACAGGAGGGATTGAGTGGTTAGACTTTGTACAGGAGGGATTGAGTGGTTAGACTTTGTACAGGAGGGATTGAGTGGTTAGACTTTGTACAGGAGGGATTGAGTGGTTAGACTTTGTACAGGAGGGATTGAGTGGTTCAGGAGGGATTGAGGTTACTTTTGTACAGGAGGGATTGAGTGGTTAGACTTTGTACAGGAGGGATTGAGTGGTTAGATTTTGTACAGGAGGGATTGAGGTGGTTAGATTGGTTAGACTTTGTACAGGAGGGATTGGTTTAGATTGACAGTGGTTTAGACTTTGTACAGGAGGGATGATTGAGTGGTTAGACTTTGTACAGGGGATTGGGATTTGAGTGGTTAGGGACTTTGTACAGGTGGGATTGAGTATATGTTAGACTTTGTACAGGAGGGATTGATTGTTTAGACTTTGTACAGGAGGGATTGATTGGGTCAGGTTTTTGTGGAGAGGGTTTGATTGGTTAGGCTTTGTATGGGAGGGATTGATTGGTTGGGGATTTTTGTGAAGAGGGATTGACTGGTTAGGCTTTGTGTGGGAGGGATTAATTGGTTGGTTGAGGTTTTGTATGGGAGGGACAGATTTGTTGGGGTTTTGTGAAAAGAAGGGTTGATTTTAGGTGAGGATCTGTAGTTTTATATAAGATTAAATTAGTACTATTGAGTACATATAATTAATTTTATACTTTCTATTAATCTATATTCCAAATTTTATCACATGGTTTCCTTTTACATTAAATCTACGTACAATGTAATCTCAGTTTGTTTTTTGAGTTTTGGGGTTTCTTTTGGCCCATTCATAATAGATAAGAAATATTGTTATAAGAATGTTTGTGATGATTTTTAAAATATTTGTAATAGTCAGATTTGATGCCATATTGACAATTCCCTTCTATCGAAGGATAATATATATCGTGACCAACCGATTTTGTAATGTTTTCCAATTATCGCTCACATGTGCAAATGAATAAATGAAAGGAAGGAGTGAGATGCTTTCATATGATAATTATATATGTTAAGGTTATTGAAACTTAATTTCCACCTTTAATTAGTGTTCCCATACTCACAGAAAAATTGAAAAATAATTTTTGAATCACTGAATGACTTTCAAAGTCTTGAAAACCTAAGGGATTTTCTTCAATGTGTTAATTGTCATGGGAATGTCATGGAATTTATAAATAATAAATTGTTGTCTACTTGTTTAAATATGAAAATAATGGTAATGTTTTGACTTTGTGATTCAAATTTTGTTTAGATTTGGATTTATAACCTACAGTTGACTATGGTAATAAAACAATGCATTTTCCAGCTCTAACATTCCAGTTGTTTATCATACTGTAATCATTTCTATATCCATATCTTGACCGCATCCTAGCATAGTCCTTTGCCATTTGTGTGTTGTGAAAAAACCATGGAAGACCAAAAAAAAATGATCAGGATCCCAGTTTGTTGATGATGAGCAAATACAGAGCAATCTCCTTATCAGGAAATTCTTGGGACTTTAGGGAAATACCCAGAATTTGGATTCATCTGATTTTGACATAACAAGATTTCACAGTCCTTGTTATAGAAAAATGGTTATTGATGATGTATTTTCAATAGATTAAGGAACTACAAAATGATTTACCTGTGATATTTGATATCTAAATCATGATCATAAATATAAAAAATCAATTGAAAAGGATTACAAATCAGTTACTGTAAAAAGAAAAAGTCAGTTGATTAGCTATTGAAGTTTTCTCTAGAGAATGTTTTTAGTTTTCTCCCCATAAAATGTTATTATAACTGATGACAGATTTGATAGATTAAAAGATAAAATAAGAAAACTGAGGAATGGATGGATTAATTCATGAATGAGACATGCTTTTAAACATATTTTTAACCTGTGTTTTTGTCGGGTGAGACAGTAAAATCTGAGGTCCCGTGTCACAATAGGTGTTGGCATGTTAAAGAACCCTCACTGCTTAATGGCCTTAAGTGCTGAATAAAGACCAAAATTTGAAGCCCTTCGCCAGCATTTGGTGATGTCTCCATATGAGTGAAAGATTCTTGAGTGGAACATTAAACAATGGCAACAACCTGTTTGTTTAATTGGTGTTTTATGCCTATACCTATTTTCCAGTTGTACAGTTTTGACTGTTTTTATTAGTTAATGAGAAAAATTGTATATTTGTAACGTTTCCACAAATCGGTTTAGGCTACAGTGACATTGGAACATACGCTGGCTAGAATTGGGAGACATCATTATTTAAAACATTGGTCTTACTGGTCAACAACAAATGTCTGTTGTAAAAGAACTATGTAGTTGCTGATAGGTGGTAAACACATTTCTCCTTAAGGTGGCTCATAGGTGGTGCATACATCTCTGGCTAGGGACTCAAGATTGAATATTTAAACAAAGTTTTCAACTTCCCCTTGACTAAATACTTGACCTTACAATGTCACAGGTTCTTCAGATGACCAAAATTGTTCAGTTACTGAGAAACATGAATTAGACAAGGTGCTTAAATTTACATGTATTTTAGTACAAAACATTTGATTTACATGTCATTGATATGGGTCCTCATTTTTCAGTCAGATATGCCAGGGTATGTTCAACATATGAACATTTCATTTACAGAGGCAAACTACTTCTTGATAAGTTGTTGTCACAGAGATATCAGGGATTGCGTTTAATGTCAACATTCACAAATCTTACTCTTGGTATTATGACCTTTTTTGCAATTACTACATTTCATTAAGTGAATTGTTGAGTCACCTATTTACTTACTACTTTTCACTAAGTGAATTGTTGAGTCACCTATTTACTTACTACTTTTCACTAAGTGAATTGTTGAGTCACCTATTTACTTACTACTTTTCACTAAGTGAATTGTTGAGTCACCTATTTGAAGTACTTGTTGAATTGTCTGTACAAATTTTTGACAAGAGTTTATTCCCCACTTTATTTCATTTGAATTTGATTGGACTCCTAATGGGTGTGATTGGTCCTACATGGCACCTGATACCGCCTCTGTATTGTCAAAGGTCCATATATGTCCTCTGTTCACCAGATAAGTATTTTAGCTCCCAATCCTTCTTAAAATGAATACTTTGTGATATTGTATCTTAGGTACGATCCCTCCCAGAATTACAACTTTAAAGCTTGCACTCTCAAGGCAGATGCAAATCACAGTTAATGGTTTTGTTTGTGTTCAATGATTTCTTTGTTGTCAATTGAAATGTTTACAAAGAGATTTGTTTTTCTGATAAAACATTTGGATAATTTCATTTTGAGGACAACAGAAACTAAACTTCCCTTTTGTTTCATTACAAAAATATTTCTAATAAAAAATGTTCAAGTTCTTAATCTCTAAATGAATGTTCCTTGCATTTTCAGTTCAGAAGATTTTTTGTCTTCTTTTTTTTAGACAAAACACTCTTGAGGTTTATAAACCTGATAGGATTTTCTAAACATGAATCTGGAGATTCTCACCATAAATCCAAAAGAAGAAGTTTATTACATATTACTAGTACTCCCCAGATACTTGACTACAACCTAGATCTTTTATGAAGTATCATAAAATTGGCTTTATTGTGGGGACTGTGTCATTTATTTATCACCTTTTCAATGTTTTGTCAATATCACAATCTAAAATCTTGTTTCCTAACTGAAATACTATAAATTTCACCTTTCTAAATTGTCAAATCATCCTTAATTTATGCCTCTGCAAACATTTTTATAATTCAGTGAATACTTCATCAGAAAAAAGTAGATAAAGCTCATTAGGGCATGACTGTTTGTTACTTGCAGTTACTTGCCTGTGTTTGTATGATTTTCATTAGCAGTTAAGTGGTAATTGATAAAAGATTTCTTGATTTGAAATGAACATCACTATTTTCTGAGTGCTGTTCATTGGCCTAGCTAGGCATCAGAGAGATAGAAGACAAGGGGCTTGGTTGGTCATTGGCTGAGTCCCTATAGAGGGATCAGGGTACAATTGTCCCCATTTTCTTCCAGGGAGTCAACAAATTTTAGTCATTTAATAATCGTTTTAGTGTTTGAAAAATTATTGTAAAGCACAATTGAATGGGTTTGGTGTTAGAAATTCTAGTGATATTTAAAGCAAAGATTACAGCCTTGTAAAGTTAGAATGCTGAAATACATACACATTTTTTTTTTTTTTTTTTTTTTTTTTTTTTTTTTTTTTTTGTCAGAACGATATGTAGGAAACTGCCTTTGCCTAACAGTAGCTACATGATTGCTATTGTAAGAAATTCATATATTGTTCACAGTCAGATGGAGCTATGCAGTATCATATAGTTTTATGTGGAGGTTTATGGGCATTCATTTCTATCAACCAAAATATAATTGAATGTGATATAACAATACAGAAAACAACAACCAACAAAACACAACTATAAATAAACCACATAAATTATGAATTTTACATGACATTTACACCAGTGGTCATACTTGGTCTTTGGTTTATGGACTTTCCCCATGGATCATGGGTATAAATAAGCAATCTAAATGTTCATGCTCATTGTTGTGTAGTCAAAATTGTATTCTTACATCTTTACTAATTACTTGAAAAGCTGAAAATAAGTACATGGACTTAATACAATTAACTTTTCATTTAAAAAATCTGTAATTTGGTGTTTCCCTACATGGATTTATGTGTATAGAGCTCAGAATATCTTAGACACAGTAGGCAAACCTTTCTATCACCTATGTTGGATTCAATATTGGGGATGCAGTTAAAATACAGTAAATGGCATTTCCAAGTGGAGAGAAAGATTTAGTAATAAAAATAATCAATAGATAGATTTTGTTTCTTTTTTAATACAGTGGAACTTCCCTTTACCAAATCTCACTAAGATTGGTAATTTTTCTGGTTTTATTTTTTTTTTCTATTTTTAATTCCTGGGGGAGTTGTTCTGTCAAATGGTTTGAGTTTTTTTCATTTTGTAAGTTGCTTTACATCTATAAATTCTTGGATCAGTTTCATACCAGCCAATATTTGAAGGAGCTATGGACTTAAACATTTTTCTGACTGCAGATTTTGCATGTTTCTTTTTATATACATAGTGTGTGTGGGCATGATATATAGTGTTAGTGCATCATGTAAATTGTGTGTGGGAAACATGTAAATTGTGTGTGGGGGGGACATCATGTAAATTGTGTGGGGGGGACATGTTAATTGGGTATGGGGGATATCATGTAATTATATAAATTTGATGGAGGGGGGGGTCTTCATCATGTAAATATTCCCAATTGACTTTTTACTTAGTGGTTGAACTTTGACCCTGACATCAACTTTATAAATATATATGGATATGTTTCCAGCTTCCTCTTATTAGCCCAACATCAACAGATGGTGGGCTTTTCATATGGCCCTGCATCCGTGGTCTGTCCGTCCTCCATCCATCCTGAAAAATTCGTGTTACTGCAATTTCTCAGAAAGGACTGAAGGGATCTCCTTGAAATTTGACATGAAGGTTACCCTTGAGGTCTCTAGTTGTGCATATTACATGTTCAAAGAGATCAGAATCCAACATGGCCGACAGGTGGCCATCTTGGATTTTGACCAAAGGATGTTTGTTATCGCTACTTCTCAGAAACGACTTAAGGAATCTCCTTGAAATTTAATATGAAGGTTCCCCTTGAGGTCTTGTTGTGCATATTACATTTTCAAAGAGATCGGAATCCAACATGGCCGACAGACGGCCATCTTGAATTTTGACCATAGGAAGGTTGTTATTGCGATTTCTCAGAAAGGTCTAAAAGGATTTCCTTGAAATTTGACATGAAGGTTCTCCGTGAGGTCTAGTTGTGCATATGACATTTTCAGAGAAATTGGATTCCCAACATGGCTGACAGGTGGCCGTCTTGGATTTTGATAATGGAAGTATGTATTTCTCAAAATGTACTGAGGGAATCTTTTTGAAATTGATTATGGAGGTTACCTCTGAGGTCTAAATGTGCATATTTCATTTTTAGAGAGATCAAAATCCAAGATGGACACCTGTCGGCCATGTTGAGTTCCATTCTCTCTTAAAATGTAATATGTTCAGTTCAAGATCAGTTTAACTATAATCTTGTGAAAAAAGTATTTCACAGAAATATGGATTTAAGTTCATATTCAATGTTGAAACACAAAATAAGAGAAAAGAAGAGAAAAGAACAGTCTGTCATAGATCAGACATAGAACATTCCATGGGGGGGCGCCAAGATCCCTTTGGGATCTCTTGTTATAAGTTTTTATATTATACTTTTTGTTGTGCTTTAAATTTGATATGTGGGTACATATCTGATATCTAAATGAGAGAGTACCTATGAAGTTTACCATTGAGCTGAAGGTAATGTTATTTACAAATACTTGGAAATGTTGTTCACATTTTCAGTTTAAAGAATTATCATATCAATAGATTCGAATATAACACAAACATATTTTATTTCTAAAATTGCCTTTTTGTTTTGTGTTTTAATAGATATATATGTTCAAGCAAAAGTTTCTAAATTTGACCTTTATTTTCAGTATTTACAGAGAGATGCACAAAGCAAAAGAGAACAGAAGCGCCGTCCAAAGCCAAAAGATGGCACCCAGTTGGTTTGTAGGGTGTGTGGAGACAAAGCACTAGGTTATAACTTTGATGCCATCACTTGTGAATCATGCAAAGCATTCTTTAGAAGAAACGCACTTAAGACAAAGGTGGGTTTTCTTATTATGCCTCATGAAGAATGTCCTGGAGCTGTGCATATAGCATTTACCCTCTCCATCCTTTCTTCATACTTTGGTTTTCACTGATTATCCCTGTAACTTATCCACATATTGTCAGTATGTAGTTAAATCCCAAAAAGGCACAGCTAAGTCAAGTTTGTATTTGGTTCTAGTGGAATGATCATAGTTTATCCAATCAGAACATTTTAAATAAAAGTAGGGTATAGTAATGGAGTTGATTTTTATATGGGCAGTAGAAGTTTTAAGATATATATATATATATATATATATATATATATATATATATATATATATATATATATATATATTATGATACAGCTACTAAATGAGAGTACATGTTTGTGGTACAAATATCTCTACATCACAAAAAATGTTCAAGAATTCTTACAAATGAATATCATTCAAATCTTGAGAAATGCATCCATTTTGAAGATTTCACTTCTCAAACTTCACTTTATGGCATATCAGAAAATAAGTTGGAATATACATGTATGTGTAAAAATGATGTATGGAGTCATGTAAGAAAGTCAGTGAAGAATTATCTAGAAGACACTCCTGTTTTCATTATAGGTTTATAATTAACACTTTGATTTCAGTATCTCTCCAGATCAAGTTAATTAAGTCTCTTAATACAATTTTACACCTTTTTCAATATTCTGCGTCATCTGACATATTATACCATGAAGGATGTACAAAGAATTTGTATTCTAGTGCAGCCCCCTACGGATGACACAAGTTGTGGGTGTTGGTGAAGCAGGTATCACTCCCTAATATTAATCACAGCCACACCTGTGTAATTTCTTTTATATAATCTATATCCCATATGACTCAATATTTTTGATTAACACATACACATATTTTAATAATCACTTTATCTTTTGTGGAAAACAAATGAAATGGAGATGTGGGGAAATGTTTTCCATAGCTTCATTGTATGCATGTACAGTAAAACGATATATTATAGCATTTCTTTCAATTAGTACTGAAGTACAGTCACAGTTGACCTTATCAGTATACAAGTAGTGAACAATATCTAAATATTTGATATTTCAAGGAAGAAATATACTCCCAGACTTTCTGTTAGGACGCTTACATTTTAAGAGATTCAGTTCCAGGGACTGTAAAATTTGAAAAAATCAAGAGATATTGTCCTACTATCAAAGCACCAAATGCTGCTGATTAAGGATTTGGAAAATGGCTATAACTTTGTCTCAGTCCATTTTTGCAAATATTGATTAATCTTAGGTTGTGTTCCAATTTGATCCTTTTAAATTATAGCACTCTATAGTGCTACATCATGATATTTTAGAAATCTGATTCTACACATAAATACACTGAAGTTGATATAAAAAACATGCTGGAATTTCTAATAGACAATATATTTGTAATGTTCGGAGACGTGATCTTTCAACAAACTGTCAGCATTCCTATGGGAACCAATTGTGCTCCTTTATTGGCTGACCTGTTCCTTTATTCATACGAAGCAGACTTCATCCAGAAACATTTTACTTAATCTTACTTAATATAAACACAATACAAACACAGGAAATTAGCAACTAAACTATATGATAAATGCGACTATTTCAGCTTTCCCATCGTAAATTTTCCACATTTAAGTAGTAATATCCCTCAGTCACCCACATATGGAGTTTATATTTCACAAATGATCCGACATGCCAGGGCGTGTACAACATGAAGATTTCATACACAGAGGTAAACTACTCACTGACAAATAATTGACACAGGGATATCGAAAACCGCGTTTAATGTCAACTTTCCGCAAATTTTACGGTCGGTATAATAGTCTTGTTTGCGACTACTCTGTTTCACTAAGTGAAATGTTGAGTTGCCTTTTCGTTGGTGGTTGTTGAGACATCTGTACCAATTGTGACGAGGATACACTCCTCACGTGTTTCATTGGACTTGACTGTGGACTCACGGCGGGTGTGACCGGTCGACAGGGATGCTTACTCCTCCATGGCACCTGATAACACCTCTTGGTTTCCAGAGGTCCATGTTTGTCCATTTTTACCGGATTTGTCCTGGACATTCTATTGGTTTATACTTTGGTATCTGAAATTTGTTATATCTCTACAACCTGGTCTCCTTGTCTTTAACTTTAATTTCTTGTCTACAACCTCCTGTCTCTTTATCTACAACCTTGTTTCCTTGTCTGCAACCTCATGTCTCTCTATCTACAACCTTGTTTCCTTGTCTACAACCTTGTCTCTATGTCTACAGCCTTATGTCTCCTTGTCTACAACCTTGTCTCTATGTCTACAACATTATGTTTCTTTGTCTATAACTTTGATTTCTTGTCTACAACCTCATGTCTCTTTATCTACAACCTTGTTTCATTGTCTACAACCTTATTACCTTGTCTACAACCTCATGTCTCTCTATCTACAACTTTGTTTCCTTGTCTACAACCTGGTCTCCTTGTCTATAAATTTGTTTTCTTGTCTACGACCTCATGTATCTTTATCTACAACCTTATGTTTCCTTTTTTATTACTTTGTTTTCTTGTCTATGACCTTGTCTCTTTGTCTACAACCTTGTCTCCTTGTCTAAATACAACCTTGTCTCTATAACTTTGTTACTTTCTCTACAACCTTATCTCTCTTTGTCTACAACCTTATATCTCTTTGTCTACAATCTTGTTTCCTTGTCTACAACCTTGTTTCCTCATCTACAACCTTATATCTCTTTGTCTAAAACCTTGTTTCTTTGTCTATATCCTTGTCTAATATTTTTTGTCTCCTGGTACAAAATCTTGTTTCATTGTCTACAACCTTATGTCTCTTTGTCTACAATCTTGTTTCCTTGTCTTCAACCTTGTCTCATTGTCTGCAATTTTGTTTTGTTGTCTCTTTGTCTATAATCTTATGTCTCTTTGTCTACTACCTTGTCTCATTCCCTTGTGTCTTTGTCTACAACCTTGTGTCTTTGTCTATGACCTTGTCTCTTTATCTACAACCTTGTCTTTTTGTCTATGACCTTGTCCCTTTGTCTATGACCTTGTCTCTGTCTATAATCTTATGTCTCTTTGTCTACTACCTTGTCTCATTCCCTTGTGTCTTTGTCTACAACCTTGTCTTTTTGTCTATGACCTTGTCTCTTTGTCTATGACCTTGTCAGTGAAGAATTATCTAGATGACACTCCTGTTTTCATTATAGGTTTATAATTAACACTTTGATTTCAGTATCTCTCCAGATCAAGTTAATTAAGTCTCTTAATACAATTTTACACCTTTTTCAATATTCTGCGTCATCTGACATATTATACCATGAAGGATGTACAAAGAATTTGTATTCTAGTGCAGCCCCTACGGATGACACAAGTTGTGGGTGTTGGTGAAGCAGGTATCACTCCCTAATATTAATCACAGCCACACCTGTGTAATTTCTTTTATATAATCTATATCCCATATGACTCAATATTTTTGATTAACACATACACATATTTTAATAATCACTTTATCTTTTGTGGGAAAACAAATGAAATGGAGATGTGGGGAAATGTTTTCCATAGCTTCATTGTATGCATGTACAGTAAAACGATATATTATAGCATTTCTTTCAATTAGTACTGAAGTACAGTCACAGTTGACCTTATCAGTATACAAGTAGTGAACAATATCTAAATATTTGATATTTCAAGGAAGAAATATACTCCCAGACTTTCTGTTAGGACGCTTACATTTTAAGAGATTCAGTTCCAGGGACTGTAAAAATTTGAAAAAAATCAAGAGATATTGTCCTACTATCAAAGCACCAAATGCTGCTGATTAAGGATTTGGAAAATGGCTATAACTTTGTCTCAGTCCATTTTTGCAAATATTGATTAATCTTAGGTTGTGTTCCAATTTGATCCTTTTAAATTATAGCACTCTATAGTGCTACATCATGATATTTTAGAAATCTGATTCTACACATAAATACACTGAAGTTGATATAAAAAACATGCTGGAATTTCTAATAGACAATATATTTGTAATGTTCGGAGACGTGATCTTTCAACAAACTGTCAGCATTCCTATGGGAACCAATTGTGCTCCTTTATTGGCTGACCTGTTCCTTTATTCATACGAAGCAGACTTCATCCAGAAACATTTTACTTAATATAAACACAATACAAACACAGGAAATTAGCAACTAAACTATATGATAAATGCGACTATTTCAGCTTTCCCATCGTAAATTTTCCACATTTAAGTAGTAATATCCCTCAGTCACCCACATATGGAGTTTATATTTCACAAAATGATCCGACATGCCAGGGCGTGTACAACATGAAGATTTCATACACAGAGGTAAACTACTCACTGACAAATAATTGACACAGGGATATCGAAAACCGCGTTTAATGTCAACTTTCCGCAAATTTTACGGTCGGTATAATAGTCTTGTTTGCGACTACTCTGTTTCACTAAGTGAAATGTTGAGTTGCCTTTTCGTTGGTGGTTGTTGAGACATCTGTACCAATTGTGACGAGGATACACTCCTCACGTGTTTCATTGGACTTGACTGTGGACTCACGGCGGGTGTGACCGGTCGACAGGGATGCTTACTCCTCCATGGCACCTGATCCCACCTCTTGGTTTCCAGAGGTCCATGTTTGTCCATTTTTACCGGATTTGTCCTGGACATTCTATTGGTTTATACTTTGGTATCTGAAATTTGTTATATCTCTACAACCTGGTCTCCTTGTCTCTAACTTTAATTTCTTGTCTACAACCTCCTGTCTCTTTATCTACAACCTTGTTTCCTTGTCTGCAACCTCATATCTCTCTATCTACAACCTTGTTTCCTTGTCTGCAACCTCATGTCTCTCTATCTACAACCTTGTTTCCTTGTATGCAACCTCATGTCTCTATATCTACAACCTTGTTTCCTTGTCTGCAACCTCCTATATCTTTATCTACAACCTTGTTTCTTTGTCTGCAACCTCATGTCTCTATATCTACAACCTTGTTTCCTTGTCTGCAACCTCATGTCTCTCTATCTACAACCTTGTTTCCTTGTGTACAACCTTGTCTCTATGTCTACAACCTTATGTCTCCTCGTCTATAACTTTGTTTTCTTGTCTACAACCTTTTCTCTTTATCTACAACCTTGTTTCCTTGTCTACAATCTTGTTTCCTTGTCTGCAACCTCATGTCTCTCTATCTACAACCTTGTTTCCTTGTCTACAACTTTGTCTCTATGTCTACAGCTTTATGTCTCCTTGTGTACAACCTTGTCTCTATGTCTACAACCTTATGTCTCCTCGTCTATAACTTTGTTTTCTTGTCTACAACCTTTTTTCTTTATCTACAACCTTGTTTCCTTGTCTACAATCTTGTTTCCTTGTCTGCAACCTCATGTCTCTCTATCTACAACCTTGTTTCCTTGTCTACAACCTTGTCTCTATGTCTACAACATTATGTTTCCTTGTCTATAACTTTGATTTCTTGTCTACAACCTCATGTCTCTTTATCAACAACCTTGTTTCATTGTCTACAACCTTATTACCTTGTCTACAACATCATGTCTCTCTATCTACAACTTTGGATCCTTGTCTACAACCTGGTCTCCTTGTCTATAAATTTGTTTTCTTGTCTACGACCTCATGTCTCTTTATCTACAACCTTATGTTTCCTTTTTTATTACTTTGTTTTCTTGTCTATGACCTTGTCTCTTTGTCTACAACCTTGTCTCCTTGTCTAAATACAACCTTGTCTCTATAACTTTGTTACTTTCTCTACAATCTTATCTCTCTTTGTCTACAACCTTATATCTCTTTGTCTACAATCTTGTTTCCTTGTCTACAACCTTGTTTCCTTGTCTACAACCTTATCTCTCTTTGTCTAAAACTTTGTTTCTTTGTCTATATCCTTGTCTAATATTTTTTGTCTCCTGGTACAAAATCTTGTTTCATTGTCTACAACCTTATGTCTCTTTGTCTACAATCTTGTTTCCTTGTCTAAAACCTTGTCTCATTGTCTACAATCTTGTATTGTTGTCTCTTTGTCTATAATCTTATGTCTCTTTGTCTACTACCTTGTCTCATTCCCTTGTGTCTTTGTCTACAACCTTGTGTCTTTGTCTATGACCGTGTCTCTTTATCTACAACCTTGTCTTTTTGTCTATGACCTTGTCCCTTTGTCTATGACCTTGTCTCTGTCTATAATCTTATGTCTCTTTGTCTACTGCCTTGTCTCATTCCCTTGTGTCTTTGTCTACAACCTTATCTTTTTGTATATGACCTTGTCTCTTTGTCTATGACCTTGTCTCTGTCTATGTCTCTTTGTCTACTACCTTGTCTCATTCCCTTGTCTTTCTGTCTACAACCAAGTCTCTATCTACATCCTTGTGTCTTTGTCTACAACCTTGTCTCCTTGTCTACAGCCTTGTCTCTTTGTCTACTACCTTGTCTCATTCCCTTGTCTTTATGTCTGCAACCAAGTCTTTGTCTACAACCTTGAGTCTTTGTCTACAACATTGTCTCTTTGTCTATGACCTTGTCTCTTTGTCTATGACATTGTCTCTTTGTCCACAACCTTGTCTCTTTGTCTACAACATTGTCTCTTTGTCCACAACCTTGTCTCTTTGTCTACAGCCTTGTCTCTTTGTTCACAACCTTGTCTCTTTGTCTACAACCTTGTCTCTTTGTCCACAACCTTGTCTCTTTGTCCTCAACCTTGTCTCTTTGTCTACAACATTGTCTCTTTGTCCACAACCTTGTCTCTTTGTCTTTGACCTTGTCTCTTTGTCCACAACCATGTCTCTTTGTCTACAACCTTGTCTCTTTGACTAAACTTATATGTCTGATTGTCTTAAAAGACATTAATTATGCTTTGATTTTTCAACCTTCACTACTTGTACATATGTACATAAAGAAATAAGAGCAATGCTCAGGCATACAAATTCTTATATTGCTATATATTTTGTGAAAATAGAGTCAGGTCCAGTGTTCTATTCATATACAAATAAGAAAGCTGAGTTAATCAATTGCAATTTTCAAAAAAGTACCAAATCTGGGTCCTCACACAATTTTCAAAAAATATATAGGAATTTATGAATTTTTATGCCTGTGTATATCTTTTTACTTTGTTATTGTATATCAGTCTAAATAGTAAAAAATGGAGAGAAAAAAGAATTGGCTAATGACCCTTTGAACTTTCCTTGTCTACAACTGTCTGCTTGTCTATAGCTATGTATTCTTGTCCACAACTTCAATCTTTTGTATTTCTACAGTTTAATCTGTGTAATCTTAATTGCATTGTATCCCATGTTAATATTCTGAAAGACAAAGTTAGGATTCTGTCTAATCTGAATTGCATTATAAGGTCTCCAATCTCCACCTTTCCAGGGAAGAAATTCGTTGAAATTTTTCTTGATAAAAAATATCACTGACAGTAGCAGTGGCAACTCCATGTTTCTTACAAAGCATCTTCTGCATAACCTTTAGAATTTTTTTGATTCCTCTATTAGAATAGTTTTTGTCCATATGAAAGATCCTTTCAATTTTCAGTGAAGGAGTACATGTATTAAGAGATGATAATGCTAGTTTTGTGGGTGTTTTTTTTTCCTTTGGGGGGTGTGGAATACATGCTGATCCATTGCATGAAATAAACTGTAAAGTCTACCCATTCAGAATTTACCACATACCATATTGATTATTACCTGAATAAAACTCATCAAATATGCCCAACCTAGACACACATATAACAAGACAATTATCTCTTAAAATGACCATAGATAAACAGTAAATGCCCATCGACTTGGGCTGTGTTTACAAATATCGATCAGAATACAGGGTGTTCGATAAAGAGATATGGTGATTAGTGGACGTTTTGTGTTGCGAATTTGTAGTGCACAGATTCTGACTTTGAAGTACACAGATTCGGAATTTGAAGTACACAGATTCAGAAATTTGAAGTACACAGATTTGGAATATACAATGTGTATACAAGTAATAGTAAAATATTTTGTGACCAGAGTATTTGGTCAAATTAAAGCAAATATCAGAATACTCAAGATACAGTGTAGATAGATAATACTGTAGTGAACCAAGCAAGACACTTAATATTTGGCCATGTGATACAGTATATATTAACTTAAAGTTTCTTATAAAGATTAAGACACTTGATATTTGGCCATGTGATACAGTATATATTAACTTAAAGTTTCTTATAAAGATTAAGACACTTGATATTTGGCCATGTGATACAGTATATATTAACTTAAAGTTTCTTATAAAGATTAAGACACTTAATGTTTGGCCATGTGATACAGTATATATTAACTTAAAGTTTCTTATAAAGATTTATGTATTTATATATTTCCATAAGAATTCAAACTGAATAAAGTCTGAATAAAGAATAAATGTTCAACTTCCACACAGAGTAGAGGTAAGAGATTGTGGTTTTAAAATCAGATGCTGTAGTCACTCAGCTACGGATGCCCTCACTTAACATTCGGGAATGACATCACCATGTGGGACATTAATCATGAGATTCAAATAATTTCGAGAAGGATGTCAAGCTCTAAAAAAAATCTATTTTTATACACTTCATTGAATCTTTGTTGTAATGAAGATTAACATTGTTGCACACTAAAACAGTAGATTCAAGAAACCATTTTTTTATTATAAGTTTTACTGGTTTTAAATACACATAGATGCACTGCTGTCATCAATTTAGAGTTTCAGTTTGGATTACGTGCTGGTGTAAATTCCATGAACAATGGAGATGACAGCATTTTCAAGATGTTTTGTGGATTAATGTTACAGCACATGTAATAATAGCAAACACCGAGCTTTTGATGTTAGTTGAAACTGACATTGATATAAAATCATATTCTGAATACTAGCTATAAAGATACACATCAACTACATAACATAACTTTGAAGCCAACTTTACCTGAGGTATTTCATGAATATTTAATCACAGGTAAATCATGTTAGTGGCATTAGATTACTTAACGACAAAAACATCATGAAAATCTGTTACAAAATGAACACCTTGTCCTTGAAAATTCTCTTAGCTGTTAAAAAGAATTGAAAAGCTGTTGCAGATTATGTAGCTAAAATTAGAATTACAGAAACTGACATGTAGGCAGCTTTTCGCTTCAATAGTCCACCATTTTCACTTTCCGTTTTATCTTTGAAGTCTTTGTCTGGAAAATGGATGTTGAGTTTGGATGATGACAGATGATTGAATCACTCTGAAAATTGACATGGTCGGACTATTAAAGTGAATATTGTATATTGTCTTGAGGTTTGATTACCAATTATACCCAACAGAAACTGGCAATAGAATTAATGTGTTTCGACTTTCTAGAAAATTTTATGTAGCCATTTTATTGGAATGAATGTATATATAGCATATGGTAATGGAGGGATATTCCACAAATATCTGTTGCTTTTGTATTAAATGATTTCAGGAAGTGCTTTTATAGTTATTAGGAGAAATATCATTACATGTATGTCGATAAAGATCAACAATATATATATATATATATATATATATATATATATATATATATATATATATATATAATATACATATTTTGAATCCCCAATTTGATTATTTAAGAGTCTACCCTAACTATATTATAGTAAATATTTTTCTCCAGATGCAAATCAACTTGTTGTCAATGTATTTTTAGAGTCATTACATTTGTAAAAAATTGCAAAAATCTTTAGCTATAAGGCTCAACCCTCTGATATAATGAAGAACAAACATTGCAGAGAAAATATCTCCATCCACAGTGTGGCTCCAACCTCTACCATTTATCATCAGCTATACAGGCTTAACCCTCTGATATAACGAAGAACATGGCAGAAAAAAATATCTGCATCTGTAGTGTAGCTCCAACCACTGCCCCTAAGTTGATTAGTCAGCACTTTCCTCTTGATTGGTATCACTTTGATCCATGTACATACAATGTAAAGGTGTCAATAATACATTACTTTTACAGACACTTGGGACAATTTCTTGATATCTATTTATGAGGATGACTTTAACCAGATGGTTTATATCTCATATTCATACAATTCTGAAATTACTAAGATAAACTAACATTTCTATACATCATCTGGAATTTATTTTAGGAATTTGGAATTTTTAATCAGTGCTGACTCTTTCACAGTGACTCCATTGTGAAGATTTTAAATTTTGTTTACATTTATAAAGTATTTCTGTCACTATTTTTTATTACATGTACCAGACTATATGCCATATGATTTTTTTTATGTTGAAAATACCAAAAAGGTTAATCTTGTTCTTGATGAAAAAATATATCACTTTGATGTTTATGAATTCATTTAATAATCCATTTGACACAAAATGTTAAAAGACTTTTTATTATTAAGACAGAAAAATGTACCTGGTGAGTGACCACAGGCTTAAATATAAATGAACTGGCCAGCTTCTCCATATAATAAAACTAGGATTAAGTAAGACTTGGATCATCTGTTCATTAGTCATTCTATCTGTTCATTGGTCATTCTATCTGTTCATTGGTCATTTTCTTATTCATTAGTCATTCTGTCTGTTCATTGGTCTTTCTGTCTGTTCATTGGTCATTTTGTCTGTTCATTAGTCATTCTATCTGTTTACTGGTTTTTCTGTCTGTTCATTTTGTCTGTTCATTAGTCATTCTATCTGTTTATTGGTTTTTCTGTCTGTTCATTGGTCATTCTGTCTGTTCATTAGTCAGTCTATCTGTTTATTGGTCTTTTTGTCTATTAATTCGTCATTCTGTCTGTTTATTCATTGGTCTTTCTGTTTGTTCATTAGTCATTCTGTCTGTTCATTGGTCATTCTGTCTGTTCATTGGTCTTTCTGTTTGCTCATTAGTTATTCTGTCTGCTCATTGGTCATTCTGTCTGTTCATTGGTCATTCTGTCTGTTCATTGGTCATTCTGTTTGTTCATTGGTCATTCTGTCTGTTCATTAGTCTGTCTGTTCATTGGTCTTTCTGTCTGTTCATTGGTCATTCTGTTATTCATAGGTATTTTCATGTCTATTTATCTTTCTGTCTCTTTATCAGTCATTCTGTCTGTTTATTGGTCATTCTGTCTGTTCATTGGTCATTCTGTCTGTTCATTGGTTATTCTGTCTGTTCATTTGTCTTTCTGTCTGTTCATTGTTCATTCTGTTATTCATAGGTATTTCTGTCTGTTCATTGGTCTGTTTATCTGTTCATTAGTATTCATTGGTCATTCTGTTTGTCTGTTGATCTTTCTGTCTCTTTATTGGTCATTCTGTCTCTTTATTGGTCATTCTGTCTGTTCATTGGTCATTCTGTCTGTTCATAGGTCATTCTGTCTTTTTATTGGTCATTCTGTCTGTTCATTGGTCATTCCGTCTGTTCATTTGTTTTTCTGTCTGTTCATTGATCATTGTTATTCATAGGTATTTCTGTCTGTTCATTGGTCTGTTTGTTTGTTCATTGGTCTGTTCATTGGTCTTTCTGTTTCTTTATTGGTCATTCTGTCTGTTCATTGGTTTTTCTATCTGTTCATTGGTCATTCTGTCTGTTCATTGGTCATTCTGTTATTCATAGGTATTTCTGTCTGTTCATTGGTCTGTTTGTCTGTTCATTGGTCTTTCTGTCTGTTCATTGGTCATTCTGTCTGTTCATTGGTCATTCTGTCTGTTCGTTGGTCATTCTGTCTGTTCATTGGTCATTCTGTCTGTTCGTTGGTCACCCATGGTTCATACGGACCCTGAAAAGTGCTTGAATATAGAGTCAGTCCTTGAAAAGTGCTTAAAACAAACATACCCTTGAAAGGTGCTTGAATTTAATGCAAAATGCTTGATTGATTTCTTCAGAGTGCTTGAATTCTACTTCCTGTCTGTTCATTGATTACCATAGAAATCCTTTTAAAGTATGAAGAAATACTTTTTAAGTAAGAAAAATTAGTTCAATCTTACAGATGAGATGCTTCACCTAGTATAATACAATATAATTAAAGCATTTTTGTCATGTTGTACTGCTGAATCTCTTTAGTGTGTAGTGGAACTCTAAGCAGTATTTTGAGGACAGCCATTGAAATGTGAAAGAACTTTGCTGTCAGTGTTTCTTTTTTACTTTGTTTTGGCTTGCAAGGTCTTGACAAAAGTGCTTGAAAAGTGCTTGAGAAATACAATTAAAAATCCTGTAAAAGTGCTTGAAAAATCTTTTTCATTGGCTGTACGAATCATGTTTCTGCTTGTTCATTGGTCATTTTATGAAACTAAGACTTGATGATACTATTTTGGATATTCACCTATTCAGAATTTACAAAGGCCTTGCCTTTCAGATCCTTCAGTTCTTTGATTTTAATTTATTTTTTTATTATTTTATCTCTTTTTGTCCTTATTTTTTTTTTTTTTTCATTTTATCATATGCTGTTAAATAGATGTGGGAGATTTGTTTCAAGCAGCTAATGGAAGATTCCACATGGTCTCATATCAGTTGCAATGCAATAGTCATGTGACTTCCTCAACCAATCAAAATAGAATACAAATATATATTTGAAAAATTGCTGATAACTGGTATTGTGACATGAAAGCATCAAATGAGAGAGAGAGAGAGAGAGAGAGAGAGAGAGAGAGAGAGAGAGAGAGATATGCAAAAAGAAATAATTGTAGCTTTATTACTAATTCTATCATATGTCAAAATCCATTTACCTGTGATGTCAATTTATACAATACTTAGTGGGATTATTTGTAAATAAAATATGAGACAAAACCATTACTTGGAATTACATGGTTTAAAATGAGCCAATAGAATTAATCATTATTTATGATAAAAAGTCAATTAAAGAAGAAATGTAGCCTTGAAGGAGGTCTTAAAATTATAGTGTAAATGTATCTCACATGAAAATATCTTATAACTCCTACATTGAACTTATAAGGTAGTCAAAAGTCATCCAAATGATCTATTGCTATCTGTTACTATGTGTTATTATGTGATGTGTGTTATATGGGTGTGTTGTCATGTTCTAGTCCCAGTATCAAAAACAGCAGTTTTCTAGTCCCACAATCAGTAACAACAGTGTTCTAGTCCTACTATCTGTAACAGCAGTGTTCTAGCCCCACTATCAGTAACAACAATGCTCTAGTCCCACTATCAGTAACAGCAGTGTTCTAGTCCAACTATCAGAAACAGCAGTGTTGTAGTCCTATTATCAGTAACAACAGTGTTCTAGTCCTACTATCAGTAACAGCAGTGTTGTAGTCCTACTATCAGTAACAGCAGTGTTGTAGTCCTACTATCAGTAACAGCAGTGGTCTAGTCCTACTATCAGTAACAGCAGTGTTCTATTCATACTATCAGTAAAAACAGTGATCTAGTCCCACTATCAGTAACAACAGTGTTGTAGTCCTACTATCAGTAACAACAATGCTCTAGTCCCACTATCAGTAACAGCAGTGTTGTAGTCCTACTATCAGTAACAACAATGCTCTAGTCCCACTATCGGTAACAGCAGTGTAGTCCTAATCCCCTATTATCAGTAACAACAATGTCTCTAGTCCCACTACTATCAGTAACAGCAGTGGTTGTAGTCCAGTGTTTCTATTATACAGTAACAACAGTGATCTAGTATGTAGTGTTCCTATTATCAGTAACAGCAATGTTCTAGTCTTACTATCAGTAACAGAAGTGTTGTAGTCATACTCTCAGTAACAGCAGTGGTCTAGTCCTACTATCAGTAACAGCTGTGTTGTAGTCCTACTATCAGTAACAGCAGTGGTCTAGTCCCACTATCAGTAACAGCAGTGTTCTAGCCTACTACTAACAACAATCAGTAAAAACAGTGTGATCTAGTCCCACTATCAGTAACAGCAGTGTTGTAGTCCTACTATCAGTAACAACAATGCTCTAGTCCCACTATCGGTAACAGCAGTGTTCTAGTCCCACTATCAGTAACAACAATGCTCTAGTCCCACTATCAGTAACAACAGTGTTGTAGTCCTACTATCAATAACAACAATGTTCTAATCCCACTATCAGTAATAACTGTGTTGTTGTCCTACTATCAGTAACAACAGTGTTGTAGTCTTACCATCAATAACAGCAGTGTTGTAGTCCTACTATCAGTTTGTTTGTTTGTTTTTTGTTGTTTAACGTCCCACTCAAGAATATTTCACTCATATGGAGACGTCACCAAATGCAGGTGAAGGGCTTCAAATTTTGGCCTATGCTCAGCACTTATGGCCATTGAGCAGTGAGGGTTCTTTAACGTGCCGACACCTACTGTGACACGGGACCACGGTTTTTACTGTCTCATCCGACAGACAGGAAACCAACTTGCCGCCGTCCTACTATCAGTAACAGCAGTGTTGCAGTCCTACTATCAGTAACAGCAGTGTTGTAGTCCTACTATCAGTAACAGCAGTGTTGTGGTCATACTATCAGTAACAACAATGATTTAGTAAATAGTACTTGTAGAGATGTAAACATATATAATAAGAATAGTTTCATACTTCTGTATTAAGATGAAGTCTAACATTTTTATTTTTATTTTCAGGTTTTTACCTGCAGCTTTGATGGCAATTGCAAGCTTGACACGCATACTCGGAAGTTCTGTTCTGGTTGTCGTCTCAAAAAATGTTTTGATGTTGGCATGAAAAAAGAATGGATTTTAAGTAAGATTTCTAATTTTTAATCTAGCTGAAATTCATTTAAAACATTTTGATATTGTATAACTTCCCCTACCAATAAAACCATGCGGGCTTTAATTTTGTTCTGCCTTTGTTAGACAGTCTCATTAAGGTTTTTAGCTCACCTGAGCAGAAGGCTCAAGTGAACTACTGTGATCAATCCCTGTCCGGCGTCTGGCCGTAAACTTTTCATATTTTCGACTTCTCTGAAACCACTAGAGGGGTTTTGACGAAACAGGAAGCATGTGCTTAAGGTCTTTCGCCAAGTTTGTAGATTCAGCCAGATTGGCCCAGGGATGAATCCAGTGCGGCACATGAATTGAAAAGCTGATTGTTTCTGAGTGATCTATATGGATGTATGATTCAAGTTTGTATTTTTCATAAGATTCAGAATATTATTTTTTGATGTGTTTTTGAGGTCTTTTTCTGAATTTGTCATTTTCATTCATTTTTGCATGATTTCCTCATTGACTTCTAGAATTTTTGATGAATTTCTTAAAACAGCAATATTTATGTTTCTTGGCCTACATATACATTTTATTCTTTTGTCCACATTTGTAGATGGCTTTCAGGTGAGCGATTGAGGCCCTCTTGTTTTATGATTGCTCACGATTCACTCAATGGTTTCAATGACAGGGGACATGTATTGATATATCAATACTTTCAGAATACTTGTTATATATTATATGCCTCAGAAATCAATTATCTTGGCATTTCTTATCTGTCAGGCAGCAGTTTGCACCTTATTCACAACCCTTGAAACTAGACATTGATATTCAGCAAAGTTGAGGAAAATAAGTTTTTTTTTTTTTAAATAGGTTTAAAATCACAATAAACATTTAAATGAATTAAAACTTGATGGAAAAATGAGTATATATAGATCTGTGATCTATAGGAAAACACACTTGTACATGTCAACCATTTATTTCTACCTGCTAAGGGGGCACCTGTATTTTACGACAGATCTCGTTATATAGTTTTGTGTCACATTTTGATCTTCTCACATACTCTTTATGTGTTTATAAGTTTTGGGATTTAATGTCTGCCTTTTTTTCCCCCCTTTTTTTTTTTTTTTTTTTTTTTTTTTTTTTTTTTTTTTTTGAAGGTATTTCTGATATGAATTTACATGCATCGTGGAAAAATTAAAGATACATTTATCATCAAAATTATTGAATTAAGTCAGTTAGACTGACAAGTAAGAGAGCAACTGGCACAAAAAGAGACAAAACGAGTCTGTTGGTAAGATTTATGGATTGGTGGGATTAAGAAGTTAAAAGAAGTGTTATATATAAAAAGTATGTGCTGGATTACTTACATGTGAAAAAATATATGTAAGATTTCTTCAAGTACATTGCCTTTGAATAAACGTCAGATGATACCTCAGCTAAAAAAGTAGGTTAACCAGTTTATGTTTGTTAATTAAAGAGACAAAATCTTTATGTACATTGCACTAATAAATATGGCATATATAAAGAACCAATGAAAGACACAGGAAATTTGGTTATTTGCCATAATGGCGATTAAAGTAAGTGTTTCCCATTATAAGATATGCATCCGCCTCTCCTTGCTCTTTTAGTGTTTACAGAGAATAATAATTACTTTGTCAACTTTCTGTCTCTATCTTTGTAAAGCCATCTCAAGCTCGTCAAACGTTTGAACATGTAACAGTGTACAATTTGATATTTATACAAATTCTTCAGCAACTCGCCTTTGTTTGACTGGTGTTACATGCTGCAGTCAATCGCTTTATTATAGGACTGTAGTAGAAGAGAAAAACTCACTATATTTTGTTTATTTGTTTGTGTATTGAAGTCAAACGCCACTGACATTGGTTTACCAGTAAGACTGCAGTAGAGGAGAAAGGCTTACTATAAGAGTTTTTTCTCCCCTCTGTATCTAAAACTACAATGCTCTATAAAGGTAGTATATTGTAGCTTTGTCACATCTACATTTAAGATTCATAATATGTGTCGTCATTCTCCAAAAAAGTAAAATATCACTAGTTACTTTTCCAGATGGACAGACATAAGAATATAATGTTTTTTTAGAGACTGAAGTTCTTCAAGTTTGCTTTTTTTTAATTCATTTATTGATCTCTGAGTTCATAATTCACTAGTTTTTTTTACATCAGAAATGCAAATTCACTTGAAAATTAAATTCTGTGGAATTGCTAAATCATGGTGGTAAAAGTAAATGTGGAATAATGATGGCCTCACACAAGGGAAACAGTGAATTTAATTGTTTTGTATATAGCCAGTATGGCTGTTGTAACACTTCAAAATAATAACCCGCATGTTATTAAATCACATTCAAAATGTAGATAGATATCTATTCACAGTTCTACATGTAATTTTCCTAATTTTAGAATAATAAAGAAATGTATGATAGTTTGATATTATTTTAGGAATTGTCCAGTTATACAGAGATTTCACCAGCTCTAGGTTAGGTTTCGGAGATTTCACCAACTTTAGGTTAGGTGTTGGAGATTTCTCCAGCTCTGGGTTAGGTGTTGGAGATTTCTCCAGCACTGGGTTAGGTGTCATGCATCTTTACAATGGATGTATGTCAACACAGTGAGAGTACCTTGATAGGCCTATACCATACATATCTTAAAATAGGGACGTGATTTTAAGTTTCCTCTTAATAGTTGACAGAAACTACAGTGAAAGGAGCCAGTACACTGGATGTAGTGCCTTTTGTTCATAATTACATATTTTGTTTATTAATGACATGCAAACAGTCAATGAGAGTAGGCTTCAAATATACTTACTTTTAACACATTTGATATTTAAACTTGTTTTCATTTCATTCAATTTTTGCTGTTATACCACAGACAGATTTTTATGCCCCCTTTGTAGAAGGAGGGGCACATTGCTTTATCACTGTCAGTCGGTTAGTCACCAAGAGTTTCTCTTCATTATCTCTGCAGCTGGTGCATATACTGAATTGTCCTACAGATACATCATCAGAATATCTAGGTCAAGTACTTTTTTGGTTACCATCACACAATTCTTCACAGAGTTATGCCCCTTAAATATGAAAATTTCCAGTAATTCACTGTTTCTGTTTATGGGGGAGGTGGGCATAACTGTTTTACAAACAGGTCTTGTTCTACTTTTATGATACCTGTTGGCAATTTTATACCTTGTATCTTGGGAACCTTGAAGATACAGTTAGGATTGTAACTTTTAGTTACCAACTTCCTTTCTTATGTGACTTGATAATCAATAACCGATTGTAATTTATTTTATGATATATTTGCCATTGATCATTTCCTGTCTCACCTGACATAAAGGAAGTTTTATAGGCTGAAACCAGGTTTGACCCATTTTTTATGACTAGTAGGTGTGCTGCTTCAATCAGCATTTTTGTTAAAATGGCTGGACATGAGAGACTAATCGGTCAAGTTTATTATCACATGTCTGCATATCATACACATCATAATAACTTCATTAAAATCAGCAGACACAAAATTAATCTGCAGGTAACCTTAAATTAGATTAGAAAGTCAGACACAAATGATCACATACAGTTATACCAGGTGAGATATTGACAACAATTGACACTTTTTATCATGTATCACAGGAGCTCAGGTTGCCAAATTAAAAATTAAAAAAAATGGGAATGACAGGTATTGTCAGATTCATATAAGATGGCGCCCGGAGTAACCTTTGATTATCATACGGATGATTCTACTCAATTTCTGGTTATGACAAGCTGCACAGGGAGAACATTTTATTCCTCACTGGATACTTGTAAACATCATGGCAAATAGGAACGATTACTCCAGCATGTGTAATTTCAAAGTATTTAACCTAAAATTTAAACTCACCAAGGTCAAAAAGGGGTTTATGAGATTCCACCTTCTCAGGTTATATGGATTTTACTATACAAGGTTATATTACATGAGTATATTATGGGAGGGAGATATTTAATTATAAGATAATGGGAGGGACAGGTACAAGGTTATATTACATGAGTATATTATGGGAGGGAGAGATAGAACATTATATTAAATCATAAGATAATGGGAGGGACAGGTACAAGGTTATATTACATGAGTATATTATGGGAGGGAGAGATAGAACATTATATTAAATTATAAGATAATGGGAGGGACAGATACAAGGTTATATTACATGAGTATATTATGGGAGGGAGAGATAGAACATTATATTAAATTATAAGATAATGGGAGGGACAGGTACAAGGTTATATTACATGAGTATATTATGGGAGGGAGAGATAGAAGGTTATATTACATGAGTATATTATGGGAGGGACAGATACAAGGTTATATTACATGAGTATATTATGGGAGGGAGAGATAGAACATTATATTAAATCATAAGATAATGGGAGGGACAGATACAAGGTTATATTACATGAGTATATTGTGGGAGGGAGAGATAGAACATTATATTAAATTATAAGATAATGGGAGGGACAGATACAAGGTTATATTACATGAGTATATTATGGGAGGGAGAGATAGAACATTATATTAAATTATAAGATAATGGGAGGGACAGGTACAAGGTTATATTACATGAGTATATTATGGGAGGGACAGATACAAGGTTATATTACATGAGTATATTATGGGGAGGAGAGATAGAACATTATATTAAATTATAAGATAATGGGAGGGACAGGTACAAGGTTATATTACATGAGTATATTATGGGAGGGACAGATAGAACATTATATTAAATTATAAGATAATGGGAGGGACAGATACAAGATTACATGAGTAGATTATAGGGAGATATAGAACATTATATTAAATTATAAGATAATGGGAGGGACAGGTACAAGGTTATATTACATGAGAGGGAGAGATAGAACATTATATTAAATTATAAGATAATGGGGGGGACAGGTACAAGGTTATATTACATGAGTATATTATGGGAGGGAGAGATAGAACATTATATTAAATTATAAGATAATGGGAGGGGTACAGGTATATTAATGAGTTATTATGGGAGGGACAGATAGAACATTATATTAAATTATAAGATATTGGGAGGGGATACAAAGTTATATTACATGAGTATATTATGGACAGATAGAACATTATATTAAATTATAAGATAATGGGAGGGACAGGTACAAGGTCATATTACATGAGTATATTATGGGAGGGAGAGATAGAACATTATATTAAATTATAAGATAATGGGAGGGACAGGTACAAGGTTATATTACATGAGTATATTATGGGAGGGACAGATAGAACATTATATTAAATTATAAGATAATGGGAGGGACAGATACAAAGTTATATTACATGAGTATATTATGGGAGGGAGAGATAGAACATTATATTAAATTATAAGATAATGGGGGGGACAGGTACAAGGTTATATTACATGAGAAGATCATAGGAGGGAGAGATACAATATTATATTAAATCAAAAGATAATGGGAGGGACAGGTACAAGGTTATATTACATGCGAATATAATGGGAGGGGCAGGTACATATATTACATGAAAAGACAATGGAAGGGAGAGGTACAAGGTTATATCACATAATAATAGGATAAGGGAGAGACAAGTTCAAGGTTATAGTACATGAGGATAGTAGAAGGGAGAGGTACAAGGTTATATCACATAATAATAGGATAAGGGAGAGACAAGTTCAAGGTTATAGTACATGAGGATAGTAGAAGGGAGAGGTACAAGATTATATCACATAATAATAGGATAA
Organism: Atrina japonica; assembly: GCA_030159075.1. NCBI lineage: Eukaryota > Metazoa > Mollusca > Bivalvia > Pterioida > Pinnidae > Atrina > Atrina japonica. The sequence continues at coordinate 521,596 of BROG01000017.1, read as the reverse complement.
GGGAGAGACAAGTTCAAGGTTATAGTACATGAGGATAGTAGAAGGGAGAGGTACAAGGTTATATCACATAATAATAGGATAAGGGAGAGACAAGTTCAAGGTTGTAGTACATGATAGTAGAAGGGAGATGTACAAGGTTATATAGAGATACAAAGCAGCACTACTGCTAATACCATTAAGAAAATAGCAGTCAACATAATAAATTCCAAATTCAGATTAGGCATTTTCTATTTGGATGTCTAAGCTGAAGCCATTGTGGTTTGAATAGTTGTTTTACACCTTTTTCCTCATATGTTTACATCAACAGCTGTGAGTAACGTTCAGCAAATTTTTACCTGTGTGATGGATGAATGGCAATGAAGTGAGGGTAATTTTTTAAAATGTCACACCTGTGACATGGGACCTCTATTGCCAAAGTCAAAAATATTTTGTAAACCAGAAAGCCCCAGGTTCAATTATTGATAGTCTGTTTGTTTATCTATTCGTCCATTTTCAACATTCCCTCAAATATTTTAGTGTCTTACCTAGACTTATATTCAGTATGAGGTTTTTCATCAGTTAAACATGGGATAAGTTCAGTTGTGGCAAACCTTTGGTAAAATTTGCCAAGTTTATTAGACTTCAAAATTTTATGAAAATTAGCTCTTTTGGACATAGTATTTCTCACACATATCTTGTTTTTCCATAGGTGATGAACAGCTGGCAAAAAGAAGACAAAAAGTTCCAAAACCTGAACGCACCAAACAAAGACGGATTGATGGACTGGATGATGCTGGCCTTCCAGAAGTCAGCACAAATTACCCATCAGATGAGTCAAACAGATCCCCTGTCTCAAGTTCCTCACCTTATAAAATTGAGAGTCATGTTGATGATGATGATTATACAGTACCATTAAGAGATGACTTTCGTAGAGAGATAGAGAACCTGGAACACCAGTATAAATCCGTATTTGACGTTCACTTCTGTGGGTTCAGGATTTGTAGTGTTATGATAGTGATTCACAGGACATCCCTTTGATGCTGTTATTGCGTAACAGGTGTGTGGTTTTAGTTGTGGGTGACTTTTGGGCGTTTATGGGGCATGTTGGGTCTAACTGGCCGACAGCTGTTGCACTTTGGACTGGGTCGTTTTGGTTGTTTGTGGGGTGGGTAGGGGGCGGGGGGGGGGGCGGGGGGGGTGGGGGGGGGGGGGGGGGGGGGTGGTGGGGGGGATGTCGTTTGGAATAGATGTGCGATAAGGGTACTTTGGGAAGTTTGGGGGGTTGGGTTGTAGGAAGGTGAGTGCGTTGTTGAGGGGGGAGGGGGGGGGGGGGGGAGCGGGGCGTGGGGGGGTGATGGCGGGAGGTGGTGGGGGCGGGGGCGAGTGGCGAGAAGCGGTGTGTGTGTTGGGATGTGGGGGTAGAGTGGATGGGTGGCGGGGGTGGGGGGGGGGGGGGATGGGGGGGGGTGGGGGGTGGGGGGGGGTGGGAGGGGTGTGTGGGGGAGGGGGGGGAGTGGAGTGGTTGTGAGGGGGCGGGCGTGGGGTGGGGTGGGGGGGTGTTGGGGGGGAGTGGGGGGGGGGCAGTGGTGGGGGGTCAGGGGGGGGGAGGCGGTGGGG